>CAWUFW010000484.1:2845000-3445000 GCA_963921515.1 Calotriton arnoldi | reverse complement strand
TGACCGCCCCATCCCAGAAGGGACGCGTCCGTCACAACTGTGTGCTCTGGCTGGGGAAGGGAGAGGGATCTGCCCATGACCCATTGCCGGTTCGAGAGCCACCACTGCAACTGTTTTGCAGTCCCCTCCGAGATCTGGACGTGATCGGACAGGTCGCCCTGGTGCTGCGCCCACTGGAACTTCAGGTCCCACTGCAGAGCCCGCATATGCCATCTGGCATGAGTGACCAGCAGGATGCAGGAGGCCATGAGGCCCAGCAGCCTCAGGGTCATCCGTACCGAAACCCAGGATAAGGGCTGAAAGATCGGAATCATAGCCTGAATATCCCGGACTCGCCGTTCGGGAGGATAGGCCCGAAACTGCGTCGTGTCCAGAACTGCTCCGATGAAAAGGAGCTGTGGAGAAGGAATCAGATGCGACTTTGGCACATTGATGGAGAACCCCAGCGAGTGCAGGAGTTCGGCCGTAGTCTGGAGGTGGGAGACAACTGCCTGGGACGAGCCCGCCTTCAGCAGCCAGTCGTCGAGGTAGGGGAAGACTGAAACCCCTGCCCGGCGCAGATGAGCTGCGACCACCGCCATCACTTTCGTGAACACCCGAGGGGCACTGGTAAGGCCAAAGGGGAGCACGGTGAACTGAAAATGCTCGAGGCCTACCGTGAACCGAAGGTAACGCCGGTGGGCCGGCAGGACGGGGATGTGGAAATAGGCGTCCTGCAAGTCCAACGCTACCAACCAGTCTCCGGGGTCGAGGGCAGTCAAGACCTGAGCTAGGGTGAGCATCTTGAACTTCTCCTTCCGGAGGAAGCGATTGACGTTCCGGAGGTCCAAGATAGGACGCATGTCCTCCTTGTCCTTTGGGCACCAGAAAGTAGTGGGAGTAGCAACCACGCCCTACTTCTGGGGTCGGAACATGCTCGATGGCCCTCTTGGCCAAGAGGGCCGTGACTTCCTTCTGTAGAAGCACCAAGTGATCCCCTGACATGCGGTGGAATTGAGGTGGCATGGCTGGGGGGTGGTCTCGAAGGGGAGGGAGTAGCCCCTTCGGACAATGTCCAAGACCCACTTGTCCGAGGTGATGGGACGCCAGTGGTGAAGGTGATGGCGGACCCTGCCCCCGACTGGCGTGCTGTGCACCTGAAAGGAGGGACTAGGAGGGCTTGGAGGCCGCGGACGGGTTGGAGGTGGTGGCCTGACCCGCACGCTGGTTGCCCGAACCGCCACGGCGGTATCCACGTCCTCGGCCACGCGAAGGCGCTTGCTGCGCGGGCCGTTGGCCGGGCTGTGGACGTGACTGGGCGCCCCTTCCGTGGCCACGAAAGGGGCGAAAAGCAGACGTTTGCGGAGGGCGCACAACAGCAAGGCCCAGGGACTTAGCAGTAGCCCGTGAATCCTTGAAACGCTCCAGCGCATGGTCCGCCTTTGAACCAAAGAGACCGACTCCATCAAAGGGCATGTCCATGAGAGTATTCTGGACATCCCCTGAAAAACCAGTGGTTCTCAGCCAGGCGTGGCGACGCAGCGCCACCGTCGTTGCAAGCGATCTGCCCAGCGAGTCGGCGGTATCAAGGCCACAGCGGATGGTATACTTAGCCGCATCACGCCCTTCCGCAATAGCGCGGGTAAGCAGTGTCTGGACCTCCTCAGAACACTGCGGCAAAACATCAGCCACCGAATCCCACAGGGAGTGGGTGTATCGGCCCAAGAGGCAAGCGGTATTAACCGACCGCAAGCCAGCACTGGAGGAAGAGAAAGCCTTCTTCCCAAAGTGATCCAGGCGCTTGGATTCCCTATCCGGAGGGGCGGTAGGGAAGGCTGTTTGGGAGGCAGAGGCTTGGACAACCAAGCTCTCAGGGGTGGGGTGTTGGGAGAGAAACAGGGGGTCGCCCGGAGCCGGGCGATGGCGTCGGGCCACGTTCCTATCCACAGGAGCCCCTGTGGTGGGTTTGGACCAGGCACCCAAAAGAACGTCAGTGAGTGCATCGTTGAACGGCAGCACAGGCTCCGAAGAGGAGGCCGCCGGCTGAAGCACTTCAGTCAGGAGGTTAGTCCTGACGGCCACTGTAGGCAACTGGAGATTTAAGGCTCCAGCAGCTCTACGCAACACCGTTGCAAAATTAGCCCCCTCCTCCGTTGCCACGGGAGGAGACAGCATGCCAGAGTCGGGGAGGTATCCAGCCCACTGGCATCCCCAAGTTCCTCAACCCAGTCCGGGTCAAACTCGCACTGTTGTGTGAGAGGGTCGTCAGACCCCTCCCAGCTCTCCTGGTCCTCCTCAGGTTGAAAAGATGGAGGAGGAGGGACATAAGGGACCCAAGGCCTCATCGGCGCCGGAACCGGCGTCGGGCGGCGCCGGTCCGGCTCCATGTCCGGACCCGGGAGAACCGGGAACGACGCCGCCCGGAGCCTCGGACGGCGTCGGAAACGGCACCGGGGACATCGGCGTCGGCGGAGGCGTGGTTAGGTCAACCGGCGTCGATGGAGGTTGCGGCACCACCGGAACCGGGGTCGAGGCCGGGGCCGGAGCCGAGGCCGGGACGAAGGCTGGTGGGACAGGCGACGCCGGGACCGGAGTCGACGGCGACGCCGGAGCAACCCCATCTGGGCCCGCGGGGCCCGAAGGCGCACCGGAGGGACCTTGAGGCCCGAAGAGGCGGGCCATGGCCGACAGGAATTTCTGTACTCCGGCCGGAGTCGCCCCGAACCCGGGAAGGACGGGTAATGCGGGGGCAACTCGGACAGGCACGTCCGGGGCCGCGGGGCGGGGACGGTGCCGACAGGGACCTCAGCCGAGTCGCGCGACCGGCGAGGCGAAGTCTTAGAGCGATGACGCCGCTTAGACTTCTTGTGCTTCGACTTACCGGAGGAGCGCGAAGACTTGGATTCCGACGAACGGCGGGGACTCCGCGTCCGGCCCCTCGACCTCTCCCGGGACCGGGGCTTGCTGCGGCGCGGAGCCGACTGCCGGACTTCAAGGAGCTTTCGAGACCGCTCTCGCAAAGCCTTCGGATGAAGTTTCCGGCAGTCAGGGCACGACTTCGTGTCGTGGCCTCGGCCGAGGCAGAAGAGACACTCGAGGTGGGGGTCCGTGATGGACATCATACGACCACATACCTCGCAGGGCTTAAAGCCGGGCATCCCTACGACACCTTAGGAGTCGTGAAGACTCGTTGAAGAGAACAGTGAAAAATTTCACAAAAGATAGTCAAAAGTGACTAGGGCACTGCTCTTCCCGGATCTGCGCTTACTGGCGCGGAAAAAGAAGAACTGACGTCAGCGCGCAGGGCGGCGCCTAAGTACTGCCCGCGGCGTCATCCCGGCGATCACGACGCCGACGACGGACGCGGAGCCGCACGACGCCGCCTACCGACGCGCAAGGGTACTGCTACGCAAAAAACTTTCCGGATCCAGCCTGACGCCTGGGGATATTCTAAGGTAAGGAATCTGTCACTAACGTGTCTCTTTCAGATGCATGTTTTAGATCTATATTTCGCAAAACATTAAAAAGCAGAGGATGGGGAACTTTCTAGCACCCAAGGAAGATGGCCGCCCGAGTTCCAAGCTCTGCGTCGACATGCAGATAATCAGCGCACACTGAAGTAATCTGAAAATCTGATGCAAGGCCATGTTTCAGATTGAAGCTTAGTTTGGCACATTGCCGCTCTTTAAGCTGCAGTGAGCCTGATGCGCTAATTTGAGTATGCAAGATGGTGCCTGTGCAGGGGAGACTGTCCTTAACTGGCCTATACCTTAATGAGAGCATTGATCTCTCATCATGGGCCACTCTATGTTAATCACCTCCTATCTCCACTCAATTCTACAGCTCAGTACAGACAAGCAACAGAGAGCAGCAGTGAATGCGGGGATGGGCACGGTCATCAAGTATGTATAACCTAAGAGGGCGTCTATATACTGAATCGAGAACCGAGAAGGATAATGTTACTTACCCAGTAAGCATTTGCTCTTGGCATGTAGAGCAGTAGATTCACATGCTTTGCATACTCCTGCCATCTAGTGTTGGGTCCAGATGTCTTTCCAGTCACGAGGTAAGGCGACTCCTCCTTTCGGTGATAGTGCACATGGGCATCGACTCCATTGTTCGATTGTTTTCCCACAGAGGGTGAGAATGGAGATAATAAGTGTAGAATAGAGATGTTCATGCATATGTATGTAAAGTAAGAAACTGCAACAACTATAGGTACCCGGGGAGACGGGTGGGCACATGTGAATCTACAGCTCTACATACCAAGAACAGATGCTTACTGGGTAAGTAACATTATCCGTTCGAGGCATGTGAGCTGTAGATCACATGCTTTGCATAGACTATACAGCAATATACTCCCAAAGCGGTGGCTAACCTGTAGCTGTTGCAGTGGTCTGAAAAAGTGTTTTAAGTACTGTTTGGCCTACATTAGCTTGTTGCCTCGCTAACACATCTACACAATAGTGCTTGGTGAATGTGTGAAGTGTAGACCATGTTGCTGCCTTACAGATGTCAGCTAGGGGAATATTCCCTAAGAAGGCCATAGTATCCACTATTTTGCGAGTGGAATGCGCTCTAGGGGGTATTGGGGGTATTATCAAAGTTCTTTTCGCTTTCACATAACATGTCTGGATACATTTCACGATCCATCTTGCAATGCCTGATTTAAATATGGGATTGCCTTTGTGTGGTGGCAAAAAAGCAACAAAAGCTGGTTTGTTTTGCAAAATTCTTTTGTTCTTTCCACATAATATAGTAGAGCTCTTCTAACATCTAGTGGGTGTAGAGCGCGTTCTGCTACAGAATCAGGTTGAGGAAAGAACACAGGTAACAACTGATTGATTGGTATGAAAAGCAGAAACTACTTTAGGAAGAAATTTGGGATTGGTTCGAACACCCACTCTGTCTTTGTGAAGCTGAAAGAAAGGCTCTTGAATAGTTAATGCCTGAAGTTCACCAACTCTCCTTAGTGAAGTGATTGCAATAAGAAAAGCAACCTTCCATGAGAGGAACTGTAATTGACACCTATGCATTTGTTCAAAAGGTGGACCCATTAGTCTTGTAAGGACTATGTTTAAGTTCCACACTGGTGCAGGTGGGACTCTTGGTGGTATCACCCTTTTTAATCCTTCCATAAAGGCTTTAATCACTGGTACTCTGAATAGAGATAAGTGTTGTCTGTTTTGTAAGTATGCAGCTACTGCTGCTAGATGCAAGCAAATAGATGTATAGGCTAGTCCAGATTGCTGTAAATGTAACAGATAACAGATGATGTTTTGCACAGAATCATCAAGAGGATTGATAATGTTATTGTTGCAATAGATAAACCGTTTCCATTTTGCTGAATAACATGCCCTAGTAGTAGGTTTTCTAGCCTCTTTTAGGCTATTCATACAGTCTGGTGGTAATTGTAAATAACCAAACTCTATGACTTCAGGAGCCAAATTGCCAGGTTGAGTTCCTTGGGATTTGGATGTCTGATTTCTCCATGGCTCTGAGTGAAGAGATTGGAGTTGAGATGCAGCTTTTGGTGTGGAATCACTGTGAGCTCCAGCAGGGTGGTGAACCAGGGTTGGCATGCCCATGTGGGAGCTATGAGAATCAGTTTGAGGGATGTTTGTCTGAGCTTCCGAACTACCAACGGAATGAGTGGGAGAGGCGGAAAAGCGTAGGCAAATACCCTTGACCAGTTCATCCATAGGGCAATGCCTTTGGAGACCGGGTGTGGGAACCTGGAGGCGAAGCTTGGGCATTTTGAGCTGTGGCAAACAGGTCTATGTGAGGAAAACCCCATTCCTGAAAGTAGGGGACGAGAATCTGGGGATGAAGTTCCCACTCGTGGATTATCTGTCTCTGTCTGCTGAGAAAGTCTGCAATCCTATTGTTTACTCCTGGAAGATGTTCTGCCAGGAGATAAATCTTGTGGTATATAGCCCATTTCCAAATGGCTTGTGCTAAGCGTGACAGTTGGAGAGAGTGTGTCCCCCCCTGTTTTTGTATATAATAAATACCTGTCATGTGGTCTGTGCGGACTAGGACAGCTTTGCCTATGAGGTGATTTTGAAAGCTCTGAGCGCTAGAAACACTGCTAGTAGCTCTAGATGATTTATATGGAGACTCTTGTACTTTAGACTCCATAACCCTTGGATTGTGTGATTTTGTAGGTGAGCACCCCAACCAGTGAGTGATGAGTCTGCCGTTAGCACTATCTGTGGAACAGAGTCAAGAAAGGGCCGCCCTTTGGAAAAATGTTGTGGGTTCCACCACTGCAGAGAGCGATGGGTGCGGCCATCAACACTAGATCGGTCAACTGACCCTGCGACTGGTTCCACTGACTTGCTAAGCATTCTTGAAGGGGACGCATGTGAAGTCTTGTGTGGGGAACAATTAAGATGCAAGACGCCATCATCCCTAGCAATTGCATGAAAACTCTTGCTGGTAATGATCGGTTGGGGTGAAACGGAGTGAGAAGGGACTGAATACTGTGAATTCTGGCTTTATCGAGGCTCCCAGATAGGTTTGTGTGTTGGAAGGCTGTAGGTGGGACTTCAACGCGTTCACTGTAAACCCTAGTTGGTGAAGTAAGTGAATCGTGGTTTGAGTGTGTCGGAGACACATTTGTTAAGTGCTGGCTTTGATGAGCCAGTCGTCCAGGTATGGGAAGACGTGGATGTGCTGTCTTCTCAGATGGGCTGCGACTACTGCCAGGCATTTGGTAAATACCCTGGAGGCAGTGGTGACTCCACACGGTAGTACTTTGAATTGGTGATGGTGACCCGCTATCATGAATTTGAGGTATTTGCGATGAGCGGGATGAATTGGAATGTGGAAATATGCACAAGTTACTACTTGTGTAACGATATATCTGTAAGAGACATTAGTTAGTGATAGATTCCTTACCTTAGAATATCCCCAGGCGTCAGACTGGATCCGGAAAGTTTTTCGTTAGCAGTACCCCTGCGCGTCAGTAGGTGACGTCGTGCGGCTCCGCGTCCGTCGCTGGCATCGTAAGCGCCGAGATGACGTCACAGAGACTACTTAGGCGCCACCCATGCGCGCTGACGTCAGTTCTGTATACGACTTTCCGCGCCAAGAACGCAGAGCCATGCAAGAAACTGACCATTGGTGCCATGAAACTAGGGCCCTGAAAGGGATGACCTTAACCCTAGAAATCAGTTCGCAGAACGGGGAGGATGGTGGGCGGTAGGAATCTATCACTAACTAATGTCTCTTACAGATATATCGTTACACAAGTAGTAACTTGTGCATCTGAAAGAGACACGTTCGTGATAGATTCCTTACCTTAGAATAGATACCCCAGCAATACCAACCCCGGTGGAGGGTCTGCGAATGGATTACACCAGAAAGTCACGGAGAACAGAACGGCCAAAGAAGCCGTCTCTCCGGACCAGACTGTCAAGGCAGTAATGCTTGGTAAACATGTGCAGCGAGGCCCACGTAGCTGCCTGACAAATATCCTGCAAGGGGATGCCGCGTCCCAAGGTAGTAGTGGCTGCTGTCGCCCTGGTAGAATGGGCACGCAGCCCCGCAGGAGGCTCCTTCTTAGCCAACGAGTAACAGGCTTTGATGCAGAGAACGACCCACCGAGAGATGGTCCGTTTGTGCACAGCCCGACCTTTTTTGGCGCCCACGTAGCCAACAAAGAGCTGGTCCTCCACCCGGAACTGTCGAGTGCGCTTCAGGTAGAACGAGAGCGCACGTTTTGGGTCCAGACGGTGGAGCCTCTCCTCCTCTTTTGAAGGATGCGGAGGCGGAAAGAAGGTGGGCAAAGTGATGGTCTGCCCGATGTGGAAGGGCGTGACAACCTTTGGCAAGAAAGAAGGACGGGTCCTTAAAACCACCTTGTCCGGATGAACAGAAAGGAAAGGAGGTTTGGAAGAAAGAGCCTGGAGCTCACTCACTCTTCTGGCAGAGGTGATAGCTACCAGGAAAGCCGTCTTGAGAGTGAGAAGACGCAAAGGACAGGTATGAAGAGGCTCGAAGGGAGCGCACATCAGATATGTCAGGACAAGATTTAAATCCCATTGAGGCATAATGAACGGCACGGGAGGAAACGTGTGCGTAATGCCCTTCAGGAAACGGTTAACAACCGGAGATTTAAACAAGGAAGGCTGATCTGGAAGCCTGAGAAAGGCGGAGATGGCCTAAAGATAACCTTTAATAGTGCCCAGAGCAGAGCCCTGCTGGGCCAAAGAAAGAAGGAACAGAAGGACTTCGGAAAGTGGGGCAGAAAGGGGATCCACAGCCTTAGCTGTGCACCATGCCACAAACTTGTTCCACCTGCAGGCGTATACCGATTTAGTGGAAGGCCGCCTGGCTGCCAGAATGACATCACAGACTTCGGGAGGAAGATCGAAAGCTGTCAACTGTCGCCGCTCAATCTCCACGCATGGAGGTGGAGGCTGGACAGGTTCGGGTGGAGGACCGTCCCCTGCTGCTGCGACAGAAGATCCTCCCGAAGAGGCAGTCGTATCGGGGGATCGATCGCCATGTTGAGTAGCTCGGGATACCAGTATCTTCGTGCCCAATCCGGAGCCACAAGAATGACTTGGGCCCGGTCGCGCCGAATCTTCTTCAGCACTCTGGGCAGAAGTGGTATAGGCGGAAAGGCGTACAACAGACCGCTACTCCACTCGCGACAAAAAGCGTCGCTGAGCGAGTGCCGCCTTGGAAATTCCAACGCGCAGAACTGATGACATTGCGCATTCTCTTCGGTGGCGAATAGATATAACCAAGGCTCTCCCCACTGCAGAAAGAGACCTTGCGCCACGTCCGAGTTCGGACGCCATTCGTGATCCATCAAGCACCGGCGGTTGAGTTCATCCGCCCTGGCGTTCAGAGAACCTGCGAGGTGTTGAACCACCAAGGTAATGCCTTGACGTTCCAGCCAAGTCCAGAGGCGCAGAGACTCCTGACATAGGGTCCACGACCCCACCCCGCCCTGCTTGTTGCAATACCACATGGCGGTGGTGTTGTCCGTGAACACCTGCACTACACTTCCCCGGACAGAGGGAAGGAATGCCTTCAGTGCAAGCCGGATCGCCCGAAGCTCCAAAAGATTGATATGGAGCCGGGACTCCGCCGGAGACCAGAGCTGATCTCCGCCTCTCCCAAGTGGCCACCCCATCCCAGGAGGGACGCATCCGTCACCACCGTGTGCTCCGGTGGGGGAAGGGAGAGGGATCTGCCATTGACCCAATCGCGATTCGTGAGCCACCACTGCAATTGTCGTGCAGTGCCCTCCGAGATCTGGACATGATCGGCCAGGTCGCCCTGATGCTGTGCCCACTGGAACTTCAGGTCCCACTGCAGAGCCCGCATATGCCATCTGGCATGTTGCACCAGCAGGATGCAGGAGGCCATCAGGCCCAGGAGCCGGAGGGTCATCCTGACTGAAACCCGGGATAGAGGCTGAAAGATCGGAATCATAGTCTGAATATCCCGGACTCGCTGCGCGGGAGGATAAACCCGAAACAGCGTCGAATCCAGAACCGCTCCGATGAAGGGGAGCTTCTGAGAGGGACTCAGGTGCGACTTTGGCACGTTGATGGAGAACCCCAGCAAATGCAGGAGGTCGGCCGTAGTCTGAAGGTGGGTGACGACTGCCTGGGGCGAGCACGCCTTCAACAACCAGTCGTCGAGGTAGGGGAAGACTGACACCCCTGACCTGCGCAGATGAGCTGCGACCACCGTCATCACCTTCGTGAACACCCGAGGGGCACTGGTAAGGCCGAAGGGGAGCACGGCAAACTGAAAATGCTTCTGGCCTACCGTGAACCGCAGGTAACGCCAGTGGGCCGGCAGGACGGGGATGTGAAAATAGGCGTCCTGCAAGTCCAATGCTACCATCCAGTCTCC
Source organism: Calotriton arnoldi (assembly GCA_963921515.1). NCBI lineage: Eukaryota > Metazoa > Chordata > Amphibia > Caudata > Salamandridae > Calotriton > Calotriton arnoldi. The sequence continues at coordinate 3,435,139 of CAWUFW010000484.1, read as the reverse complement.
AGGGTCGAGGGCAGCCAAGACCTGAGCCAGAGTCAACATCTTGAACTCCTCCTTCTGGAGGAAGCGATTGACGTTCCTGAGGTCCAAGATGGGGCGCAAGCCCCCCTTGTCCTTCTTGGGGACCAGAAAGTAGTGGGAATAACAACCACTCCCTACTTCTGACCCAGGAACACACTCGATGGCCCCCTTGGCCAAGAGGGCCGTGACTTCCTGCAGGAGAAGTGCCAAGTGGTCCCCCGACATGCGGTGGAACTGAGGTGGCATGGCTGGAGGGGTGGACCGAAAGGGAAGGGCGTAACCCTTGCGGATGATCTGCAAAACCCACTTGTCCGATGTGATAGCGTGCCAGTGGGGGAGATGATGGCGGACCCGGCCACCCACTGGCGTGGGGTGCCCCCCAAAACCCGGATTAGGAAGGTTTGGAGGCAGAAGCAGCGGGGGCGGAGGTGGACTGACCCCCACGCTGATTCCCAGACCCGTCCCTGCGGAAACCGCGTCCAGGCTGGTTCTGCACAGGTTTGCTGAAGGAACGTGCCTGGACGCCCTTTCCGTGGCCACGAAAGGAACGAAAACCAGGAGTGGCTGGGCTTTTCGTGGAAAGACCTAAGGACTTGGCCGTGGCCCGCGAGTCCTTAAAACGCTCCAGCGCACTGTCGGCCTTATCGCCAAACAGGCGAGTGCCATCAAAGGGCATGTCCATGAGCGAGCTTTGGACATCTGGCGAGAACCCGGTAGACCTCAACCAGGCGTGGCGACGAAGCGCCACAGTCGTAGAAATCGCACTACCGAGTGAGTCCGCGGTGTCCAAACCACACTGAATGGCGAACTTAGCCGCATCTTTACCCTCGGCAACAGCTTGGGACAGCACAGCTTGGATCTCTTCAGGACACTGAGGCAACACCTGTGCAACTGTATCCCACACCGCGTGGGAATAGCGGCCCAATAGGCAAGCGGTGTTCACCGACCGCAGCCCCAAGCTGGCCGAAGAGAACAACCGCTTGCCAAACTGCTCCAGCTTCTTGGAGTCCTTATCCGGCGGAGCCGTGGGGAAGGCACTCTGGGACGTCGAAGCTTGGATGACCAGGCTCTCAGGCGTAGGATGAGTGGTCAGAAAGGCAGGGTCACCGGGCGCCGGGCGATGACGCCTGGCGACGTTCTTATCCACAGGGGCCCCTGTGGCTGGACGCAACCAAGTGCCCAGCAAGACGTCAGGGCGTCATTAAACGGCAGCAGGGGCTCCGACGAAGTGGACGCCGTCTGGAGCACCTCAGTGAGGAGGTTAGTTTTGAGGGCCACCGTAGGGAGATCAAGGTTGAGAACCTCAGCTGCTCGGCGGAGCACCATCGTGTAGGAGGCGCCCTCCTCCATGGTAGGCGGGGGAGAGGCAAACCCCGGGTCAGAAGAGACGTCGAGGTCGCCGGCATCCTCCAAATCGTCCGCCCAGTCCTGCTCAGAGTCACACTGACGAGCAAGAGGGTCCTCGGACCCCTCCCAGTCGTCCTCCATCTCCGCCGCATGTGGCGCAGGCCGCGGCGGCAGGGCAGGAGCCGGAGAAGGAAAAAACGGCGTCGGGAACGGCGCCGGCCGGGGCCGGACCGGCGCCGGACCGGCGCCGTGTCCCAATGCGGATCCCAGGCAGGAGCAAAATGGTCCTGGAACCTGGGCAAGGGCGGGACAAATGGCACCCACTGCGGCGGCGGAGCCGAGGGTGGCGCTGGGGCCAGAGCCGGCAGCGATGGACGTTGTGGCCGGAGCCGATGGCGCAGGATCCTGTGGCGCCGAAGCTGGATCCGCCGGCGGCGCCGACAGCCCTACAGGATCCTGACACGGTACCGCGGGGCCCGAGGGCGCGCCGGCGGGAGCCCGAGGCCTAAAAGCGGTCCATGGTAGCAAGAAACTCTTGGGTAGGCCGCGGGACTCCCGAGCTTCGAAGGAGCCGCAGGGGCAAAGCTCCTGTCCCCCTCGTCCGCATCCGGGGACCGACGGGGGGACGTCGGAGAGCGAACACGCTTCTTCGACTTCTTTTTGTGTCGTCTCTTACCCGAATCCGAGGGTGAAGAGTTGGAGCCCGAGGAGCGATGACTGTGGCCCCGCGAGCGTTCCCTGGAACGGCCCCTGGACAGGGAACGGTGCCGGGATGAGTGCCGGACCTCCAGCAGCTTCCGGTGCCGCTCCCTCAAGGCCTTCGGGGCCATGGCCCGACAGGACCGGGAGTCGTGGTCGGTCTCCAGGCAGTAGAGGCAGACATCGTGGGGGTCCGCCATCGACATATTGCGACGGCAGGGCCCACAAGACTTAAATCCAGGCATCCCTACGTGCACCAAGGAAACCAAGCTTACAGGAGACAAAAGTCTCAAAAAGGGTAGTCAAAAAGTGACTAAGGTACGTGCTCTAACCGGATCTGCGCTTACTGGCGCGGAAAAAGAAAGAACTGACGTCTGCGCGCATGGGTGGCGCCTAAGTAGTCTCCGTGACGTCATCTCGGCGCTTACGATGCCAGCGACGGACGCGGAGCCGCACAACGCCACCTACTGACGCGCAGGGGTACTGCTAACGAAAAACTTTCCGGATCCAGTCTGACGCCTGGGGATATTTTAAGGTAAGGAATCTATCACTAACGTGTCTCTTTCAGATGCGTCCTTTAAGTCTAGAGTAGACATGAAGTCGCCCTGCTGTAGAAGTGGGAGCATTTGTTGAAGTGTCACCATGTGGAAATGCTCTGACAGTATGTAGTGGTTTAGTTCTCCGAGATCTAGAATAGGTCTCAAGGAGTCGTCCTTTTTGGGAATTAGAAAATATAGGGAGTACACGCCTGACCCTTGATATTGTAACAGTACAGGCTCTATGGCTCCTTTCAACAAAAGAGACTGGACTTCCTGTTCGAGTAGGTGTAAATGTTCTGGTGACATTTTGTGAGAGCGTGGTGGAATGTTTGGAGCATTGTTGGTAAGCTCCAGGCAATAACCATGTTGGATAATTCCTAACACCCATTTGTCTGTAGTGATAGATTGCCAAATGGGGAGAAATTGTAGAAGACGCCCCCGGTGTTAAATGATCAGGGGAAGTGTAGGCAAGTCACTGCTTGTTAGGGGAGGGGGATTTACATGGTGTGGAACCTTTGCCCCTACCTTTGCCGTTTTTACCTCTGTATCCTCCTCTAAAGAAGCCTCTTGTAGAGGAAGATTGATTGTTGCCTTTATACGAGGCGTTAGTATTATCTGAGGACATGGCTTTCGACCCTGCACGATAGAAGGAGTGACGAAAGCAGCCACGTTTAGAAGGGGACTGCAGAGCTCCCATAGACTTGGCTACCTCTGTATCTTTTTTCATTTTTTCCAATGACTTATCCACTTCGGGCTCGAAGAGATGCTCCTTGTCAAATGGAGTATTTAAAATAGACTGTTGGACTTCAGGTTTGAAACCAGAAATCCTTAACCATGCATGCCTCCTTAATAACACACTAGTGTTGATCTCTCTAGCTGCTGTGCCAGCAGCATCTAAAGCACATCTAATTGACGAATTAAGATGAGCTTCCCTTCCTGCACTAAATCCTGAGCTTTTGCTTTGTGATCATCTGGAAGATATTGGAGCAGTTGCTCCATTTCATCCCAGTGTGCCCTATCATACCTGGCTAGTAGGGCCTGGGTGTTGGCAATGTGCCAATGATTTGCTGCTTGGGCGGCTACTCTTTTACCAGAGGCGTCTAACAGTTTTGACTCTGTCTGGAGGGGGAGCATCCCCTGTAGTTTGTGAATTGGCCCGTTTACGGGCATTAGAGAGAACCAAAGAGTCTAGTGGTAACTGCCATTTAATAAAAGTTAGATCTGAGGGAGCAGGCTTATATTTTTGTCTATTCTGGGGGTGAGAATACGAGGGCGCACGGGTCTTTAAAAATATCGTCTGCATGTCTCATCATACCTTAGGAGTCTTGCTAGCCCTTTGTGTGTTACTTAGTGTTTCAAATAGGAAATCTTCCTCTAGAGATTCCTTGTGTAACTGTACTCCATATTGGTAAGTTCTCTTCCATCTCGGAGCCCGATTCCGGAATAGATGCAAGTTCTTCTTGTTCTTCCTCGGCCCCTTGTGCGTCAAATTCGTGCTCGGATCCTTCACCGAAGATGTCCAGCGTGTGTTCGACGTTTTGATTCTGCATTTCGCGACGTCGAGCCCGACGATCACGGAGCGTTTTCTTCGATCGAAAAGATCTGCACGCATCACAGTCCTGTTCATTGTGCTCCAGAGATAAGCACAAGTTGCACACTTCGTGTGAGTCAGTGCGCGGATACTTCGCGTGGCACAGAGGACAGAATTTGAATGAAGTCCGTTCCATCGACTGCGAAGCGGACCGACTTCCCAAAGTTTTCAGATCGAAATTGAGGTTTTCCTCGACGGATACGATACGCGGAGAAGTGGGAACGCGTTCGAAACAATACCGATGCTGGTAGAGTGGCTTGCGCATCGAGGGGAACCCGAAGAACGGTTTCGAACCGGAGCGCAGCAATTCACGTCCAAACCCGATGGCGGAAAAAAACAATCCAACAATGGAGTCGATGCCAATGCGCACTATCACCGAAAGGAGGAGTCACCTTACCTCGTGACTGGAAAGACTTCTTCGAAGAAAAACAACTTGCAAACATCCGGACCCAACACTAGATGGCAGAAGTATGCAAAGCATGTGATCTACAGCTCACATGCCTCGAACATTAGCCTTACTTAAACTAATTAAGGTATGATCTTGCTGAGCATGACCAGCAAGTGTTGATGACTTGATGCACATGTCCTGGCCCGACCTGACGCTTTTGCATATCACGAGGTGGTGCAACGGATGTCAGTGAAGCCGTGGTAGACGCGAGGGGGTGAGGTGGTGGGGAAGGCTAACTCGATAGTGTTAATGTAATGAACACATCGGTTTTGTATGGACTGCCACAACCTTGAACAAATAAGGAAGAGATAGACTAAAAAGGAAAAGAAAGTCACTGAGTTGAGTCCGAGTCAATGATTGTGGTGTGAGGCAACAATGAGTAAGGGACCCAACCTGACACACTTGAAATTGAGAGGAGTTGATACCACGGGCTACCACATGCAGCTTCGAGAATGGGCAACATCTGTCCTTGAGAATGTACAGCCTCTAATGTGTGATTCTGCTGCCTCAACAGTTTTGCTTCTATTACATGCCACAGCAACAATAAACACTGAAGTGTATTATTTGCCTCAAACTGTACAGTCATGTGCAGACAGGTCCAGACATCAGGAATTAGCTACCCAGGCTGAATGGAAATTCAGACAAAAAGGCTGACATCGAATAACACTGCTAAGATCTGCAGCCATGTCATCAGATACTAAGGGCCAGATGTACAACGCGCAAAATAGCGCCTCGCAAATTGCGAGTTTTTTGCGACTCGCAATTTGCTAGGCGCTATTTTGCATGTACAACATTGTGTTTAACACTGTTTGCGATTCCCAATGGGGTCGTAAATTGCGAGGCTCATGAATATTAATGAGCCTCTCGCAATTTGCAAGCCCATTGGGAATGACAGGCCCTCCCAGGGATGGTGGCCTTAAAGGAAAACGGGATGCATTTAAAAAAAAAAAAAAAAAAATGAAACGTTTCGTTCCATTTTTTAAGGGCAGGCAGTGGTCCCTGGGACCACTGCCTGCCCTTAAAAAATATTTTTGGAGCCAGTCCCCTGGGGACCCCTTCCCATTTACGACTTCATTACCACCCTCTTGAAGAGGGCGGTAATTTGCGAGTGTTTTGCGACCGAAATTGCGGTCGCAAAACATTCATACATGGCTCTGCAGTCGCTATTAGGAAGGGAACGCCCCTTCCTAATAGCGAGTCGCAATACATTATTTTGCGAGTCGCAAATTATTTGCGAGTCGCAAAATAGTGAAAGTACATGGCCCAAACTAAAATTGCATGCGCAAACGGGTCGCAAGCGCGTTTGCGCATGCAATTTTACGTCGTACATCTGGGCCAGAATCCTTAAACGCTTCCAAAGCTGTTACAACATGGCTGAAGCCAGAGAGAAAAAACTAAAAGTTATCAAAGAGGAATAAGCTGCCCACAAAAAGAACCAAATCTGAACCCTGATCTATGTAACATCCATAAAAGGGAAAACACAGGCTAACGGAGATATGGACTTCATTTTGCAGAGCTTAGCTAGCTTGCATGATCTAGCCCGAAATAATAACATCAACATAGACCAATTACAATGCAAAATACAAGGTCTGAGGAAAGACTTTCACGGCAAGGTCTTTTAATTATAACAGAGGGTGAGTCAAGAATAAGGAAGATAAGAACAACGAAATTCAGAAATGAACAGACCTAATATCTAAGTAGGTTGGCTTTCTAGAAAAAGAAATTGTTAAAATTAAAATAAAAACAGGAGTGGGAAACGTATGATTTTTTAGTCTTCCAGGCAGATTCAGATAAATACGCTAAATCAGGTACTTCCCTCCTGAAAACTTGGATACCACAGGTACTCGAGTAACCCTGAGCAAATACTTTAAAATACAGAAGGCCCATGTAATTCACTCTGGACTAATTGGTACTTCTAAACACCTTAGACCAATGATTTTCAATCCTCTGTGTTACTGTCATGCTAAGCTCAGATAGGAGCAAAAAATGCAGAATCAAACATTGTATGGAATTATGCAAAGACTGGGATAGCATAAGACTACTATAAGATACTAGGATGAGAAGGCCCTAAGGAAGAGATTGTCTTTTACTGGTCTTTCAAAACTGAAACCCACTCACAAAGGGAAGAGTATTATCTTCAATGAAACCATGGACCTGGAAACTCTCATATCCAACCTGTCCGAAATGGATCACCGAGGATTAGAGACATTATTAGAGTTTTCGCTAAGAATTACAGGGCCCATTACATTCTTTATTTACTATTGCATTAACTGCCTATACATTTAGACTGGATCTTTTCAAAACACTATCACATTCTTCACTAGTTACTCCAAAAACAAAGTCCTTATACTCACTTCAAAGAAACACCTACTAGTATATAAAAAATATACACCCAATGACATAAATGGAAAATGTTACATAGGTTGTAGTGCTGTTGTAATGATGCTCCTAGGTTGTAGTGCTGTAGAAGCACAAGTTACTAACTTGTGTAACGATATATCTGTAAGAGACAGTAGTTAGTGACAGATTCCTTACCTTAGAATATCCCCAGGCGTCAGGCTGGATCCGGAAAGTTTTTTGCGTAGCAGTACCCTTGCGCGTCGGTAGGCGGCGTCGTGCGGCTCTGCGTCCGTCGTAGGCGTTGTGATCGCCGGGATGACGTCGCGGGCAGTACTTAGACGCCGCCCCTGCGCGCTGACGTCAGTTCTGTACACGACTTTCCGCGCCAGGAACGCAGAGCCATGCAAGAAGCTGACACAGGTGTCTGAAAAACACTAGGGCCCTGAAAGGGATGTCCTTAACCCTAGAATACCAACCCCGGTGGTGGGTCTGCGAACAAAGATCAGACAAGGAAGTCCTGGAGGACAGAACGGCCAAAGAAGCCGTCCCTCCGGACCTGACTGTCAAGGCAGTAATGCTTTGTAAACGTGTGCAGCGAGGCCCACGTAGCTGCCTGACAAATAACCGGCAGCGGAACACCGCGGCCCAAAGCCGTGGTAGCAGCCGTTGCCCTGGTGGAATGGGCCCGCAGCCCAACAGGAGGCTCCTTCTTAGCCAAAGAATAGCAGGTCTTGATGCACAAGGTAACCCAGCGGGAGATGGTCCTCTTGTGCACCGCCCGACCTTTTTGGCGCCCACGTAGCCAACAAAGAGCTGGTCATCCACCCGGAAGTGTTTTGTGCGGTCAATATAGAAGGAGAGCGCACGTTTTGGGTCCAGACGGTGGAGCCTCTCTTCCTCTCTGGAAGGATGCGGAGGCGGAAAGAAGGTGGGCAAAGTGATGGTCTGCCCAATATGGAAAGCAGTAACCACCTTTGGCAAGAAGGACGGACGCGTCCGAAGAACAACCTTGTCCGGATGAACAGACAGAAAGGGAGGTTTGCAAGATAGAGCCTGGAGCTCACTCACCCGCCGAGCGGAGGTGATGGCCACCAGAAAGGCTGTCTTCAGAGTCAGAAGACGAACAGGACAGTTATGTAGAGGCTCAAAGGGAGCGCACATTAAAAGGTAAGAACCAAGTTCAAGTCCCACTGAGGCATCACAAACGGAACAGGAGGGAAGAGGTGAGTAATGCCTTTTAAGAACCTGTTAACAACAGGGGACTTGAAAAGGAGGGCTGATCAGGAAGCCTGAGGAAGGCCGAGATAGCACAAAGATAACCCTTGATGGTACCCAGGGCAGAACCCTGTTGGGCCAGAGAAAGAAGGAACAGAAGGACCTCAGAAAGAGGGGCAGAGAGGGGATTCACAGCCTTTGCTGTGCACCATGCCTCAAATTTGTTCCACCTGCAGGCGTATACCACCTTAGTGGAGGGACGCCTGGCTGCCAGAATCACATCACAAACTTCGGGAGGCAAGTTGAAAGGAATCAACTGCCGCCGCTCAATCTCCACGCAAGCAGGTGTAGACTGGACAGGTTCGGGTGGAGGACCGTCCCCTGCTGCCGCGACAGAAGATCCTCCCGAAGAGGCAGACGGATCGGGGGATCTACGCTCATATTGAGTAGCTCGGGATACCAAACTCTTCGAGCCCAGTCCGGAGCCACAAGAATGACTTGGGCCCGGTCGTGCCGAATCTTCTTCAACACTCTGGGTAGAAGTGGTATAGGCGGAAAGGCGTACAATAGACCGCAACTCCACTCGTGACGAAAAGCGTCGCCGAGCGAGTGCCGCCTTGGAAATTCCAACGCGCAGAACTGCTGACATTGCGCGTTCTCTTCGGTGGCGAATAGATCTAACCAAGGCTCTCCCCATTGTAGAAAGAGTCCTTGCGCCACTTCCGAGTGAAGACGCCATTCGTGATCCATCATGCACCTGCGGCTGAGTTCGTCCGCCCTGGCGTTCAGGGAACCTGCCAGGTGTTGAACCATCAGGAACATGCCCTGATGTTCCAGCCATGTCCAGAGGCGCAGAGCCTCCTGACAAAGGGTCCAAGACCCCACCCGCCCTGTTTGTTGCAGTACCACATGGCGGTGGTGTTGTCTGTGAACACCTGCACTACCTTCCCTTTGACAGAGGGAAAGAATGCCTTGAGTGCAAGTCGGATCGCCCGGAGCTCCAGAAGGTTGATATGGAGCCGGGACTCCGCCGGAGACCAGAGGCCTCTGATCTCCGCCTCTCCCATGTGACCGCCCCATCCCAGAAGGGACGCGTCCGTCACAACTGTGTGCTCTGGCTGGGGAAGGGAGAGGGATCTGCCCATGACCCATTGCCGGCTCGAGAGCCACCACTGCAACTGTCTTGCAGTCCCCTCCGAGATCTGGACGTGATCGGACAGGTTGCCCTGGTGCTGCGCCCACTGGAACTTCAGGTCCCACTGCAGAGCCCGCATATGCCATCTGGCATGATTGACCAGCAGGATGCAGGAGGCCATGAGGCCCAGCAGCCTCAGGGTCATCCGTACCGAAACCCAGGATAAAGGCCGAAAGATCGGAATCATAGCCTGAATATCCCGGACTCGCCGTTCGGGAGGATAGGCCCGAAACTGCGTCGTGTCCAGAACCGCTCCGATGAAAAGGAGCTGTGGAGAAGGAATCAGATGCGACTTCGGCACATTGATGGAGAACCCCAGCGAGTGCAGGAGTTCGGCCGTAGTCTGGAGGTGGGAGACGACTGCCTGGGACGAGCCCGCCTTCAGCAGCCAGTCGTCGAGGTAGGGGAAGACTGAAACCCCTGCCCGGCGCAGATGAGCTGCGACCACCGCCATCACCTTCGTGAACACCCGAGGGGCACTGGTAAGGCCAAAGGGAGCACGGTGAACTGAAAATGCTCGGGGCCTACCGTGAACCGAAGGTAACGCCGGTGGGCCGGCAGGACGGGGATGTGGAAATATGCGTCCTGCAAGTCCAACGCTACCAACCAGTCTCCAGGGTCGAGGGCAGTCAATACCTGAGCTAGGGTGAGCATCTTGAACTTCTCCTTCCGGAGGAAGCGATTGACGTTCCGGAGGTCCAAGATAGGACGCATGTCCTCCTTGTCCTTTTTGGGCACCAGAAAGTAGTGGGAGTAGCAACCACGCCCTACTTCTGGGGTCGGAACATGCTCGATGGCCCTCTTGGTCAAGAGGGCCGTGACTTCCTTCTGTAGAAGCACCAAGTGATCCCCTGACATGCGGTGGAATTGAGGTGGCATGGCTGGGGGGTGGTCTCGAAGGGGAGGGAGTAGCCCCTTCGGACAATGTCCAAGACCCACCTGTCCGAGGTGATGGTGCGCCAGTGGGGAAGGTGATGGCGGACCCTGCCCCCTACTGGCGTGCTGTGCACCTGAAAGGAGGGACTAGGAGGGCTTGGAGGCCGCGGACGGGTTGGAGGTGGTGGCCTGACCCGCACGCTGGTTGCCCGATCCGCCACGGCGGAATCCACGTCCTTGGCCACGCGAAGACGCCTGCTGAGCGGGCCGGTGGCTGGGCTGCTGACGTGAAGGGGCGCCCCTACCGTGGCCACGATAGGGGCGAAAAGCAGAAGTCAGCGGAGGGCGTGTAGCAGAAAGGCCCAGGGACTTGGCAGTAGCCCGTGAGTCCTTAAAGCGCTCCAACGCATGGTCTGCTTTGGACCCAAAAGACAGACTCCATCAAAGGGCATGTCCATGAGAGTATTCTGGACATCCCCTGAAAAACCAGTGGTTCTCAGCCAGGCGTGGCGTCGGAGCGCCACCGTCGTTGCAATAGACCTGCCCAGCGAGTCGGCGGTGTCAAGGCCACAACGTATAGTGTATTTAGCCGCATCCCTTCCTTCCGCAATGGCGCGGGAAAGCAGTGTCTGGACCTCCTCAGGACACTGGGGCAAAACATCCGCCACCGAATCCCACAGGGAGTGGGTATATCGCCCCAAAAGACAAGCGGTGTTAACGGACCGCAAGCCAGCACTGGAGGAAGAAAAACCTTTCTTCCCAAACTGATCCAGGCGTTTGGATTCCCTATCCGGAGGGCGGTAGGGAAGGCGGTTTGGGAAGCGGAGGCTTGGACAACCAAGCTCTCAGGAGTGGGGTGGACAGAGAGAAACAGGGGGTCGCCCGGAGCTGGGCGATGGCGTCGTGACACGTTCCGATCCACAGGAGCCCCTGTGTTGGGCTTGGACCAGGCGCCCAAAAGAACGTCAGTGAGGGCGTCGTTAAACGGCAGCACAGTCTCCGCAGAGGAGGCTGCCGGCTGAAGCACCTCTGTCAAGATGTTAGGCTTGACCGTCAAAGTAGGGAGTTGGAGACGTAAGGCCCCAGCTGCCCTACGCAACACCGTACTGAAATTGTCTCCCTCCTCCGTAGCCACGGGAGGAGACAGCATGCCAATGTCAGGGGAAGTATCCAGACCACTGGCCTCCCTAGACTCTCTGTCCAGTCCTCATCGTACTGACAGTGTCGTGTCAGAGGGTCATCAGACCCCTCCCAGTCCAACTGGTCCTCCTCTGGTTCAAAATAAGGAGGAGGAGGGACAGTTGGGACCCAAGGTCCCATCGGCGCCGGAGCCGGCGTCGAGCGACGCTCGGTCCGGATCCATGTCCGGAGCCGGAAGGAACTGGGGGACGACGCCGCCCGGAGCGGCGTCGAGAACGGCACCGGAGACATCGGCGCCGGTGGAGGTGTCGTTAGGTCGACCGGCGTCGATGGGGGTTGTGGAGCCGGGATCGAGGCCGGGGCCGAAGCCGGAATCGAGGCTGGAGGCACGGGCGACGCGGGGCCGGAGCCGCCGGCGACGCCGGAGCAACCACATCAGGGCCCGCGGGGCCCGAAGGCGCACCGGAGGGGCCTGAAGGCCCGAAGAGGCGGGCCATGGCCGACAGGAATTCCTGCACTTTGGCCGGATCCGCCCCCGAACCCGGGAAGGGCGGGTATGGCGGGGCGACTCCACAGGCATGTCCGGGGCCGCAGGGGCGGGGACGGTGCCGGGAGGGGCCTCAGCCGAGTCGCGAGACCGGCGAGGCGAAGTCCTAGAGCGATGATGCTTTTGGACTTCTTGTGTTTCGACTTACCGGACGAAGAAGACTTCGACGCCGACGACCGGTGTGGACTCCGCGATCGACCCCTGGACCTCTCACGCGACCGGGGCTTCCGCGGAGCCGAATGCCGGGCCTCGAGGAGCTTTCGAGACCGCTCTCGCAAAGCTTTCGGGTTAAGGGCCTGGCAGTCGGTACAAGACTCCGTGTCGTGGCCTCGGCCGAGGCAGAAGAGACACTCCCAATGCGGGTCGGTGACGGACATCATCCGCGCACAGGCGCCGCAACGTTTGAAACCGGGCATCCCTACGACACCTTGAGAGATGAAAAAACTGTGAAATAATTCACCAAAAAGTATGGTCAAAAAATGACCAGGGCACTGCTCTTCCCGGTTCTGCGCTTGCTGGCGCGGAAAAAGAAGAACTGACGTCAGCGCGCAGGGGCGGCGTCTAAGTACTGCCCGCGACGTCATCCCGGCGATCACGACGCCTACGACGGACGCGGAGCCGCACGACGCCGCCTACCGACGCGCAAGGGTACTGCTACGCAAAAAACTTTCCGGATCCAGCCTGACGCCTGGGGATATTCTAAGGTAAGGAATCTGTCACTAACGTGTCTCTTTCAGATTCAAATGCTCTGCATACTCCCTGAGATCTAGTGTTGGGCCTGGACATTAGCAACTTTCTTTTCTGTTTTTTAATGTCATCCTTGTTTCGCAATGCACCAGCACACTGGCTCCACCTAGAGATTGTTTTCCGCTGAGCGGGTAATTTTAAGTAGAGAGCAGTATTGAAAACTGAGTGTGCTGTGCATAGTCAGGGGAGTAAAAAGGACATAGAAACATCTGTGATCATCGCTGGCTTTGGGGAAGAGGCTGGGCGCATGTGAATCTACAGCACATCACGCTACAAACAAAAGGTTACAGGGTAACATTTTCCATTCGTCGTTTGTGTGATTGTAGAAAACATGATCTACATAGACTATAAGGCAGTCCCTCTCCAAAGCGGTAGCTAGTGAACAGATGATTTAGATATTTCAAAGAGTGTTCTTAGTACAGCTTGGTTAACCAAATAGCATAACAAGTCTGGATGCACTTACTATCCATATTGCAATGTGGGCTTTAAAGACGGAATGCCCCCTGGGGGTTCTGGTGAAGGTTACAAAATTTCATACAAAAAACGCTTAGTTCTATCAATATAATACATGAGTGCCCTCCTAACATTTAGAGCTCTTTCCGAAACAGACTTTGATTGTGAGAAGAAGACGGACAGCTCAATGGTCTGGTTCATAAGAAAAGGTGAGACAACCTCTGCCAGAAATTTGGTACTGGTACGAAGTCGTCCCCAATGTTTGTGGATGAATGATTCTTGTGCTGTAAGAGCTTGCAGCTAACTAACGAGTCTCTCAGAGGTGACTGCAACTAGGAAGGTCCCCTTCCAAGACAAGAACTGTCAGAGGAGAATAGGGGCTCAAAAGGAAGGCTCATGGGTCATGTGAGGACCACATTCAGGTTCCACACAGGTTTTTGGAGGTATTACCCTCTTAAGACCCTCCTTGAAGGCCTTAATGACTGGGACTATGAAAAGAGATGAGAGTTGTCTGTTTTGTAAGTATGCTGCAACGGACGTTAGGTGTAAGCATATGGAAGTGTAGGCAAAGCCACCCTTTTATAGGTGTAGGAGGTAACAGAAAATACTCCTGCACAGAAAACCTAAAGGTCCGTTTATAGAGATACAGTAGTGCATAAACATTGTCCACTTAGAGACGTAACAGACACAAGTTGTGGGATTTCACACCTCTTGCAGAATAAGCATGCATTCCCCTGGAAGAGATAGCCAATCTCTAGGAACTCAAGTGATCGATGGCAAGGTTCAGCTGTCCGGGATCTAGGTGCCTGAGCTGGCCCTGATACAGAGTGAGAAGTTCTGGCTTCAGTAGGAGCTCCTCAGGGGACTGACATATCTCAAGGAGCATTGAATACCAGATTATTTTTGCCCATGTTGGTGCCAGTAGGATGAGGGTCATGGACACCTGCTTCAGCTTCCTCACTATGTATGTCATGAAGTGGTGAGGTGGAAAAGCATAGACCCCTTCCATGCCCATTTCCCCTGTAGGCCACCCCTCTGGAAGCTCTCGGTTTTCTGGGTGTCCAGAAAGGGCTGTTGACATGGGGGTCTCTGGTTTGAGCACACTGGTTACGCACCGCCCCTGGTTTGTCGCATATGAAAGGCACATTTGGAATGGGGGCATCCATGCACTTAACGATGTGTGTGTCCTTTTTGATTTTCTGGACCATCTGGTCCCTCAGGGGTCGAAAAAAATGCTCGCCATCAAAAGTGACATTCAGTAGGCACTGTTGCACCTCAGGTCTCAACCCTGACACCCTCAGCCAGAGAAGAGGATACTGGTACATGTATAAGTCGATTCTTAGACATTGAAAGTGGGCAGGGAACCCATCTTTAGTATATGTACTGGACACTGGTGATTACGAGTTCTCCAGCAACACGATGGCTTCACTGAAACCAAAGATGTTTGCTATCAAACATATCGTATTAATAAACCCACACTGATTCCAGTGAGGGATTTATTAATACCTGCACTCAGAGGGTACCTTAGAGGTACCCCCTGAAACCTACTAGTCCACTAGTGTGCTGGCTGACTGGTCCAGTTCAGCCTGCCACCACATACGTGCTTCTGACTCCCTAGAAGGAGAGAGCCGCACTCTCAGAGGTCAGGTACAATGCCTGCTCTGGCAGGAGGTGTTTTAAATCTCCTCCAAACAGGATGGCTATCAATCAGCATATCAAAGCCAGAGGCTTCAAAGCCATGCCGCCTTTGATATGCGACCCTGGCACCCCCCAGACCTGAGAGATGCCACCCGCTGCCTTGAGGCCCATATGGCACCAGGACAGGCGTGAAATTAGTATGCGAAGTAGGCGTGGAGCACACCCAGGTCAGTCACACTCCTAAGGTGAGGTGCCTGATGCACAAGTTACTAACTTGTGTACCGATATATCTGTAAGAGACAGTAGTTAGTGACAGATTCCTTACCTTAGAATATCCCCAGGCGTCAGGCTGGATCCGGAAAAGTTTTTGCGTAGCAGTACCCTTGCGCGTCGGTAGGCGGCGTCGTGCGGCTCCGCGTCCGTCGTCGGCGTCGTGATCGCCGGGATGACGTCGCGGGCAGTGCTTAGACGCCGCCCCTGCGCGCTGACGTCAGTTCTGTTCCACGACTTTCCGCGCCAGGAACGCAGAGCCATGCAAGAAGCTGACATGGGTGTCTGAAAAATACTAGGGCCCTGAAAGGGATGTCCTTAACCCTAGAAATCAGTTCGCAGAACGGGGAGGATGGGTGGGGCGGTAAGGAATCTGTCACTAACTACTGTCTCTTACAGATATATCGTTACACAAGTTAGTAACTTGTGCATCTGAAAGAGACACGTTAGTGACAGATTCCTTACCTTAGAATAGATACCCAGCAATACCAACCCCGGTGGTGGGTCTGCGAACAAAGATCAGACAAGGAAGTCCTGGAGGACAGAACGGCCAAAGAAGCCGTCCCTCCGGACCTGACTGTCAAGGCAGTAATGCTTTGTAAACGTGTGCAGCGAGGCCCACGTAGCTGCCTGACAAATACCCGGCAGCGGAACACCGCGGCCCAAGGCCGTGGTAGCAGCCGTTGCCCTGGTGGAATGGGCACGCAGCCCAACAGGAGGCTCCTTCTTAGCCAAAGAATAGCAGGTCTTGATGCACAAGGTAACCCAGCGGGAGATGGTTCTTTTGTGCACCGCCCGACCTTTTTTGGCGCCCACGTAGCCAACAAAGAGCTGGTCATCCACCCGGAAGTGTTTTGTGCGGTCGATATAGAAGGAGAGCGCACGTTTTGGGTCCAGACGGTGGAGCCTCTCTTCCTCTCTGGAAGGATGCGGAGGCGGTAAGAAGGTAGGCAAAGTGATGGTCTGCCCAATGTGGAAGGCAGTAACCACCTTTGGCAAGAAGGACGGACGCGTCCGAAGAACAACCTTGTCTGGATGAACAGACAGAAAGGGAGGTTTGCAAGATAGAGCCTGGAGCTCACTCACCCGCCGAGCGGAGGTGATGGCCACCAGAAAGGCTGTCTTCAGAGTCAGAAGACGAAGAGGACAGTTATGTAGAGAGCTCAAGGGAGCGCACATTAAAAGGTAAGAACCAAGTTCAAGTCCCACTGAGGCATTACAAACGGAACAGGAGGGAAGAGGTGTGTAATGCCTTTTAAGAACCTGTTAACAACAGGGGACTTGAAAAGGGAGGGCTGATCAGGGAGCCTGAGGAAGGCCGAGATAGCACAAAGATAACCCTTGATGGTACCCAGGGCAGAACCCTGTTGGGCCAGAGAAAGAAGGAACAGAAGGACCTCAGAAAGAGGGGCAGAAAGGGGATTCACAGCCTTTGCTGTGCACCATGCCACAAATTTGTTCCACCTGCAGGCGTATACCACCTTAGTGGAGGGACGCCTGGCTGCCAGAATCACATCACAAACTTCGGGAGGCAAGTCGAAAGGAATCAACTGCCGCCGCTCAATCTCCACGCAAGCAGGTGTAGACTGGACAGGTTCGGGTGGAGGACCGTCCCCTGCTGCTGCGACAGAAGATCCTCCCGAAGAGGCAGACGGATCGGGGATCTACGCTCATATTGAGTAGCTCGGGATACCAAACTCTTCGAGCCCAGTCCTGAGCCACAAGAATGACTTGGGCCCGGTCGTGCCGAATCTTCTTCAACACTCTGGGTAGAAGTGGTATAGGCGGAAAGGCGTACAACAGACCGCAACTCCACTCGTGACGAAAGCGTCGCCGAGCGAGTGCCGCCTTGGAAATTCCAACGCGCAGAACTGATGACATTGCGCTTTCTCTTCGGTGGCGAATAGATCTAACCAAGGCTCTCCCCATTGTAGAAAGAGTCCTTGCGCCACTTCCGAGTGAAGACGCCATTCGTGATCCATCATGCACCTGCGGCTGGGTTCGTCCGCCCTGGCGTTCAGGGAACCTGCCAGGTGTTGAACCATCAGGAACATGCCCTGATGTTCCAGCCATGTCCAGAGGCGCAGAGCCTCCTGACAAAGGGTCCAAGACCCCACCCCGCCCTGTTTGTTGCAGTACCACATGGCGGTGGTGTTGTCTGTGAACACCTGCACTACCTTCCCTTTGACAGAGGGAAGGAATGCCTTGAGTGCAAGTCGGATCGCCCGGAGCTCCAGAAGGTTGATATGGAGCCGGGACTCCGCCCGGAGACCAGAGGCCTCTGATCTCCGCCTCTCCCATGTGACCGCCCCATCCCAGAAGGGACGCGTCCGTCACAACTGTGTGCTCTGGCTGGGGAAGGGAGAGGGACCTGCCCATGACCCATTGCCGGTTCGAGAGCCACCACTGCAACTGTTTTGCAGTCCCCTCCGAGATCTGGACGTGATCGGACAGGTTGCCCTGCTGCTGCGCCACTGGAACTTCAGGTCCCACTGCAGAGCCCGCATATGCCATCTGGCATGATTGACCAGCAGGATGCAGGAGGCCATGAGGCCCAGCAGCCTCAGGGTCATCCGTACCGAAACCCAGGATAAAGGCTGAAAGATCGGAATCATAGCCTGAATATCCCGGACTCGCCGTTCGGGAGGATAGGCCCGAAACTGCGTCGTGTCCAGAACTGCTCCGATGAAAAGGAGCTGTGGAGAAGGAATCAGATGCGACTTCGGCACATTGATGGAGAACCCCAGCGAGTGCAGGAGTTCGGCCGTAGTCTGGAGGTGGGAGACGACTGCCTGGGACGAGCCCGCCTTCAGCAACCAGTCGTCGAGGTAGGGGAAGACTGAAACCCCTGCCCGGCGCAGATGAGCTGCGACCACCGCCAACACTTTCGTGAACACCCGAGGGGCACTGGTAAGGCCAAAGGGAGCACGGTGAACTGAAAATGCTCGGGGCCTACCGTGAACCGAAGGTAACGCCGGTGGGCCGGCAGGACGGGGATGTGGAAATATGCGTCCTGCAAGTCCAACGCTACCAACCAGTCTCCAGGGTCGAGGGCAGTCAAGACCTGAGCTAGGGTGAGCATCTTGAACTTCTCCTTCCGGAGGAAGCGATTGACGTTCCGGAGGTCCAAGATAGGACGCATGTCCTCCTTGTCCTTTTGGGCACCAGAAAGTAGTGGGAGTAGCAACCACGCCCTACTTCTGGGGTCGGAACACGCTCGATGGCCCTCTTGGTCAAGAGGGCCGTGACTTCCTTCTGTAGAAGAACCAAGTGATCCCCTGACATGCGTTGGAATTGAGGTGGCATGGCTGGGGGGTGGTCTCGAAGGGGAGGGAGTAGCCCCTTCGGACAATGTCCAAGACCCACCTGTCCGAGGTGATGGTACGCCAGTGGGGAAGGTGATGGCGGACCCTGCCCCCTACTGGCGTGCTGTGCACCTGAAAGGAGGGACTAGGAGGGCTTGGAGGCCGCGGACGGGTTGGAGGTGGTGGCCTGACCCGCACGCTGGTTGCCCGATCCGCCACGGCGGAATCCACGTCCTCGGCCACGCGAAGACGCCTGCTGCGCGGGCAGGTGGCTGGGCTGCTGACGTGAAGGGGCACCCCTACCGTGGCCACGATAGGGGCGAAAAGCAGAAGTCAGCGGAGGGCGTGTAGCAGAAAGGCCCAGGGACTTGGCAGTAGCCCGTGAGTCCTTAAAGCGCTCCAACGCATGGTCTGCTTTGGACCCAAAAGACCGACTCCATCAAAGGGCATGTCCATGAGAGTATTCTGGACATCCCCTGAAAAACCAGTGGTTCTCAGCCAGGCGTGGCGTCTGAGCGCCACCGTCGTTGCAATAGACCTGCCCAGCGAGTCGGCGGTGTCAAGGCCACAACGTATTGTGTATTTAGCCGCATCCCTTCCTTCCGCAATGGCGCGGAAAGCAGTGTCTGGACCTCCTCAGGACACTGGGGCAAAACATCCGCCACCGAATCCCACAGGGAGTGGGTATATCGGCCCAAAAGACAAGCGGTGTTAACGGACCGCAAGCCAGCACTGGAGGAAGAAAAACCCTTCTTCCCAAATTGATCCAGGCGTTTGGATTCCCTATCCGGAGGAGCGGTAGGGAAGGCGGTTTGGGAAGCGGAGGCTTGGACAACCAAGCTCTCAGGAGTGGGGTGAAGAGAGAGAAACAGGGGGTCGCCCGGAGCTGGGCGATGGCGTCGTGACATGTTTCTATCCACAGGAGCCCCTGTGTTGGGCTTGGACCAGGCGCCCAAAAGAACGTCAGTGAGGGCGTCGTTAAACGGCAGCACAGTCTCCGCAGAGGAGGCCGCCGGCTGAAGCACCTCTGTCAAGATGTTATGCTTGACCGTCAAAGTAGGGAGTTGGAGATGTAAGGCCCCAGCTGCCCTACGCAACACCGTAGCAAAATTGTCTCCCTCCTCCGTAGCCACGGGAGGAGACAGCATGCCAGTGTCAGGGGAAGTATCCAGACCACTGGCCTCCCCTAGACCCTCTGTCCAGTCCTCATCGTACTGACACTGTCGTGCCAGAGGGTCATCAGACCCCTCCCAGTCCTCTTGGTCCTCCTCTGGTTCAAAATAAGGAGGAGGAGGGACATTTGGGACCCAAGGTCCCATCGGCGCCGGAACCGGCGTCGAGCGACGTCGTTCCGGGTCCATGTCCGGAGCCGGAAGGAACTGGGGGACGATGCCGCCCGGAGCCCAGGGCGGCGTCGAGAACGGCACCGGAGACATCGGCGCCGGCGGAGGTGTCGTTAGGTCGACCGGCGTCGATGGGGGTTGTGGAGCCGGGATCGAGGCCGGGGCCGAAGCCGGAGCCGGGATCGAGGCTGGAGGCACGGGCGACGCCGGGGCCGGAGCCGTCGGCGGCGCCGGAGCAACCCCATCCGGGCCCGCGGGGCCCGAGGCGCACCGGAGGGGCCTGGAGCCCCGAAGAGGCGGGCCATGGCCGACAGGAATTCCTGCACTTTGGCCGGATCCGCCCCGAACCCGGGAAGGGCGGGGCGACTCCACAGGCATGTCCGGGGCCGCGGGGGCGGGGACGGTGCCGGGAGGGGCCTCAGCCGAGTCGCGAGACCGGCGAGGCGAAGTCCTAGAGCGATAATGCTTTTTGGACTTCTTGTGTTTCGACTTACCGGACGAAGAAGACTTCGACGCCGACGACCGGTGTGGACTCCGCGATCGACCCCTGGACCTCTCACGCGACCGGGGCTTCCGCGGAGCCGAATGCCGGGCCTCGAGGAGCTTTCGAGACCGCTCTCGCAAAGCTTTCGGGTTGAGGGCCTGGCAGTCGGTACAAGACTCCGTGTCGTGGCCTCGGCCGAGGCAGAAGAGACACTCCCAATGCGGGTCGGTGACGGACATCATCCGAGCACAGGCGCCGCAACGTTTGAAACCGGGCATCCCTACGACACCTTGAGAGAGAAAAACAGTGAAAAAATTCACCAAAAAGTATGGTCAAAAAATGACCAGGGCACTGCTCTTCCCGGATCTGCGCTTGCTGGCGCAGAAAAAGAAGAACTGACGTCAGCGCGCAGGGGCGGCGTCTAAGTACTGCCCGCGACGTCATCCCGGCGATCACGACGCCGACGACGGACGCGGAGCCGCACGACGCCGCCTACCGACGCGCAAGGGTACTGCTACGCAAAAAACTTTCCGGATCCAGCCTGACGCCTGGGGATATTCTAAGGTAAGGAATCTGTCACTAACGTGTCTCTTTCAGATGTGCCCTACTCTAGGAAAATTCCGCCATCTTGGTGATGGCAGAATTTAGGAAACTGGGACAGAGTTATGCCCACTTCCCACAGGAAATGGTCATATAAGGGGCGTAGTGAACCCAAGGGTAGGTAGCCCATTTGCTACTACTCTCCCCTACCCCAACGCCCCTAAATTTAATATTTAGAGGGCTCTTAGAATCCAGAACTTCAGATTCCTCTGACTGAAAAGAAGAAGAGCACACTGAAGAGCCGATCTCCGCAAGAACAGAAGACTGCTGTGGACTTTTGGTGCCAAACTCTGCCCGCTGCACAAAAACTCGACAATTGCAAAGACCCGATTTGTCCTGCAGTTGTGCATCCTCCACAAGACCCGTCGGGTTGCCAGCACTTTGCCAAGCAGCCAGCATCTCCCTTGGAGTAGAGGAGCTACTCCCTTGCAGGTACCAACCGCAACGTCCGGTTTAAAGAAGCTGCTGCCCACCGGGTACAGTTAGCAGTAGCCACCCAGAAGAAGGTCAGCGCACTCAAGGAGATCAGGTTCATCTTCCTGCCAAGCCTGAAAACACCAGGACCTCCACAAGCCCTCCTGCACCAATACCCAGGTTACTGGACCACTGCCGCAACCCAAGCTTGTTGAAAGTATAGTGGGGACTCCAACAACCAGATGACAAGGGACTACAGCACCGCAGAGGCCAGCACAGAGAGAAGCCCAGTTGTCCTGTTTTTGTCCCCCTTGCTGGTCCTGACCGGCAACCGACAGTCCATTGACACACGAGAGCCAGTAGGCCACAAACACGCTGCACCGGAGCAGCCAGGCCTGGGCCAAAAAAAACCTACTGCTCCCCCGTGCTCCCAGGACCCTCACGACCCGAGACCTCACCTCTCCCCCCCCTCCCCCCCGCCGGGAGCTCCCGAACTTGTCCCCAAGTCCCCCTTTGCAGCCTATTTCCAGGTGGCCCCCCTTCCTTTCTATCACATAAGACTACCAACCCATTCAGCACCTCTGCACCCAGACTCACCAGGGCAGATAAGACCGATCTGCTGGAGGAACTTTGGTTCTTGTCCCTCTATCACCTCATGACCGAAAGGGGCTCCACGGAAAAGTATTGCAAGTATATGTATGCAGTGAATGTTCTTTCTCCCACAGGAAAGCATTACGCGTAAAAATGCACTGTTGGTTAACATTGCTAAAACTTTAAAACGTTAGTTACGGAAAAGTACTTACCTCGTTACGAAGTTCTTGGTTTCAAAATATATATAAAAACACCTGTTATTTTCCAAATTTGGTGTGGATCTCCATTTTGAGTGTGTGCATAATTTATTGACTCTGTGTGTGAAAATATGTCTAACACTCCTCTCTGATAAGCCCAAAACTGCTTGACCACACTACCCAAGATTGGGCACCTTGGGCTTGTTAGAGCAAGCCCCTGTCCACTCGTAAGGGATACCTGGACTCTTTACACAGCATTCCTCTCTTTGGTATATGAGATAATGAGCTAGCTTCCTACAAAGGGGACTTACATTTATTCTTTTTGGACTTTACCTTACCTGATTAATTTGAGTGGAAAGAGCACATCTCTCTCGAGAACGCCCACAGGAGAGAATGTATCCACACCCTCTACTTCAAGTGAGACCGGCCCTCAAGTATTTTTACAGTGTTTAGTAACACAGAGCTTTGCTTCGTGGTTTCGGATGGTCTTCTGATTCATCCTGGCAAAGTCATCACATGACTGAGTCGAATGAGAAACCCAAACACCAGAGACAAACCTTATTGGGTCTTTCACTGACATCTGCTTATGACTGTCCCTGTAGTGTTTAAAGCCTGTAGTTTTTATGAGGAGAGATGTCCCTTTCACACTAAAAAGTTTGCAAAATAAGTCCTGTCAAAGACAGAAAAATGAGGGAGTGAGCTCCGGATCCATGTTGGAAGGCACATAAAGAAAGGAACTGATGTCACGGTGCAGAGGTGGTGGTTATACATGGCTCGGGCATCATTTCCAGGGCAAGACAGAGTCGATGGAGAGCCAAACAACGCCACCTAGCGGTGCACGAATAAACTCAGATGTATTATAACAGGTCGGTGATTGAAAACAGCCTGTAGTGGTCTGTTTGAGTTGCAGAAGAAAAGTTTAAAATGGTTGAAGTGATCCTTCTACATATTGCAATAGGCAACAAAATAATAAGACTAGTTGGACTGTGCAGCATCAATTAACATGGGCAAAGACTTTGCATCATGGTCAGCACTGGTGGTCATAACACAGTGTACAATTTTGTTTCGATTACAACACACGCTAAGTAATTACCTTGCTCTTGATGTCCTTGCAGAGGCAGGACACTCTGTCCAAGATCACCATTCAACCAAAGTTGCATACGAATGAACGGTTCTCGCCCTTTTTGTGTCAATTTGCTCCATGGTTTAGGCCTTGACAGCATATCACTGACACTTCCTTGCGATAGACCCAACACCTTAAGAAACAAAACTTTTTTTAATGCAGAAACGGTATTTTACTACTATTATATACGGTTATTATTGCACAAGTTACTAACTTGTGTAACGATATATCTGTAAGAGACAGTAGTTAGTGACAGATTCCTTACCTTAGAATATCCCCAGGCGTCAGACTGGATCCGGAAAGTTTTTGCGTAGCAGTATCCTTGCGCGTCGGTAGGCGGCGTCGTGCGGCTCCGCGTCCGTCGTCGGCGTCGGGACCGCCGGGATGACGTCGCGGGCAGTACTTAGACGCCGCCCTTGCGCGCTGACGTCAGTTCTGTACACGACTTTCCGCGCCAGGAACGCAGAGCCATGCAAGAAGCTGATATAGGTGTCTGAAAAATACTAGGGCCCTGAAAGGGATGTCCTTAACCCTAGAAATCAGTTCGCAGAACGGGGAGGATGGGTGGGGCGGTAAGGAATCTGTCACTAACTACTGTCTCTTACAGATATATCGTTACACAAGTTAGTAACTTGTGCATCTGAAAGAGACACGTTAGTGACAGATTCCTTACCTTAGAATAGATACCCCAGCAATACCAATCCCGGTGGTGGGTCTGCGAACAAAGATCAGACAAGGAAGTCACGGAGGACAGAACGGCCAAAGAAGCCGTCCCTCCGGACCTGTCAAGGCAGTAATGCTTTGTAAATGTGTGCAGCGAGGCCCACGTAGCTGCCTGACAGATATCCTGCAGCGGAACACCGCGGCCTAAAGCCGTGGTAGTAGCCGTTGCCCTGGTGGAATGGGCACGCAACCCAACAGGAGGCTCCTTCTTAGCCAAAGAATAGCAGGCTTTGATACACAAGGTTACCCAGCGGGAGATGGTTCTCTTGTGCACCGCCCGACCTTTTTGGCGCCCACGTAGCCAACAAAGAGCTGGTCATCCACCCGGAAGTGTTGTGTGCGGTTGAGATAAAAGGAAAGCGCACGTTTTGGGTCCGGACGGTGGAGCCTTTCTTCCTCTCTGGAAGGATGCGGAGGCGGAAAGAAGGTGGGCAAAGTGATGGTCTGTCCAATGTGGAAGGCAGTAACCAGCTTTGGCAGGAAGGACGGACGCGTCCGAAGAACAACCTTGTCTGGATGGACAGACAGAAAGGGAGGTTTGCAAGATAGAGCCTGGAGCTCACTCACCCGCCGAGCGGAGGTGATGGCCACCAGAAAGGCCGTCTTCAGAGTCAGAAGACGAAGAGGACAATTATGTAGAGGCTCAAAGGGAGCGCACATGAGAAAGGTAAGAAACAAGTTCAAGTCCCACTGAGGCATCACAAACGGAACAGGAGGGAAGGTGTGTAATGCCTTTTAGGAACCTGTTAACGACAGGGGACTTGAAAAGGGAGGGCTGATCAGGAAGCCTGAGGAAGGCCGAGATAGCACAAAGATAACCCTTGATGGTACCCAGGGCAGAACCCTGTTGGGCCAGAGAAAGAAGGAACAGAAGAACCTCAGAAAGAGGGGCAGAGAGGGGGATTCACAGCCTTTGCTGTGCACCATGCCACAAACTTGTTCCACCTGCAGGCGTATACCACCTTAGTGGAGGGACGCCTGGCTGAGAGAATCACATCACAAACTTCGGGAGGCAAGTCGAAAGGAATCAACTGCCGCCGCTCAATCTCCACGCAAGCAGGTGGAGAGTGGACAGGTTCGGGTGGAGGACCGTCCCCTGCTGCTGCGACAGAAGATCCTCCCGAAGAGGCAGACGGATCGGGGGATCGACGCTCATACTGAGTAGCTCGGGATACCAAACTCTTCGAGCCCAGTCCGGAGCCACAAGGATGACTTGGGCCCGGTCGCGCCGAATCTTCTTCAACACTCTGGGTAGAAGTGGTATAGGCGGAAAGGCGTACAACAGACCACAACTCCACTCGCAACGAAAAGCGTCGCCGAGCGAGTGCCGCCTTGGAAATTACAACGCGCA
Source organism: Calotriton arnoldi (assembly GCA_963921515.1). NCBI lineage: Eukaryota > Metazoa > Chordata > Amphibia > Caudata > Salamandridae > Calotriton > Calotriton arnoldi. The sequence continues at coordinate 3,409,945 of CAWUFW010000484.1, read as the reverse complement.
GAACAGCTGACATTGCGCGTTCTCGTCGGTGGCGAATAGATCTAACCAAGGCTCTCCCCACTGTAGAAAGAGTCCTTGCGCCACTTCCGAGTGAAGACGCCATTCGTGATCCATCATGCACCTGCGGCTGAGTTCGTCCGCCCTGGCGTTCAGGGAACCTGCCAGGTGTTGAACCATCAAGAACATGCCCTGATGTTCCAGCCATGTCCAGAGGCGCAGAGCCTCCCACCCCGCCTTGTTTGTTGCAGTACCACATGGCGGTGGTGTTGTCTGTGAACACCTGCACTACCTTCCCTTTGACAGAGGGAAGGAATGCCTTGAGTGCAAGTCGGATCGCCCGGAGCTCCAGAAGGTCGATATGGAGCCGGGACTCCGCCGGAGACCAGAGGCCTCTGACCTCCGCCTCTCCCATGTGACCGCCCCATCCCAGAAGGGACGCGTCCGTCACAACTGTGTGCTCTGGCTGGGGAAGGGAGAGGGATCTGCCCATGACCCATTGCCGGTTCGAGAGCCACCACTGCAACTGTTTTGCAGTCCCCTCCGAGATCTGGACGTGATCGGACAGGTTGCCCTGGTGCTGCGCCCACTGGAACTTCAGGTCCCACTGCAGAGCCTGCATATGCCATCTGGCATGATCGACCAGCAGGATGCAGGAGGCCATGAGGCCCAGCAGCCTCAGGGTCATCCGTACCGAAACCCAGGATAAAGGCCGAAAGCTCGGAATCATAGCCTGAATATCCCGGACTCGCCGTTCGGGAGGATAGGCCCGAAACTGCGTCGTGTCCAGAACCGCTCCGATGAAAAGGAGCTGTGGAGAAGGAATCAGATGCGACTTCGGCACATTGATGGAGAATCCCAGCGAGTGCAGGAGTACGGCCGTAGTCTGGAGGTGGGAGACGACTGCCTGGGACGAGCCCGCCTTCAGCAGCCAGTCGTCGAGGTAGGGGAAGACTGGAACCCCTGCCCGGCGCAGATGAGCTGCAAACAACGCCATCACTTTCGTGAACACCCGAGGGGCACTTGTAAGGCCAAAGGGGAGCACGGTGAACTGAAAATGCTCGAGGCCTACCGTGAACCGTAGGTAACGCCGGTGGGCCGGGGATGTGGAAATAAGCGTCCTGCAAGTCCAACGCTACCAACCAGTCTCCAGGGTCGAGGGCAGTCAAGACCTGAGCTAGGGTGAGCATCTTGAACTTCTCCTTCCGGAGGAAGCGATTGACGTTCCGGAGGTCCAAGATAGGACGCATGTCCTCCTTGTCCTTTTTGGGCACCAGAAAGTAGTGGGAGTAGCAACCACGTCCTACTTCTGGGGTCGGAACATGCTCGATGGCCCTCTTGGCCAAGAGGGCCGTGACTTCCTTCTGCAGAAGCACCAAGTGATCCCCTGACATGCGGTGGAATTGAGGTGGCATGGCTGGGGGGGTGGTCTCGAAGGGGAGGGAGTAGCCCCTTCGGACAATGTCCAAGACCCACCTGTCCGAGGTGATGGGACGCCAGTGGTGAAGGTGATGGCGGACCCTGCCCCCTACTGGCGTGCTGTGCACCTGAAAGGATGGAGTAGGAGGGCTTGGAGGCCGCGGACGGGTTGGAGGTGGTGGCCTGACCCGCACGCTGGTTGCCCGAACCGCCACGGCGGTATCCACGTCCTCGGCCACGCGAAGGCGCTTGCTGCGCGGGCCGGTGGCTGGGCAGCTGACGTGACTGGGCGCCCCTTCCGTGGCCACGAAAGGGGTGAAAAGCAGAGGTTAGCGGAGGGCGTACAACAGAAAGGCCCAGGGACTTGGCAGTAGCCCGTGAGTCCTTAAAACGCTCCAGCGCATGGTCTGCCTTTGAACCAAAAAGACCGACTCCATCAAAGGACATGTCCATGAGTGTATCTGGACATCACCCGAGAAACCAGTTGTTCTCAGCCAGGCGTGGCGACGTAGCGCCACCGTCGTTGCAAGCGATCTGCCCAGCGAGTCGACGGTATCAAGGCCACAACGTATGGTGTATTTAGCCGCATCTCGCCCTTCCGCAATGGCGTGGGTAAGCAGTGTCTGGACCTCCTCAGAACACTGCGGCAAAACAGCCGCCACCGAATCCCACAGGGAGTGGGTATATCGGCCCAAATGCAAGCGGTGTTGACGGACCGCAAGCCAGCACTGGAGGAAGAAAAAGCCTTCTTCCCAAATTGGTCCAGGCGTTTGGATTCCCTATCCGGAGGGGCAGTAGGGAAGGCGGTTTGGGAGGCAGAGGCTTGGACAACCAAGCTCTCGTGGGTGGGATGTTGGGAGAGAAACAAGGGGTCGCCCGGAGCAGGGCGATGGCGTCGGGCCACGTTCCTAGCCACAGGAGCCCCTGTGGTGGGCTTGGACCAGGCACCCAAAAGAACGTCAGTGAGTGCCTCATTAAACGGCAGCACGGTCTCCGAGGAGGAAGCCGCCGGCTGAAGCACTTCCGTCAGGAGATTAGTCCTGACAGCCACAGTAGGCAATTGGAGATGTAAGGCTCCAGCTGCTCTACGCAACACCGTTGCAAAATTAGCTCCCTCCTCCGTAGCCACGGGAGGAGACAGCATGCCAGTGTCAGGGGAGGTGTCTAGACCACTGGCATCCCCAAGTTCCTCAGCCCAGTCCGGATCATACTCACACTGTTGTGTGAGAGGGTCCTCAGACCCCTCCCAGCTCTCCTGGTCCTCCTCTTGTTCAAAATATGGAGGAGGAGGAACATTTGGGACCCAAGGTCTCATCGGCGCCGGAGCCGGCGTCGAGCGACGTCGGTCCGGCTCCATGTCCGGAGCCGGAGAGAGCCGGGGACCGACGCCGTCCGGAGCCCTGGACGGCGTCAGGAACGGCACCGGGGACATCGACGTCGGCGGAGGCGTGGTTAGGTCAACCGGCGTCGATGGGGGTTGCGGTACCACCGGAGCCGGGATCGAGGCCGGGGCCGGAGCCGAGGCCGGGATGAAGGCTGGTGGGACAGGCGGCGCCGGGACCGGAGTCGACGGCGACGCCGGAGCAACCCCATCAGGGCCCGCGGGGCCCGAAGGCGCACCGGAGGGACCTGGAGGTCCGAAGAGGCGGGCCATGGCCGACAGGAATTCCTGTATTTCGGCCAGAGTCGCCCCCGAACCCGGAAAGGACGGGTAATGCGGGGACGGCTCCATAGGCATGTCCGGGGCCGCGGGGACGGTGCCGACTGGGGCCTCAGCCGAGTCACGAGACCGGCGAGGCGAAGTCTTAGAGCGATGACGCTTCTTAGACTTTTTGTGCTTCGACTTACCCGAGGAGCGCGAAGACTTGGACTCCGACGACCGGCGGGGACTCCGCGACCGGCCCCTCGACCTCTCCCGGGACCGGGGCTTGGTGCGGCGCGGAGCCGACTGCCGGACCTCGAGTAGCTTTCGAGACCGCTCTCGCAAAGCCTTCGGGTGAAGTTTCCGGCAGTCAGGGCACGACTTCGTGTCGTGGTCTCGGCCGAGACAGAAGAGACACTCCAGATGCGGGTCTGTGATCGACATCATGCGACCACAGGCTCCGCATGGCTTGAAGCCGGGCATCCCTACGACACCTAGGAGTCGTGAAGACTCGATGACAGTGAAAAAATTCACAAAAAAAGTTAGTCAAAAATTGACTAGGGCACTGCTCTTCCCAGATCTGCGCTTACTGGCGCGGAAAAAGAAGAACTGACGTCAGCGCACAGGGGCAGCGTCTAAGTACTGCCCGCGACGTCATCCCGGCGGTCCCGACGCCGACGACGGACGCGGAGCCGCACGACGCCGCCTACCGACGCGCAAGGATACTGCTACGCAAAAACTTTCCGGATCCAGTCTGACGCCTGGGGATATTCTAAGGTAAGGAATCTGTCACTAACGTGTCTCTTTCAGATATGCATGTATATTTGGGTTTCTTTATGTCTAGTCATTTTAACAAAAATTAGTTGCAACCAATAACAACCCAATAAATATCTTCTTTCAAAACAATGAACATTTTTCTTATTTTCTAGGTATCTTTCAACACATTCAGTAAGAATATATTACTTACCTGTAAGTGTGGTTGTCATTCATTGGTATCTTTTATAGAGTCACTTAATTGTTTGCAATAATACTGCAGTCAGACAGGGAGTCTTATGTGAAACAGATTACAATTACATACTAATTTCCCTTGGTCCTACATCGAGGCTTTTTTCTATGCTCAGAAGAACTTTTTACCAACACTCCCCTAGTCTGTAGGCACTTCAACTCTCACCCTTTCCAGCATTTTCATGAGATTATGAGCACATAATCAGTATTCATGTTGTGATGGAAATGAAGATTACATGTGAATCTATAAAAGATATCGATGTAGTATAACTAAACTTAAACATAATTATTCTTCTAAAAAACTGGATCATTTTTACATTGACATGCATGTTTCTAAAATGAGTTCTGATCCATGAGGCCGCTGAAAAGGCTCCATCCTAAACTGAAATAATGATTCTTGCCCCTTAAGCCCCAATACCGATTCTGCCTTCACACCCAGCAAAAGACAAATTAGCTTATTTTTAAGCATCAGCTGGACAACTGCCAAGTTCAGGATTTTGTGGAACATAACATACTACACAAAAGATAGTCAGGTTTAAGACAAAAAGGGGGACCAAGGCTGCATTGCTGATATCCGAAAAGAACATTCCTTCCTCAATGTGTAGCACTCACAATTCCTTATTCTTCATTACACCTATTGGCGGTGAAAATTGGGTGAAATATTTCTGATAGCTCCTTAACTATGCCATTAATTTTTATCAAACAGCAGCCAATGTATCAGAATTTTCTTTGACTAACCTACTGCAAGCGGAGTTCCACAAGGTTCCCGATCTTTCACTACACCTTTTAATGTATACACAAGACTTCTGGCACAGGTTATACCACAACGCTGATAATATTAATCCCCAGCTACAGTCAGCTTCACAGCCATGAAGACCAGGAGAAAAGTATAATTGTATGTTTGAACCAGGTGCATCCTCTGGATGAAGAACTACCTCTGCCTCAAAGGCATCATGACAGTGGTCATCAGAACCAGCACTCCTCTAGATGATAGGGTACCGTTAATTTGCCCATAGGAATTAGAAACTTACCAAACAAGGTGCAGGGAGTATATAGGTCAATGAAAAAAGCTTTTTGACCAACAACTCAACATTTTGGTAAAAAATACCAACTTCTACCTCACGCTGTACTGAATACTAATTTTGCTACTTGGCCTATTCCTCCGCATTGAACTATGCTACTGTAACATTTTATGTGGCGGTGCCCCAAAAGGGAGATATTGTGAAGCTAAAGAGACTGCAAAACTACACTTTCTTTAAAAGCTGGGAAAGTGCTGGTCTGAAATACTTTTAGGCTTTATTACCAAATTGTACACCAAATCCAAACTGGAGATCCAGCAAAGCAAACCTGAGCTCCCAAGTTGGATATAAACAGATGCTGGTACATCAAGAGACATATGCATGCCTGGGCAGCCATTTTGGAGTATTTTTTCTAATAATAAAAAGGCATTCCAAAAGCTGTGTGTGCATCCACGTGATGTACTGGTTTCCATTTTGGCATATTTGTCTGAAGTTTAATTTACTGATCCACGATGACAGATGGAAGTTTTAGAACTATAACTTAAAAACATTGTATGCATGTTATGCTATATAAGAAACAGAAACAAATGGCTCAGTAGCACTGTGCAGTTGCTGGACCGTAGCCAAAACAAATAAATAAAAAAAGAAAACGTTTGATACAGGAAGAAGCTGGGGAGCAACAAATGAGAAGAGTTTAGGATGCCTCAAGAGCCCTGTGCGGGGTTGTGAGATCGAAAGAGTCTAAGGGGGGGAGAAAGAACAATTTAGCGGAAAGAAACAAATCACTTAAGTACATGCAACTGACAAGGTTTCTTTGCCTCAGATAAGACAACCAGCAATTAAGATGGAGACAACACAAATCAGGGCTCAGCAAATGAGCCAGACAGTGATTTGAAATAGGATTCCCTTATCAGGATGGTTAAAAAGAAGGTACAGTTCCAATGTGTTAGGAAAAATTAACAAGTTAGTTACTTTCTGTAACGCTCTTTCTAGTACAGACTATCCAGCCACAGATTCCTCACCTTTTAAATATTCCCAGGAGTCAAAGTGGATCCGGACACTGACGCTGATCCGCTACGGAAATTATGTGTGGAGCCTATCCAAGTGCCACACCTTTGTGCTTATGTCAGTTGCTTTTGAGGCTGTCCGCACCCCGAGACGCAGAGTCCCAAGAGCAAACTGGGTGTGACCAGTGTGCTGATTAATAAACTTGGGATCTTATTAATGAATAGAGTCCAATCATAGAATAGGGAGGGTCAGTGAGAAATCAGAGGATAGATAAGAGTCTCTATTAGCAAGAACGTTACCAAAGGTGAGTAACTTCTTACCTCACCTTCAGATTCCTCACCTTTTGAACAGATACCAAAGCAGTATCTAGTTGGAGGTGGGTCTGTGTATGGACTCAAACTACAAAGTCCTGCAGGACTAAGCGGGCATACTGCCCTTCTCAGCGAACCTGGCTGTCCAGACAATAGTGCTTTCAGACTGTATGGCGAGACGCCAACGTAGATGCCCATGTGGCATATGTCTAGGGCAGGGACTCTGCATGCTAACGCAGAGGTAACATCTTTGTTCCTGGTAGAATGAGCACGCAGTCCTTCCAGAGGCTGCTTTTTGGCCAGTGCGCAGCAAGATCTTGCAGAAGATGGTTCTCTTCTGCACTGCCTTGCCTTTTATTGCTACAAAATACCCCACAAAGAAGCTGAGCACTCTCTTGGGACTGAAGCGAGGGAGCATCTACTCCTTCTTAGAGGAGTGAGGTGGAGCATAGAACGCAGGCAGGGTGATAGCTTGACCGACGTGGAACGTCGTCACAACATTTGGTAGAAAAGATGCTTGTGTCTGCAGAACCAGTTTGTCTGGAAAGAAGGTAGTGCATGGTGGGTTAACACAAAGAGCCTGAATCTCACTCACGTGCCGAGGTGATGAGGAACATTGTCTTAATAATAAGCTGTAAAGAGGCTCAAACGGAGTGCGCATCAAGTAAGTCAGGATCTGCTTAAGGTCCCATTGGGGCATAACAAATGGAGATGGGGGAACATATGTTGTAGCCCTTCTAGTGTCGGTGAATTTGGCCTGTGCTGCACCAGACCACAAATCTGTACCAATGACAAGTGTATAGAGTTTTTGTCGATGGATGTCTGGCTGCCAAGATGACATCAACCACCTTCAGAGGAAGGTCGAGGGTGTTCAGCTGTCTCTGCTCAATCTCCAAGCACGAAGGTGTTACTGCAACAGCAGGTCCTCCCGGAGGGGCAGCCTGATCAAATAACATATGCTCAATACCAGGAGTTTTGGATACCATAATCTTTATGCCCAACCCGGAGCCACTAGCATGACTTTGGGCCGCTCCGTCCTGATCTTCTTGAGAACTCAGGGTTGTTGTGGTCCAGAGTTCACCTTAAGGTGGAACGTGTCTCCGAGTGAGTAATGCCTTGGAATCTCCAACACACAGAAGCGCAGACATTGCAAGTTCTCAGCGGTGCGAATAGATCCAGCCATGGTTCTCCCTATTCGCAGAAGAGGCCATGCTCCATCCCCAAGCGTTTCTACCACTTGTGATCTGCTAGGCGCCGATGGTTGAGTTCGTCCGCCCTTGCATTAAAAAAACCCACAATATGGTTAGGCAATATCCTGGCAGTCGGGCCATTCCCAGAGTCCTGGCACAGGGTCCGAGACCCCACCTTGCCCTATTTGTTGCAATACCACATGACAGTGGTGTTGTCTGTGAGCACCTGAACCAGTTTAACCCCTCGATAGACAGGAGAAAGGCTTTCAACGCTACGTGAATGGCCCTCAGCTCCAGCAGGCTGATGTGAAGCTGGGACTCAGCCAGAGACCTCTACCAGATGGCCACAGCAACCCAAAAGCGATGAGTCAGTCACCACTGTGAGCTCTGGGGTAGACAAAGGGATCTGCCGCTCATCCTATTGCGGACCAACAACCATCCCTGCAAGACTTTTGCAGTCTCCTCCTGAAATCTGAACGTGGTTGGTGTGGTCCCCTTGATGCTGAGCCCACTGACACTTCAAATGCTCCTGCAGAGCCTGCATATGCCACCTGGCATGCTCGACTAGCAGGATACAGGACGCCATCAGCCCCACTAGTCTCGGAGTCAAACTCACTGAAATTCAGGATTGAGGCTAAAAGATGAGATCACAGCCTGAATATCCTGGACCCTCTTTCTCAGGGGGAAAGGCAGGAAACCGAACCTTGTCCAGAATGGCTCCCATGAAATGGAGCCTATGAGGAGTCGGCACGTGTGACTTTGGCACGTTAATACTGAACCCCAGTTATGACAGGAGGTTTCCTGTAGTCTCGAGATGGTGGACGACTGCCTGGGGCGAGCTTGCCTTCAACAGCCAGTTGTAAAGGTAGGGAAGAGTAGCACCCCGGACCTCCGAAGGTGTGCTGTCACCACTACTATCACTTTTGTGAACACTCAAGGAGCACTGGTGAGATCAAAGAGGAGCACCGCAAATTGAAAATGCTCCTGTCGCACTACAAACCGCGGGTAGGGCCGGCAGGACGGCTGAATGGAAATAGGCATCCCCTAGGTCCTATGCCACCATCCAGATTCCAGGATCTAGGGCAGATTAGACCTGGGATAGAGTGAGCATTCTGAATTTCTCCTTCTGGAGGAAGGCATTGAGTGGGCACAGGTCTAAAGTAGGCCGCAAGCCTCCATGTTTCTTGGGCACCAGAAAGTAGCAGGAATAACAGCCACGCCCTACTTCTTAATGCTGGCACCCTCTCAACAGCCCCTTTGGCCAAATGGGCTTGCACTTCCTACCCCAAAATAAAGAGATGGTAGTCCATCAGTCACTGGAGGGCGGTGGGGAAGAAAGGATGGGTAAAGCTTAGCTTTTGTGAACAATCTGTAGAAACCATGTGTTCAATGTTATTGCTCACCAACCCAGGAAGAATCGGTGGATTTTGCCTCCCACCAGGTAGCTGTGCTCTTGTAAGGACACGCTAAAGAGGTTTGACTGATTGGGGCTGCAGGGGGCGTGGCAGACTGAGTGGCCGTTGACCTTGGCTGCTGGGTAGTGTTTTCTGATTTTGGACATAACTCCCTGCCCTGAGATGGAAGGGACGCTGCTGTAAGCTTCAGTACATTTATGTGCACGAGCTGCTCTGACAGGAACTAAAGACCCTCTGCTGTCCTGTAGCTCAGAGAAACAGCCCCAGCCCAATGAGGAAGCATCTGTGACCACACCATTCGATCTTGCCGGGGGACTGAAAGGAGGTTGGAGGGGTTCTAATAATTAGAGCAGATCTGTATGCATCTTCAGTTCAGATGTAGAAATTCTGCACTTGAGCCTCAAGACTGCCTTTATGTTGCAACCACTGCCTCCTCAGACACAACGCCAACTGGTCTGAAGCACCAACAGGATGCATGAGGACATGAGACCTAGGAGATGCAGTACTTGCAAGACCGCAATCAGAATTTGAATCAGACACATCGGAATAATTGCTCAAACAACTATGGTGATAAGCTGAGAAAGGAAGGCATTCACAAAGGTTGTGTTTAGGACTGCTTCAATAATAGTCAGCCTTTGTGTGGGAATAAGGGGAGACTTTTGGACCCTAATGGAACAGTAAGTGTCATGGAGAAGAGTTTGTTGGAAATGTTCCAGAATCAGGGATTCCGTTGTTACCAGCCAGTCATTCAAGTACAGAAATCCATGAACTTTTGACTGCCACAGCAAAGCTGCAATGGCAGGCAACACCTTCAAGACGACTCATGGAGCTGCGGTCATTCCGAATAGGAGGACCACAAACTGAAAATGCTGGGGCCCCACCATGAACCTCAAGGAGAGTATATGTGCAGGGAAAAACTGAAAGATAAAAATAGGTCTCCTGAAGATTCAGAAACACCAACCAATTTCCCACGTTCAAGGCCCACATGATCTGGACCGGCCAGCATTTTAAACTTGTCTTGGCAGTTGAAGTGGTTCACGATGTAGAAATCCAGAACAGCCCTCAAGCCTCCATCCTTCCTGTGGACCAGGAAACAAAAGGAAAAAAATGTCTGTGCCCGTCTCTTTTGAAGGCACCACTTTTATGGCCCATTTTTCCAATAAGTCAAGGACTTCTAACTGGAACACTGGGGCATGAATCAACAAGGATTTTTTAAAAGAAAAGGAGTGGTCCAGTTGGAGGTTAATAAAGGACAGCCCTTGCAGATTAACTGGATGATCCAAGGGTCTGTTGTGATCACCTCTCTATAGGTAACAAATGGGAGACCCTCCCACCAGAAGATGGTGATTTGAAGGAGAGGAGTCAGGGTGTTTGGAAGCAGCAGATTTCCCAGAGAACAGGGGTAGTTGGATGTACTGCTAACACATTCTAGATCACCCCTATATTGAAAGAATCAGTACAACTTCAGAGGCATTTGGCCGGTCTGTGAAGGCTGCTGATGGTGAGATTGCAGAGCCCTACTGTATCCATGAAACATCCAATGTTTGTGGAATTAGGTGTAGAGGAGGTCAGGCTCAGGGGATCACTCGGCTCTTCTTGAAGCATTCAAGTGAAGACTGCTTTCTCTCCAAATATTTGTTCTTCAATAAAGGGCATGTTCAGAAGTGTAGTCTGGACATACCCCGGAATGCCAATGAACCGCATCCAAACGTGTCACTTTAGTGTGACAGCCATGCTCATAACGTTGCCCTGAGAGTTAAAGCCACATATTGACGCACCTGACGCATCCAGTCCATCATTCAACAGGTTTGAAATGGCTTCTTCATGTGCTGTGATAGGCTGATGATCGCAAGTTATGTCAGTTGCCATAAAGCAGGGACATAGCGGCTCAAAAGTCAGGTGACATTAACTGAGCACAAAGTCAAGCTGCCCGAGGCAAAAACCTTGTGATCCAAAGCATCAAGTTTCTTGGACTGTGCCTGGAGGAGCCACACCAAAGGAATTTGGGATCTGCTTTGAGGATGCCTGAACCAGGAGATTCTCTGGTGACAGGTGGGTCACATAGAGCCGGCCTAAGGCACCTGAAGATCTACCCATGGAGTGCTAGACTCCAAAAGGATTCTCCCATGCAGCCATTATAGGGACTAGGACAGCCTTGTAAAAAGGAGACCAGGCCTACGGAGAAACTGTGAAGGATTGTAACATCCATCAAAATGTTTGACTGCACTTCCGCAGAAGGCAAAGTGAGAGGTCAAATCCTCTCCCATCCCTGTCAATTTTGAACACATGAAAACATCTGATAAATTTAGCCAATAGTTTAGAGAGAAATCAACAAACTAATTCTTTCTCACACAGATATCCAGTGCCCAAACTAAGTTTGTACCAGCACTGAACTCTGGTTACATTGCTAGATTTGAGAGGAGTCACCCAAATTACATAGAACACAACACTCTCACAAGTTATTTCATGCTGCCTCGATACAGGGTGGGTTATTCTGCAGCTAAAAACACCTAGAGCAGAAGACAAAGCAATGAACAATTTCCATCTTCTAATTTACCCTTTTTGGTTAAAGTCCTGGAACGCTGAGTGGAAAGCCAGCTCAAGCAGCGCACAACCTAAAATAATCAACCAGAGGCCAACCATTCAGGTTACAATCTGCATCCTAGCCATAAATCATCCTTCCTTCTCATCCTCCTAGATCGCTCTGCTATATCTGACATAGTTAATCACCCTACTCTAATAAAAATTCTCAATGAAAAAATTTGAATAAAAGGGGCCATCCTACTCTACATTGCATCTTACCAGCGTCAATGTGTAAAAATCTCAAACGCGCTCTCCAGTCCACCCCCTTCGACGAAGAGGACCAGAAGACTTAATTTGTGACTCTTTTCAGTGTTTGCTCTGTAGGTTTTTTTAAATGAGGAAATGCATGCCATTGCTGTAAAATATCCGAAATGTGGAATGAAAAAGTTCAGAAAAGATCCTCATGATCTGTGTCTGCTGCGTCGTCCTGGCAACCATAATGCTGAGTATTGGCCTAAAGATGTCATGGATAATGTTAAAAGACAATGTCCTAAATATGTCAAGGAGAAGGCTAAAAAACAATGAGGGATTCAGTTGAGGCCAGCTGACTTGGGCCTAGTTTATCTAGACTTTCCTCCGAACTTGAGGCAGAAAAAGCTGTGGGCGAACGCGTACAGGATTCCGAATAAGTCTACAAGCGATATGTCTGGAAGAAACTTCAGTGTGCCGTAGAGTTGACACTGCACGTTCCCCGCCGGTGGCGAACCAATCTAACCACGGCATATGCCACTGGTCGAAGATGCCACTTGCCACATGGGGGATGGGGGGTTGGGACGGTGGGGGGTGCAGGGATAGGGTGTGTGTGTGCGCGTGCGCAGGGATGGGGGGTGGAGCTTATCATTCACCAGCCAAACTCTTCTCAGTTCATCTGCTCTGGTATTGAAAGACCCTATAAGATGGCTGGCTACTAGAAAGATGTTTGTCTAACTACTTCTAAAGGATTAGGGCATCCTGGCACCCTGTGTTTTGCAGAACAACACAGTGGTCATGTTGTCAATGAGGACCTGCAACAGCCTCCATTTGATGGATGACAGGAACACTTTCAGGACCAGACAGATTACCTGAAGCCCCAAAAGGTTGATGTACAGGCACCTGATCTTCACCTCTCTCAGATGACTGCACACCGCAGTGATGCTTCTGCCACAACTGTGAAGTCTGGGTGGGATAGGGAGAGCGGGCTGATGCATGTCAGGGTAGCATTGTCTCCCATCATAGAAGCTCCTTAGCTTTCTCCTACGAGATCTGGATGGAGTTAAAGCGAGAGACTGACGGCATACGTTCAAAACGAAGAAGATGCGCAAGGCTACAAGTCCAAGTAGCCACAGAGCAATCCTCACTGAGACCCAGGATTAAGCCTGAAACATCTGGATTATAATCTGAATGCCCCGTACTCGCTGCAGTGTTAGAAAGGCTTTGTGCACCACTTTGTCTAAGACAACCCCAATGAAGGAAATACTCTGCATGGGGTGCAGGTGGGACTTTGGATCATTGATGGAAAATCTCCTGAGATATTACTTGTTTGTCTGTCTGGAGGTGGTCGATAAGCAACTGAGGCGAATCCACCTTGAGCAGTCAGTCATCGTGAGTAGAGCACACATGTATCCCACCATCACTTTTGTGAACACCCGAGGGGGTTGAGGTAAGGGCGAAGGGGAGGACGGAAAATTGGAAATGTTCCGACCCCCACCATGAACTGCAGATAGCACCTATGCAACTGCAGGATGGGTATATGAAAGTACATGTCCTGCAATTCCAGTGACATCATCCAGTCTCATGGGTCCAGAGCAGAAAGAATCTGAAAAAGGGTGAGTATCTTGAACTGGTCTTTCCAGAGAAAGGCATTAACTGGACATAGGTACAACTTCCGCCTGAGGTCTCTGTCCTTTGGTACAAAGACGCAGCATAAATAGTGCCCTTCTGCACCTTCCAAAGCCTAGGTACACGTTCAATGTCACCCTTGGCCAGCAGGTCGACTTCTTGTTGCAAAAGTGCAGAATGGTCCGCTGATAGTTGCTGTGATATGGGGGGGAAACGGGACGGGGACAAAATGAAAAGCAGGGAGTAGCTCCTTTTAATGATTTTTAAGACCCATCTGTCCAATGCTACAGTTTTTCACGAAAGGAAGGAAATGTCCTAGCCTGCCTCCTGTGAAGGTAATATACAACAGGAGGTTGACCATCGGCCTGCGAGGGCAATTTAAAGTGGTTTTGCAGCCGCTGCAACAGAGGAGGAAGTAGAGGAGAGCTGTCTCTGCTAGTGTTAATGGCAGTATCCATGACCGCTGCCTTGAAAGGACTGGGCCTGCTGTTGCTGCACAGCTTCAGACGACTAGCGTTGCCTGTAGGCTTGCTCCCTGGAATAACCCATTAACTTTCTGTACTGTTGATGGAGCTGCTTGGCAGAAGACAAGAGTCTCAAGAATTGTGCCGTGGCTCGACTGTTCTTTTTTTTTTATAAACAATTTTATTGATTTTGACATGGTAACAAAAACCAGCAATATAGCACAGTACAATAGAAGCGACAATTCCCACTTGGTTGAATGGTTAACCTTTGTCTTGCATGACCTCGTAAAGTCTCATATGGTACAGACATTTAAGCAAGCGACACAAATTTAAGCCATGGGACCCAGCCATTTGCCCCACACCCTGTGGTATTTCTTCGGGCAGCCCCATGCTTCATACATAGGTTTTTCCTGTGTAGCACACCAGTCTACCCCCTCCCGCCATTTCACAAGGCTAGGCGGAGTAGGACGTTTCCAGTTGGCGGCTATGTCCCGCTTAGCTACAACCATAGCTGTGTTAAAAAACAGCTTCTCGTTTCTGGACCCATCCAGCCAGTCTGTGATCCCCAGGAGCGTGTGCAGTGGGTCATGGGGGACTTCCCAACCCAAGACTTCCGTGAGTTCCCCTTCAATGCCCCCCCTTAGAATCGCGCCAGCTGGGGACATGCCCAGACCATGTGGAAGAAATCCGCCTGGTCTTGGCCGCAGCGCGTACAGGAGGCAGTTGGATATAGGCCTGCCCTGTGAAGGCGTGCGGGGGTTAAGTAGGCGGCGTGCAGGTAGTACAGTTGAATCAGGCGGAGTCTAGCCGATGCAGTGACCGTCTTGGGCGCCATTAGTGCATCCCTCAAATCCTCCTCCTCCATTGGACCCACCCATTCCTCCCACTGGGTTCTGAGCCGGTCCAGTGTGGTTGGGGTGTTGTTGGTTAATGTGCGGTAAATACGGGAGGTGCCCCCCTTCCCCATCATAATCTGCGCCTCTGGTGGGTTATATTCTGGTACTGCTGTGCCGTCTGATATGTGTGAGTGGAGAGCATGACGCAGCTGAAGGTACCTGTAAAATTGTGACGGGTGTAAGGAATACCTGGATTGTAGGTCCTGGAAGGAACGTATGTGACCGCTGGCCCACACATCCCCGAGCTGGGAGATCCCTATAAGGTCCCAAGACCGAAATCCCTTTAGCCCACTAACCTCCCTGAGCCACGTACCATGCCAGAGCGGCGTGTGCTGGGTTAATTTATGTGTCCATTGGGTGTGGCGCAGTGCTGCCCGCCAGGCCAGAAGAAAGGTGCGTGTCACCCCCGGTAAAGTGCAAGGTATGGACCCTCCGTACATCATAGTTTGAATTCGGGGGAGTCTCAGCTCGAGCCTGTAGGCCGGGGGCTCGACTGTTCTTAAATCGTTCAAGCGCCCAATCAGGCCTTCTCCCCTAACAATCTAGAGTTGTCAAAGGGCATGCCCATAAGAGACGCCTGCACATCCCCTAAAAATACAGATGACTACATCCTGGCATATCGTCTAAACACTACATTGGTGCCAATAGTTCTGCCCACAGAGCACATGGCATCGAAACAAGCATGCAGGATATACTTTGCTGTGTCTTGGTTATCATGTATCATTTGAGTCTTCTGTACAGCTGGAAAGATTTTAATGGCCATATTACATAATGCATGGGTGTACCTGCCTAGAAGGCACACTATGTTCAAGGATCTTAAGGCCAAACTAGATGAAGAGAATCTCATTCCTAAGTCTTCAACTAGTTTTGGCACTATCTGGATGACTGGGTAGAAAGGCATTAGCAGGGACTTTACTTGTTTGTGCCTGTACTATCAGGCTTGCAAACGTAGGGTGACTTCTCAGAAAACTGGAATCACTGGGCTGGCCTATGTCACCTGGCAACAGATAGTGTCCAGAGAGCCAGAGAACTGCTTGGAAAAGTCCTCTTGAAAGTCAATAGTGGCTCAGAAGACGTTGACCTTGGTTGAAAGATCTCAGATAACAGGTTTACCTTGGTTTCAACAATAGGCAATTGTAAATCAAGCACTTTTGCTTGCTGCCTTTCACATTACAAATGCAAAAGAGGCACATTTTCTGCTGGTGGCCCAGGTGGCGAGTCTAGCTCAGTCTCTAGGAATGTATCTAAACAACTGACATTTTGTAAACCCGGGAACAGACTCATCAGTATATTGAGCAGGTTGTCTGCCTCCTCATCAACAGTGTCATGGAGAACATTCTGCTTACCCTGAGCTGTGTCCGAGTCGAATTCAATTAAGGCCTCTGATAGAACTGACGTTGAGGTCAAGGATTAGAATCTGGTCGTAAACAAACTGGTTGTGCCTTTGTGATCTCATAGCATTACACAGGCTGCAGAGGGCTTATGGCTGAATACTAGAATCGGGATGATGGCAAGGGCCAGCACCAGCAGAGTTGACATCGCATGGAAGTAACTGGTGTGAACCCTGGGACTGGAGTGAAAGCATGAACCGGCACCAGACACGCTCAGCCATGGTTCCCACAGTGCAGGGAGGGAGGGGAGTGCCAGGGGAGTGCTTGGAGACAGAAGACCAACTGGAGTCCTTTGCGGCTCTCTGATGCCAAAGGTGCACCAGACAGAGCCGGCAGCATCTGACAAAGCTGCAGCCTGGCCTCTGAAGGCTGCAATTTACTGCATGGTTAATGACGGCCAAGAGAATTCAAGGCATACCAACTGCGAGATAGCACTGGAGTTGAAACATGCCAACCCAGTGGCCATAGCCACCTGGTGGTGGAGCCAAGCAGGCTCAGCCTGCCTATAGTTTTGTCTGCTTTCCCTTAAGCCCCTTAAAATAAGAGTTTCACGTTTGTCAAACTTTTTACTTTCTCTATAATGGTAATGTTCTACTTTCAAGTGCCTGGCGCAACGTTCTTTGCTGCCGCAGGATTGTCTATGAACCGGTTGGGTCACGTGATAGTGAGTGAGCACGGTGGGGGCTATCGGTTGACCACAGCCCAGATAGGGGCCCACACAGGCCATGGTCCTCCTTCTTGACTCTCTGGGAAACCAAGTGGCACAGACAGTTAGCAGGTCAAGGAAGTGACTAGACAAGGCACCACAGATTTGTTATCACTGCTCCACTTGAAGAAGAGATTCATCAACTACTGGGGCATTCCCAGTTAGCTGCACGAGTAAGGAAACACTGACACGCATATACGCAGTGGTGGTGTCCAAACCTGGGTCCCAAGGGTAGCAGCACAATGACACTCTGCAGGTTACCTGCCCTTGCATACTTACGTTATTATAGCAGCCGCCAATTCCCAGGAAACCAGTAGCTTGTCAGTGCTGCCTGCAGTGCAGTTAAGCTAGGGAGCAGAGCAAACTACGGTGCGGTGCAAAAAAAGTAAGTCTCAACTGTAGGAAGCTGGCTCTGTATATACCAAAGTAAGGTATAGTGTGCACAGCGTCCAGTGGATCCCCAAAGGCTTACAGAGGTAAAAGTAGCCTTACTCTCCATTTGTAGTAGTGTGGGCGAGCAGTAAGGCTTTATCAGATGGTAGTGTTAAGCATTTATTGTACACACTCAGGCAAGAAATGATAGCACACACTCAAAGACTGTTCTTAGGCCAATTGTTTGTGTAAAAATACTTCTTTTGTTGTAATTTATTTTTAGAACCAAGCAGGACTTGGTAAAGGTAAGTAAAGTAGTACTTTTCAAGGAAGGTTGAACAATACAAGCAAGCTGAATCAAAATGACTGTTACAGGTTTGTAGACTCTTAAAATACAGTTGGAATTACTTTTGGATTACTTTAGATTACTTTTGGATTACTTTGTAGGTTACTTTGTAGGTTACTTTTTCTACTCCGTGAGATATGCCTAGATATCACACTGGGACATTTCCTAGATAAAAGGTAAGTAAAACAGTTTTGCAATAAAACACATTTACTTATGTTTCCATACAAACACCCTCAACACTTAGAAGTTTTTTCAGAGGAAAACAGTCAATTTAATCTTAAGGAGGAAAATGAGGTTATCTGTTTGCAGGTAAGTAAACGGTCTTTGGGGTTGAGTTCTTGGGGTTAGAACAAGGGTTCCCCCAGGGTCAAGGATGCACTCAAAAAGCACCCCCAGCGGCACTAGGGCGGTAGGGTGCAGAGTGCTGAGGCCCAATGTTAGCCTATGGGGCTAGGGGGCCGTCGGTTGGTGGCTGCTCTCGGGCAAGCCACAGGGTTGAGGGAGCAAAGCTCCTATGGTTAAGCTCAGGGCAAAGGGGGATCCGAGTTAGCACACAAGGTGCACCCACAGCGGCACAAGGGCGGCCGGGTGCAGGGTGCTGATTTGGTACCGGGTGCCCTGTTGTTTTCAATGGGAGTTGCCGGTTATGGGTTTTGGCTGCAGGCTCGGTCCAGGAAGTCTTCCGGGAGGAACCAACAGCAGGGAAGCTAAGTTGGAGGGCTCGGGATGTAGGTGCACCTCAGGTCCTCTTCTCCAGGGCGCAGGATGGCCGGATGCAGGGGTGGCTTTTGAAGTCAGATTTCACCTTACCGGGCCACTCGAGGTGGGGGCGGGGGGTCTCCGTGCAGAGGCTGCAGGCGACTTCGGGGAGCCCTGGATGGGTCAACCCAGGGTGGACTCGGAATCTGGAGCGCTTGGGGTCCTCGCTGGGACCGGTGGGCCACTCGGACTCGGGCCGTAGGCGATGGGTGCAGTTATGGTTCCAGGCGTCAGGTTTCTTTGTCTTCAGCAGACTCAGAGTCTTTCTTTGGAGATTCTTTTGAACAGAGCTGCTGTTCAAAGGAGATCCGGTCTTTGTTTAAGGCAGTCAGTCCTCCCAGGGGTTCTGGAGGTCGCTGGCCGCAGGATGAGGCGACTTTTGGCGCAGAATCTCAGGAAACTGCAGACGTGTCGGTAGGGCTGGGGCCAAGTCAGCTCTTCTCTGCAGTCTCCTTTGCTGTGCGTCTTCTTTCGTCCTTCTTCGTAGGAATCTGCCTTCTGGGTTCAGGGCTGCCTCCTAAATACTATATTTAGGGGGCGTTTTAGGGGTCTCGAGGTAGTAGCAATGGGCTACTGACCTTAGGGTGACTACACACTTAGGGTGCTCACCCAATGTGGGGGGAGTGGGCATAATCTTTTATCCTGATTGGAGAGTGCCTGCCATCTGCAAGATGGCGGGCACTGAAGAGTGGGCTTCACCTCACCTCCCCCACCTTAGGGGTGGGGTTGGCAGAGGTGGGCACACCTACCTGCTGCTCTAATGTTTCCCGCCTGACTTCCCACCAAAAGGAGGGTAAGATAGGAAGGGGGCCTGCTCCTGATAGCAGGAGAGGCTGGGGGTCCCGTTGCAAAGGCAGCAAGGCCTTTGAAGCTCCCCTGCCACAGATGGCTCTTCCTGACCTGGGGGATGTGTGAACACCTCCGCCCAAGAAAGGCTTTGTTTCTAGGCTCAGAGAATGAAGGCTCCCATCCCAGCAGTCCAGAAACTTGTCTTTTGGTGGCAGGCTGGTGTTTACCAGTCAGGGAACCCACTAGAGGGTGGTCGTTTTTCAGGGGGCATCTTTAAGATGCCCTCTGAGTGCATTGCATAATAAATCCCACACTAGCATCAGTGTGGGTTTATTATGCTGAGAAGTTTTCTCTGCACCAAAACACGCAGCCTGCAATGGCAAAGTGTGTGTTAAGGTACAGGACCTTTAAGGGTGGCACTATATGTGCTGTAGTCCTTAGAGGACTTCCCTGGTCACAGTGACCTTGGTACCCATGGTACCTTTTACAAGGGACTTACATGTAGCCAGAGAGGTGCCAATTGGGGGTACAGAGGTACAGTTTTGGGAAAGAACACAGGCCCTGGGAACCTGATTGGCAGGGACCCCGGGCACAACAAGGTGCATCAGAATTCTGGCAAAAAGTGTGTGGGGGGGGGGGGGTTACTTCAACAGAAACCCACTTTCCTACATCAACTAATACACGGATCTCCACTAAGTGCACGTCAAGCTGGGCTAGATTATAACGGGTGTCATTCCAGTCGGGAGTCCAGAGAGGAGGCCAGAGCTGTCAGAGCTAAGGCTAAGACGCGGAGTAAAGCCAGCGTCTTCGAAGGCAGTGGGCGCAGGTAAGGCTAGAGAAGCGGTTACCTCAGTTTGGTGCGAAGTGGCCAGCATTAAGCCGGTGCGGCTTGCACCACCGAAGGCCCGCTCCTGCAGCTGACTGCCTAATTTCCTGGGGCTCTGTCCCCCGGCCCTCGGCCATTTGACACTCTGCCATTTAATTCAAATATAGCCACAATTTAAACAGCATCATGGTATGTGAAGCTGGGGCAGAGGTTTAAGATGATCTTTTTTTTCTTCTTTTGTTCTGCCTATGACCATTGGGGAAAATGCTGACGAAGTTTGGCTTCTTCAACCATACTCGCTTGGTGCCTCCAACTTAATATTCAAAGCAGCTGTATGAAATCCAGGAGTTGCTACCCCTGTAGAAATAAAAATAAAAAGCCTGCCTTTCAGTGGGAGGACTGGGCTAAAAGGAGCATCCAAGTTCTGGAGCTAAAGCGAACTCAGGTGTTAGATTCTTCAAAAATCAACAGCTTTCCTGAATCGGTCAAAGTTTTAGAGGATGAGGCTCACAGCCCTAGTGGATTAGAACTAGCCAAATGCAGTATGGAGCCAAATAAAGAACCAACAACAAAAAAAAAAGGACCATCAGGAAGTAGTCAAGGTGCATCATCATTTCTCAATAATAGTAGCTATAAGGTTCATCCGACAGGATTGGCTGGTAATTATCCCACTCTGGGACCTGTACAGCAAACAGTAAAAGGTACATTATTTACAGCCCCACTAAACTACAGATCACTTTCGGAGGAAGAGGTGCAGTTGAACGAGGTTTTTCCAGTTTCTCAGGTGGAGTCAGCAGCGTTACAGGAGGAAAGAACACCCTTGGCTGGCTCCCCTTTATCAGTGAGCCCAGATCTCTCTCCAAGCTGACACCTAGTACAGTAAATCACCTTGACAGGCAGGAGGGGACAGTAATACATGGGACGTCCTGCGTCGCTCATTTCAAGCCGCAGTTGACGCTATAACATACCAGTTCAGTAAGTTAGAATTACTGGTGGACCTTCTTAAAACAATGGGCCTTTACATTACTGCAATTGACTCAAAGATTGGCGCATTGAACTCACTTGTACAGAGGGCCCAAGCTGATGCTCAAATTATTTCATCCTGTGCATGTAGTCCAGTCTTAGACAAATTGGAATGTCTTCCAGGCATTTTGGAATCTGTGCTAACAGACATTAAGCTACAGTTAGAAACAGATTCAGTAGTAGTGGATAATCCAACGTCAATCAACTTCGCCAAAAGTGCCTCTAAAGACCAACAACAAGTATCTCCTCCTGCACTCTGAGGAACCAAAGGCTGTCTAGCCGACAAACCCTGGGAAACAGCTAATTGACTATAGCCATATTTAATAGCAAAGCTACTTCCAACAGAAAAATTACTGGCTAAAGATGTTACAGGGGATATCGTAGATTTGAGCGTTTTTTATTTGGACCTTGCGGGATAATCCAGCCATAAGGAATTTTACTAGTGAGCATTTTAGTATTTTCGATGTCAGTGACAGGACTCTGCTTCAACTATTTTCAAACAAAAATCTAGGACCTAGCGAACTCGTAACAGACATTGCCTCAATGTCTGTTCTACCAGTAGATCCTGTTCATCCTACAAAAAGACAGCCCACAATAAAAAGTCTAATTCGGGCATGGGTGAATCACATTCTGGACAGACTGGTCAAGTTTACGCCATTTTTAAACCATCAGTAAAGACAAAAGTGTCAGCTGATATTATGGGAAACGAAGAGGTTCACACCGAGGAGGTAACCATCAACAAAGATATGATTAATGTGGATATTGACAAAGTCAAGATGGTCTCCACAAACAACATAAGTATACCTAAGTCGCAAACGGCCTCATGTTAACAGTTGGACACGCCTATAACCCTGGGGAAGAGACAGGACTCATTGCAGCGGGATTTCAGCAAGAGCTAACCCCAGCGGGAGGTGATTGGATTACTAAAGGGGGAACCGCTTTCTTAAACAACCAGGCCCCAACAGTGACTCGCTTGTTAAACAAGGGAAATAACTCCCCTGGACCAACGTCCTGCAGAGGGGGAATATCGTACTACCAATGAACGGACAATCTCTTATCATGATGATCAGAGAAAAATACAGGTTCAGATTTAACAGCCTGAATTTGTAGCCCCTCTAATGATAAATAAAGTCCTACAACCACTGTTCAGGCATCTATTGCTCAACAGCCAGCTCAGGAGCATAAACCTGCATCATCGGTTTTAAGATCAGCCTCAATCATTGCCAGCGCACCTAACAAACTTTGTAATGTGATTTTTACTCCAAAGTAGGAGTCAAGTAGGCAATAGAGGGTCAATGCTAAGCATGGTTCAAGAAATTCCTTCCCTAAGTCCCATCAAATCATCCGACATTCACTCACTTACATTTATAAATACTTCATTCCCGGGTAGGGAAGAATCAGCAATTATCACTTAGACAACAGCTCTGCTAGCTGAACAAATGTGGGCAGAGAAGCAGGTATTTTTAAATTGGGGAAATGAAACTTTGAGATAAGGACGAAGCTTACCCTCAATTTCTGCAGCCTAAAAGGTGTGGGGCCCGCTCCTTGGAAACAGGGGCAGGGGGCGGCCGGGGTTCTCAAGGTCAGCACAAAAGTTCTATGGGAAACATCCAGCCCTACCCAGCCTCAATCCTAAGAGGAGCTAGGAGCCACTCAAACACGAGGACAAGTGTTTCTTGAGGCCAGCTTAAATGATCAAAGCACAGTGACCCAAACAGAATGTCAAGCACAAACCCGGAGCTATGGACTGGTCTTGGCTTCCGGGAGCTCTCCTACCTTCCTCATATAAGAACTTGTACAAGTGACGCACAAGTTACTAACTTGTGTAACGATATATCTGTAAGAGACAGTAGTTAGTGACAGATTCCTTACCTTAGAATATCCCCAGGCGTCAGGCTGGATCAGGAAAGTTTTGCGTAGCAGTACCCCTGCGCGTCAGTAGGCGGCGTTGTGCGGCTCCGCGTCCGTCGTCGTGATCACCGGGATGACGTCGCGGCCAGTACTTAGACGCCGCCCATGCGCGCTGGCGTGAGTTCTGTACACGACTTTCCGCGCCAGAAACGCAGAGCCATGCAAGAAACTGACACTGGTGTCTGAAAACTAGGGCCCTGAAAGGGATGACCTTAACCCTAGAAATCAGTTCGCAGAACGGGGGAGATGGGTGGGCGGTAGGAATCTGTCACTAACTACTGTCTCTACAGATATATCGTTACACAAGTTAGTAACTTGTGCATCTGAAAGAGACACGTTAGTGACAGATTCCTTACCTTAGAATAGATACCCCAGCAATACCAACCCCGGTGGTGGGTCTGCGAACAAAGATCAGACGAGGAAGTCTCGAAGAACAGAACGGCCAAAGAAGCTGTCTCTCCGGACTTGGCTGTCAAGGCAGTAATGCTTGGTAAACGTGTGCAGCGAGGCCAACGTAGCTGCCTGACAAATGTCCTGCAATGGGACACCACGTCCCAAATCCGTGGTGGCGGCTGTCGCCCTGCTGGAATGGGCACGCAGCCCAACAGGGGGCTCCTTCTTAGGCAAAGAATAGCAGGCTTTGATACACAAGACAACCCAGCGGGAGATGGTCCGCTTGTGTACCGCCCGACCTTTTTTGGCGCCCACGTAGCCAACAAAGAGCTGGTCGTCCACCCGGAAGTGTGTGCGGTTCAGCTAGAAGGAAATCGCACATATTGGGTCCAGACGGTGGAGCCTCTCTTCCTCTCTGGAAGGATGCGGAGGCGGAAAGAAGGAGGGCAAAGTGATGGTCTGCCCAATGTGGAAGGCAGTAACCACCTTTGGCAAGAAGGACGGACGCGTCCTAAGAACAACCTTGTCTGGATGAACAGACAGAAAGGGGGGCTTACAAGAAAGAGTCTGGAGCTCACTCACCCGCCGAGCGGAGGTGATAGCCACCAGAAAGGCTGTCTTCAGAGTGAGAAGACGAAGAGGACAATTATGGAGAGGCTCAAAGGGAGCGCACATTAAAAAGGTAAGAACCAAGTTCAAGTCCCACTGAGGCATCACAAACGGAACAGGAGGGAAAAGGTGTGTAATGCCTTTAAGAAACCTGTTAACAACAGGGGACTTGAAAAGGGAGGGCTGATCAGGAAGCCTGGGAAAGGCCGAGATTGCACAAAGGTAGCCCTTGATGGTACCCAGGGCAGAACCCTGTTGGGCCAGAGAAAGAAGGAACAGGAGAACCTCAGAAAGAGGGGCAGAAAGGGGATTCACAGCCTTTGCTGTGCACCATGCCACAAACTTGTTCCACCTGCAGGCGTATACCACCTTAGTGGAGGGACGCCTGGCTGCCAGAATCACATCACAAACTTCGGGAGGCAAGTCGAAAGGAATCAACTGCCGCCGCTCAAGCTCCACGCAAGGAGGTGGAGACTGGACAGGTTCGGGTGGAGGACCGTTCCCTGCTGCTGCGACAGAAGATCCTCCCGAAGAGGCAGACGGATCGGGGGATCGATGCTCATACTGAGTAGCTCGGGATACCAAACTCTTCGAGCCCAGTCCGGAGCCACAAGAATGACTTGGGCCGGTCGCGCCGAATCTTCTTCAACACTCTGGGTAGAAGTGGTATAGGCGGAAAGGCGTACAACAGACCGCAACTCCACTCGCGACGAAAAGCGTCGCCGAGCGAGTGCCGCCTTGGAAATTCCAACGCGCAGAACTGATGACATTGCGCGTTCTCTTCGGTGGCGAATAGATCTAACCAAGGCTCTCCCCACTGTTGAAAGAGTCCTTGCGCCACCTCCGAGTGAAGACGCCATTCGTGATCCATCAAGCACCTGCGGCTGAGTTCGTCCGCCCTGGCGTTCAGGGAACCTGCCAGGTGTTGAACCATCAGGAAAATGCCCTGATGTTCCAGCCATGTCCAGAGACGCAGAGCCTCCTGACATAGGGTCCACGACCCCACCCCGCCTTGTTTGTTGCAGTACCACATGGCGGTGGTGTTGTCTGTGAACACCTGCACTACCTTCCCCTTGACAGAGGGAAGGAATACCTTTAGTGCAAGTCAGATCGCCCAGAGCTCCAGAAGGTTGATATGGAGCCGGGACTCCACCGGATACCAGAGGCCTCTGATCTCCGCCTCTCCCATGTGACCGCCCCATCCCAGAAGGGACGCATCCGTCACAACTGTTTGCTCTGGCTGGGGAAGGGAGAGGGATCTGCCCGTGACCCACTGCCGGTTCGAAAGCCACCACTGCAACTGTTGTGCAGTCCCCTCCGAGATCTGGACGTAATCGGACAGGTTCCCCTGATGCTGCGCCCACTGGAACTTCAGGTCCCACTGCAGAGCCCGCATATGCCATCTGGCATGATCGACCAGCAGGATGCAGGAGGCCATGAGGCCCAGCAGCCTCAGGGTCATCCGTACCGAAACCCAGGATAGAGGCTGAAAGATCGGAACCATAGCCTGAATATCCTGGACTCGCCGTTCGGGAGGATAGGCCCGAAACTGCGTTGTGTCCAGAACTGCTCCGATGAAAAGGAGCTGTGGAGAAGGAATCAGGTGCGACTTCGGCACGTTGATGGAGAACCCCAGCGAGTGCAGGAGTTCGGCCGTAGTCTGGAGGTGGGAGACGACTGCCTGGGACGAGCCCGCCTTTAACAACCAGTCGTCGAGGTTGGGGAAGACTGGAACCCCTGCCCGGCGCAGATGAGCTGCGACCACCGCCATCACTTTCGTGAACACCCGAGGGGCGCTGGTAAGGCCAAAGGGGAGTACGGTGAACTGAAAATGCTCGAGGCCTACCGTGAACCGCAGGTAACGCCGGTGGGCCGGCAGGACGGGGATGTGAAAATATGCGTCCTGCAAGTCCAACGCTACCATCCAGTCTCCAGGGTCGAGGGCAGTCAAGACCTGAGCTAGGGTGAGCATCTTGAACTTCTCCTTCCGGAGGAAGCGATTGACGTTCCGGAGGTCCAAGATAGGACGCATGTCCTCCTTGTCCTTTTTGGGCACCAGAAAGTAGTGGGAGTAGCAACCACGTCCTACTTCTGGGGTCGGAACGTGCTCGATGGCCCCCTTGGCCAAGAGGGACGCAACTTCCTTTTGAAGAAGCACCAAATGATCCCCCGACATACGGTGGCATGGCTGGGGGGGGGGGTAGTCTCGTAGGGGAGGGAGTAGCCCCTTCGGACAATGTCCAAGTACCACTTGTCCGATGTGATGGTACGCCAGTGGTGAAGTTGATGGCGGACCCTGCCCCCCACTGGCGTGCCGTGGACCTGAAAGGATGGACTAGGAGGGCTTGGAGGCCGCGGACGGGGCGGAGGTGGTGGCCTGACCCGCACGCTGGTTACCCGACCCGCGTCGGCGGGAGCCACGTCCTCGGCCACGCGAAGGCGCTTGCTGCGCTGGCCGGTGGCTGGGCAATGGACAAGACTGGGCGCCCCTTCAAAGGGGCGAAAAGCAGACTGCTGCGGAGGGCGCAAGGCCCAAGGACTTGGCCGTAGCCCGCGAGACCTTAAAGCGCTCTAGCGCGCTGTCTGCCTTATTGCCAAAAAGGCGGATACCATCGTAGGGCATGTCCACAAGGGTGTTTTGGACATCGCCCGAGAAACCAGTGGTCCTCAGCCAGGCGTGACGGCGAAGCGCCACGGTCGTAGCAAGCGATCTGCCCCGCGAGTCAGCGGTGTCTAGGCCACATCGGATTGTGAACTTCGCCGCGTCTCTCCCGTCTGCAATAACACGGGTGAGTAGTGTCTGGACCTCCTCAGGACACTTGGGCAGCACTTGCGCCACCGAATACCACAGAGAGTGGCAATAACAGCCCAAAAGGCAAGCGGTGTTTACGGACCGCAAGCCAGCACTGGAGGAAGAAAAAACCTTCTTCCCAAATTGGTCCAGTTTTTTGGATTCCCTGTCCGGCGGAGCCGTAGGGAAGGCGCTCTGAGAGGTAGAGGCTTGGACAACCAAGCTCTCGGGGGTGGGGTGTTGGGAGAGGAACAAGGGGTCGCCCGGGGCCGGGCGATGGCGTCGGGCTACGTTCCTGTCCACAGGAGCCCCTGTGGTGGGCCTGGACTAGGTGCCCAAAAGAACGTCAGAAAGTGCGTCGTTGAACGGCAGCAGTGGCTCCGAGGAGGCAGCCGCCGGCTGAAGCACTTCCGTCAGGAGGTTAGTCCTGACAGCCACTGTAGGGAGCTCGAGGCTTAAGGCCGCAGCCGCCCTACGCAACACCGTTGCATAACTTGCTCCCTCCTCCGTAGCCACGGAAGGAGGAGACAGCATGCCATGGTCTGGAGAGGTGTCCAGGCCACTGGCATCACCCAGTTCCTCTGCCCAGTCCTGACAGGGCTCACATTGGGCTGTGAGAGGGTCTTCCGACCCCTCCCAGTCCTCCCCGTCCTCCAAAACAGGTGAAAAATATGGAGGGCGGACATGAGAGAAGAAAAGTCCCATCAGCGTCGGTATTGGCGTCGATCCGGCTCTGGGGAGAACCTGGGGACGGCGTCGCCCGGGACCTCGGACGGCGCCGTGAGCGGTACCGGGGAGGTCGGCGCCGGTGGAGGTGTTGTCAGGTCAACCGGCGTCGACCGGGATCCAGGCCTGGATCCGAGGGGGTCCTGCGGCGCCGGGACCGGAGCCGCCGGATACACCGGGGCCGGAGCCGCCGGTGGTGCCGAAGGAGGACCCCCGCGGGGCCCGAAGGCGCACCGGGGTAACCCTTAGGCCCGAAGATGCGAGCCATGGCCGACAAGAAGTTCTGGATGTCGGCCGGAGTCGACGTCGGACCCGGAACAGGCGGGTAGGCCGGCGTCGGCTCATCGGGTACTCCCGGAGCCGCGGGGGCGGTACCAACAGGACCCTCAGCCGAGTCGTGAGACCGGCGAGGGGAGGTCTTAGATCAACGCTTCTTAGACCTCTTGTGATTCGCCTTACCTGAAGACGAAGACTTCGACCCCGACGAATGACGACGGCTCCGCGACCGGCCCCTCGACCTCTCCCGGGACCTCGATCGGCGCAGAGCCGAGTGCCGGGCCTCGAGAAGCTTTCGAGACCGCTCTCGCAAAGCCTTTGGGGCGAGGGACCGACACTCGGGGCACGACGTGGGGTCGTGGCCGTGCCCCAGGCAGAAGAGACACTCTCGGTGCGGATCCGTAATCGACATCATGCGATTACAGACCTCGCATGGCTTGAAGCCGGGCATCCCTACTGACACCTTGGAGTCGAAACGACTCGAAAACTTGGACAAAAAAGACTCAAAAATACTCAGTCAAAAAATGACTGGGGCACTGCTCAATCCGGATCTGCGCTTACTGGCGCGAAAAAAGAAAGAACTGACGCCAGCGTGCATGGGCGGCGTCTAAGTACTGGCCGCGACGTCATCCCGGCGATCAGGACGCCGGACCCGCACGATGCCGCCTACCGACGCGCAGGGGTACTGCTACGCAAAACTTTCCGGATCCAGCCTGACGCCTGGGGATATTCTAAGGTAAGGAATCTGTCACTAACGTGTCTCTTTCAGATAGTACAATCAGCATGCTGTTAGTTAACCACAGGTTTTGTTTTGTGTCTGTAACATAGAGGGTCTCTTAGGGAAAATTGACGACGAGGATTTTTTGAAACTATCAAAACATTTCACATGGTGATCGTGCAAGAAATGTGGGCCCAAAATGTAATAGATCTTGCAGCATACTTGTGCTTTTGTAAACCAGCGATTAAAACAAAAACAATGGGTCGTTCTGCCGGAGTCCTAGCCTAACACGTAGAGGTTGATCTTAATGTCAGAATAGAGGAGATCAACATTGATCATCCCAATCTGCAAGCGGTAAAGGTCTGGGACTATCCTTCATCTAGCGCACTCCCCTTGATGATTATTGTTTATATCCATCCACAGTTGGAAAAAACGAAGAAACCATTCTACAATCTACAATCAATCCAGTGCCTTATATTCTTATGACCGGTGATTTTAATATGAACCTGCTCCAGGCGGTGTCCAGGGATCAAACAGTGGATACAATAGATCCGATCTGGCATATTCCAATGTTTCAATCATTTATACAGAGGAAAGATGCGCGCTGGAAGCAATTTACAAGTAATATGGGGCATCTGGGCCTGAGAGCCCTGAAAGGCCGGGTGGTCCCAGATAAATCACCCCATGCAACACATCACTCAGCAAATTCACAATCAGTCCTAGATTATACTTTAGTGTCTCTCCCCTTATTTCAAGAGGTGTTTAATTATAAGTTGGGAAATAGGCTGGAAAGTGATCACCAACCGCAAATGATACGACTAAATTTAAAAGTTTCCTCACACAAACAAGCTTTACTAGACATTGGTTATCCCTTAATGACCAACTATAAAAAAATGCGGTGGTTCGGTAGCCTGCATCGATAAAGTAGACCATCAAGCCAGACTCCTATGGGAGAAATTATGCGAAACAGCTATTGATCCTCTACAACAGTGGGCTCAATTTTCAAAGCTTCTACTGGAGAGTCAAGGTGCCTGTCACTGAGCAAGAACTACTACAGCTTCGGTACTACTCCGACCCAAGAAAACATCAGCCCAATTAATAACAGCAAAAAAGAAGCTGAATCATGCTTTGAGGGTGCTGAGAAATAACTGAAACTCAAGTATACGGAGTGAAGTCTAACCCAAAATTAAGATTGCTGTACAAAATAGCTGTAAAAACAGAAGTAGACCAGTACTGGTGCAAAATCCTCTTTACCTCCAAGCGAAAGGACGCCAGAAAATTTTGGAAATTAGTGAATCAACCTCAAGGTTCACCAACTCATTTTTCGTCTTCAACTATTTCAGAAGCCTCCTGGACAAATTATTTAGAGGAAATGTATGGGGTTATTGTAGTAATTAAGGATCCCTCAAAAGCTGGCATCAAAAAATTGGAAGGGGACGCTTCTTTCAAAGCGTTTTCATCGGGCAAGGTGGAAACATTTATATGCAGGAGCCGTCGAGATGGGGCCCCGGGCCCTAATGGTCTTCCACAGTCGCTTTATAAGCCGAATCCGCAATTCTGGGCAGATAAGTTGGTTATCCTTTTCGACTACATCCTCCACAACCAAGAAATTCCTGAAAGCTGGAGGGGATCAATATTGGCCCCAATACATAAAGTTGGTCAAACCTCTCTACCTTCTAATTCTAGGTTGGTCGCATTAATGGACGGAGAGGCAACGTTTTTCGCAAAATGTCTGCTAACTGAATTAATGGATTGGGTGGAGTCCAGTTCCTTGGTACCGAGACACCAGACAGGCTTTATAAGGGGAATGTGTACATCCACCAATATACAGATGCTGGCTCTAACCATCGAACCAGCAAGACACAGCTCTGCAAAGCTCCATTTGTGTTACGTAGACTTTCGCTCAGCATTCGATGCAGTGCAGGGAATTATCCTATGGGCAAAGCTGCTGAAGTGGGGAATCTCTCCTCTTCTCCTTAGAGTGATTCAATTATTGTACATAGATACTTGGACAAGAGTCAGGCTGGGCAATGGTTCAACAGTCTCTAAAACAATTCCTACAAGGAATGGTTTAAAACACGGCTGTGTACTGGCTCCCCTTTTATTTAATGTATACCTTGTCGGTATCTCCTTTGCTTTGAACAGTATTAATTCACATTCACCGACAGTGGCTGGTTTTAATGTTTCCTATTTATTGTATGCTGACGATATTGTCTTGCTACACAAAGATGGGGCTTCAGCGCTTAATCAATACAACAGCGGAGTATGCTGCTAGTTTCAAGGGGAAGAGCTTCACTACCAATATTTTATACAGAAGGGACAGCCCTGGAATCTGTATCGGACTACAGATATATGAGGGTGATTTTTGAATCCAGAAGTGTGCTGCAATCCTAAGAAGGAATAACGCATTAGTTGTTGCGTTTGCCTCACTACGGAACTTTTTAAAAGGCTTGTCTCTCCAGCCACTCTTGCAAGTAATGGCAGCTAAACATGTCCCTTCTTTGACGTATGGTGTAGAGATATTGAGAGGAAAAGCTGACAAAATTATAGATAATGTCATGATAGGAACTTATCACTGCCTGTTCAACTTATCTCGGAAGGCATCACCAGCCCAAATCCGTCTTGAGTTTATTTTTAGGTGACAGAATAGAAGTAGCCTTGGAGCGTACTTGAAATTAAGTTAAAAAATGATACAAGATCTACGTTTAGTACAATTGTGTGGGAGGCAATAAGTGACCCTAGAAATTCTGCAGCGCCTGAATATTTTAACTTGGCCATATCCACCTTTAAGGCAGAGGAACTCCGGGCTTTATCCCTTTCTCAAACTGCATTTAATAGAGTTATTAATGGAAATGGCAATAAGATTTAATCTTTATTGGATAAAGAGGTGTTAGCTAACAGAGCCCATGCGTGGATGGTCATCGCTTCATATGGCTCCTTAAAATTTCAGAAATATCTAGGAGGCTTGAATGGATTAAATCCAAAACTAAAGCTTCTGCGCTTCCAGCTTGGAGACTAGCATTTATAGCCTGGCTCCAAGGGGAAGATCTTATATTCTGTTGAATTTTCTCTTAAATTTATGTCCATTGCTGAATTCAAACTTGCAAAGTGTGAGCTGTAATGGCCAATGATAGGGTCATACGCTGAGTGTATGAGGCTTATCTACAATGTGCTACTCTTAATTTGCATGAACGGTTTTACTGATATGTATGACTGAGTGTGTTAATTTACCTATAATTATTATTCAGTATTAGGATGAGAAAGGAATCTATCAAAGGCACGTTGCACTTTATTTATTATTTTTCGCAAATTGTTGTTTATCCTTCAATAGTGTTAGTAGTATACTTAGGGGCAACGGCACTAAATAAGTGCAATAAGGCATATGAAATGTAAAATTATAGATTGATGTCCTCATAATTAGCTCTCACCTTGAAGCTTATGATAAAAATTCTGAGGGTTTTTAACTGTTTGAAGATGGTTTCTATAATGTTATTTAAAGATGTGTTAATTGGTGATTAAATTGTGTATTTTTGTAAGTTTTAATTAACTGAACAATAAAAGTATTTATTCATTCATTCACTGAATGGAGACTGTAGCTCTGATGAAGGTTAGCTGTTTTCCCTTAAACTCCAGCTGATGCAGGTACGATGAGTGGGCCCTGCACCGTTGATGAACCGCTGGTGAGCCTATTATACCTGTCAAGGTGTTTCACATGTTTTTTTAGGATATTTCTACATTTTCAGTACACCAGTGATGTATGTTGGCATGCATAATGTGTAACATTTTGATTAACAGCATTCACAAGTATGTAGTTTTGCGTTTACAATTAAAATGTAAAAACTGCAAGTGCCAGGATGCAATACAAAAATGAATAAATTATTTGCGCACACTTGACATGGAAAAACTGACAACGCGATATGAGATCACTGAAGCTGCCCTACGTCAGATCTGAGCTTATTGTATTCATGAAGCTGTGACACTCATTTATGGGGAACAAGAAAAGTAAGTTTTAAGTAAATGAACATCCAGATTTTGTATCAAAACATATGTACCAAACTAGAGAGAACTCAACCTGTTCTGTGCCAGGTTTGAGAATCTCATACAGTCTGGTTTAAATGCAAAGGGAAGCTAAACGGTAGACAAATTCTAGAGAAGACACTGTGGCCCTTTTCTTTCGAGTTACAATAAAAAAAACGTGCGACCTGGCCCCTATGACCAGATAGCAGATATTATGTCATACTCCCAACCAGGCCTCTCTCTCTCTATAATGTTGCTTGATGGCATTGCCACATGCTGCTTGCATTCTGTGTCCCTGTCACATGCACCGTTCTAGCTTTAAATGCAGTAGAGGCAGTAGGCACAAAGCCAGCTTCAGTACAAACTCCTTGTATGCCATACACTCTCCTGGTAAATGTAGGTCAGGCTGCAGTGGGGCACACTAAGCAGGGTATTGTATGTTTTGTGTATCTGGATGGGGGAGTTTGCATTTGCTAGTGTGTGTGTGCATAGCTGTGTATTTCTGCTTGGGCTAACTGGGGCTTTTATGGACTTGTGGGTTGCGGAAATAATAGAACATATCACTGAATCTAGTGTTGCACTTCGTAAACCATTTTGGGCTAAGATCAGGGTTATGTGCGAAGGAGAGAAATGGACATTATTAGCGCTATACTAGATTGATAATAAAGATGATGCAAGAGAGAATGCTCAAAGAGTTATTGCTTGACTTGTACATCAGTATTAATCTGCAGTTCATAAATTCGAATGATGGCAAGGCAGACTCAGACTTCCATCTTTGCAAGGTTGATACAGCGAGCACTATTAAATTTATTAATAGTAACATCTGCTATTTACAAAGCTTTGAAATTGAAGAGGAGCAGCACGCAGAGAGCTACTTAAACATTGTTTTTAATAAAATTTCTGTGGAAAATTGTCTTATTCACAGAGATG
Source organism: Calotriton arnoldi (assembly GCA_963921515.1). Classification (NCBI taxonomy): domain Eukaryota; kingdom Metazoa; phylum Chordata; class Amphibia; order Caudata; family Salamandridae; genus Calotriton; species Calotriton arnoldi. Next base: position 3,376,595 of record CAWUFW010000484.1, on the reverse strand, counting down.
ACCTGGCACTGAAGTTGGGGAATCAGTGGAAGAAGGGCTCTGACTTGTAAGTGGGTTTTTACCAAAGAAACATGTGGTCATGATTTGATACTGACGCAGAGTGTAACCATCAGGGGGAAGCTGCCACTCATGTCTCCGAGTTACAGACAAATGCGCACTTTATACAAGTGACAAAAATGACTTGTGCGGGAATTAGAGTGAGGCTCTGCATTAAACGTTTGACCCTGACCACACAAAAGCTTATGACAGGTCTGCAAGAGGAATATTTGGCGCACTAATTCAGGATGCTGCACCTGTGTTTTCATCATTCTCTTGAAGTTGGTTCTCACAGTGCATTACGGAAGGAATGGAGCAATCCCCAAAAGTTCCATGCTGCTGGACTTATTCATCTTACTTTTGTATGTAGGCCTTCAGACTAACTCCCCTCTTCTCGAGTCTCGGGCCTGGTTCTCAATTCCTGGTAATGAAGCCAGCATCTCTTCCTCTCGGCTGTCTAAAGCAATCAATACTAGCTGTGATAGCACATAGGTCTTCCATCATGTCCAATACGGAGTATTTACCCTGGGTCAAGTTAGTCAGTCTAAGGGCATCTACCTCCTTTTTTCCATTGCTTGGGTCTAACGGCAGAATAAAAATGGAGCACTGTCACCTCACTCTAATAGCTCTCAAACGGCCCAGGCAGCATTGTTTACGGATGTCTCCTGCTGTCGGAGTCCAATCCCATTTGCCTGCCAACAACTCAAACACTGTTAATGAGGGACAAAGACGAGATCCTTTATCCAGAACCAGCCTCTCTCCAATTGCATGCCTGGCTCCTGAATTCAACGAGTTCCAAGACTTAGATATCCCTAAAGACTGTAGAGAGATTCTATTCAAAGCAAGAGCTGAAGCTACAAACAAGACGTATAAGCTAAAATTGAAGTGATTCTGTTCATGGTGTCAACAATCTACCCTGCATCGATTGGAGGCGTCACCTGAGCAGATTCTGCCTTAACTCCTGTTGCTAGCTATTTCAGGACTGATACATGCGTCTGTAAAGGTTCGCCTTGCCGCAATTTCAAGGTACAGACATTCTCAACATACTCTCTCTCTCTCTCTCTCTGTGTGTGTTCCACAAGAATAGTCAAACAATTCATGAACAGGGCAGGGGGAGAGAATTTGCCTGGCTGCAAGATTGGCGCGGCTCCGGAAATCCAACTTTAATTATCCGGCATTATCCTGTGATAAGATGCTGTAATTTATAAGAAGACCCCGAGCAAGGAAGAGGGGCAAGCCGTAGTGACTATCCGGGACTAAGTTACACCCGTATCAGACTGTTGGGACGGCTAACTGAAGAAACCGGCCTCGGGACGCGGTGAAGTGACCTAGCGCAGGGGCCGGGACTGCGTGGCTGCTCTCGTGCTGGAGAGGGATCATCTGTGGAAAGCATTCAAGCCTGCGGACATCCAGCGTCGCAGACGTGTGGGACTCTGATCTGGGAGCTTCAGTGTTTGGCGGATGGACGGTAGCCGATCCGTGGTGCAGACGCTGGGCCTGCTCGCGGTCCGCGTGGTGCTGCGGGCCTGGTGCCTGTGTGAGGAATGCAAGCCCGGATTCGGGGAGCGCATCGCTGTCCGCACAAGGGCCCTGCGGCGCGGAGGTGGAGCCACAAAAGGAGGACACAGAGTTGTACCTGGCAGTCTGCAAGGCAACTCCAGTGAAATGCATACAACGCGGCAGTGAGTACAGTAGTGAAGAGGTGATGCCGCTTGGAAAGAAACAGAGGCCGCCCCAGGGGAAATAAGAGCCAGGGAAGTAAGTGCGCTCACAACCACAGTACAGGCAGCGGAGCAGTCCTGTATAATTATTACAAGAGGTGCCTGCTGCATACTGGACATTGTGTGTAGAGAGGGGTCAGTGTTTGTTCTGACAAAATCATATGGCAAGAGTTGTACCAGGAGGCCTAAAGTACAGTATTGGTCTCCTGGGAGGAATCGTGCACCTCCAGCAGCGGCGTGTAGCACCATACAAGCAGAAGCTCAGCCTGTGCCCTCTAGAAAACCAATTTGGGATTGCGGGGCGCACCTCGAACTCTGGGTAATCAGAAGCTGAGGGTAAACTCCACCTGTGTGGCATATCGTAGAGTTAACGACATTTAAGTGACAGTGTCTTACAAGAAGGTTGGATATGGGTAGAAGCAAAGGTCAGGCAACATCCACCCCCAGGTGTGGAGAACAAGTTACTTACCTTCGGTAACGATATATCTGTAAGAGATATATTAGTTATAGATTCCTTACCTTAGAATTACCCCCAGGCGTCAGACTGGATCCGGAGAAATTTTTTCGTAGCAGTACCCCTGCGCGTCGGTAGGTGGCGTCGGTCGACTCCGCGCGGGTGTCAGTTCTGACACAATTTTCCACGCCAGAAGAGCAGAGCCATGCAAGACACTGACCACTGGTGCACAAAACTAGGGCCCTAAAAGGGAGTCCCTATCCCTAGAAGTCAGTTCGCAGAACGGGGAGGATGGGTGGGGCGGTAAGGAATCTATAACTAATATAGGTCTCTTACAGATATATCGTTAACGAAGGTAAGTAACTTGTTCATCTGAAAGAGACTATTAGTTATAGATTCCTTACCTTAGAATAGATACCCCAGCAATACCAACCCCAGAGGATGGTCTGCGAACCAAGTTCACAACAGAAAGTCCTGGAGAACAGAACGGCCGAAAAAGCCTTCTCTCCGGACTTGGCTTGTCCAGGCAGTAGTGCCGTGTAAAAGTGTGCAAGAATGCCCACGTGGCAGCCTGGTAGATGTCAAGTAAGGGAACTCCACGTCCCAAAGCAGTAGTGGCCGCCGTCGCCCTGGTAGAGTGGGCGTGCAGTCCTACTGGAGGTTCCTTTTTAGCCAAAGAATAGCAGATTTTAATGCATAGGACAACCCATTGAGAGATGGTACATTTGTGCATTGCCCAACCCTTTCTCGTCACCCACATTACCCACGAAGAGTTGATCGTCCACCCGGAATTCTTTAGTGCGGTCAAGGTAGAAAGACCGCACACGCTTTGGGTCCAGACGGTGGAGTCTGGAGGGATGCGGAGGCGGAAATAAGGTGAGCAATGTGATGGTCTGACCTATGTGGAAAGAGGTAACCACTTTGAGCAGAAAAGAAGGACTGGTACGGAGGACAACTTTGTCCGGATGGACAGAAAGAAAAGGAGGCTTTGAAGATAAGGCCTTAAGCACACTAACCCTGCGAGCAGAGGTGATGGCAAGCAAGAAAGCACTTTTCAAAGTAAGGAGACGAAGAGGACAATTATGGAGTGGCTCAAAGGGAGCACACATAAGAAAAGTGAGAACAAGGTCCCACTGTGGCACTACGAAGGTAGAAGGAGGGAATAGAGGAATAATGCCCTTCAGAAACCGGTTAACAATAGGGTACTTGAAAAGAGAAGGCTGATCAGGAAGGCGAAGAAAGGCCTATATGGCCGAAAGATAGCCTTTAAGCGTGCCGAGAGCAGAGCCCTGCTGGGCCAAAGAAAGAACATAGAGAAGAACCTCTGAAAGAGGGGCAGAAATGGGATCCAAAGCCTTTGCTGTGCACCATGCCACAAATGTGTTCCATCTACAGGCGTTTACCGTTTTAGTGGAGGGACGCCTGGCTGCCAAGATTACATTACAGACTTCGGGAGGAAGGTCGAAAGCTGTCAACTGTCGCCGCTCAATCTCCACTCAAGGAGTTGGAGGCTGGACAGGTTCGGGTGGAGGACTGTCCCCTGCTGCGACAGAAGATCCTCCTGAAGAGGCAGTCTGATCGGAGGATAGATGGCCATGCTCAAGAGCTCGGGGAACCAGACTCTTCGTGCCCAGTCCGGAGCCACAAGAATGACTTGGGCCCGGTCGCGCTTTATCTTCTTCAGCACTCTGGGTAGAAGTGGTACAGGCGGAAAGGCGTACAGGAGGCCGCAACTCCACTCGCAACGATAAGCGTTGCCTAGCGAGTGCCGCCTTGGAAATTCCAACGTGCAGAACTTCTGACATTGCGCGTTCTCTTCAGTGGCAAATAGATCTAACCAAGGCTCTCCCCACCGCTGAAAGAGACCTTGCACCACCTCTGAGTGAAGGCGCCATTCGTGATCCATCATGCACCGGCGACTGAGTTTGTCTGCCCTGGCATTCAGAGAACCTGCCAGGTGTTGAACCACCAGGGACATGCCCTGATGTTCCAGCCACTTCCAGAGACGAAGTGCCTCCTGACATAGGGTCCACGACCCCACCCGCCCTGTTTGTTGCAGTCCCACATGGCGGTGGTGTTGTCTGTGAACACCTGCACTACTCTTCTTTTGACAGAAGGAAGGAATGCCTTCAGTGCAAGACGGATCGCCCGAAGCTCCAGAAGGTTGATGTGGAGCCCGGACTCTGCCGGAGACCAGAGGCCTCTGATCTCAGCCTCGCCCATGCATCCGTCACCACTGTGAACTCCGGTTGGGGAAGGGAGAGGGATCTGCCGTTGACCCAATCCTGGTTCGTTAGCCACCACTGCAATTGGTGCGCAGTGCCCTCCGAGATCTGGACGCAATCGGAAAGATTCCCCTGATGCTGTGCCCACTGGAACTTTAGGTCCCACTGCAGAGCCCGCATATGCCACCTGGCATAGTCCACCAGCAGGATACAAGAGGCCATAAGGCCCAGTAGCCTCAGGGTCATTCTGACCGATACCCGGGATAGAGGCTGAAAGATCGGAATCATAGCCCGAATATCCTGGAATCGCTGCTCGGGAGGATAAGCCCGAAACTGCACTGTGTCCAGAACCGCTCCGATGAAAAGGAGTTTCTGAGAGGGAATCAGGTGTGACTTTGGCACGTTGATGGTAGACCCCAGCGAATGCAGGAGGTCGGCCGTAGTCTGGAGGTGGGAGACGACAGCCTGGGGCGGGCCCGCCTTCAAAAGCCAGTCGTCGAGATAGTGGAAGACTGGAACCCCTAATCTGCGCAGATGAGCTGCGACCACCGCCATCACTTTCGTGAACACCAGACGGGCGCTGGTAAGGCCAAATGGGAGCACGGTACACAGAAAATGCTCGTGGCCTACCGTGAACCGCAGGTAACGCCGATGGGCCGGCAGGACAGGGATGTGAAAATAAGCGTCCTGCAAGTCCAACAATACCATCCAGTCTCCAGGGTCGAGGGCACACAGGACCTGAGCCAGTGTCAACATTTTGAACTTCTCCTTCCAGAGGAAGCGGTTCACTTTCCTGAGATGCAAGATAGGACGCAGGCCCTTGTCCTTCTTGGGCACCAGAAAGTAGTGGGAACAACAACCACGCCCTGCTTCTGGGGCAGGAACTCGCTCGATGGCTCCCTTGGCCAAGAGAGCCGTAACTTCCTGTTGGAGAAGGGCCAACTGATCCTCCGACATGTGATGAAATTGAGGTGGATGGAGGGGTAGTCTCGAAGGGGAGGGAGTAGCCCTATCGGACTATCTGCAAAACCCACCTGTCCGACGTGATGGTGAGCCAGTGGGGGAGGTGATGGCGAATCCTGCCGCCCACTGGCGAATGGTGGCTCTGAAAGGTCGGACTAGGAGGGCTTGGAGGCTGCTGTAGAGGGGGCGCTGGTAGACTGGCCCGCCCGCTGGCCCCCAGGCCCACGACGTTGGGTCCCACGTCCCCGGCCGCGCAGAGGTTGGACAGCTTGCGCAGGCCTGTGGCTCTGGACGGAATGTGGCGGGGCACCCCTTCCGTAGCCACGAAAGGGGCGAAAAGCACGGGGCGAGAGGTGGAAGCGAGGCCCAAGGACCTGGCCGTAGCCCTGGAGTCCTTAAAACGCTCGAGCGCGTTGTCTGCTTTGTCGCCAAACAAGCGACGGCCATCAAAGGGTATGTCCAAAAGTGTAGCTTGGACATCACCCGAAAAGCCAGTGGACCTCAGCCAGGCGTAGCGTTGTAGGGCTACTGACGTTGAAATCGTCCTGCCTAGCGAGTCGGTGGTGTCCAGCCCACACGGTATGGCGAACTTCGCTGCGCCTCTACCTTCAGCCACTGCACGGGAGAGCACAGCCCAGGCACTGAGGCAGCACCTGCGCGACCGAGTCCCACACAGAATGGGCATGCAGGCAAGAGGCATGCAGTGTTCACCGACCGCAGTCCTAAGCTGGAGGAAGAAAACATTTTCTTCCCAAGATGGTCCTGCTTCTTGGATTCCCTATCAGGTGGTGCAGTAGGGAATACGCCCTTGGAAGTGGAGGCTTGGACCACCAAGCTCTTAGGGGTGGGGTGTTGGGAGAGGAAAATGGGGTCACCCGGGGCAGGGCGGTGGCGTCGGGCAATCATCCTATCCACAGGAGCCCCTGAGTTGGGCTTGGACTAAGTGCCCAAAAGGATGTCCGTGAGGGCCTCACTGAACGGCAGCAGGGGCTCCGAAGAGGCCGCTGCCGGTTGAAGCACCTTGGTCAGGAGGTTAGTCCTGACTGACACCGTAGGAAGCTCAAGGTTTAAGGCCTCAGCCGCCCTATGCAACACCACTGCGTATGATGCACCCTCCTCCGCAGCCACGGTAGGGGGAGAAAGCATGCCAAGGTCTGGGGAAGTGTCCAGACCACTGGCCTCACCCAACTCCTCTCTCCAGTCTGGTTCTTCCAACTGGTCTGCCAGAGGGTCCACAGACCCCTCCCAGTCCTCTTCACCCTCCTCTGGTAGCCACTCAGGGCGATCGGGAACACCAGGGGAGAACAGGGGTACAAAAGTACCGGTCGGCGCCAGTCCCGACGTCGGTCCGGCTCCATGTCCACATGGAGGGGGAGGCCAGGGTCGACGTCGGTTGGGGACACAACCGGCGTCGGAGGGGGCGGAGGTGTCACCAATGGATTCGGCGCTTGAGGAGGTGTCACGAGATCGACCGGAGCCAGGCCTGGATCGCTGGGGGCCCTGTGGCGCAGGAGCCGAAGCTGCCAACATCGAAGGCCTAGAGCCCCCAGCCGAGTCCGCGGGGCCCGAAGGCACGCTGGCAGAGTCGGGCTGCCCAAAAATAGAATCGAGGGCTTCGTAAAAACTAAGAAGTTGGGCAGGGGTCGCTCCGGCTCCTGGAAAGGGAGGAAGGCTCGGAGTCGACCCAACATGCTCCGCAGGCGGAGCCGGGCGACTACCTTCCGCGTCACGTTGGCCGACAGACGGGGAGAACGCGGAGAGTGACGGTGCTTCTTCGCCTTCTTTTTGTGCTTCGACTTACCCGAAGACTTCGACGAGGAATGGTGGTGATGGCTCCAAAACCGTTCCCGCGACCTCCCTCCCAATCGGGCCTCCAGAAGCTTTCGGGACCACTCCCGCAAAGACTTCGGGGCCATGGCCCGGCAGTCAGAGCACGACTTCAGGTTGCGCTCCAAGCACCAGAGGCACAAAAGATGGGGGACCGTCACCGACATCAGCTTGTGGCAGGAGCCACAAGGCTTGAAGCTGGTCCGCCGAGATGACATCCCTGTGCACCAGGAGTCGTAACGACTCAAAAAGAATGGAGTCAAAAAGTGACTCGAGGTACTGCTCTCTCCAGATCTGCGCTGGCTGGCACGGAAAAAGAAAGAACTGATGTCAGCGTTCAGGGGCGGCGTCTAAGTAGATACCGCGACGTCATTCCGGCAACCACGACGCCAACGACAAACGTGCAGGGGTACTGCTGAAGAAAAATTATCCGGATCCACGCCTTTGGGCCCCATGGACTCGGCCTTGATCCATGGGGGCCCTACAGCACCGGAATCGAAGGCCTAGGGCCCCCAGCCGAGTCCGTGGGGCCCAAAGGCGTGCCTGCGGAGTCGCGCTGCCCAAAAAAGCTGTGCAGCGCTTCGTAGAACTCTCTAAGCTGGGTAAGGGACGCTCCGGCTCCGAGAAAGGTAGGAAAGCGCGAGCCGTCCCAGCGGGCGCCGGAGAGCGATGACGCTCCGGGTCCTGCGTCGAGTCGGCCGACGGATGGGAGAAGGCGAAGAGCGACAGTGCTTCTTCGCCTTCTTCTTGTGCTTCGACTTACCCGATGAGTGCGAAGACTAAGATGACGAATGGTGATGGCTCCGCGACCGGTCCCGCGACCGGTCCCGCGACCTTCACCTCAACCGGGACCTCGAGCGGCGCACCGCTGACTGCCGGGCCTCCAAAAGCTTTCGGGACCGCTCCCGCAAAGACTTCGGGTTCAGGGCCCGGCAGTCAGAGCACGACTTCGGGTCGTGGTCGCGCTTCAGGTACCAAATGCACACGAGGTGCGGCTCGGTCACCAACATCAACTGGTTTGAAGCCAGGTCGACGGTTAGACATCCCTCGTGTACCAGGAGTCGAGAGACTCAAAAAGATGCCGGCAAAAGTCAAAAAAGAGTTAGTCAAAAAGTGACTAGGGGCACTGCTCTCTCCAGATCTGCGCTGGCTGGCGCGGAAAAGGAAGAACTGACGTCAGCGCGCAGGGGCGGCGTCTAAGTAGACACCGCAACGTGATCCTGGGACCACGACGCCGGACGCAGTGTCGGCCGACGCCACCAACCGACGCGCAGGGGTACTGCTACGAACAAATTTCTCCGGATCCGCCAGGGGGTAATTCTAAGGTAAGGAATCTATAACCAATAGTCTCTTTCAGATCCACTACTTAACCTATACACCTTTGAGGTAGTTTATGGGGAATATGGAAGGAAGGGGGGGGATTGCTGCAGCATCGCTGTGCAATGTTCGGGAATGTATAGCGTGGGCGGGATCTGTAATGGGGTTATTTTAGCGGTGTTTATATTGAATAATCAATGTGTATGTGCAAATTGTCGGACTTTCCGGGGCCGCCTGATACACAGAGCAATGATCCATAGGTGGGCGCAGAGGATAGGGTAACCAGTCAACACACTATGGCACAAATCAGATTCCTCACATGGAATGCTAGAGGGCAAAATGATAATAGGAAAATAAGAAAGGTGGTAGCATACCTCAAATGCCATAAAGTAGAAGTAGCGATTTTACAAGAAACACACTTAGCCCCCAACATCGGGGTACTAATGCAAAGTAGGCTACAAGGTCAGTTAAGCGCCGCAGGTTTCACGTCACATGCAAGGGGAGTTCTCATTTGGGTAGACCACAAGGCGGGTGTTAAACTACAGGAGGCCCATACAGACCCAGTGGGCAGATTTGTGATAGCGCCATGCCACAAGGAAATTCTGATGGTACTATTGGTGGGAGTATATGGCCTCAATTATGATGATCCACAGTTCTACAACTCGTTAAACACTCACTTTCATCGATATGGTGACCTCCCGTGGATATAGGGGGGGAGACTTTAACTGTGTACTAAACCCTACTCAGGACAGATCAAAAGGCCCGCCTCGCAGGTTATCAGCAGCTGCTAAAGCTATATTAGACATAATGGAGTGAGAGGGACTGGTGGATGTTTGGAGGCACTGTTCTAACACGGGAGGGGGATACAATCATTATTCAGCCGCGCACAACATATATACACAAATTAACTATTGGCTGGTCTCCAGGAGCCTATCCTCAAGAGTAACTAAATGCGAGCCACTGCCCTGCACATACTCTGACCAGTCTCCAATATTGTTAGACATGGAACTCCGTCGTAGACGCCCCCTTGGCATTCGCTTGGCGACTCCCTCCGTATTCGCTGTTAGACTCGGTCTTTAAGGTGGAGATAGGGCAACTCATAGATGAGTTCTTTGCTAATAACATAGGTTCTGTTGACAGCTTTGCCACGGTATGGGAAGCCTTTAAAGTGTATATAAGGGGGATGGTTATATCAAAACACGCAGGAGTATTATGATCTCTTAGAAGTCGGCTGACACTCCTAGAAAAAGAAATATTGAATCTTGAGATTAAACACCAGCAAACGGGGGATTTCCGGATTCTAAAGGACATACAAGTCAGACTCGACGAATACAATAAAAACAGCCACCACTGAAGTCCAACATATGGGCAAATATGCAACTGCGCGGGCATATGGTGTGGGGGAACGCCCGGGAGCCACTTTGCCTGCGTCAATACGCCCCAGAAGAGAAACAGGGACCATACTGGAAATAATGGATGACAATGATAGGCCACTCCGGGAATCACAGCGCATTGCAGACAGATTTCAGCAGTATTACGCTGAATTATATAAGTCCTGGATACACTCAGATGACGCAGCCACAGCCGACTACCTGGGGCACATTAAAAAGGCGTGGCTCACACCAGAGCAGAGAGAACACCTGATGGCTCAGTTGGACCCCTCCGAAATACGAGTTGCACTGGCAAGCATGCAACATGGCAAAGCGCCGGGCACGAACGGTCTAACTGTGGCCTTTCATAATTCAGGATTCTCGGATTCCTCGCCCAATTACACTATACGAAGAGATGGTACAGAACGGGGGTTATGCCTTCATTCATGCGTGAGGCCCTGATTGTGACACTTTTGAAACCGGACAAACAACCCGATCTGTGTACATCATATAGGCCACTGTCCCTATAAAATGTAGATACAAAACTGTTCGCTAAAGTACTAGCCAATAGGCTAGCCCCTTTATTGCCTGGAGTAGTAGGACCAGAGCAAACTGGCTTTATCCCTGGCCGGAAGCTGCATACTAACCTGAGAACGCTATTCGGCACGATACAGCAGATAGACCCGGATGTGCAAGAAGAGGCAGTTTTTTGGGACGCTGAGAAAGCGTTCGATTCAGTTGAGTGGGGGTTCCTGTGGGAGGTAAGGAAGCGAATTGGGGTGGGGGACATATACTTGCGTTCAGTGAAGACATTGTATGAGTTGGTACAGTGATTACATCCCAAATAGAAATCACAAGAGGCACCCGTCAGGGCTGCCCACTCTCACCCCTGCTATAGGCACTGGTGGCAGAGCCATTGGCATGTGCCCTACAGGAATACCACAGTCATAGGAGGTTACGATTTCCCGGCTACAAGCTTATAATATTGCCGTATGCAGAAAACACATTGTTATATGTGCAGGACCTGGGGAGTAACCTCTTGCCAATTCTACGGGAGGTTGTGCAGTTTGGTAACCTATCCGGTCTTTGAGTGAATTGGGACAAGTCTATCATATTTCCACTTACTCCATCCATGACACCAGTATCACTAGAGTTCCCCCTATGATGGTCCACAGACTCGGTGAGGTACTTGGGGATACAGATCCATATGGAACCGGCGACAGTTATACTAGAGAATTACGGTAAGGCCATACACAAATTAGAAGATGTGAAGCACTGGTCCAGATTGCCATTGTCACTGATGGGGAGAATAGCTCTCATGAAAATGGTAGTACTTCCAAGATTCCTTTTCCTCTTTCAGAATATACCTATATTGCTGCCCACAACGATATTTAAGACACTGCGATCCCTGTTAATCAAACAAGCATGGGCCGGCAAACAGCCAAGAGTAAGTTGGGAGGTCCTTACTCTGCCCTACGACATGGGAGGTCTGAAAGCTCATGACCTAGAATTATACTACAAGGTGACACAAAGTTCATTTGCGTACTATTGGATTCTTGACTAGAAGGCGTCGCCCAACCTGCATTTAGAGAGAGACGCAGCGGACCCGGACACGCTGTCGCAAGTCTTGTTTAAAGCCCGACCCGTAGATATGGAGTTCTCGATCTACTAAACACCACAGTGCATGCTTGGTGGTATCTACTGGGAAAGCAATCAAACGCGTTGTTATATTCCACTCAGGCTCCCCTTGAATGGTGCTCATGGCTTCCAGTGGTGCAGGAGAAGGGCGTAAGAAATGCTCTGCAGCCCCTAGGGATAAAAGAAATTGGGAATCTCTTTCAGGATGGGATAACGAAGACTTGGGAACTTGCTCAGGGGCCAGATACTACACATAATGCCCTTGCACAATATCATTACCATAGGGTTAGGCATGCTATGCGAGAATTGCTAGGACGTGACCTACAGGAACCCCAGATATGCTGGCGTTGTCATATCTGATCAAAAACAAATAATTCTGATAAATTAATAACGGCGCTATATATACATTCACAGGAAGCGCGCAGGCCAAAGATAGCTAAGGCAAGACTGGAGTGGCAGGAGGAATTAGGGAGGCCCCTCGAGGACAATGTATGGCGTTATTGCTGCGCCAAGACCAAAGAAATATCCTTAAATGGTCGACATGGATTGCTACACATAAATAGAGTGCATTACACGCCGGCACGTTTGTTACGATATGGGCTGAAGGAAGCTGCGAACTGCCAGGGATGTAATATGCAAGAGGCAGGAGTTCTGCATACAGCATGTCAGTGCCCTGCGATATTTAACTTCTGGGTAAAGGTATTTGCAGAACTAAACAACATGACAGGCCTAACCATAAAAATTGAACCAATTCTAGCTCTGTTGGGGCCTGATAAGGGAATAGATATAGCAGTGAGGAAATTAGTGGCATCAGACTACAATTAGCCAAGCGCAGAGTAGCTATACGTTGGGCTAGAGGTCTCATCCCAACTATAGCGGAATGGCATTCGGACATGGCATATTGTAATATGCAATCAGATGTCTTTAAGGGACTCCAACCGCCGCAAAGTCCCCCCAAAGATGACTGAACAATATATCACACATATGTGCGAGTAGGGATATACACACAGACGAGGGTAGAAATGGAGCAGAATAACAAATCGTAGAGCACTATGCAAGGGAGTAGAACATAAGTCAGGTACCTAGACACCAGTACGGTATAACACAACAAGTAATGTAACAAATTACCCTCGGCGAGAAAGGAAGATAACTACGGAGGAACCATCGGAAAGCAGACGGGTTAAGTGGGCCTGGGGACGTGTTATTATGCAATACTTAATATGACTATTTGATCTGTATAATGCCTGGTAAGATGTGCCACTTAAGATTTGTGACGCTACTGTATCATATAACACTAAGTGGATGCCGTGGTAAGGTCAGACATGGATGTAAACTTTTTGCAATGAAATAAAGTTAAAAAAAAAAGAAAAATGAACAATTGATGAAGGGGTTGTTCAGAGCTTTTCCCCCAGTACGACCTATCCCAGAATGGCATCTCGATGTGGTTCTCTCTCAACTTATGAATCCTCTATTCTAAGCTATTCACAAACCAGACATGAAATTTCTCATGTGGAGGGTAGCTTTTTTGTTGTCTCTCTCTTCAACTAGAAGAGTCAGCGAGATTCAGGCGTTCTCAACGCAGGACACGTTCCTTGCATTAAACTGATGATTATGTGCTTTTCAGAACAAACTGTCAGGGGACATGGCAGCTTCGTTCGCGCAGGCAAGCGCTGAGGCTCGGGAATGACTTCAATTCCCAGCGGTCTTAGCGCGACGTCTGACGCCGCGCATCACGTGATGCGGAAGCAGTGAAGTAGCGAGGCTGCGGGGCAAGACGCTGCCGATTATTCCGCTGGTTCCTTGATCTTTGCTGGCCGTTATCATGTTGTTCTGGGTCGGGTAAGGGTGCCGCTTGTTCCATTTTACCCTTGTTGAAGTCCTGGTTGTAATCCTTGATGCCTATCTCTTCCGATTTGGATCTTCGAGATTGGAGTGTTCTGTAGCTTACTTCTCCCTACGTTGGAAGAGCTCTTACCATATCCTGCCAGAGCTCTTGCGAGGGAAAAGTACTTTGCTCACTTTTGTTGCCTAAATACTTTGTTGAGGATTACTTGGGTGTCCTGTTCTATATTTCCCTGCGTTGGCGAACTCTTCTCTGAATCTTGCACACAGAGTTCATGCGAGGGAAATACTTTCTGATACATTACGAATTAGGGGTTGCCCTACCACCAGTTATCTAAGTGAGGTGCTTCCTCTCGTGAGAGTGACGTAACTCTTCACGTCCAGAGTGGTACCTGCATCTACTGGAAATCCTTGGTGCACTTGTATTGAATGCGACTCAGTGTTCATCACGCTGTACTTATTGTTCTATCCTAAAGTGACGATTACAGCTACTCACATATTTTGCTTTCGCTATTTTCTTTTGTCCTCCACAGGGGTGTCATTGACAAAGGGTCATATTGAGCGTCAGTGTTTACCTCGCAATCTCAGGTATAAACCTTTGTGCATGAGATATTTATAGATCATATGGAAGAATAGGTTTTGCTCATTTGAACCTTTGTGTTTTCCAGCAGACTGTATGGATTAGAGGTTACAAGCTCAGCACCCCTGTTAGCCGGCAATCTTTATTTTTCTTTACAGGTTAGTGGAAGTATGGGTACCAAGGGAGGTTTAGAACGAGAGAAAGGTGAAAGGTTCCCATAGTAATTATTTCTCTTCTTTGTGTCTTACTACAGGTCTCCCTCCCTGCTGTCCCCATCCTTCCCTTCCGCCACTTAACCACCCTTTAGTCTGTGTATTATTATTATCCAGACTTGGGGCTGTTGAGAGGTGGACCCCTAAGAGCATCGGTTCGATCCTGAGGATACGTTCAGGCCTGGGACAGAATAATCGGCCCACGAATAGATTTATCCTCCCGGTCGAGCTGATTCTGGTATGGCCACGTTAGATGACATCATGGCGGCCCTTGCCTTAGTACAGGTAGAGCTTTCGGCTTCACGTAATGAAACTGCTGCTTTACAAGCAAGGGTAGATAGAATGCAGCGGAATCCGTTTGACTTTGGCAATCCTACACAACCCACAACTAGTTCTATGGTAGTGGAAATCCCAACACCTATACCTCTTGCCCCACCAGAAAAATTCACAGGAGACATACATAAGGTTCAGGTGTTTTTAACTCAGATTCTACTGCACTTCAATTGCAAGCCTAAGTTGTTTTCAACTAATCAGGCAAGAGTGTCTTTTCTCATTTCCTCCATAGCTGGAGATGCAGCTCAATGGGCAGTCCCTTTTGTCAGACGAGATGATCCGATGTTACATGATTGGGACGCTTTTAGGGAGGAGTTCGAAAAGACTTTTGACCGCAGGGCAGACACCTTTTCAGCTGATAGGGAATTACTGGAACTGAAGCAAGGGAACAAAGACCTATTAGGATATTTGAACACCTTCCGAAGGTTGGTAGCAGAAACACAATGGCCTGAAAGCAAACAGTCAGCTATTTTCTATCAGGGCCTTAGAGAAGATTTAAAGGATGTGATTGCACAAGTGGATCCCCAACCTCAGACGTGTTCTGCGTTAATTGAATTGACCATGCGGTTGGATCATAGATTGAGGGAACGCAGAGGGGAAGGCAAGAAAAAGAGAGATACCCCCTCGTTTTGAAAGAACAAGGTCCCTGGAACCTGGAGTGTCCACCCCGGAACCCATGGAAATCGGAACGGTGAGAGCCTCATTGACGGTGGACGAAAGAGATCACAGGAGAAAAAACGGATTGTGTTTGTATTGTGGGAAGAAGGGCCATTATCTGAGGGAGTGCCCAATAAAACCCAAGTTCAGTCGTGCACGCCTGGGAACATCTATGGTGAATAATCCGAAGTCTTTGACGGAAAACTGAAGAGCTCGAGACGTATAGAAGGGGAGTCTTCGAGTGTAATGTGCATCCCTTCCCTAAAGAAAGAACCTGTTGTCATTAAGGAACATTTCTTCATACCTATAATAGTGTATATCAACCAAGAACCCTGTACCACACAAGCCATGGTGGATTCTGGAGCTACAGGTTGTTTCATGGATACTACAGAAGCCCACAGATTAGGGGTCCAACTTGTCTCCAAAACTATACCGGAGGTGGTATTTGCAGTGGATGGCAAACAACTGGGATCTGGTCCCATATGCCAGGCCACCGAACCGTGTATTATGGAATGCATAAAAGGACATCAAGAACTCTTATCTTTTAACATCATTCAAGCCCCATTATATGGTGTGATATTGGGGTTGCCTTGGCTCTCCACTCACAACCCCGATATTGACTGAAATCAGAAAACTTTGAGCATGAATTCTGAATATTGTAAGGAACATTGTTGGAAACTCTCTAAACCGCTTGCTCCCTTAGAAGAAACTCATCTTCACATTGCCACCGCTGCAGAGAAAGAGATTGAACTGCCTTCATGCTATCAACAGTTTGAAGATGTATTCGATGACCAGATTGCGGAAGTACTGCCTCCCCACAGGCCCTACGATTGTAGGATCGATTTGAAGCCGGGTTCAGTGGTACCTTGTGGCAGGGTTTATGCCTTAACCGAGCCCGAAAACAAACATCTGCGCCAGTATTTGGATAAGTACTTGGCTTTGGGGTTTATCCGTCCATCCAGTTCTCCTGCGGCTTCCCCTCTATTTTTCATACCCAAAGCGAACGGAGAGTTAAGGACATGCATTGACTTTCGTGCCTTAAATACCATCACCATACGTAACCAGTATCCACTCCCGCTGATTTCTGTACTATTGGAGCAGGTGAAGGGAGCAGTGATATTCACGAAATTGGATCTTCGCGGAGCATACCATCTGGTAAAGATGCGTCAGGGAGACGAATGGAAGACGAATGGAAGACTGCATTCAAGACTAGGTATGGGCTATACGAGTACCTATTCATGCCTTTCGGCCTATGCAATGCGCCTGCGGCGTTCCAATTCTTCCTAAACGATGTCTTACGGGAATACCTGGACCGGATAGTCGTAGTGTACATCGACGACATCTTGATTTACTCTACACAAGAAGAAGATCACGTGAGACATGTGAGTTTGATACTACAGGCTTTGAGGGAACACCATCTTTTTTGCAAGATCAGCAAATGTGAGTTCCATGTCTCCACAGTAGAGTTTTTGGGTGTAATGCTCACTCCTTCAGGTCAGGAAATGGCTGAGCGCAAGGTGAGAGCTATTACTGAATGGCCTTGTCCAAAGAATGTCAAAGGTATACAGTGTTTTATGGGATTCGCAAATTTCTATAGGCGTTTTATATCCCAATTTTCCAACAAAGCAGCACCACTTACTCGCCTGACTAAGAAGGATGTACCGTTTCAGTGGACACAGGAAGCCCAGAAGGCATTTGATGTACTAAAAGAAGCGTTCATTACTGCTCCCATTTTAATGCACGCCAATCCCATCTTGCCATTTATACTGGAAGCGGATGCCTCCGCTGTGGCGATTGGAGCAGTGCTTTCCCAGCGAGATACCACCACAGGACAAATGCATCCGGTTGCTTTTATGTCAAAGAAACTAAACAGAGCAGAACAAAATTACACCATAACAGAAAAAGAATTGCTTGCAATCAAAGAAGCATTTGGGGAATGGAGGAATTGGCTGTTAGGAGCACAACATACTGTCACAGTATATACGGATCACCGTAATCTCCAATTTCTAAAGACCGCTCGCCAACTTACTCCTCGCTTACTAAGGTGGATGACGTTTTTTGAAGAATACAACTTCATAGTAACATTCCGTCCTGGAAGCCTGAACAAAAAAGCTGATGCTTTGTCCAGACAAGAGTCCACAGTAGTACCCTGGACCAACCCAGAAAGAACTATCCTTGATCCTCAAAAGGTTATCGGAGTAGTGCATATTGACCAATTCCTACGAGAAGTTGGGAAAGGACTCCAGACCTTTCAATGGAAGGATTGGTTGAAACACCATCCGGAATGGACAAAGAAACAAGGTGTTGTCATGAAAGGGACTCAGGTTCTTGTTCCCACTTTTAAATTGAGACAAACAGTCTTTCAATGGTGCCACACAGATCCTAGTGCTGGTCATCATGGCAAGGATAAAACTTGTGAAAAAATCTTGCGTCAGTTCTGGTGGCCTTCTCTCAGAAAAGACATTCCTGAATGGATAAAAGCTTGCATTGTGTGCGCTCAAACCAAGACCATACCAGGAAAACCACAAGGGCTATTGCAACCTCTACCCACCCCGGATGCTCCATGGGAAAGATTTTCGTTGGATTTCATAGTTGGGCTTCCATCAGATAAAGGGCATACCGTGATTCTGGTCATCATTGACTTTTTAACAAAGATGGGGCATTTTGTGGCTTGCAAAACAATTCCTACAGCAGGACATCTGGCCAAACTTTTGATGGAACATGTAGTAAGATTGCATGGCTTGCCTAAGGTGATTGTGTCAGACCGTGGAACCCAGTTTACAGCCAAATTCTGGAAAGTTTGGTGTTCAGCGTTACATATCTTGTCAACTAGTTTTCACCCCCAGACAGACGGGCAGACAGAAATACTAAATCGGACATTGAAACAGTATTTACGTAGTTATGTTGACTATAATACAGACACCTGGGTGGAGTGGTTATGGTTAGCTGAAATTGCATATAACAATGCCCAACACAGTTCCACCAGACACTCTCCTTTCTATAGCACCTACGGTTATCACCCTCGTTTTATACCATTCAGTACGCCAGGCAGGTGTGAACGTATTCCAGAAGTACAGGAAAGAATAGTGCAGATACAAAAAGAAAGTCCTGCAACACACAAAGAAACATTTGATTCATGCTAAGGTGTTGTATAAAAGACAGGCTGACAAACATCGCAGACCAGGGCCCACTTACAGGAAAGGGGACTTAGTGTGGCTATCGACACGTAATATCCGATTCAAGCGATATAGCGTGTTCAATCCCAGGTATATAGGCCCCTACAGAGTAGTGAGACTTATTAACCCGGTGGCAGTGAAGATAGCTCTACCCTCTCATATGAGAATTCACCCTGTGTTCCACATCTCTTTGTTGAAACCTGCTTACGGTCCTGCGCGTGCTAGACCGGCGCCAGTATGGATAGACCAGGATGAGGAGTATGAAGTCGCTAGAATCCTTGATTCCAAGATCTGTCGTAACAAACTCTGGTTTTTGATTGCATGGATGGGGTATGGTGCTGATGAGAACTCTTGGGAGCCTGAATCATCGGTGCATGCTCCTAGACTGGTTGCTGCTTTTTACAGACGACACCCCAACAAGCCATGCGCCTGCCTGTGCTCTCCGGGAGGGGGATGTACTGTCAGGGGACACAGCAGCTTCGTTCGCGCAGGCAAGCGCTGAGGCTCGGGAATGACTTCAATTCCCAGCGGTCTTAGCGCGACATCTGACGCCGCGCATCACGTGATGCGGAAGCAGTGAAGTAGCGAGGCTGCGGGGCAAGACGCTGCCGATTATTCCGCTGGTTCCTGGATCTTTGCTGGCCGTTATCATGTTGTTCTGGGTCGGGTAAGGGTGCCGCTGGCACCGCTTGTTCCATTTTACCCTTGTTGAAGTCCTGGTTGTAATCCTTGATGCCTATCTCTTCCGATTTGGATCTTCGAGATTGGAGTGTTCTGTAGCTTACTTCTCCCTACGTTGGAAGAGCTCTTACCATATCCTGCCAGAGCTCTTGCGAGGGAAAAGTACTTTGCTCACTTTTGTTGCCTAAATACTTTGTTGAGGATTACTTGGGTGTACTGTTCTATATTTCCCTGCGTTGGCGAACTCTTCTCTGAATCTTGCACACAGAGTTCATGCGAGGAAAATACTTTCTGATACATTATGAATTAGGGGTTGCCCTACCACCAGTTATCTAAGTGAGGTGCTTCCTCTCGTGAGAGTGACGTAACTCTTCACGTCCAGAGTGGTACCTGCATCTACTGGAAATCCTTGGTGCACTTGTATTGAATGCGACTCAGTGTTCATCGCGCTGTACTTATTGTTCTATCCTAAAGTGACGATTACAGCTACTCACATATTTTGCTTTCGCTGTTTTCTTTTGTCCTCCACAGGGGTGTCATTGACAAAGGGTCATATTGAGCGTCAGTGTTTACCTCGCAATCTCAGGTATAAACCTTTGTGCATGAGATATTTATAGATCATATGGAAGAATAGGTTTTGCTCATATGAACCTTTGTGTTTTCCAGCATACTGTATGGATTAGAGGTTACTAGCTCAGCACCCCTGTTAGCCGGCAATCTTTATTTTTCTTTACAGGTTAGTGGAAGTATGGGTACCAAGGGAGGTTTAGAACGAGAGAAAGGTGAAAGGTTCCCATAGTAATTATTTCTCTTCTTTGTGTCTTACTACAGGTCTCCCTCCCTTGCTGTCCCCATCCATCCCTTCCCCCGCTTAACCACCCTTTAGTCTGTGTATTATTATTATCCAGACTTGGGGCTGTTGAGAGGTGGACCCCTAAGAGCATCGGTTCGATCCTGAGGATACGTTCAGGCCTGGGACACAAACCCAAAATTCATCCCCAAGGTTCCATCGCAATTTTATCTCCATGAGCCCATTATACTTCATACTTTTTCCCCAAATCCAGCATCTCCATCTGAAAGGTCTCTCTACACCTTGGACATTATGCAATGTCTTAAATTCTATCCGTATTGTACTAAACAATTACGGAAAACTGATCAGCTGTTGGTCTCTTTTGGGCATTCTTGTCAAGATACTGCAGTCACAAAAGCAACCATCGCAAGATGGATTTCTGCCAACATTCCGTTGTGCCACAAGAAGGCTGGCAAATAACTCACAGCAAAGGCACACTCAACGAGGACAGTGTCCACTTCAACTGCTCTATTTGCAGGCGTCCCTCTGGAGAAGATATGTCATGCTGCGACGTGGAAGAGCACCCACACGTTCATTCAGTACTACTACCTGGAATCGGCACAGCGAAGTGATGCGGCCGTAGGACAGGCGGTATTACGTCATGCATAACTTCTATTACTTATATGTTTACCTATGGAAACTGCTTGCTATTGCATGTGAATCTATGAAAGATCCAATACTGGAGAAGAAAATTAGTTACTTACCAGTAAGTGCAGTTCTACAGTATTGGTATCTGTAGGAAAGTGCCCCTATTTGCATGGTTGCCCCCCACTTTTTGCCTGATGTTGATGCTCTTTGACTAAGTGTGCCCATGGTTCCTGCCAACCAGGTACTCAGGGCCTATATTCTTTCCTTAAAACTGTACTGTTGCAAACCCAATTGGCAACTCTCTGGCCACATGCAAGTCTCTTGTAAAAGGTACCATGGGTAACAAGGGCACTGTGACCAGGGAAGGCCTCTAAGGACTGCAGCACATAGTGTGCCAACCTTGGAGGCCCTGTACCTTAAAACACACACACACTGTCCTTGCAGGCTGCGTGTTTTGGTGCAGACCTAAGTGAAGAGTGGACATGGCACAGCCTACAACCCACTGCCTATGGTATAGGTAAGCCATCCCTCTAGCAGTCTGCACTATACCACTGGTGAGGGTACAGGTGCATGAGCCCTGTACCCCTACAGTGTCTAAGTCCATTCTTAGTCATTGTAAGTGCAGTAAAGCCATAAAGAGTATATGGTCTGGGAGTTTGTCATTACATTAAACCCACACTGATGCCAGTGTGGGATTTAATGCCAAATGCACTCAGAGGGCATCTTAGTGATGCCACCTGAAAAATGACCTAACTCTAGTGTCCCGGCTGACTGGCTGCTCGCCAGCTGCCACCACCAGACATGTTTCTGGACCCCTGGGTCGAGAGCCTCCCGATCTCAGGGTCCTGGGGGAGGTGCCAAGCCTCCTCCCCCAGGATGGGTAGGGGCTACGAAGGGGAAGCTTCAAAGGCTTGCCGCCTTTGTGAGCTGACTGTAATGTTTCTCTTCTTCTTTTCCTTTTTCTCTTTCTATACTTTGCCCTCTATCTCTTCTATCTCTCCTCCTGTCATTCCATCTTCTAGAATCCTATTGCGCACTGGCATTCTTTCTTTGGACTTGATGCTGAGCAGTTGACTCCGCTGTGGGTCCCACCACTTTAACCTGTCTGATTCCTGAAACTTGAATAAAGAAGCAACAGGAATACAACTTCAGTCTGGATCGCATTTTGTTTATCTCCACGGTCGCTACATAATTTGGTACCAGGAGTGGGGTAAAAGAAAGGAAGAGCTTTGTCTTCTAACTGCCATCTGACACTTACGCTGTTTCTCCTGTGACGCCAGAGATTTCACAGGCTACTGATTTTCCAGACTTTGCCAAGACTTTGATAAGGACCCACAAGCGCTCAGGTGTGTTATTTCTATTTTTATATCTTTTACGGACTACTCCGCAAGTTTCAACCGTCTTGGTTTGCTTGCTCGAGCAGGCACATTCCTGCTCGAGAGTTATTTATGACGCCTCAGCCCTGTTGTCAGCGTCTCCTAGGCAACTAGCGCAGCTCCCTCATCTCCTTGACTGGCATCCTGCGCAGTGTGTCTCCCTGACAACCAGAGCTGCAAAGCTTTCCTCACACAGCAACATTCTGCCTTGCTCTTCATTGTGACGCACCTTCATTATGATGCTGCCAACATTCTTTTCATCCTGAGAAGTTTTGGAACTTTCTTTGAGCTTCTCATTGTGACGCACTCATTGTTTTTTACACCTGGCTGCTATTACAAGCTGACTTTCTTTTACATTTTTCTGATTGTTTTTAAGTGTAAGAACACTCAGGCTTCAAACTGTTTTGTTTTATTCAGGTTTCCTGTTTTATTCACGTTTTATTCAGGAGTTTTACGCTTGTTTTCACTAAAGCAACCTTTGTAAGGAGGTCACCTTTATTTTAAGTGATTGTGGGAGTTTCACTCCAATTACTTTTCCTCCTGCTTCTTTTTGCAATAATTTTTCCTCAGTTTCTTCATGTCGTCTACTGACAATGCCTTGCATCCTCCTCCATTCCTACTTAAACCAGGCAAGCCGGAGATTCTTTGGAAACAATGGATCCATATTTTTGAAAACTATCTTATTGGCATTGATGGTTTAGAATATTCTCCAGCAAGAAAAAATGCTCTTCTCTACAATCATTTGGGCATTGCTGCACAAAAGATTTTTGATAACCTACCTCCTTTTCCACAACCTGCTGGTGATGGCACCTGGAACGTTTATATTGAAGCCAAAGAAAGACTTAAAAAGCAGTTCTCTGAGGAACCCAACGTTCTTTTGGAAAGACACAGTTTCTTTAAACGTAAACAAGCCAGTGATGAGTCAGTTGAAGAATATGTAGCTGCTCTTCGTATTCTGGCTTCTACCTGTGATTTCGCAAATTGTGTAGACGTTTGCATCAGAGACCAGTTTGTTTTCAATTGCTTTTCAAAAAAAATGCAAGAACGTCTTCTTACTTGTCGTAACCCTTCACTTTCAGAAGTCATTGATATTGGCAAAAGTATTGAACGTTCTATAATTTCTTCCCAAGCATTATCAGGTCAAGAAGGTCATTCTCCCATATCTTATGTTTCAGATAATTCTGAATTTTCTACTCCCATTTCTGCCATCAGAGTTAACAAAGAAGTTATTAAACGCAGCTTTTGTTATCGCTGTGGTTCTAAAAACCACATCGCAAACTTTCCTTCTTGCCCTGCCTTGGGAAAGAAATGCAGTAAATGTAAAAAAACAGGTCATTTTCAAGAATTTTGCAGATCTCGTCGTTCCTTTCCTAATGTTAGGATTCATAATGTGGAATTGCAATCTCCTTCTACTTCAACCCGCAATTCATCTGTCTCTGACTGCACTAGTAATTTTACTAATCTCCTTCTCTCCATCGATGAACCTTTGAATTCCATTGAGTATGAGCGTCCTCTCTGCCAAGCCTTCATTAACGGAAAATCCTTACAAGTCATGGCCGACTCTGGAGCTCCCATCACTGTACTGGCTGATACCACCTTCTATACTTTATGGGGCCATTCCATTACCCTTCAAGCTCCCGATATCTCTCCCAAAGCTTTTGGTGAGAAGGACATTGATCTCCTTGGTTTCTTTGTTGGTTCTTTGCAAGTTCTGGGAAGATCCACTGAAACAAAAATTTACGTTGCAGTCAGAGGCAGAGATTTGGTGGGTTGGAGAGACCTAGCCAGATTGGGTATTATTTTAAAACCTGGCCATAAGAATCCCATTGTTCTAGGTGATGTTCCTCTTCTTTCTATTGACAACAGTAATCTTATTAATACTGATCCGCTTACTTTGCTTAAGAACAACTTTCCTTCTGTTTTTAGCAACAGCATTGGCACCATCAAAGGTTTTGAACATGTCATCAGGCTTAAGGCCAATGCTACACCTGTCACTCATAAAGTCAGACCCGTTCCTATTAATGTTAAGCCTGACCTTAAAAAATTATTGGAAAACTTGACAAAGGATGGCATTATTACCACTACCGACTCCTCTGAATGGGTATCTCCTATTGTTCTTGCTAAAAAGAAGAATGGTGACCTTCGTCTCTGTGTGGACCTCAGGTCCTTAAACCGCAACATCATCGTTGATTGCCATCCCCTTCCCCATATTCAAGAAATGCTCTCCAACATTGGCCACTCTAAATATTTTTCCACCATTGACCTGCATTCTGCCTACCATCAGGTAGCCTTGAATACTGAGTCTCAAGAACTAACCACCTTTGTCACTCCCTTTGGGGCGTACAAGTACTTGAGGTTACCTTTTGGTTTGGCTTCCGCAGCCTGTGTTTCAAAAGGTCATGGATGTTCTTTTTAAAGACGTTGCCAACGTTCAAGCCTTTCAGGATGATATCCTTGTTTTTACCGAAACCAAAGAGGCTCATTTGGACACTTTACATAAAGTTTTCTCCATCTTGAATACTAGGGGCGTTACCATTCAACCAGACAAATGTAAATTTTTAGTTGAACAAATCGACTATTTAGGTCATACCATCACTCCGGAAGGCATTAAACCAAAATTTTGCAATGTTGAAGCCATTGTCAAAGCTCCGCCTCCTCCTGACAAAGATGCCCTTAGATCCTTTCTGGGTCTCTGTGAATATTATGCTCGCTTTGTACCTGATTACTGTTCTTTTGTTCAACCTTTGAGATCTCTTCTCAAAAAAGGCACTACTTTTGTTTGGACCGATGACATTAATGCACAAGTTACTAACTTGTGTAACGATATATCTGTAAGAGACAGTAGTTAGTGACAGATTCCTTACCTTAGAATATCCCCAGGCGTCAGGCTGGATCCGGAAAGTTTTGCGTAGCAGTACCCTTGCGCGTCGGTAGGCGGCGTCGTGCGGCTCCGCGTCCGTCGTCGGCGTCGTGATCGCCGGGATGACGTCGCGGGCAGTATTTAGGCGCCGCCCCTGCGCGCTGACGTCAGTTCTGTACACGACTTTCCGCGCCAGGAACGCAGAGCCATGCAAGAAGCTGACAGAGGTGTCTGAAAAATACTAGGGCCCTGAAAGGGATGTCCTTAACCCTAGAAATCAGTTCGCAGAACGGGGAGGATGGGTGGGCGGTAAGGAATCTGTCACTAACTACTGTCTCTTACAGATATATCGTTACACAAGTTAGTAACTTGTGCATCTGAAAGAGACACGTTAGTGACAGATTCCTTACCTTAGAATAGATACCCCAGCAATACCAACCCCGGTGGTGGGTCTGCGAACAAAGATCAGACAAGGAAGTCCTGGAGGACAGAACGGCCAAAGAAGCCGTCCCTCCGGACCTGACTGTCAAGGCAGTAATGCTTTGTAAACGTGTGCAGCGAGGCCCACGTAGCTGCCTGACAGATAACCGGCAGCGGAACACCGCGGCCCAAGGCCGTGGTAGCAGCCGTGGCCCTGGTGGAATGGGCACGCAGCCCAACAGGAGGCTCCTTCTTAGCCAAAGAATAGCAGGTCTTGATGCACAAGGTAACCCAGCGGGAGATGGTCCTCTTGTGCACCGCCCGACCTTTTGGCGCCCACGTAGCCAATAAAGAGCTGGTCATCCACCCGGAAGTGTTTTGTGCGGTCAATATAGAAAGAGAGCGCACGTTTTGGGTCCAGACGGTGGAGCCTCTCTTCCTCTCTGGAAGGATGCGGAGGCGGAAAGAAGGTGGGCAAAGTGATGGTCTGCCCAATGTGGAAAGCAGTAACCACCTTTGGCAAGAAGGACGGACGCGTCCGAAGAACAACCTTGTCTGGATGAACAGACAGAAAGGGAGGTTTGCAAGATAGAGCCTGGAGCTCACTCACCCGCCGAGCGGAGGTGATGGCCACCAGAAAGGCTGCCTTCAGAGTCAGAAGACGAAGAGGACAGTTATGCAGAGGCTCAAAGGGAGCGCACATTAAAAGGTAAGAACCAAGTTCAAGTCCCACTGAGGCATTACAAACGGAACAGGAGGGAAGAGGTGAGTAATGCCTTTTAAGAACCTGTTAACAACAGGGGACTTGAAAAGGGAGGGCTGATCAGGGAGCCTGAGGAAGGCCGAGATAGCACAAAGATAACCCTTGATGGTACCCAGGGCAGAACCCTGTTGGGCCAGAGAGAGAAGGAACAGAAGGACCTCAGAAAGAGGGGCAGAAAGGGGATCCACAGCCTTTGCTGTGCACCATGCCACAAATTTGTTCCACCTGCAGGCGTATACCACCTTAGTGGAGGGACGCCTGGCTGCCAGAATCACATCACAAACTTCGGGAGGCAAGTCGAAAGGAATCAACTGCCGCCGCTCAATCTCCACGCAAGCAGGTGTAGACTGGACAGGTTCGGGTGGAGGACCGTCCCCTGCTGCTGCGACAGAAGATCCTCCCGAAGAGGCAGACGGATCGGGGGATCTATGCTCATATTGAGTAGCTCGGGATACCAAACTCTTCGAGCCCAGTCCGGAGCCACAAGAATGACTTGGGCCCGGTCGTGCCGAATCTTCTTCAACACTCTGGGTAGAAGTGGTATAGGCGGAAAGGCGTACAACAGACCGCAACTCCACTCGCGACGAAAAGCGTCGCCGAGCGAGTGCCGCCTTGGAAATTCCAACGCGCAGAACTGATGACATTGCGCGTTCTCTTCGGTGGCGAATAGATCTAACCAAGGCTCTCCCCACTGTAGAAAGAGTCCTTGCGCCACTTCCGAGTGAAGACGCCATTCGTGATCCATCATGCACCTGCGGCTGAGTTCGTCCGCCCTGGCGTTGAGAGAACCTGCCAGGTGTTGAACCATCAGGAACATGCCCTGATGTTCCAGCCATGTCCAGAGGCGCAGAGCCTCCTGACAAAGGGTCCAAGACCCCACCCCGCCCTGTTTGTTGCAGTACCACATGGCGGTGGTGTTGTCTGTGAACACCTGCACCACCTTCCCTTTGACAGAGGGAAGGAATGCCTTGAGTGCAAGCCGGATCGCCCGGAGCTCCAGAAGGTTGATATGGAGCCGGGATTCCGCCGGAGACCAGAGGCCTCTGATCTCCGCCTCTCCCATGTGACCGCCCCATCCCAGAAGGGACGCGTCCGTCACAACTGTATGCTCTGGCTGGGGAAGGGAGAGGGATCTGCCCATGACCCATTGCCGGTTCGAGAGCCACCACTGCAACTGTTTTGCAGTCCCCTCCGAGATCTGGACGTGATCGGACAGGTTGCCCTGGTGCTGCGCCCACTGGAACTTCAGGTCCCACTGCAGAGCCCGCATATGCCATCTGGCATGAGTGACCAGCAGGATGCAGGAGGCCATGAGGCCCAGCAGCCTCAGGGTCATCCGTACCGAAACCCAGGATAAAGGCCGAAAGATCGGAATCATAGCCTGAATATCCCGGACTCGCCGTTCGGGAGGATAGGCCCGAAACTGCGTCGTGTCCAGAACTGCTCCGATGAAAAGGAGCTGTGGAGAAGGAATCAGATGCGACTTCGGCACATTGATGGAGAACCCCAGCGAGTGCAGGAGTTCGGCCGTAGTCTGGAGGTGGAAGACGACTGCCTGGGACGAGCCCGCCTTCAGCAGCCAGTCGTCGAGGTAGGGGAAGACTGAAACCCCTGCCCGGCGCAGATGAGCTGCGACCACCGCCATCACTTTCGTGAACACCCGAGGGGCACTGGTAAGGCCAAAGGGGAGCACGGTGAACTGAAAATGCTCGGGGCCTACCGTGAACCGAAGGTAACGCCGGTGGGCCGGCAGGACGGGGATGTGGAAATACGCGTCCTGCAAGTCCAACGCTACCAACCAGTCTCCAGGGTCGAGGGCAGTCAAGACCTGAGCTAGGGTGAGCATCTTGAACTTCTCCTTCCGGAGGAAGCGATTGACGTTCCGGAGGTCCAAGATAGGACGCATGTCCTCCTTGTCCTTTTTGGGCACCAGAAAGTAGTGGGAGTAGCAACCACGCCCTACTTCTGGGGTCGGAACATGCTCGATGGCCCTCTTGGTCAAGAGGGCCGTGACTTCCTTCTGTAGAAGCACCAAGTGATCCCCTGACATGCGGTGGAATTGAGGTGGCATGGCTGGGGGGTGGTCTCGAAGGGGAGGGAGTAGCCCCTTCGGACAATGTCCAAGACCCACCTGTCCGAGGTGATGGTGCGCCAGTGGGGAAGGTGATGGCGGACCCTGCCCCCTACTGGCGTTCCGTGCACCTGAAAGGAGGGACTAGGAGGGCTTAGAGGCCGCGGACGGGTTGGAGGTGGTGGCCTGACCCGCACGCTGGTTGCCCGATCCGCCACGGCGGAATCCACGTCCTCGGCCACGCGAAGACGCCTGCTGCGCGGGCCGGTGGCTGGGCTGCTGACGTGAAGGGGCGCCCCTACCGTGGCCACGATAGGGGCGAAAAGCAGAAGTCAGCGGAGGGCGTGTAGCAGAAAGGCCCAGGGACTTGGCAGTAGCCCGTGAGTCCTTAAAGCGCTCCAACGCATGGTCTGCTTTGGACCCAAAAAGACCGACTCCATCAAAGGGCATGTCCATGAGAGTATTCTGGACATCCCCTGAAAAACCAGTGGTTCTCAGCCAGGCGTGGCGTCGGAGCGCCACCGTCGTTGCAATCGACCTGCCCAGCGAGTCGGCGGTGTCAAGGCCACAACGGATAGTGTATTTGGCCGCATCCCTTCCTTCCGCAATGGCGCGGGAAAGCAGTGCCTGGACCTCCTCAGGGCACTGGGGCAAAACATCCGCCACCGAATCCCACAGGGAGTGGGTATATCGGCCCAAAAGACAAGCGGTGTTAACGGACCGCAAGCCAGCACTGGAGGAAGAAAATCCTTTCTTCCCAAACTGATCCAGGCGTTTGGATTCCCTATCCGGAGGAGCGGTAGGGAAGGCGGTTTGGGAAGCGGAGGCTTAGACAACCAAGCTCTCAGGAGTGGGGTGGACAGAAAGAAACAGGGGGTCGCCCGGAGCAGGGCGATGGCGTCGTGACACGTTCCGATCCACAGGAGCCCCTGTGTTGGGCTTGGACCAGGCGCCCAAAAGAACGTCAGTGAGGGCGTCGTTAAACGGCAGCACAGTCTCCGCAGAGGAGGCTGCCGGCTGAAGCACCTCTGTCAAGATGACCAAAATTGGCCCCCTCCTCCGTAGCCACGGGAGGAGACAGCATGCCAGTGTCAGGGGAAATATCCAGACCACTGGCCTCCCCTAGACTCTCTGTCCAGTCCTCATCATACTGACAGTTGCGCGTCAGAGGGTCATCAGACCCCTCCCAGTCCTCCTGGTCCTCCTCTGGTTCAAAATAAGGAGGAGGAGGGACATTTGGGACCCAAGGTCCCATCGGCGCCGGAGCCGGCGTCGAGCGACGTCGGTCCGGGTCCATGTCCGGAGCCGGAAGGAACTGGGGGACGACGCCGCCCAGGGCGGCGTCGAGAACGGCACCGGAGACATCGGCGCCGGCGGAGGTGTCGTGAGGTCGACCGGCGTCGATGGGGGTTGTGGAGCCGGGATCGAGGCCGGGGCCGAAGCCGGAGCCGGGATCGAGGCTGGAGGCACGGGCGACGCCGGGGCCGCCGGCGACGCCGGAGCAACCCCATCAGGGCCCGCGGGGCCCGAAGGCGCACCGGAGGGGCCTGAAGGCCCGAAGAGGCGGGCCATGGCCGACAGGAACTCCTGTACCTTGGCCGGATCCGCCCCCGAACCCGGGAAGGGCGGGTATGGCGGGGGCGACTCCACAGGCAAGTCCGGGGCCGCGGGGGCGGGGACGGTGCCGGGAGGGGCCTCAGCCGAGTCGCGAGACCGGCGAGGCGAAGTCCGAGAGCGACGATGCTTCTTGGACTTCTTGTGCTTAGACTTACCGGACGAAGAAGACTTCGACGCCGACGACCGGTGTGCACTCCGCGAGCGACCCCTGGACCTCTCACGCGACCGGGGCCTCCGTGGAGCCGAATGCCGGGCCTCGAGGAGCTTTCGAGACCGCTCTCGCAAAGCTTTCGGGTTGAGGGCCTGGCATTCGGGACAAGACTCGGTGTCGTGGCCTCGGCCGAGGCAGAAGAGACACTCCCAATGCGGGTCGGTGACGGACATCATCCGCGCACAGGCGCCGCATCGCTTGAAGCCGGGCATCCCTACGACACCTTCAAGTTGGAAAAAACAGTGAAAAAATCACCAAAAAGTATGGTCAAAAATTGACCAGGGCACTGCTCTTCCCGGATCTGCGCTTGCTGGCGCGGAAAAAGAAGAACTGACGTCAGCGCGCAGGGGCGGCGCCTAAGTACTGCCCGCGACGTCATCCCGGCGATCACGACGCCGACGACGGACGCGGAGCCGCACGACGCCGCCTACCGACGCGCAAGGGTACTGCTACGCAAAACTTTCCGGATCCAGCCTGACGCCTGGGGATATTCTAAGGTAAGGAATCTGTCACTAACGTGTCTCTTTCAGATACTGCTTTCACAAATATCAAAAACCTAGTTGTCAATGCTCCTGCTTTAAGACCTTTTGTTCCTGGTCACCAGTGCATCATTACAGTTGATGCCAGCTTAAATGGTCTTGGTGCTGTTTTTAGCCAGCAAGTTTTTGGTAAGGATCACACTATCGCATTTGCTTCTAGAAGCTTATCCGAAGCTGAATCCAAATACAGCACAATAGAGAGAGAAGCCTTAGCCTGTGTCTGGGCTGTTACCAAATTCAAAACCTACCTTTGGGGCAGCCATTTTACAATCTACACTGATCACAAACCCCTTGTCTACCTATTGCAAGGTGACGGCTTAGGCAAAGCTTCTGCACGCCTTGTACGCCTTCTTTCAAAACTGCAAGAATATAATTTTGTTATTAAATACATTCAAGGCGGAAGAAATTTCAGGGCTGATTGCCTTTCTCGTCTACCATTGCCATTAACTGACGACACTGTTGATGATTTTGATTGTGTTGTAGCTACCATTGATGCTTCTTCCTCCTCCAATGGTGTCATCTCTGAGAAGGATTGGCTTGATGCTTCTTCAATTGACCATACTTTGAAAAAAAGTGTCTGAGTTTATTGTCAAAGGTTGGCCTCCCATTCGTAGTATGTCTCATGAATTAAAGCCCTATGCTCAAATTTCCTCTGAATTATCTCTTGAAAATAATCTTTGCATTAGAGATGGTTGTTTCATTCCTCCTTCCTCTCTTAGGAATAAGCTTATTTCCATAGCACACGATGGACATTTAGGAGTTACTGCCACGTGTAAAAAACTCAGGGAAAACTATTGGTGGCCCTCCTTGAATTCTCAAGTTTCCTCTTTTGTGGACTTGTGCCCCCAGTGCATTGTCTCTGACAAACATTGGAAGACGACGCAAAATCCCCTTCGTCCAGTTTCCTTACCGGACAGTCCCTGGATGAAAGTTGCTTTGGATTTCGCTGGTCCTTTCAACCTTCTACCTAATACTGCGAAATATTTGTTGGTACTTATTGACTACTACTCTAAATGGATTTACTTTTCTTTTGTTGATTCTGCTTCCACCCAATCTGTATTACAATTTCTCAGGAATGTTTTCTCCCTTGAAGGCCCCCCAAAAGAATTAGTCACTGATAATGGCACTCACTTTGTCTCCACCGCCATGCAAAATTTGTTGAAAAACTTTGACATACAACATCTTCAAGTTGCCTTATATAGCCCTTCTGCCAACGGTCTGGTAGAAAGAGCAAATCGTTTTCTTAAAGAAGGCATTCAAACTGCTCTTTCTTCACGCTTAGATTTCAATCTTTTCCTTAAAGACAAGATCAATGCCTATCATAATTCACCTCATCCCACTACTGGTTTCACCCCATTTGAATTGTTAAGGGGCAGAAAATGCCGCACTAAACTATTACCTTCTTGGCTGGAGCGACATTCTTCAGTCCCCGATAATTCAAATCTCCGTAGAGATACCATTCTACGCCAAACTGTCTCATTGGCACAAAACAAACAAAAACTTCATTATGATCATCTCAAACACGTTCAGATCAAAGACTTCACTGTTGGTTCTTGGGTCCTCGTCAAGAAACCATTTGGTGTCAAAAAAGGTGAATCTTCTTTTACTTCTCCTTGCAAAATTGAGAAGGTTGGTCTAAGTGCCTGTTTATTGCAAGACCGGGGATGGTGGAACAAGAGTAGACTTGTTGCACAAGTTACTAACTTGTGTAACGATATATCTGTAAGAGACAGTAGTTAGTGACAGATTCCTTACCTTAGAATACCCCCAGGCGTCAGGCTGGATCCGGAAAGTTTTGCGTAGCAGTACCCTTGCGCGTCGGTAGGCGGCGTCGTGCGGCTCCGCGTCCGTCGTCGGCGTCGTGATCGCCGGGATGACGTCGCGGGCAGTACTTAGGCGCCGCCCCTGCGCGCTGACGTCAGTTCTGTACACGACTTTCCGCGCCAGGAACGCAGAGCCATGCAAGAAGCTGACACAGGTGGCTCAAAAATACTAGGGCCCTGAAAGGGATGTCCTTAACCCTAGAAATCAGTTCGCAGAACGGGGAGGATGGGTGGGGCGGTAAGGAATCTGTCACTAACTACTGTCTCTTACAGATATATCGTTACACAAGTTAGTAACTTGTGCATCTGAAAGGGACACGTTAGTGACAGATTCCTTACCTTAGAATAGATACCCCAGCAATACCAACCCCGGTGGTGGGTCTGCGAACAAAGATCAGACAAGGAAGTCCTGGAGGACAGAACGGCCAAAGAAGCCGTCCCTCCGGACCTGACTGTCAAGGCAGTAATGCTTTGTAAACGTGTGCAGCGAGGCCCACGTAGCTGCCTGACAGATAACCGGCAGCGGAACACCGCGGCCCAAGGCCGTGGTAGCAGCCGTTGCCCTGGTGGAATGGGCACGCAGCCCAACAGGAGGCTCCTTCTTGGCCAAAGAATAGCAGGTCTTGATGCACAAGGTAACCCAGCGGGAGATGGTCCTCTTGTGCACCGCCCGACCTTTTTGGCGCCCACGTAGCCAACAAAGAGCTGGTCATCCACCCGGAAGTGTTTTGTGCGGTCGATATAGAAGGAGATCGCACGTTTTGGGTCCAGACGGTGGAGCCTCTCTTCCTCTCTGGAAGGATGCGGAGGCGGAAAGAAGGTGGGCAAAGTGATGGTCTGCCCAATGTGGAAAGCAGTAACCACCTTTGGCAAGAAGGACGGACGCGTCCGAAGAACAACCTTGTCTGGATGAACAGACAGAAAGGGAGGTTTGCAAGATAGAGCCTGGAGCTCACTCACCCGCCGAGCGGAGGTGATGGCCACCAGAAAGGCTGTCTTCAGAGTCAGAAGACGAAGAGGACAGTTATGCAGAGGCTCAAAGGGAGCGCACATTAAAAAGGTAAGAACCAAGTTCAAGTCCCACTGAGGCATCACAAACGGAACAGGAGGGAAGAGGTGAGTAATGCCTTTTAAGAACCTGTTAACAACAGGGGACTTAAAAGGGAGGGCTGATCAGGGAGCCTGAGGAAGGCCGAGATAGCACAAAGATAACCCTTGATGGTACCCAGGGCAGAACCCTGTTGGGCCAGAGAGAGAAGGAACAGAAGGACCTCAGAAAGAGGGGCAGAAAGGGGATCCACAGCCTTTGCTGTGCACCATGCCACAAATTTGTTCCACCTGCAGGCGTATACCACCTTAGTGGAGGGACGCCTGGCTGCCAGAATCACATCACAAACTTCGGGAGGCAAGTCGAAAGGAATCAACTGCCGCCGCTCAATCTCCACGCAAGCAGGTGTAGACTGGACAGGTTCGGGTGGAGGACCGTCCCCTGCTGCTGCGACAGAAGATCCTCCCGAAGAGGCAGACGGATCGGGGGATCTATGCTCATATTGAGTAGCTCGGGATACCAAACTCTTCGAGCCCAGTCCGGAGCCACAAGAATGACTTGGGCCCGGTCGTGCCGAATCTTCTTCAACACTCTGGGTAGAAGTGGTATAGGCGGAAAGGCGTACAACAGACCGCAACTCCACTCGCGACGAAAAGCGTCGCCGAGCGAGTGCCGCCTTGGAAATTCCAACGCGCAGAACTGATGACATTGCGCGTTCTCTTCGGTGGCGAATAGATCTAACCAAGGCTCTCCCCACTGTAGAAAGAGTCCTTGCGCCACTTCCGAGTGAAGACGCCATTCGTGATCCATCATGCACCTGCGGCTGAGTTCGTCCGCCCTGGCGTTCAGAGAACCTGCCAGGTGTTGAACCATCAGGAACATGCCCTGATGTTCCAGCCATGTCCAGAGGCGCAGAGCCTCCTGACAAAGGGTCCAAGACCCCACCCCGCCCTGTTTGTTGCAGTACCACATGGCGGTGGTGTTGTCTGTGAACACCTGCACTACCTTCCCTTTGACAGAGGGAAGGAATGCCTTGAGTGCAAGCCGGATCGCCCGGAGCTCCAGAATGTTGATATGGAGCCGGGACTCCGCCGGAGACCAGAGGCCTCTGATCTCCGCCTCTCCCATGTGACCGCCCCATCCCAGAAGGGACGCGTCCGTCACAACTGTATGCTCTGGCTGGGGAAGGGAGAGGGATCTGCCCATGACCCATTGCCGGTTCGAGAGCCACCACTGCAACTGTTTTGCAGTCCCCTCCGAGATCTGGACGTGATCGGACAGGTTGCCCTGGTGCTGCGCCCACTGGAACTTCAGGTCCCACTGCAGAGCCCGCATATGCCATCTGGCATGATTGACCAGCAGGATGCAGGAGGCCATGAGGCCCAGCAGCCTCAGGGTCATCCGTACCGAAACCCAGGATAAAGGCCGAAAGATCGGAATCATAGCCTGAATATCCCGGACTCGCCGTTCGGGAGGATAGGCCCGAAACTGCGTCGTGTCCAGAACTGCTCCGATGAAAAGGAGCTGTGGAGAAGGAATCAGATGCGACTTCGGCACATTGATGGAGAACCCCAGCGAGTGCAGGAGTTCGGCCGTAGTCTGGAGGTGGGAGACGACTGCCTGGGACGAGCCCGCCTTCAGCAGCCAGTCGTCGAGGTAGGGGAAGACTGAAACCCCTGCCCGGCGCAGATGAGCTGCGACCACCGCCATCACTTTCGTGAACACCCGAGGGGCACTGGTAAGGCCAAAGGGGAGCACGGTGAACTGAAAATGCTCGGGGCCTACCGTGAACCGAAGGTAACGCCGGTGGGCCGGCAGGACGGGGATGTGGAAATACGCGTCCTGCAAGTCCAACGCTACCAACCAGTCTCCAGGGTCGAGGGCAGTCAAGACCTGAGCTAGGGTGAGCATCTTGAACTTCTCCTTCCGGAGGAAGCGATTGACGTTCCGGAGGTCCAAGATAGGACGCATGTCCTCCTTGTCCTTTTGGGCACCAGAAAGTAGTGGGAGTAGCAACCACGCCCTACTTCTGGGGTCGGAACATGCTCGATGGCCCTCTTGGTCAAGAGGGCCGTGACTTCCTTCTGTAGAAGCACCAAGTGATCCCCTGACATGCGGTGGAATTGAGGTGGCATGGCTGGGGGTGGTCTCGAAGGGGAGGGAGTAGCCCCTTCGGACAATGTCCAAGATCCACCTGTCCGAGGTGATGGTGCGCCAGTGGGGAAGGTGATGGCGGACCCTGCCCCCAACTGGCGTGCCGTGCACCTGAAAGGAGGGACTAGGAGGGCTTGGAGGCCGCGGACGGGTTGGAGGTGGTGGCCTGACCCGCACGCTGGTTGCCCGATCCGCCACGGCGGAATCCACGTCCTCGGCCACGCGAAGACGCCTGCTGCGCGGGCCGGTGGCTGGGCTGCTGACGTGAAGGGCGCCCCTACCGTGGCCACGATAGGGGCGAAAAGCAGAAGTCAGCGGAGGGCGTGTAGCAGAAAGGCCCAGGGACTTGGCAGTAGCCCGTGAGTCCTTAAAGCGCTCCAACGCATGGTCTGCTTTGGACCCAAAAAGACCGACTCCATCAAAGGGCATGTCCATGAGAGTATTCTGGACATCCCCTGAAAAACCAGTGGTTCTCAGCCAGGCGTGGCGTCGGAGCGCCACCGTCGTTGCAATAGACCTGCCCAGCGAGTCGGCGGTGTCAAGGCCACAACGGATAGTGTATTTGGCCGCATCCCTTCCTTCCGCAATGGCGCGGGAAAGCAGTGCCTGGACCTCCTCAGGGCACTGGGGCAAAACATCCGCCACCGAATCCCACAGGGAGTGGGTATATCGGCCCAAAAGACAAGCGGTGTTAACGGACCGCAAGCCAGCACTGGAGGAAGAAAAACCTTTCTTCCCAAACTGATCCAGGCGTTTGGATTCCCTATCCGGAGGAGCGGTAGGGAAGGCGGTTTGGGAAGCGGAGGCTTGGACAACCAAGCTCTCAGGAGTGGGGTGGACAGAAAGAAACAGGGGGTCGCCCGGAGCAGGGCGATGGCGTCGTGACACGTTCCGATCCACAGGAGCCCCTGTGTTGGGCTTGGACCAGGCGCCCAAAGAACGTCAGTGAGGGCGTCGTTAAACGGCAGCACAGTCTCCGCAGAGGAGGCTGCCGGCTGAAGCACCTCTGTCAAGATGTTAGGCTTGACCGTCAAAGTAGGGAGCTGGAGACGTAAGGCCCCAGCAGCCCTACGCAACACCGTACCAAAATTGGCCCCCTCCTCCGTAGCCACGGGAGGAGACAGCATGCCAGTGTCAGGGGAAGTATCCAGACCACTGGCCTCCCCTAGACTCTCTGTCCAGTCCTCATCATACTGACAGTTGCGCGTCAGAGGGTCATCAGACCCCTCCCAGTCCAACTGGTCCTCCTCAGGTTCAAAATAAGGAGGAGGAGGGACAGTTGGGACCCAAGGTCCCATCGGCGCCGGAGCCGGGCGTCGAGCGACGTCGCTCCGGGTCCATGTCCGGAGCCGGAAGGAACTGGGGGACGACGCCGCCCGGAGCCCAGGGCGGCGTCGAGAACGGCACCGGAGACATCGGCGCCGGCGTCGTGAGGTCGACCGGCGTCGATGGGGGTTGTGGAGCCGGGATCGAGGCCGGGGCCGAAGCCGGAGCCGGGATCGAGGCTGGAGGCACGGGCGACGCCGGGGCCGGAGCCGCCGGCGACGCCGGAGCAACCCCATCAGGGCCCGCGGGGCCCGAAGGCGCACCGGAGGGGCCTGAAGGCCCGAAGAGGCGGGCCATGGCCGACAGGAACTCCTGTACCTTGGCCGGATCCGCCCCCGAACCCGGGAAGGGCGGGTATGGCGGGGGCGACTCCACAGGCAAGTCCGGGGCCGCGGGGGCGGGGACGGTGCCGGGAGGGGCCTCAGCCGAGTCGCGAGACCGGTGAGGCGAAGTCCGAGAGCGACGATGCTTCTTGGACTTCTTGTGCTTAGACTTACCGGACGAAGAAGACTTCGACGCCGACGACCGGTGTGCACTCCGCGAGCGACCCCTGGACCTCTCACGCGACCGGGGCCTCCGTGGAGCCGAATGCCGGGCCTCGAGGAGCTTTCGAGACCGCTCTCGCAAAGCTTTCGGGTTGAGGGCCTGGCATTCGGGACAAGACTCGGTGTCGTGGCCTCGGCCGAGGCAGAAGAGACACTCCCAATGCGGGTCGGTGACGGACATCATCCGCGCACAGGCGCCGCATCGCTTGAAGCCGGGCATCCCTACGACACCTTTAAGTTGGAAAAAACAGTGAAAAAATCACCAAAAAGTATGGTCAAAAATTGACCAGGGCACTGCTCTTCCCGGATCTGCGCTCGCTGGCGCGGAAAAGAAGAACTGACGTCAGCGCGCAGGGGCGGCGCCTAAGTACTGCCCGCGACGTCATCCCGGCGATCACGACGCCGACGACGGACGCGGAGCCGCACGACGCCGCCTACCGACGCGCAAGGGTACTGCTACGCAAAACTTTCCGGATCCAGCCTGACGCCTGGGGATATTCTAAGGTAAGGAATCTGTCACTAACGTGTCTCTTTCAGATCCTATTTCTAATGAACAAGCTATTATTCATATGAAAACTGCTGTACCATCTAATTCAGATGATTCTATTTTGTTTGAAATACCTCATACCCCTGTGAATTGTTCTGATGTAATTTCACGTATGGTTGAATCTTCTTCCCAAAATTATGTTCCCGATTTTTCTCCTCCTTTTGTTAATGTTCCTTCTTCCACTCATTCTGTTTTACCACCAAGAAGAATTTGTAGATTGCCAGCACGTTTTAATGATTTTGTTATGTCCTAATTTCTCCATAAAGGGGAAGATGTTGTAATGTTTCTCTTCTTCTTTTCCTTTTTCTCTTTCTATACTTTGCCCTCTATCTCTTCTATCTCTCCTCCTGTCATTCCATCTTCTAGAATCCTATTGCGCACTGGCATTCTTTCTTTGGACTTGATGCTGAGCAGTTGACTCCGCTGTGGGTCCCACCACTTTAACCTGTCTGATTCCTGAAACTTGAATAAAGAAGCAACAGGAATACAACTTCAGTCTGGATCGCATTTTGTTTATCTCCACGGTCGCTACACTGACCTAACCATTTGCTGCTCCCAGCAAACTGGCCCCCACTGGTTCTAACCTCAACTTTGGAGGGAAAATCGGTGAGAAAACCAAGATAGGAGGAGAGGTTCTGTCCATCTTTGCCAACCCCACCCATCAGGTTGGGGAGGCGAGGTGAAGCACAACGCTCAGTCCCAGCCATCTTGAAGATGGGGGGACCCAGCCAACCAGAGTGAGGCTTATGCCCCTCTCCTACAGGAAGTTGGCATAATAGGGGGTGTACCCACCCCAAGGAAGGAATCCATTGGTCCCGACCTGAACCTACCTGAAACGCCCCAAAATATAGTATTTAGGGGCAACCCCGGACCTTGCCTCCTCAGTCAAGCAAGAAGAAGAAGAACCGAAGAGCCGTGCTGAAGGAAGAAGAGGAGGACACCAACAGCCTTGGCCCCAGCCCTACCGGCCTGTCCTGGCCTCGACCTGCTCCAACTGAATCCCAGCGTGTCCTGCAGCCAGCAGCCCCCCCCCCCCCAGAACCCGGAGGACCTGCCCTGCATTCCCTACAAAGACTTTGCACTGGACTTGCTCAAGAACCAGACTCTGGCCGAATCCGCGCATCTGCACCACTCTGCGCCCGATGCCCACGGCCCGAGTTCGAGTGGCCCAACGCCACGAGGAGGTCGCCCTGGCGATCCTGACCTGGGATCGGGTGATCCCTGACCTACCTGAAGCCTCCCGATGATGTCTGCAGCCTCTATCTGGAAGGTCCTCCCGACCTCGAAAGGAGCAGGTAAGGAAAACCTGACGCCTAAAGACACCCCTGCACCCTATGCCCTATGGCCTTGGGTGGCCCAACCAACAGTGTCCAGGCATCCCCCTGCATCCCAACTTACCTCTCCAACCGGTGGTCGCCGCCAGAAAGTCTTTGTGCCCGAGCCTGCAGTGTTTGTTCTGACCGGAGCTTTCCCATTAAAACCAACAGGCCACCCAGTGTCGATCCAGCACCATGCACCCGGCCGCCCCTGTGCCACTGTGGGTGCAGCTTGTGTGCTAACTTGGATCCCCCTTTGCCCTGAGCTTAACCGTAGGAGATTTGTTCCCTCCACCTTGTAGCCTGCCCGAGAGCAGCCACCAACCGACGGCCCGCTAGTCCCATAGGCTAACATTGGGCCTCAGCACCTGGCCGCCCTAGTGCCGCTGAGGGTGCTTTTTGAGTGCATCCTTGACCCTGGGGGAACCCTCGTTCTAATCCCAGGAACTCAACCCTCAAGATCGTTTACTTACCTGCAAACTGATAACCTCATTTTTTTCCATAGGACGGTTTTCCTCTGAAAAGTGTGTTTGTACGGAAACATAAGAAACTGTGTTTTGATAAAAACTGTTTTACTTACCATTTATCTAGTAAATGTCCCAGTGTGA
Source organism: Calotriton arnoldi (assembly GCA_963921515.1). NCBI lineage: Eukaryota > Metazoa > Chordata > Amphibia > Caudata > Salamandridae > Calotriton > Calotriton arnoldi. The sequence goes on along the minus strand of CAWUFW010000484.1, from coordinate 3,336,901 downwards.
TATCTAGGCACATCACAATGAGTACAAAAAGTAATCCAAAAAGTACTTTAATTAGTAATCAAAAGTAATCCAAAAGTAATCTCAACTGTATTTGAATATTTCACAAAACTGTAACTAAATTCATCATTTATCCAGCTTGCTTGTTGATCAATCTGTCTTGAAAAGTAAAATACCACTTACCTGCACCAAGTGTTGCTTGGTTTTAAAAATAAAATACCACAAAGAAATATTTTTGATACAAACAATTGGTCTGAGTTCAAACTTTGAGTGTGTGACATAATTTCTTGCCTGAGTGTGTACAATTAATGCTTAACACTACCCTCTGATAAAGCCCCACTGCTCGCCCACACTACCACAAATAGAGAGTAAGGTATTATCTACTTTTACCTCTGTAAGCCTTTGGGGATCCACTAGACTCTGTCCACACTGTACCTTTCTTTGATATAGTATATACAGAGCCAGCTTCCTACAGTATCTTTCATAGATTCATATGCCACCCACCCACCTCCCCTAAGAGGCTGCCCTTATAGCTCGGGATTATTTATTCCCACTTGTGCTTGAAAATCTGAGGGACTCAACCTCTGTTGGGAATGTTCAAGAGGGTGCTGTCGCTTGATTGGTAACAGTTGAAGTTTGGTCCTTCTTTAAAAAGGACATAGATGGGTATTAAACTGATTTTTCATTACCATTCTAGCCTATGATAATGGTACATACTGCTTTACTATGGTACCATGGGACTCCCACTTCAACGACCGGGAATGATTCAAGCATGCGAATCTATGAAAGATTTAATACTGGAGAAATCTGCCTTTAGGAAGCATGGTGTAGATGTCCCTGCTAAATCAGCTTCAGATGGCATGCTTTGTCCTTGGGTCTCTATGCGGTTTCATGTGTAAAATCTGAGCCCCATGCAAGCCTACACCTACCAGAGATGCTAAGGGCACGATTCTAAGCAATAGTCTAAGTCCTGGAAGTCTTGCCGAATTCCAACCCTAAGAATTACTAATCCTGAGGGCATTGAGCCATAGATTAAGTTATGAGCACTGATGTAGGCATTTGATGCAAAACTTGATTAGAACATCAGATGATGGGCACCATGACTCATAATATTCAGCCAGGCAGGATGTATCTGCTTTATCCTTGTCTCCCTAACAATCAGTGTATAGCTGATTAAAGTGCTTAGATTCCAAGCAAAGAATGCCGAAAGGGTGATGGGTTGTCTGACTTGAAAAGATGTAAACCTTCAGCAAGAATGACGCCCTAGTACGCAACACTAGTTTGTCCGGGAAAAATATAGTGTACGATGGATTAACGGACAAGGCTTGTAGCTCGCCTATTAGCTGATGTTATCGTTATGAGAAAAACTGCTTGGAAAGTCAGTAGATGCAAAGGACAGCTGTACATCTGCTCAAGGGAAGTGAGAACTAAATGAAGCTCCAACTGCTGCATTGCCAAGGGCTTGCTGGAAACATATGAACCAGACCTTTAAGAAAAAGCATCATAACAGGTGACTTGAATAAGAACGGCTGGTCCAGTAAACTGAAAAAGGTCGGAAAGGACTGACAATCTTTAAAACTGCCCACGCCAAATGCTTGCTGGGCTAAAGACCGCAGAAAAAGAAAAACATCAGACAACTTTGTAATGGACCTGGATGACGGGTGTGGTGGGAAGACGGAACCACCGACAGGACGGCACCCTGGGGGCATGGGAGAAATGCGGTCTAGCGTTCTGTGGCACCCTGACCCAGAGGCAGATGTTTGCAGGGCGGAGGCAGAGGATGGAAACACAGCAAGGGGAGAGAGAAGGTCGTCAGGAGAGGGAAGACGCGAGGAGACCGAAGAGCCGAGAAAAAGAAGACGAAGACAGCAGAGGAGAATCGAGGACACCTGACGGAGGCAACACGGGGGCCGAGGGCGGCTCAAAAGACCGAATGAGCGAGGCAGGAGAAGAGCCCGGAATGAAAGGAGCGGACCGGATCACCAAACAAGGGACAAAGAACCTGAGGGAAGGCACAACGGACGTGGCTGACGTCACTCAGGTCGAGAATCACGGCCCAAGGCAAGTATTGTCCACGACTGAGTGGCTAAGATGGACGGTGCTCGTCTTATGGGTTTGTGAATCGTTATTGGGAGAGCACGGTCGGGGGAGAATCAAAGCCTCGTGAGAAGAAGCTCGTGGGAACAGGGTCTATCCCAAACACCCCCTCCCCCCCCCCCCACTCACCTAAACCCAAATGCTACACCTAACTTGAGGGAATAAAGATAGGGAGCACAGACCTGGAGCATGACCCAGTTCACATGTGGTGATTGGTGACGGGATACTCATTGTGGAGGATAAGGTTGCTAACAGCCATCTACCCGTTTATGTTTCCAGAGGGCATCCAGGAGACGGAGGACAGGGGGAACAGCAGAAGATAAGAGGAGTGATGTTAACTCCTTTTCTACAACTGTAAAATAAGGAAGTACCAAAGAAGGGACGGAGGACAGAATAAACCCTCATACTGCATACGATATCCGGTCTCCACCTTTTTCTTGTCCTGTCACAACGGGATTTACATGAAGGCACAAACTTATCCCAGCGTTCAGTGTAAACAGCTTTTGTGGACAGACGTCTGTCTGCTACAATGACATCCACTACTTCAGAAGGGAGGTAGAAAGCAGTCAACTGTTGCCATGGAGTATTAATGCATGGAGGTGTAGATGGTGCAGTACCCTGCTGCCGCGAAAGAAGATCATCCTGAAGAGGCAGGCTTAGCGGAGGACAGATGCTCAGGCTCAGAAGTTCTCCTTGCTTAATCCGGAGTCACTAGGATGATTTGGGCCCGGTCATGACTGATCATATTCACAACTGGGCAAGAGAGGCAGAGGTGGGTAGGCATACAGGAGTCCCAAGCTCCACTCTATAGTTGGAATGCATCTCCAAGAGAGGCTTTTTGGGAACTCCAGTGCTCAAAAGTGTTGACATTGCGAGTGTAGCTACGACTCGTGATACGCTATGTGTCAGCAATGGAGTTCCTCCGCCCTGGCGTTTGATGATCCCTCCCACGACTGTTGGCAAGATCTCACTTACCCTAGCTCACATCGCATGTCAGTATCGCGCCCTAGGAGGCAGCTGGCATTCACAGAATGGAGAGCAAGACTAGCAGAGGAAAACATCTTGTCCCCAAATGCCTCCATATGTTTTGATTCTCTATCGGGAGGTGCTGTATGAAAGGGTTAGGGTTCAGTCTACTTGCAGGCACCTGGACTATCAAGCCTTCAGGCATAAGGTGTTGTGTGAGGAAAGTCAGGTTCACTGGGGCAGGATTGTCTTCTTGCCACTTGCCTATTTACCAGGAAGTGCCCATCAGTATGTCTGAGAGAGCTTCATTAAATGGAAGACACAGTTCCATGGAAGCTTGCCTAGGTTGCAGGACTTCCTTGAAAACATTGGTCTTATCATCAATGGAAGGCAGTTGTAGGTTTAACACTTCAGAAGCACACTGGATGACCACCACAAAAGAGGCCAATTCTTCTATGGAAAAGTGAACTCAAACCAGTATAAGGGGGGACGTCCAGCCCACGGACCGCTTGTAGGTCCATATAAAGTCTTCCCTCCTCATAGTAAAGGGATGCATCATCCTTGTCTCTCTATTGTTGTCACCTAGACTGTGCTGACTAAGGTCAGTGTCTGAATGAATGGGGTACTGAAGTACTTGAGCTGACTCTTGGGCAATGGCAGCAGCCTTTCAGAGTCAGAATGAGGTTGGATCGGCTTCTCCAAAGGTTGTGGAGGTGGTGACTTCAGTCAAGGTCGTGTTAGGTTGATCTACAAGTCTGACAAAATCAGGTTTTCCTCATGTGTCGGGGCCAGCGTTGACGTGGCAGGAAGGAATGGTTTCTTACCTGTAGCAAAAGTTACTAACTTGTGTAACGATATATCTGTAAGAGACAGTAGTTAGTGACAGATTCCTTACCTTAGAATATCCCCAGGCGTCAGGCTGGATCCGGAAAGTTTTTGCGTAGCAGTACCCTTGCGCGTCGGTAGGCGTCGTCGTGCGGCTCCGCGTCCGTCGTCGGCACCGCCGGGATGACGTTGCGGGCAGTACTTAGACGTAGTCCCTGCGCGCTGACGTCAGTTCTGTACACGACTTTCCGCGCCAGGAACGCAGAGCCATGCAAGAAGCTGACATAGGTGTCTGAAAAAATACTAGGGCCCTGAAAGGGATGTCCTTAACCCTAGAAATCAGTTCGCAGAACGGGGAGGATGGGTGGGGCGGTAAGGAATCTGTCACTAACTACTGTCTCTTACAGATATATCGTTACACAAGTTAGTAACTTGTGCATCTGAAAGAGACACGTTAGTGACAGATTCCTTACCTTAGAATAGATACCCCAGCAATACCAACCCCGGTGGTGGGTCTGCGAACAGATTCAGACAAGGAAGTCCCGGAGGACAGAACGGCCAAAGAAGCCGTCCCTCCGGACCGGACTGTCAAGGCAGTAATGTTTGGTAAACGTGTGCAGCGAGGCCCACGTAGCTGCCTGACATATATCCTGTAACGGACCACCTCAGCCTAAAGCCGTGGTAGCAGCCGTTGCCCTGGTGGAATGGGCACGCAGCCCAACAGGAGGCTCCTTCTTAGCCAAAGAATAGCAGGCTTTGATACACAAGGTAACCCAGCGGGAGATGGTTCTCTTGTGCACCGCCCGACCTTTTTGGCGCCCATGTAGCCAACAAAGAGCTGGTCATCCACCCGGAAGTGTTGTGTGCAGTTGATATAAAAAGAAAGCGCACGTTTTGGGTCCAGACGGTGGAGCCTCTCTTCCTCTCTGGAAGGAGGCGGAAAGAAGGTGGGCAAAGTGATGGTCTGCCCAATGTGGAAGGCAGTAACCACCTTTGGCAAGAAGGACGGACGCGTCCTAAGAACAACCTTGTCTGGATGGACAGACAGAAAGGGAGGTTTGCATGATAGAGCCTGGAGCTCACTCACCCGCCGAGCGGAGGTGATGGCCACCAGAAAGGCTGTCTTCAAAGTAAGAAGACGAAGAGGACAGTTATGTAGAGGCTCAAAGGGAGAGCACATTAAAAAGGTAAGAACCAAGTTCAAGTCCCACTGAGGCATGACAAACGGAACAGGAGGGAAGAGGTGTGTAATGCCTTTTAGAAACCTGTTAACAACGGGGGACTTAAAAAGAGAGGGCTGATCAGGGAGCCTGAGGAAGGCCGAGATCGCACAAAGATAGCCCTTGATGGTACCCAGGGCAGAACCCTGTTGGGCCAGAGAAAGAAGGAACAGAAGAATCTCAGAAAGAGGGACAGAGAGGGGATTCACAGCCTTTGCTGTGCACCATGCCACAAACTTGTTCCACCTGCAGGCGTATACCACCTTAGTGGAGGGACGCCTGGCTGCCAGAATCACATCACAAACTTCGGGAGGCAAGTCGAAAGGAATCAACTGCCGCCGCTCAATCTCCACGCAAGCAGGTGGAGACTCGACAGGTTCGGGTGGAGGACCGTCCCCTGCTGCTGCGACAGAAGATCCTCCCGAAGAGGCAGACGGATCGGGGATCGACGCTCATACTGAGTAGCTCGGGATACCAAACTCTTCGAGCCCAGTCCGGAGCCACAAGGATGACTTGGGCCCGGTCGTGCCGAATCTTCTTCAACACTCTGGGTAGAAGTGGTATAGGCGGAAAAGCGTACAACAGACCGCAACTCCACTCGCGACGAAAATCGTCGCTGAGCGAGTGCTGCCTTGGAAATTCCAACGCGCAGAACTGATGACATTGTGCGTTCTCTTCGGTGGCGAATAGATCTGACCAAGGCTCTCCCCACTGTAGAAAGAGTCCTTGCACCACTTCCGAGTGAAGACGCCATTCGTGATCCATCATGCACCTGCGGCCGAGTTCGTCCGCCCTGGCGTTCAGGGAACCTGCCAGGTGTTGAACCATCAAGAATATGCCCTGATGTTCCAGCCATGTCCAGAGGCGCAGAGCCTCCTGACATAGGGTCCACGACCCCACCCCGCCTTGTTTGTTGCAGTACCACATGGCGGTGGTGTTGTCGGTGAACACCTGCACTACCTTCCCTTTGACAGAGGGAAGGAATGCCTTGAGTGCAAGTCGGATCGCCCGGAGCTCCAGAAGGTTGATATGGAGCCGGGACTCCGCCGGAGACCAGAGGCCTCTGATCTCCGCCTCTCCCATGTGACCGCCCCATCCCAGAAGGGACGCGTCCGTCACGACTGTGTGCTCTGGCTGGGGAAGGGAGAGGGATCTGCCCATGACCCATTGCCGGTTCGAGAGCCACCACTGCAACTGTTTTGCAGTCCCCTCCGAGATCTGGACGTGATCGGACAGGTTGCCCTGGTGCTGCGCCCACTGGAACTTCAGGTCCCACTGCAGAGCCCGCATATGCCATCTGGCATGATCGACCTGCAGGAGGCCATGAGGCCCAGCAGCCTCAGGGTCATCCGTACTGAAACCCAGGATAGAGGCTGAAAGATCGGAATCATAGCCTGAATATCCCGGACTCGCCGTTCGGGAGGATAGGCCCGAAACTGCGTCGTGTCCAGAACTGCTCCGATGAAAAGGAGCTGTGGAGAAGGAATCAGGTGCGACTTTGGCACATTGATGGAGAACCCCAGCGAGTGCAGGAGTTCGGCCGTAGTCTGGAGGTGGGAGACGACTGCCTGGGACGAGCCCACCTTCAGCAGCCAGTCGTCGAGGTAGGGGAATACTGGAACCCCTGCCCGGCGCAGATGAGCTGCGACCACCGCCATCACTTTCGTTAACACCCGGGGGGCACTTGTGAGGCCAAAGGGGAGCACAGTGAATTGAAAATGCTCGAGGCCCACCATGAACCGCAGGTAACGCCGGTGGGCCGGCAGGACGGGGATGTGGAAATAAGCGTCCTGCAAGTCCAACGCTACCATCCAGTCTCCAGGGTCGAGGGCAGTCAAGACCTGAGCTAAGGTGAGCATCTTGAACTTCTCCTTCCGGAGGAAGCGATTGACGTTCCGGAGGTCCAAGATAGGACGCATGTCCTCCTTGTCCTTTTTGGGCACCAGAAAGTAGTGGGAGTAGCAACCACGTCCTACTTCTGGGGTCGGAACATGCTCGACGGCCCTCTTGGCCAAGAGGGCCGTGACTTCCTTCTGCAGAAGCACCAAGTGATCCCCTGACATGCAGTGGAATTGAGGTGGCATGGCTGGGGGGGTGGTCTCGAAGGGGAGGGAGTAGGCCCTTCGGACAATGTCCAAGACTCACCTGTCCGAGGTGATGGTACGCCAGTGGGGAAGGTGATGGCGGACCCTGCCCCCTACTGGCGTGCTGTGCACCTGAAAAGAAGGACTAGGAGGGCTTGGAGGCCGCGGACGGGGCGGGGTTGGTGGCCTGACCCGCACGCTGGTTGCCCGATCCGCCACGGCGGAAGCCACGTCCTCGGCCACGCGAAGACGCTTGCTGCGCTGGCCGGTGGCTGGGCAGCGGACGTGACTGGGCGCCCCTTCCGTGGCCACGAAAGGGGCGAAAAGCAGAGGTTAGCGGAGGGCGCACAGCAGAAAGGCCCAGGGACTTGGCAGTAGCCCGTGAGTCCTTAAAGCGCTCCAGCGCATGGTCTGCTTTGGAACCAAAAAGACCGACTCCATCAAAGGGCATGTCCATGAGTGTATTCTGGACATCACCCGAGAAACCAGTTGTTCTCAGCCAGGCGTGGCGACGCAGCGCCAACGTCGTTGCTAGCGATCTGCCCAGCGAGTCGGCGGTATCAAGGCCACAACGGATGGTGTACTTTGCCGCATCCCTTCCTTCCGCAATGGTGCGGGAAAGCAGTGTCTGGACCTCCTCAGGACACTGGGGCAAAACGAGCGCCACCGAATCCCACAGAGAGTGGGAGTATCGGCCCAAAAGGCAAGCGGTGTTGACGGACCGCAAGCCAGCACTGGAGGAAGAAAAGGCCTTCTTCCCAAATTGGTCCAGGCGTTTGGATTCCCTATCCGGAGGGGCGGTAGGGAAGGCAGTTTGGGAGGCAGAGGCTTGGACAACCAAGCTCTCGGGGGTGGGATGTTGAGGGAGAAACAAGGGATCGCCCGGAGCAGGGCGATGGCGTTGGGCCACGTTCCTATCCACAGGAGCCCCTGTGGCGGGCTTGGACCAGGTGCCCAAAATAACGTCAGACAGTGCATCATTAAACGGCAGCAATGGCTCCGAGGAGGTAGCTGCCGGCTGAAGCACTTCCGTCAGGAGGTTAGTCCTGACAGCCACTGGTCAGGTGTAAGGCTCCAGCTGCTCTACGCAACACCGTTGCGAAATTTGCTCCCTCCTCCGTAGCCACGGAAGGAGGAGACAGCATGCCAGTGTCAGGAGAAGTGTCCAGACCACTGGCATCCCCAAGTTCCTCTGCCTAGTCCTGATCATACTCACACTGCTGTGTGAGAGGGTCTTTCGACCCCTCCCAGCTCTCCTGGTCCTCCCCCGACAGAAAATAAGGAGGAGGGGGTACGTCAGGGACCCAAGGTCTCATTGGCGCCGGATCCGGCGTCGGGCGACGTCGGTCCGACGCCGCGTCCGGATCCGGAGAGAACCGGGGAACGCCGCCGCCCGGAGCCCCGGACGGCGTCAGGAACGGCACCGGGGACATCGGCGGAGGCGTAGTTAGGTCAACCGGCGTCGATGGGGGTTGCGGAACCACCGGAGCCGGGATCGAGGCCGGGGCCAAAGCCGGGGCCGGGAGCGAGGCTGGTGAGACAGGCGGCGCCGGGACCGGAGTCGTCGTCGGCGCAACCCCATCAGGGCCCGCGGGGCCCGAAGGCGCACCGGAGGGGCCTTGAGGCTCGAAGAGGCGGGCCATGGCCGACAAGAATTTCTGTATCTTGGCCGGAGTCGCCCCCGAACCCGGGAAGGACGGGTAATGCGGGGGCGGCTCCACAGGCACCTCCGGAGCCGCGGGGGCGGGGACGGTGCCGACAGGGGCCTCAGCCGAGTCGCGAGACCGGCGAGGCGAAGTCTTAGAGCGATGGTGCTTCTTAGACTTTTTGTGCTTCGACTTACCCGAAGAGTGCGAAGACTTGGACTCCGATGACGGGCGAGGACTCCGCGACCGGCCCCTCGACCTCTCCCGTGACCGGGGCTTGGTGCGGCGCGGAGCCGACTGCTGGACCTCGAGTAGCTTTCGAGACCGCTCTCGCAAAGCCTTCGGGTGTAAGGCCCGGCAGTCGGAACACGACTTCGTGTCGTGGTCGCGGCCGAGACAGTAGAGACACTAAGTGCGGGTCTGTGATCGACATCATTCGACCACAGGCGTCGCATGGCTTGAAGCCGGGCATCCCTACCGACACCTCGGAGCCTAGATGACTCAAAGAAAAACAGTGAGAAAAAAGAAAGAAAAAAAATCACCAAAAAGTTAGTCAAAAAATGACTAGGGCACTGCTCTTTCCGGATCTGCGCTTACTGGCGCGGAAAAAAGAAGAACTGACGTCAGCACGCAGGGGCGGCGTCTAAGTACTGCCCGGAACGTCATCCCGGCGATCAAGACGCCGACGACGGACGCGGAGACGCACGACGCCGCCTACCGACGCGCAAGGGTACTGCTACGCAAAAACTTTCCGGATCCAGCCTGACGCCTGGGGATATTCTAAGGTAAGGAATCTGTCACTAACGTGTCTCTTTCAGATATCCTAGTTCTCTCTCAGGGGAATCTCCATTGAAATCATTAGCACTGAATAGTGCCCACAAGCAGGGATCCCCCGGAGCAGCTCTTTCAAAGTCACATCCACTTACTTCTAAAAGGCCAGGACACATATGTGACAGACATGTTACATTTTTGCAACCTTAAAAACAGGGTATATTGTCAAACTTTATTAAATTATTTTAAAATGTAGAAGAAAAAAAGGGTCATACCCTTAAAAATCACATAAGCAAAATGAAAAGTGATCTTTTAAAAACATTCTTCACAAACATTTTTTACTTTTTTTTTACAGTAAGATAATGAGCAATGCATAGCAAGGTAGCCTGAATAGGCTGGAGCACTGAAACAACGAAATAGGACACTGCACCTTTAAGGGCCTTCTGATCTCCAGTGTCCCATCATGTCCCTCAGCTCTTTCTGATGATCGAATCCGCAGTATAGTGGTATACATATATTATCTCTTCTTTCAGGGAGGAGGAAGGGTTGCTAATGATTTCAATGGAGATTTCCCCTGAGAGGACTAGCATTATAGGTAGAAACCATTCCTTCTCTCTCAGGGGATCTCCATTGATAATCATAAGCACTGAATAGACTAGCAGGCTTATCCCTTAAAGATTCTGCTGAGGAAGAGATGAAGGTGAAACGTTGAATTAGGCAAACAAATTCTTTAGCGAGGCTTGCTTTACTTGGGCATCAGACTTAGGAACATTGTCAAGTCAACAGTGTCTTGTAAAGGTGTGAACTATCTCCAAGTTGCAGCCTTGCAAATCTCAGCAAGTGGGATGTTCCTAAGCAAAGCAGCAGTAGCTGATTTACCCCTGGAGGAGTGGCCCCTACGTTTACCAGATAGGGTTTTATGTACTTATTGATAGCAAAGGATTATGCAGGAGATAATCCATCTAGTTAAGGATCGTTAGGAAGTGGCAGATACTGTCCGTAGAGAACCATAGTTGACAAAGTTGTTTTGATTTTCTTTAAGATTTTGTCCTCTCGTGATAGAACTTCAAAACCCTCCTACCAGAGAGAGTGTGGAGAGACATCTCTGCAGGAGAAGGGTTCTGAAAGAATGTAGGTAAAGTAATAGTCAGATTGATATGGAAATCCGAGATTACCTTAGGGAGGAATTTAGCATGGGTTCTCAACACTACCTTGTTTCTATGGAATACTGTGTAAGGTTCATGTGAACAGAGAGCCTGTATCTTGCTAACTCTGAAAGCTGAAGTAATGGCTAGCAAGAAGGATGCCTTCCAAGAGAGGTGTTGGAGAGAAGACTTATGAATGGGTTCAAAAGGAGGACCCCTAAGGCGAGAAAGGACAATGTTTAACTCTCAGGAAGCAGAAGGTCTCCTGAGAAGAGGATATATCTTTTTAATGCCTTCCAGAAAATCTTGGACTATAGGCATTCTGAAAAAGAACGTTTGCGAAGGACATTTTCGATAAGCTGTGATTGCTGCAAGATGCACTCTAAGTGAGGAGTAGTGGAGTTACTCTTTTGAGAGATGGAGAAGGTATGAAAGAATAGCATCTTACTGTCAAGTAAGAGAATTTACATTAATCAGAGAACACCAGATGCAGAATCTCTTCCATTTGAAGGAATTGGAAGTACTAGTAGATGGTCTTTTGCCTTCTCTTAGCATATCCATGCATTCCTGAGGAAGGTTTTGGAAGTCATAGTGTATAAGTTCAGGACCCAAGCAGCCAAGCTCAGAGAGGGAAGGTTGGGATGTTGAATTTGGCCTCTGAACGATCCGGTCTGCAAAGCAGCTTCCTGTGTGGACACTCAGAGGTGAAGGAGTGTCGTGTACCACCACTGCTGAGGCCACTGTGGAGCAATGAGAATCATTCTGGCTTTCGAGTGTGAGAACTTGATGATCACTGTCGGCAGTAGGGGAATTGGAGGAAAGGTGTTAAGAACTTTGCCTGAACAGTCGATCCAATGGGCATTCTCCAGTGTGTCCAGTTGGCAGAAGCTTGCGCATATTTTATTTTTTCTGTTTGCGAAAAAAAAGATCTATTTGGGTGAAACCTCAATAGTAGAAGATGTTGTAAAAAAGTACAGCGTTGTTTAAAACCCATTCGTGATTTTCTTAAATGACTCTGCTGAGAATGTCAGCTTGAGTATTCTGTGCTCCCAGAAGATGGACTGCTGTACTATTGTGATCCCTGGAGATGAGCCACTTCCAGATTGTTTAAGCTTCCAGGGACAGAGGAGTAACATATTAATTTTGTTCATACAAGGCATGTGTCTATACCACTAATTTGTGAGTAGTTTCACTTATGCATAGACTGTAATGTAGATGCTGTGGGAGTTCGGGGTCTTGTGTAAATTCTGGAACCCTGCAGTGGGTCAGCTACCAGGTGACTTTATTTCATACAGTCCTGGTTGTACTGTGTTGATCTAATTAAATACCTTTTTATAATACTAAAGCATGGATCTTAGAAGAGGTCTGGATCTCGTCTCTCCCTGATTGTTCAGATAATGAATGGTTGTTGTATTGTTAGTTTGAACAAGGAGAGAGTCTGTTCTGAATGACGGGACGGGACCCTACAAGGCGAGATCTTCTGCCCTCAATTCAGAAGGTTGAAGTAGTAAGGCTGCTCCTTCAGAGACCACAGTCCTTGAATCTATAGATGGTCCATATGAGCACCCCAACCTGTCGAGGAAGCATCCGTCACTATGAATTGGACCGGAATGTCTTGGTGGAAATTCATCCCTTTGAGGAGATTCTCTCAGCGGCACCACCATTTGATTGATTGTTTCACGAGTGGTCAGTATCACTGTCTTCCCATCTTCTTGAGATCTGATGCCATTTCTCTTTAGATATTGTTGGAGAGGCAGCGTGAACAGACGTGCATGCGGGACCAGGAAGATGCACCACGCCATTGAACCCAGGAGGGAAGAGGCTTGTCTCACTGTTGGATGGGATGTTTCTTCAGATTGTGACATTTCTGAAAGATAGATAATTGTTTCTCCTCCAAATGAAACACTTTTTTGTGTTCTGTGTCTAAAACTGCACCTGGGTAACGCAGGGTTCAAAAAAGTGTTGAGATAGATTTATCGTAATTCAAGCGCAGACCTAGTCGTTTGAGAGTCATGACGAGTAGGTGATAATGTTGGCTTGCTTACTGATAGGAAGATGCCTTGATGAGCCAATCGTCCAGATATGAATAGACTAAGATTCAAATTTTTCTAAAGTGGGTTGCTACAACCGCCATACATTTGGAGAAAGTTTGCGGTGCAGACTTGAGGCTGAAAGGAAGGACCTTGTATTGATAGTGGTCTTTTCCTACAATAAAACTCAGGAATTTTCAATTTTTTTGGCTATTGGGATGTGAAAATAGGCATCTTGCAGATCTATCCAGCATAGCCAGTCCCCTTGATGGAGCAGAGGGTAGATATGCTGAGCTAACATTCTGAACTTTTCTTTGCGAACCAATTTGTTGGCTTTCTTGAGGTCCAAAATGGGCCTGCATTCGTTTTTGCGTCTTTTCTTCTTTACCAGAAATTAACTGGAAATAAATTCCCATTCCTTTCAGGTGAGAAGGGACCTTTTTCACAGCATGTTTCTACAAGAGGATGGATACTTCTTGTTGCAGTTGTTCCTGTTGGTAAAGGGAAGGTTTTTTCAGTGGAGTAGATCAGAGACGGTATCCATGCTCTACAATATTCAGAACCCATTTGTTGGTGGTTATCCTTTGCCACTCTCGCAAGAAAGATGCTATACTTCCCCCTATCAGAGTGGAGAACAGAAGAGAGGGAAGATGTGACTCATTGTTTTCCAGCAGTGGTTGGTTTGCAAGTTTCGGCAGATGGTTGCTGACCTTCTCTGCCTCTCGACTGACGTCTGTGTTATTGGGGGGTTTGGGCGATTGTTGATGCTGTTGTTGCTGTTGCCCCTAAAGTCAATGAGGGGGTTTGAACCCCCTGATGGTAGTACTGGCGATAATAAGGTCTATAGGATCTGTAGGATTTTCCATAATCCTTTCTTTTCTCCAGCCTATCTACACTTACTTTAGGTGCTGTGCTTTTGGATTTAACCCTGTAAGTCGGAGCCACGTGAAGCGACTAGGAGCTAGACCATGGTAATATCCATGCGCTACGAGAGTAGAAGTATCAGCTGCAGCACTGATGATTTGATTCAACACCATCATGCCTCCGCTGAAAATTTCTTGAAAATCTTGACACCTGTCTCTTGGAAGATCCTCTATGAATTGTTGGACAGAATCCCAAAGATCTGTCAAAATGCCCCAGAAGTGCAGATGCGCTGGTGGCTTTTATGGTTCCACATACCTTTCTTTTCACTCTCCGTGTTAGGAGGAACAGTGGTTGAAGGTACTGTAGCATGCAACTTATGGGCAGCAGAGACTATAACTGAATCTGGAACAGGGTACGCACGTAGGAAAGAAGGAGCCTGTATGTCTTCTGCAGGCCAGACGGGGCAGCCTTTAGGGAAGCTGGTGACAGAAACAATACCATAGCCGGTTCCAACAAACCGGGTACCAGCAGTGTAGCGTTTCAAAGATTACCGATGTGGAAGTTGTAGTAGCTGGCAAATTAATTTTTAGTTTATTAGCTCCTCTGATGAGAACAGCCTAAAAGGTATTAATGTCATCTATAGTAGATTTTCTTGGTGGCAGAGAATCTGTCAGAGTAGGAGAATATAGACGAGAAGACGCATTTATATGATGGGACCGTAAAGATCTCAATCTGGAGAAAAAAAATATTCTTTGCCGTGAATGTGATAGCCTAGAGTGACGATGTCAGCTGCGAGATCTAGATACTGAGCATGACCTACACCGATAGGTGCAAGGTCTAGTGCGAAGTGAGCGCGATCTAGAACGTCTCAGAGAATAGGGGGAAGACTGAAACGGAGTCATGAACTGTGGCGGAGGTATTGCTGGCCCAGCTGGTTGTGCAGGAGAAGTTCGAGGTGGAGGAGCTGGAGGAGGTGATCCTGCCTGAGAAGGTGTTGGCGAACCCAGTATGGTGACTGGAGATGTTGGTCTTGAAGGCAAATATGCTCTGAAATACTCTGAGTCAGACTTCGATGGAAGCCTGTGAGCTTTCATGCGTGCAAGCCACTCCGCTGTCTTATTTATGGAAGATGAATGATGTCTTGACGTCTAAGTTCTTGACGTTGTACGCTGCTCGATGATAAAGTTCCTCTCGACGTCAATGGTGCTCTCCTTCTTGATGTCGACCCTGCCCTTGACGGCAAGCAAGTAGGTGAAGTAACTCTTCTCGACGTCGATGTCATAGACGTCGAACAGGAGTCATGTCTGCCTTCAGATGCACTCTTTTTGGATCTCCCTCTGCGGGAGTCCTCAGAGCGTGACATAGGGGCACTGGTAGAGAAAGTACAGTCTCTCCTCGCCCTTCAGAAGTCTCACCCGTCAGGAAATCTGCTGTGCTCCACTTGGCCATGGAGGCAAACTTTCTCTCTCCCCCTCAAAATGCCCTGGGAGAGGGTCTTGCAGTGGCGACAAATCTTGGAGTTATGAGAGTCTGGCAAACATAAAATACAGATCCTGTGCGGGTCTGTTTTGCCATTTTCTTGCTACACTCTGGGCACTTTGCAAAAAGAGATGGTCAGAAAATATCTAAAAATGCTCTATGCCTTAAAGGACATCGAGTGAACCAGCTTTAAAAAGCTTTAGCTGAAAATTGTGAGGAAAAAGCCTTAAAAAAGGCAGAGCTCTGCTCCAGGATCGGCAGGAGCCGGAAAAAAGAACTGAGTAAACTGCCACCTACAGGGCATGATGGAACACTGGAGGTCAGAAGGTCCTTTAAAGGTCCTACGCCTTGTTTCAATGTCGCAGCCTATTCCAGCTACATTGCTATGGATTACTCATTATTTTAAAAAGTAAAAAAAAACAACCTTTGTGAAGGATGTATTAAAAGAACACTTTTCATTCTGCTTAAGAGATTTTTAAGGGCTTGACCCCTTTTTCCTTCTAAGTTTTAAAATAACTCAATAAAGATGGGCAATATAGCCTGTTTTTAAGCATGCAAAAATGGATCATGGCCTTTATGGAGTAAGGTAAAGTAGATGTGAATTTCAAAGAACTGCTCGCGGATCCCCGCCCATGGGCAGGACTATTGAGTGCTTATGATCATCAATGGAGATCTGGAGAGAGAGAGAGAACCGGGGTGGATCATGGTGCCGGGGTCAGCTTGGTCGTCAGCCCCAGAGTCAGAGCGGATTCCAAAGCGGGGTTAAGAGGCACTGACAGCATCGCAGCGGATCCCCTTATGGTAATCTGTCTGTAGGCCTCCTCTGTTCCTGGGGGCCTGAAGGCACACCAAAGGGTGCCGAAAATCCCCAGCATGGCATTTTGGAAAGCTATTTGCTGCAGAGTAGCCAATGGACATGGAGCCCCAGCATGCATCAGGATAAGTTGCGGAATCACTTCCACTGTAAAGGACCAAGTCCAAGGGGCATCTTGACATGCCCACAACATCCTTGGCTGAGTGTCTGGATGTCGACAAATCCTGCTTCGTCTTACCTGAAGATTTTTATTGCAAAGACAATGTTTCGCTAAAATGACCTAAAGACCGGGAACAGGTCTGCATCCCCTACTTCGACCGGGAGCGGTACTTACGAACAAGGTGCTTACCTTTGCTAACGCATTATCTGGTAGAGACAGTACCTAGCCGCTGATACCTTACCTTAGAATTTCTCAGGCGTCAGACTGGATCCTGAAGATTTGTGCGTGAGCACTACCCCCAGCGCACCGGTAGGTGGTGTCGATCGGCACTGTGCAGTGATGTCCGCGTCACCTATACAGGCGCCACCTCTGCGCACTGACGTCAGTTACTTTTCACGACTTTCCACACCAGAAGTACAGAGCTATGAAGTGCACTGACACTGGTGTATAAACTAGGGCCCTGAAAGGGATTATTCTTAACCCTAGAAATCTATCCTCAGAGTGGGGAGGATGGGTGGGTCAGTAAGGATTCTGCAGTTAGATACAGTCTCTACCAGATAATGGGTCACCGAAATTAAGCAACTTGTTTATCTGAGACATCTAGCCGCAGATCCCTTACCTTTGAAGATACCCATGCAATACAGTCCCCGATGGTGGGCTGCGGGCAAATTCTAAACTAGAAAGTCCTGCAGGACTGAACGGACGAAATGCCCATCACTGCTGACCGGACTGTCCAAGCAGTAATGTTTGGTGAAAGTGTGCAGGGACGCCCACGTTGCTGCCTGGCAAATGTCCAGGACTGGGACACCACATGCTAACACAGTGGTCGCAGCTTTAGCTCTGGTGGAATGAGTCCTTAAGCCCTCAGGGGGCAGCTTCTTGGCCAGTGCGTAGCAGATTTTGATACAGAGAACAACCCAGCGCGAAATGGTTTGTTTCTGCACCACCCGACTCTTCTTCACTCCAACATACCCCACAAAGAGTTGGTGGTCCACCAGGAACTCTCATGTGTAGTCAGTGTAGAACGACAACGCTCTGTTTGGGTCCAGACAGTGAAGTCTCTCCTCATCTTCTGAGGGATGTGGAGAAGCGTAGAAAGTGGGCAAGGTGACGTATTGGCCCACATGGAATGGTGTTACCACTTTCGGCAAGAGAGAGGCCCTAGTGTGAAGCACCAGTTTATCTGGAAAAACAGACAGGAATGGATGCTTTGATGATAAAGCCTGCAGCTCACTCATCCTTCGGGCAGATGCTATTGCCACGATATAGGCTGGTTTGATGGTGAGCAGCTGGAGGGGACAATTATGAAGAGGCTTGAAAGGAACACACACTAAGAAAGTGAGAACCAATTTAAGGTCCTACTGAGGCATAATGAAAGAAGAAGGGGGAAACATTTAACAGACCTTTAAAAAACCTATTTACAATAGGGGACTTAAATACAGCGGGTTGGTCAGTCTGCCGCAAAAAGGCAGGCCGAGCAGAAAGGTAACCCTTTAGAGTGCCCAGAAAAGAGCCCTGCTAAGCAAGGATAAGAACAAAAAGAAGAACATCAGAAAGGGAAGCAGGAAGAGACCCATTAGACTGTTCTGTACAATATAATACAAATTTCATGCACCTCCAGGCATATACGGTTTTGGTGGAGGGATGCCTGGCTGCCAGAACAACATTGCAGACTTCGGGAGGAAGGTCGAAAGCTGTCAAATGTCGCCAAAGGCGCAGGGCCTCTTGACAAAGGACCCACGACCCCCATCTGCCCTGTTTGTTGCAGTACAACATGGCAGTAGTGCTGTCCTTGAACACCTGCACCAGCCTTCCTTTGATGGGAGGGTAGAAAGGCTTTCAATGGCAGTCGGATTCCTCGGAGCTCCAGCATTTTTATGTGGTGTCCCGATTCCGCCCAAGACTAGAGTCCTCTGATCTCCACCTCTCTCAGATGGCAACCCCATCCCAGAAGTGACGCATCTGTCACTACTGTGAGCTCTGGTTGGGGAATGGAAAGGGTCCTGCCTCTGACCCAACCGCTGTTTGTTAGCCACCACTGCAGGTCTTTTGCAGTTCCCTCCGAGATCTGGACCATGTTGGAGAGATTCCCCTGGTGCTGCTTCCACTGGAACTTTAGGTCCCGCTGCAGAGCCCACATATGCCATCTGGGATGTGTCACCAGCAGGATGAAGGAGGCCATGAGACCCAGCAGCCTCAGTCTCATTCTCACTGAAATCCCAGATAGAGGCTGTAACATCGGCAACATAGTCTGAATAGCCCGAAATCGCTGCTCGGGAGGATAAGCCCCAAACTGTACTCTGTCCAGAACAGCTCTGATGAAAGGGAGCTCCTGAGAGGGAGTCAGGTGTGACTTCGGCACATTGATAGTGAACCCTAGCGAATGCATGAGGTTCGCCATAGTCTGGAGGTGGGAGACTACAGCCTGGGGCGAGTCCGCCTTCAGCAGCCAGTCGTCGAGATAGGGGGAAGACTGGTACCCCTAATCTCCGCAGATGAGCTGCAACCACCGCCATCACCTTGATGAACACCCGAAGGGCCAATAGAGAGCACACTGAATTTAAAGTGCTGGTAGCCTACCTTAAACCGCAGGTAACGCCGATGGGCAGGCAGAACGGGGATGTGAAAATAGGCACCCTGCAAGTCCAATGCAACCATCCAGTCTCCTGGGTCCAGGGTAAACAAAACCTGAGCCCATGTGAGCATCTTGAACTTCTCCTTTTTGAGGAAGAGGTTTCTCAGATATAGGACAGGGCAAAGCCCTTTGTTCTTTTTAAGAATCAGAAAGTATCGGGAATAGCAACCACTGCCTACTTTTGACACCGGAACTCTCCCTATGGCTCCCTTGGCCAAGAGAGCCGTAACTTCCTTGCGGAGCAAGGGCAAATTATCCTCCGTCAGCCAGTCGTGAGATGGAGGCAAAGGGGGAGGGAAGGATTAGAAGGGAATTGTTTATCCCCTCAGAATAATCTGCAAAACCCACCTATCCGATGTTATGGACTGCCAGTGGTGGAGATAATGGCTTATTCTGCCACCAACTGGACACCCATAATCTTGTAGGGCAAGATTAGGAGGGCTTAGAGGCTGCGGCTGCTGGAGGATTGGTGGTAATGACAGACCTCTGGCTACCTGACCCACGGGATTGGTATAAACCACGCCCCAGCACAGTCTGAGAAGCTTGCATGTGGCGGTGGCTGTAATATGGTTGGTGCGGTTGAATGCCCCAACCAGAGCCACAAAAAGGGCGATAGGCAGACTGGGGCTGACACGGGGCAACTGCGAGGCCCAAGGACTTAGCTTTAGCCTGCAAGTCCTTAAAGCAATCTATCGTCGATTCTGCCTTGTCTCGGTAGAGATGGTTGCCATCAAAGGACATGTCCATGAGGGAAGCCTGGACATCCCCTGAAAAACCAGATGTTTTCAGCCAGGCATGGCGTCTACGTGCCACCGTCATCGAAACTGCTCAGCCCAGCGAGTCGATCATGTTCAAATCACACCACGGAGGGGTCGGGCCAAATACGCGGCACATGCCCTTGCAAAATCCCAGAAAAGCATGGAGGCTCGGAGTGGGTCCTGGCATTGACTCCGAAAAACTGTGCCTCGAACGCCAATGCTCCTGCGTCGCGTCAGCTGACGGGCGAGGAAAAGTCGAAGGCTGAATGTCCAGATGACTTGAAATGGGAAGAAGGGGAATGGAGGCTCCTTAAGCGGTCCCGCGACCTCCCTCTGGATCAGGACCGAGCTCTCCGAGGAGTCGCGCAACTCAGCGTCACCTGCCAGGGTGCTAGCAGCTTCAGGGACTGCTCCCTCATAGCCTTTGTTGCCATGGTCCAGCAGCCCAAATACGACTTGGAGTCTTGGTCTCGCAAGAGACACCACAGACACATGAGGTGGGGGTCTGTAACCGACATGGCTCGACGACAGGCCCCAACAAACCAGGAGGATGAATTCCTTTAAAAAAAAAATCTGACAGAACGTCAAAAAATTCAGTCAAAAACCGACAGAGGGGTAGCTCTTTCTCCAGATCAGCGCTAACTGGCACGGAAAGAAAAGAACGTACATCAGCACACCGAGTTGGTGTCTACATGGGTGACGCGAACATCACTTCCGGTGCAGACACCGCCGGGCGGAGTTGATCGAAGCCAACTGCCCGCGCACAGGGGTACTGCGCTTGGAAAAAATCTTCCAGATCCATTCTGGGAAATTCTAAGGTAATGAATCTGTGGCTAGATGTGTCTATCAGATGCAACTTTCGATGAAGTTTGTCGATTTAGAGACGGCCTTAAGGCCCAAGATAGCCTTGGGATTCATCCAGGTGCTGCCCTGCAAGACTTGGAGTCGTGTGAAGACCCTAGACACCAAAGACATACCTTGAGGGGGTCTGTCGCAGGCATCTGCTTGGGACAGTCCTGCAAGGTTTAAAACCGGTCATTTTTGGAGGTGACATTTTCCTTGCACCGTGGAAAAAGAATTTCGAAAATAAAGTGTGTCCAAGACGAGGTAAATTCCTTGAGAGTGAGCTCCAGATCCGCATCAGAAGGGAGGATTGAGAGGGACTGATGTTAGGACGCAGGTGTGGGGCTTGTATATGGCTGCGGAGTTACTTCCAGACGGGACAGAGCTGATGCAGAGCCGCTAGACACCACCTGCAGGCATGCAGGAGCACTGCTGAGAAAAATCTCCGGATCAAGTCTGACGCCTAGGGCTAGTCCATCAGGAAAGGTATTTCTGGATTCACCTCGATAATACTGCAGGTTGTGCAAGAATAGACACCGGGCATTGCATGCAAGTTTCGTTTGCTGTTGTCTTTCATGGGGATCACTACCTGAAGTTGCTTACTTCATGCGGGGAAACTAAGGCGGAGTTAATCTTTCTGCATGTGCCTTCGCGTTTGGAACTTTTTAAAACCGCACTAAATAGCCACGACTCCAAGTTCTGGTGCCATCTGGTTCGGAGTCAACCATCCCAGAGCTCATTCTGATCTGACGCCCTGCTAATGTCAGAACCGCAGAGCAAGGGCCATTTTTCTGGTTGACATTCAATTTGTCACTGCAGAACAAGCACTTGCAGCCGAAACGGAACAACTACGTTGGCTGTTCTCTTCCACCACTGGAGGTCTGGGTATGTCTTTGAGTATGCTGTGACTGTGTTCCTGTGTATAAAGTTACCGATTGTAAGTGTAAGTGTCGCTGTATCATGTTGCTGGGCCTTCGTGCCATTAGACATTAGGACCGCCTTTCCCTTGTCATCTCTTTTGCGCTCACTGACAAAGGTGTCAGTGGTCATTAGCAAGAGAAGCAGGTTTTGAGAAATATTCTTCTTTCTTATTTCTGCTTTCTTGAGTATATATTAATGCTTGAATCTGTGGTTCCTTGAAGCTAAAAAGAGCTTGCATCGGTAAACATACAGACTGGCTCCTTGAAAAAGCCAGTGATGCCTTAAAGCATGGATTGTGAGCATCACAAGGTGTTAACATTCTGGGAACACTAGATATAGGACCACCCTCGGATTACTTTTCAAGAATGAAAAGATACGGTTGTCTAAATATTGAAAAACTCAACTTTTTTCTATGACTGATATAAAATGTGTTTTACAGTAAACTATTATTGTGACCCAGTAAGATAGCTCATTGGTGGGCCAAGAGCAGATATCCGTGTGTAACTGGCAGTCCACGTTTTTAATCCCTTCATGACTACCTCACACTTTCATACTTCTGAAGTCAATAACACGGCCACAATTAAGTTAGCTTACAACAATTTGTAGTTTTACAGGGCAATGAAAAAATATATATTTGGGCAAACCATATGTTAAATGCAAGTTGTTACTTATTTAATTTGAGAGAATAAGATTAGTGCAAATGAGCATCAAGGGAGTGTAGGAAGGTGTGTGAATCAATGAGACTAATAAAACCGCTGAGTAAAGTTGAGGAAAGCCCATTCTTTTTTCTTAACTCAATCATTTACTTAATTTTCTTACAAAAAAACTTCAGTAATAATTCCACAGCAATGCTCTATGCTATGCTATGTGAATGCTGCCCAGCTTTCACAAATATAACAAACCAAATAGATTTGAAGATGTAAAACTGTCACTATTCCCTCCATACATTCTTTACAGGAGAACTGCATCCCTTATAAAAAAAATATTTAAATATCATCCATTTTTCACCTGTGAAACAAGGCTAATGTTCTTTTATATATGCCATTTATCACTAACTTACCATCAGAACCCCTCGATAGTCTTTTAACCTTTATAAATCATTAACAATGTTTTGGGTTTTTTGTCTTTAACATGCACCATTTGCCACATACTGTCCCCTGAACCTTATAGGTGGTAAACCTCACATCAAATTCATTAACAAAAATGTGCATTCACATTAATATTTACAGCAATTCCTCATGAAATACTCAGATGCGCCCTGTAAAAATGTCTCAAAATTCCATTTGGTTTACTCAGCACACTTTAAATGGATCATCTATCTGTCTCACATACACAATTTCCAAATGTTTCTCAGGAAAGACTAATACCTTAATCAAAACAATAGAAGATGCATTGTATGTCATTTTTGTGTTTTACAACCTCAAATTATTGAAGCATTGTTTAAAGAATTGTAGGGCAATAAGGAACCATCCCCCTTTCCACCCACACCGGAGGCCTGAACCTCTCCTTTATGTTGCCATCAGTGGGGGGCCATGCTTCACAAAGCAAATACTCATGGCTACAGCCCTGTGCTTGCGGGATGTGAAATATAGACTGACGCACGCTCGCCTTCTCGCACAATCGAGTGGCCGGATGGTGTGAATTCAGCTTGGCCTCCTTGCGCTTATGGCGTAATTTCGACTTACTGGAAGATTCTGAGTGGGAACTGGTGTTCACACAGGTCTGACTCCTTGAACAGCATCACAAGTCAGAGCGGAATCTATTTTTCAAATGCAGTCTATTATTATATTCAGCGACTGATACGTTCACCTCCATCTTCCAAACTGACTTTAGGTGCATGAGGTGGCACTTACCCTACAACTCTGAGTCGAGATCGAAGGCCAAGCATCACAGGAATATGTCATGTGTGTCCGTCACAGACATCTGGTTCCTATAGCAAGGGCACTGCTTAAATCCCATCGTTTTTGGGGGAGGAGTTGGGCCTGACACACTGTCTGTAATGTTTGGGAAGTAATTCTAAAACTGACAAAGTTGTGAGCAGGGCTCCTGATAAGGGGAGGAAAGAAAGGAAATGAGTGTAAGGGTGGCGCTTACATGCAGCTCTGCTCAATCACTCCTGGGTTTACATGTTGTCACCATGGAGCACATGGTGCCACCTATTGCCAGTCTGGCGCATGGGATATTTTAAGGTGAAGAAGCTGCTGTTAGATGTATCCACCAGTAACGAAGCTACCTGTCACCAAGAGTGACCACATATTCAGAAGCTGTTGCGGTACTGGCCCGTAAAGACACAAGGGTCCCTCCCTTCATTGTGTGCTTCATAGTGTCCTACTCAGGCAGTATGGATTCACTTTTCAATTGTTGTATTGTTTATATCAATGTTGCCTTAAGTTCATACATTAGATTCACTTTTTATGTCACAAGAATTTGATTGAGGAAAGTTACTCAAGCAATAACATTAGTAATTATCTTTATAGATCCACAACGACTGCACTATAGCCTTACTGAATCTCTGTCCCCTGCTATGAGGTCAACACACTGCGATCTTCCAGTTAGGACACACTGGACGTTCTGGGATAAGAGTCAGGTTGCAAAGGACTGCCCTGCAGGGATTTAAAGCACCTGATTTTCAATCTGTAAACGAGGACATTCCAAGAAACAATTATAATTTTGTGGTCTCTCATTTTATGTTATTGGCATCAGCGTATCGGACAACCTGCTATTTGTAGAACATTGCAGCACATTCAGTAGTCCGGTAGCCCCTTTCCAACGAAAAGAAATACAGTCAAAGTGTAATGAGTTTTGTCTCATGGTCATTGGTCTATTTTAGGGGAACCAGAGGGCCGTGCCAAATTGCTTAAGCGCAGTCAGAAAAAGTTTCAATGAGATGTATATATGTGGAAGGAAGCTGATGGTAGCAAATATAGTGCGTACCGTAGTAGACAGTTAATGGCACATGTTGTTTGTATGGTGTCTTTGTGGGCAGCGCTGCTGTGAGCATGGTGATACTCAGCAATATGGCAACCGTGCTGTGTGACCAGTGTGTACAGATGGACGTTGTTCATGACACGTGTGATGAGAAATACATCTTGTCTGAGCACCACAGCATTCAACAAGAGAGCTAATCTATGTTAAAAGCTTAAAGAACACAGAAAAACAAACAGATATGTGGCACTGTTTTACTGTACAAGTACTAATCATGATGCCATTTCACATGAATCATTAGTATAAGAGTATAAAAGAATACAAGCCATTACCTTTTCTCCAAATATCCTTTGGCAAATTCCATTCTTTGCTAGCTTCTCTTTGACCTGACGTGTTAACTCTAATGTGTCCACTTCCTGATACATGTAGACCTCGTACTGTTCTGGAGTCAATGGGGGTACAACAGGTTTGGTTGCTTTAGACAAAGGCAAAATGGGGGAGGATGGAAGTGGGCTATTTTGCGGAGTTTCGCTACGACTTGCCCCAGTCATGCTCAACTCAGAATTTTGTGAGTATGGAGATTCAGCTTTTGGCCATTCTTTCCAATAGTCAGAAGATGTGGTCCCTTGCTGCTGGCAGTGATCTACCCTGTGACTTGTGAGCTTTTCTTTTATGCTGTTTGCTTCCTCTGTCTTAATATCTTCCAAAGGAGCGGTGCTTCTTCGATCATGCTGAACAGTACTCCACCAATTGTCCTTCCATATACCTCCTCGGCCCAATTCACTCTTCACATGTCTTATGTTGTGGGGGGATTCCGCCATCCCATGCATTTCTAAAGCCGGGTTGTCGCGATGTTCTCTTTTGATCCCAGTGTAGTTCTGCAGTGAAGAGATATTGGATGCCAGTACACTTGAATGCTTTTTCAATGACAACACCAATGGGGCATAACTGGATCCAGAACATACTGCGGAGGTGGAGATTAGTTTGGGAGATAGAATGGAAATATCTGCAGGAGACAGACATTCTGATTTCAGGGCAGGTTCAAAGGCAGCCTGTTGAGCCTCCATTTCGCGTCTTGCTTGCTTCAGGATTGATCGAATAGCATCATCAGAGTTACCACTGTTATAAGCAGAATGTGGCTGAGCCGGCTCAGCTGTGAAAAATCAAAGGCAGATATTTCATAATGTAGAACTGCTATATCTAAATTAAGATTTAATTATGCAACAGGAAACAAAGTAAATTACGGGAAAATCTGGTATTAACCAACCTCTGTAGTAATTTAGTAACAAATATAACAAATGCCAGACAAAGTACACTGCGGACATCGAAAAGCATCCTTACTTATAACAAAGAGGTGACAACTTTTATTAACAAATAAAAAAAACATTTTTGTGATGCCATTCTGAGAAACACACATCAACCCCAACAAATGTCATGGCAAGTTACAGGATAGTTAGGAATCATGTAGGGAGGAGAATTAATAGAATAGTAGAGTGGGCTCTAGAGGGGACATGGAGTGTGCACTTAGCCCTGGCATAGCAGGTTTGAATACAATTAACTATCCACCTGGCAATACCAGTCCCTGTGGCAGAGTCCCTCTGTGCCCCTTCGGTGAAGCCCACAAAAGGTTGAGTAGACTTTCTAAAAGGCTTAGTCTTAGCAATGTAGTATATCAGCGCTACCTTAACATCCACAGTGTAAATGACCAGTTTTACTACAGACAGGTCGCGGAAAAAGACTGGCAGCTCAATTGCTTGATTCATGCGGAAAGGTGAAACAGCCTTAGTCAAAAATGTGGGATTGTTTGGGAGAACAAGCCTGTCTTTATGATCTGTAATAGCTTGAAGCTCACTAATAAGTCTGAAGGAGGAACGACCTTCCAAGACCAGAACTATAGTTGGCATGAGTGCGGCGATTTGAAAAGGAGAACCAATGAGTCGTGTAAATAACTACATTAAGGTTCTAGGCAGGTGTCGGATGTTTCTTTGGCAGAATTACCCTCTGTAGGCCCTCCATGGAGGCTTTAATGAATGGTATTCTAAAGATGGAAAAGTCCTGTCTGTTTTGGAGGCATACTGTGACTGCTGTTAAATGCAGACATATACATAGAAGTGTAGCAAAGGCATGCTTTCTAGCACTATAAAAGGATACAATGTGCTGTACGGAACCTTTAAGAGGACCTAACTATTTGGAAATGCAGCAATGCATTAACCTTTCCCAAACTGCAGCAAAGCAGGCACAAGTAGCAAGTTTGTGTGCTTCCTGCAGGATAAACTTGCATTCCTCTGAAGGCTGAGACAGCCAAACTCCAACAGAGTAGGTGACAAATTGCAAGGTTTAGATGTTTTAGGTCTGGGTATCTAAACTGACTCTGAAGCTGAGTGTGAATGTCTATTGTATGTGGTAGCTTCTTGTGAGGGTTGACTCACATCTTCAGGAGCACGGGATTCCAGGGCTGTCTGGCCCAGATTTGTGCCACTAGGATAAGGGTTATGGACACCTGCCTGATTTTTCTCAGCATGTAGGAGATGAGGAAGAGAGATGGAAAAGTTTAGGCAAATATCCCTGACCAGTTCATCCATAGATCACCTGACCTGCACACTCTTGCCATTCAGTGTTGGCCACGGATGTTGGAAGTGTTTTTCTTTGAAGTAAAGTTTTTAGAGTAACTTGTGATCCCTCCCCCTGACACCCACTAAGCAACAGGACATTGACTCCACATTAGAATGCGTTTCCCACAAACAAGTAAGAAAAATTAGCTGTAGTGATACTAGACAGGAGAGCCTACGTTTATGTATACAGGAGTACAGTATGCAAAAAATGTGCAAATTATTACTGCTCCAAGCATTGTACCCAGAGCTTGCATCCGGGGAGGTGGAAGGGCCCCTGCAAATCTACAGCACTACCAGCTGCAAACCGATTGTTACATCTAAGTAACGCTTTCAGTTTGCAGCATGTGCTGTTGTGTATATCACATGCTCTGCATATAAAAAAAAAATGAGTCCCCTACTCCCATAAGCGGTTGCTTGCAAGCAATCGTAAAAGATGATTGGAAGAAATTTTAAGGACAGTTTGCCCAACTGGTGCCTCTTGGCTGAACATAAATATTTATTAAATAATGCTTCGTGTATGTGGATGTCTTACAGGTTTCAAAATGTCTGCTAGTGGGATATTGTCATGGGAAGCCACAGTGGCTCCTTTGTTGTGGATTGAATACATCCCAGGCACAGCATGCAGTGAATACTTGGCTTTTGTAATACACACTGGGAAGTACTGACTATTCATCTTACAAAGTTAGACTTGTAACGATTATGCTACTTACCCTGTAAGGATCTGTTCATCACATGCTGTGCTGTAAGTTCACATGCTCTGCATACTCCTGCCATTTATATTCATGCACACTTGAGGCAGTTTAAGGTAGCCAAATTCTAAGACCATAGAAACCAGGATAGCTAATTTGAGCTGCGTGGGGTTTGGTGGTCTTACTCTGCCTTAGTTCTGCATCAGAAGGTCCGGACTGTTGGAAGCTTCTTGTGTGGAGAAATGGACATCTCAAAAAGGGTTGAGAACCAGGGTAGTCAGTCCCACGTGGAAGCCACCAGGATGAGGATGAGTAGTTTCCTCACTATACACAGTAGAACTGGGAGAGTAGCAGAGCATATGCAAAGATCCCTGACCAGTTCATCCACAGAGCACTACCAATGGATTGGTGCTATGGAAACCTGGAGGTGAAGATTAGGCATTTTGCATTTTCACAAGTGGCAGTGAGGTCGATGTCTGGGATTCCCCCGCTGCTGGATGTTTGTGAGTAGGACTTGAGGGTGGAGTGCCCGCCCACTGACTTGTTGAAGCGTCCTGTTGAGCAGATCTGCAAAGTCATTGCCCATCCCTGGGAGGTAATCTGCTAGGAGATGTACTCGGTGGTGGATCACCTAGTGCCAAAATCCCTGCGCAAGTGTTGACAGCTGCGAGGAGTGTGTGCCGGCTTGCTTGTGAAGACAAAACATGGCGGTCACGTTGTCTGTTCGCGCCTGGGCTACTTTGCCTTGAATGTCTTGGAGAAAGGTTTTGAAGGCCAGCTGTAAGGCTAAAAGCTCCTGATGGCTGATGTGGAGACCTTATTGATGAGGCGGCCACAGACCCAGGACTGTCATGTCCCAGAGATGCACCCAGAGCGAGCGATGCATCTGTTTTGATGGTCACCTGCGGAATAGGGGCTGTGAATAGCCTGCACCGCAATATGTTGTTGCTGCTCTGGCAATGGAGAGAGTGATTGGTGCTGGCTCTTATTAACACTAGATCTTCCCAGTGTCTCACCACTTGTGACCATTGTCCCGAGAGGCCCTTTTAAAGTGGATGCATATGGAGCCTGGAGTGAGGTACTATGGCTATGCAGGCGGCCATCCTACATACTTGGCGCATCACTGTTCGCACAGTGAGTGGATAGAGTGGCTGAAAAAGAGGCAGCAACTGCTGAAATGCAGCCAACCCTTTGTTTGCTTGGGTAGGCCTCGGCAGTGACTGCGTTTAGGACAGACCTCAGGAAGGAGCTGGAGGTAGGGCTTGGTGACATTGGCGGTAAATCCACAAGCAGGAGAAGGCACCTTGTGTGTGGGCTGGGCACTCCTGTCTGCTTGCGCTCTTGATCAGCCAGTCATCTATGTAGGGGAAGATGTGAACGTCTGAGGTGAGCAGCTACCAACAGCTAGGCATTTAGTGAAGACACTTGGGGCCTTGGTACTCCGAAGGGCAACATGATGAACTGGTAGTGCTTGCCACTTACCATCAAGAGGAGGCAGCATCAGTGAGCTGTATGTATGGGTATGTGGAAGTAGGTGTCTCAGGTATAGTGTAGCCATGAAGTTGCCTTGCTGCAGCAGGGGATGACATCCTGTAGGATGACCATTTGAAAATGCTCCAAGAGGATGTATCTCTTGAGAGGCCAGAGATCAAGAACTGGCCTGAGAGAGTGATCCTTCTTGGGGATGAGGAAGAAGACTCATTACAATGCCTCTTTTTCCTCTTGGACTTCCTCCTCTTCCAGCCCTGAAGAATCGAAGCAGATGATCTCTGGGCAGAGCCGATGAGCAGGTACATCGAAGGCTCGTCGTAGTCCTTTTTCTCAACACCAAACAGATCTGCTTCACAGAAGATGTCCAGCATCTCAGCTGAGGATCTACACATGGTGTGGGTTCAGTACCTTTCTCTCCGCTGATAAAGGGTCTTCATGCTCCTGTAGGTTGAACAGCAGTCACAGCAAGTTTTGGGGAGAGGCAGAGGTTACAAACGCTGTGGAGGTCAGCCCAGGGGTAATTCGTGTGGCACTGAGGGCCATTTCTTGAAGGGTGTCCAACCTATCACCCTATACGCCTCTTCATTCTATGGAGTCGGTAAGGAAGGTGCATGGCCCCGGAGGGCAGGGCGCCCAGAGGGCAGAGACACTCCAGCTTTCAGCAACAATGTCCAGAGCACGTTGAGAGAGAAATGGAAACAGGATGACCGTTGAAGTGGGAATCCTCTCAGCGACAGGAACGGAAACAGCAGGTCGCGGGACCACAAACATTCAGCATCGAGACCAGGACCAACTTTGATACACATCCAAAACCGATGGTGGAGAAAAACTATGGAGTTGGTGTCCTTGCGCGTACATAACTGAAGGAGGAGTGACTAATACCTTATGACTTGAACCTCTTAAGAAAACAAGTTGCAACAGTCCAAGCCAAACACAAAATGACATGCTACGGACATAGGTTTTTAAGTGGGACTTGGCAAAAGCCATGTATAGTTACTTTGCTTTATGAATGGATTTGCTGAGGTCACTGTAGCACATAAGGGCTCCTAACATCTAAAATGTGTAAGGCCCTTTCAGTAACCGATTCTGGTTGTGGAAAGAGAATTGGTAAGGCAAAGCTGGGTTAACATGAAACGCAGACCACCTTAGACAGGAAGCAGGGCTTTGTGCTGAGGACAACCCGATATCTGTGCACCTGAAGAAAAAAGTTATGTATCTAACAGCAATTCTCCAATACTGGTATCCTCCATAGATTCACATGCATTAATTATCTCAGACATCGAGCTGAGAGGCCCACTGTAGTCATATGGACTAGTGCAATGCTAAACGTAGCCTGGATACATTGAACACTGTCACATTAGTAACCTATTCGCATTATTTCAAAATTCCCACATTTCAACAAATCAGAAGAAAGCATAGAATTCAACTCTCACCACAGAGGCCAACCATACCTCTCATTTCTACTGCACGGTGTGTGTGTGAAGGAACTCCCATGCACTCTAAACAGTCTTTCATAGATAAGACTTGTTTTCTAATCTAAGCTTTACTACACTACTGATAGGAAAGCCAGCATTGATAAGATTTACTAATTCTGACTAAACAGACCATGTCTGAATCCTCAAAAGAAATGTCTTTTCAGATCATGTGAAACCTGTACCAAAAAGAGTCTTTATGCAGAAGATCATCACAACTATGGACTGCATAATTTGCCATATCTTTTCATTAAAATACCCTCAGGCACAGGGAGGGAAGGCTTTAACTTTGGCCTCAAAAATTAAAGTCAAGAGATTTTCCATTTTCGGGGGGACGAATCTGAAGATGCCTAAAGAGCAACAAAAAACAAAAAAGGGTTCATTCTAAGCCAGAAAGCTCCCTTTGGATCAACATCTAAGAAAATGCCATCCACTTCTAAGGATCCTATGAGGAACATACATTTAGAAGAAGAAAAATCAGAGATGAAAGTCCAGCCTCTGAAATGGCAGTTTTGAGTAAATCAATCCATCGACACACAAGCCTATCTCTGAACTGGTTATGACAAAGAAGAAAGGGCCTTTGGAATTAATCACAAGTCAAGGATCATCCAACGAACTAGCACTGATGAGACCACCAACGAAGAGACCACCCTCGACAAGACTACCATTGTCGAAGAGAGCTGATAAATTTCTACCGTCAACAACGACCAAATCAATGACGAACCATTGACAACCATCTTAACACAATCAAATACCATCGATGATCACCAACAAGATGCCATCAAAAGTGGTAACACTTTTGGCATAAACACAGTGAAGACAGCAAAAACTTCCAAGTTAACTCTAATATCAAGAAAGGGCACTCCAATGACCCTGTTGCCTAAACATATCTCTCTAAGCAAATTATCTTCTTATCCTCCTCAACACCTCTAGACAAGGAGGAATCTGATGATGAAGGCACCTTTAGAACAGCTTGTAGTCCAACAAAACTAAAAGTTAAATTTAAGGACCCAGATTAATGAGAGTATGAGGAAACCCAGAAAGTTTTTCCTGCTGATCCTTAAGGTCAAACCAAAGAATCTAGCCTTAGGGGTTCATATCAACGTTTTGAAGAACAGTGCGATGATGATTATGATCATGCTTGCCAGTCTGATTATGACCCATACAAACAAATTACACATTCCTCATATGAGCCAATGATTCTGGTACCAGTTACTTTGGGCAAAGATCTGCATCTCATACTTGACAATTATACCCGCTTCCCTAAATCCGAAATCACCAAACCACAAACACAGCTGCAATTCGAGGCCCCAAATTAGACCTATAACGCTCCATACTCTTGTAACGTCTTCGTCCAAGATGACGTCTTGCAGTACCCATTCCGCAACAATCGCCTCTGGCAACACATCCTACAACACGGCCCATAATAATGTGTATTTGGATGATGGCCATGAAGAAGGGGAAGTACAGATGATACCCTCAATATAAGGGTCTAGAATGGGAAGACTATGTGGTACCTGGGAGATACCACTCCTCCTGAAAGGGCATCAAAGAGGTTCAATATACCTGGTCCAGCAAAGGAAAATGACTGTTTCCTTTATGATTTCAAAGTACCAACATGAAAAACTGTATGAGCTCTACTCCTAATGAACAAATTACTTACCTTCTGTCACGCCTTATCTGGTAGAGACTATCTAGCCTTATATTCCTTACCGTAGAATTATCCCCAGGTGTCAGGCTGGTTCTGGAAATTCTTGAGCAGTACCCCAGTGCACTGGTAGGTGGCGTAGTTCGGCTCCGTGTCAGCCGCACCGGAATTGACGTGCACAGTGCCAATATAAGCACCACCCTAGGGCACCACCATCAGTTTCTTTTTGCGACCTTTCCACACCAGAGCACGAAGCCACGAAGGAAGTGGATTTACTGGTGGGCAGCACAATGGACCTGAGAAGTGTGACCTTATGCAGAAATCCGTCCGCAGAGCAGGGAGGAAGGGAGGGTCGGTAAGAAACCTGCAGCTAGACAGAGTCTCTACCAAATGGGGAATTACCAAAAGTAAGTAAGTTGTTCATCTAATAGAGACTTCTAGCCTCAGATTTGTTACCTCAGAATAGATACCCAAGAAATACCTACCCAGAGGTGGGTCTGCAAACAGATTAGACCAAAGTCCGGTAGGACCGAACGGGCAAAGCGCCCATCACAATGGCCCTGACTGTCTAGGCAATACTGGATAGTGAAGTAAGCAGAGGTTCCCACGTAGCTACCTGACAGATGTCCAGGACAGGGACTTGACGAGCTAATGCAGTGGCCGCAGCTTTGGCCCTAGTGGAATGAATGTGCAGGCCCTCTGCGTAAAACATTTTTATGCAGAGAGCTATCCATCATGAGGAGGTCTTTTTCTGCATGGCCTTTCCTTTCTTCGCCCCAACTTAGCAAGCAAAGAGTTGATCATCTACCTTAAACTCTTTACTTCGATCAATGTAGAACGACAACGCCCTTTTTGGGTTCAGGCAGTGGAGTTTCTCTTCTTCTTTAGAAGGGTGAGGCGTAGCAAAGAAGGTGGGTAGGGTTATATTTTGACCCATATGAAAAGGGGTCACTACTTTCGGGAGTAGTTTGTCTGGGTAGAATATTGTATAAAGAGGGTGCACAGAGAGTGTTTGCATGGGCAACAGAAAAGCCTGTTTGATGGTGAGTAAACTGAATTGAAAAGCTGTGTTGAGGCTTGAAGGTCGCACACATTAGAAAGGTCCAGACCAGATTGAGGTACCACTAGGGTATAATGAATAGTTTTGGAGGGAATAGGTGTTGGAGTTCCTTTAGGAAACGAGTCAAAACAGGTGACTGTAGTAAGCTGGCTCTTTATGTAGTATACCAAAAAGAGGTATGCTGTGTAAAGAGTCCAGGTATCCATTATGAGCGGACAGGGGCTTGCTCTAGCAATCTCAAGGTGCTCTATCTAGGGTAGCGTGGTCGAGCAAGTTTAGGCTCATCAGACAGGAGTGATAGACATTTTCTGCAAACACAGTCAATAAAGGATACACACACACAAAAATGAGATCCACACCAATTTAGAAAAATAACAGATATTTATATACATATTTTGAAACCAAGAACTTCGTAAAGAGCGAAGTACTTTTTTGCAATAGACTTTTTACAGTTTTTAGCAATGTTAACCAACAGTGCATTTTTACATGTAATGTTTTCCTATGGGAGAAAGTACATTTACTTGCAATACTTTTCCGTGGGACCCCTTTTGGTTGTGAGGTGGTAGAGGGGCAAGGACGAAAGTTCCACCAGCAGATTGGTCGGATCTGCCCTGGTGAGTATGGGTGCAGAGGTTGGTAGCCATGAGCACTACGAGGTAGAAAGACAGGGGGGCCACCTGGAAATAGGCTGCAGAGGGGACTTAGGGACAAGTCCCAAGCTCAAAATGTGAGGCTTGGGTCGTGAGGGTTCTGGGAGCACGGAGAAGCAGTTGGTTTTCTTAGACCTGGGCCATTCGACTCCGGAGCAGAGTGTTTGTAGTCGGCTGGCTATCGTGCGCCAAGGCGCTCACTGTTGTCAGTCAGGATCAGCAAAGAGGACAAAAACAGGACAGCCGGAGCGCTCTCGTGCGGACCTCTGCGGCTGGTCGTCTGTGATGTTGGTGGAGTCGGGACTGGACTTTCAACAAGCTTTGGTCTGGTAAGGGTGCAGGATGGCTCATGGAACTCCTGGTGTCTTCAGGCTAGGCAGAGAGACGGATCTGACCTCCTTGATTGTGTTGACCTTTTCCAGGGCGGCTACTGCTTCTTTAAACAAGAAGTCGACAACAGAAACTGCAGCCTCATCCCCATCATCCATTAGATGGCAGTGATCATGAAGACTAATTGTGAGAAAGTGCCATCTTTCTTGCACGGTATGCCCCCACTTTTTGAATTGCTGATGTACTTTGACTGAGTGTGCCCTGGGCTCCTGCCAATCAGGTGCCCAGGGCCTGTGTTCCTTCCCTAAAATTGCATTGAAGCCTAAAACCCAATTGGCATCTCTGGCCACATGTCAGTCCCTGGTAAATGGTACCATAGGTACCCAGGGCACTGTGACCAGAGAAGGCTTCTAAGGGCTGCAGCACTTATTGTGCCACCCTTAGAGGCCCTGTACCCTGACACACACACACTGCCTTTGCAGGCTGAGTGTCTTGGTGCAGAGCAAAACAGAGTCGACATGGCACACTTCCCTGTGTGCCATGCCCACAAACCACACTGCCCTGGCATACCTCAGTCACCCCTCTAGCTGGGTGCACTATGCCAGTGGTGAGGGTACAGGTGCATGAGCCCTGTACCCCTACAGTACCCAGGTCCATTTCTGGGCACTGTAAGTGCAGTGCTGCCATTAAGAGTATATGGTGCTGGGAGGTCGTCAACACGAACTCCACAGCACCATGATGGCTGCACTGGAGACTGAGAAGTTTGGTATCAAACTTCTCAGCACATTAAACCCACACTGATGCCAGTGTGGGATTTAATGTAAGATGCACGACAGAGGGCAACTTAGAGTTGCCCCCTGAACCTAACCCACAATCCACGTCCTGTCTGAGAGGCTGCCTAGGCTGCCACACAGCAGACATGTTGCTGGACCCTTTGGTAGAGAGCCATCCGCTCTCCTGGGCCTGCAACAATGTACGTCCTGGGCGAGATGCTAGGTCTCCTCCCCCAGGATGGGCAGGGGGAAGCTTCAAAGGCATGCCGCCTTTGTGAGCCTCCCCAGACCACTTGCTATACTCAGCAACTGGTCCCCACCGGTTCTAGTCCCCACTCTGGCGGGAAGACTGGGGGGGAAACCCAAGGGAGGAAAGGGGGTGTGCCAGTCTCTGCCAACCC
Source organism: Calotriton arnoldi (assembly GCA_963921515.1). Lineage (NCBI taxonomy): Eukaryota > Metazoa > Chordata > Amphibia > Caudata > Salamandridae > Calotriton > Calotriton arnoldi. The sequence goes on along the minus strand of CAWUFW010000484.1, from coordinate 3,301,595 downwards.
CACCCCTCATTTGGGGGAGGCGAGGTGAAGCACATCTCCGGGCTCTCGCCATCTTGAAGATGGGAAGCCCTGCCCAATCAGGACTAGGCTACTGCCCCCCTCCCACTGGAGAGTGGCAGGATAGGGGGTGTACCCACCCCAGGGAAGGAACCCATTGGCCCCTGCCCTTTACCTACCTGTAACGCCCCTAAATTTTGTATTTAGGGGCACCCTGAACCTTCCTTCCTCAGATCCCGAATCCGAAACAAGCAAGAAGAAGACCTGCCGTGCAGCTGCTAACAAGAGGGAGACACCACCAGACTTGGCCCCAGCCCTACAGGCCTGTCGACCCTCGAACCTGCTCCTGCTAAACCCCGGCGTCTCCAGTGGTCAGCAACCTCGAAAACCCCGGAGGACCTGACTGCCTTGTGACTCTAAAAAGACTAGGACTCCCACGAGCAGTGTTTCTGCTCAAAAGCAAGTAACAAAACCCTGGTGCCAGCCAGGAACCGCGACTCCTGCACACTCTGCACCCGCCGAACCCGGCCTGTGCCTGAGTGGACAAAGACCACGAGGACGTCCCCCCGGCGACTGTGACCCTGAATCCAGCACCCAAGGACCCTCCTCGACGCCTGCAGCCTCAGAACCAGGGACCCCTCCAACCGCGACCAGCAGAGGGTAAGATTTCCGACGCAACAAGACACCCCTGCACCCGGCGCCCTGCGGCCCCCTGTGCCCAACTCCGGGGTGCCTACCTAACCTACAGCTTCCCAACTTACCTCTCGAAGTGGTGGTCGCACCTGAAGAATCTCCGTCTCTGAGCTTGCAGCCGTTGTTCGTCCAGTAGCTTCTCCATTGAAATCCATTGAGCGCCCGACGGCTCAAAAGCACACTGCACCCGGCCGCCCCAGTGCCACTGAGGGTGCACCAACTATCCTATTCTACTTCCCCACTTGCCCTGTGTAAGTGACCAGGAGCCCAGCTCCCACAGCCGCGTGGCCTGCTTGCTAGCAGCCACCAACCAAGGGCCCCCTGCCCGCCATAGGCTAACATTGGGCCTAACTCACTCTGCACCCGGCCGCCCCTGTGCCGCTGAGGGTGTACCAACTGTACCTACCTGACCCTGGGAGACCCCTGAGTCTATTCCCAGAACCTTAACTCTGCCAGTCGAGTATTTACCTGAAAGCCGATAAGTGTCGAGTTTTGAAACTTTAAAATATTCACTAAAAATCGCCCGATCAACGAAAACGAAATTACTCACCTGTTATCAGGAGAGATCCCAGTGCTGGATCTTGGTGCCCAGCACTGACCCTGAAAAGTAATCACAACTGTACTTACCAATAACTTGATTTTCCTCCATAGGATAACATTGCCTGGTTTTTGCCAGAAATTCTTCTAAGTGTCGATTTTCAGGAAATGCACCAGGGTTGAATCCAGGATCCAACCCTGAGTAAGAAAATCATACGTAAAGTAACTGAAACTGCTTTTACTTTAAAACTCCCATTGAGCTCAATGTTATAATTGTGTTTGAATTGTGTTGCCTATTGCAACAACTGTAGCTATTGCATTTAAAAGTCTATTGCTTATTGAAAGTATACAACTACAGCATTTTATTCCAGTATTTTGATACCTATTGTTGGTTCTAAAATAAAACAACTATATATTTTTATATACAAAACAATTGGCCTAGAGTTCAGTTCTTGAGTGTGTGAGACCATTTGCTGACTGAGTGTTTACAACAAATGCTTTACACTGTCCTCTGATACTGCCTTACTGCTTGACCAAGCTACCACTTTAGAGAGTAAGGTTATATCTAACTTTAGCCTCTGCCAAACCTCTGGGGACTGTGGACTCTGTGCACACTGAACCTTACTTTGGTTCAGTATATAGAGAGCCACTTTCTTACACTAATCAGCAGTTCCTTACTAACAAAAGGCCTCATGGGATTTCTAAAGGTAACCCTGTCTCTATCCTCCTCTCTTCAGTGTCTAGATGTCATTACTCCAAGCTGCAGGAATGCAGGCAAAACACTTCCACTGTCTGGGAGCGCAGTCCTCAAAATCCATTTTGCACTTTGCCAGGCCAGAAGCATCTAAAAAGGATCCCACTAGCCTCTACTACTCAGGCTCACGCATATACACAATTGATCACCACACGGTTACACACACCGCACATATACCTCCATTGGGCTTGGGATGCCATTGCAAGGGTATGGGCATGCACATCCTCGCATGCGCTCAGCGTTGCTCTTCATAAGTGGGTCCAGAAGAAAATACCAAGCAGCGTTTGAATGAACTGCCCATTTCATTCGTACTTCAATGTGAGTAAAACGTGCACATGCGGTAGACGGCATGTCCCATTGTCTCATTCAGAGCACTTTTGGCCTTCGATCCAGGCAGCCTCGGCTGCTTCAACTCACTGTCCCATTTGCCACATACAGGCGCCCTCTTCTGGCTACTATGTGGCACAGGCATAGCTTACAGCTCTCACATTAAAGAAAACAGTGCTGTGGTTGAAAATGTGCAGAGTGCTAGTTTGTGTTCAAGTGAAGAAATTGTTGAAGCAAAGCATTGATAATATATAGGCTTCTCTTGCTCGAACAAGTTACTTACCTTCGGTAACGATATATCTGAAAGTAACATTAGTTCGTTATAGATTCCTTACCTTAGAATTAACCCCCAGGCGTCAGACTGAATCCGGAAAGTTTTTTCGTCAGCAGTACCTCTGCGCGTCGGAAGGTGGCGTCGGTCGGCTCCGCGTCAGTCGTTGGCGTCGTGGTCGCCGAGATGATGTCGCAGGAGCTACTTAGACGCCACCTTCGCGCGCTGACGTCAGTTCTGTACACGACTTTACGCACCAGAAACGCAGAGCCATGCAAGACACTGACCACTGGTGCACAAAACTAGGGCCCTGAAAGGATAACCTTAACCCTAGAAATCAGTTCGCAGAACGGGGAGGATGGGTGGGGCGGTAAGGAATCTATAACTAACTAATGTTTCTTACAGATATATCGTTACCGAAGGTAAGTAACTTGTTCATCTGAAAGAAACACGTTAGTTATAGATTCCTTACCTTAGAATAGATACCCCAGCAATACCAACCCCGGAGGTGGGTCTGCGAACCAATATCACATCAGCAGGTCCTGGAGAACAGAACGGCCAAAGAAGCCTTCTCTCCGGACCTCGCTGTCCAGACAGTAGTGTTCGTAAACGTGTGCAGTGATGCCCACATAGCTGCCTGACAGATGTCATTCAGAGGAACTCCTCGTCCCAAAGCAGTAGTGGCTGCCGTCGCCCTGGTGGAATGGGTGCGTAGCCCCACTGGAGGCTCCTTTTTAGCCAGAGAATAGCATGCCTAAATACACAAAACGACCCATCGAGAAATGGTTTGCTTGTGTACGGCCCGGCCTTTCTTGGCACCCACGTAGCCAACTAAGAGTTGGTCATCCACCGGGAACTGTTTCGTGCGATCCAGATAGAAAGAAAGCGCACATTTTGGGTCCAGACGGTGGAGCCTCTCCTCCTCTTTCGAAGGATGCGGAGGCGGAAAGAAGGTGGGCAAAGTGATGGTCTGCCCAATGTGAAAGGCAGTGACAACCTTGGGAAGGAAGGAGGGACGAGTCCTGAGAACCACCTTGTCCGGATGGACAGACAGGAAAGGAGGTTTGGAGGAAAGGGCCTGGAGCTCACTCATTCTTCTGGCAGAGGTGATGGCTACCAGGAAAGCAGTCTTTAGCATCAGAAGCCGCAAAGAACAGTTGTGAAGCGGCTCAAAGGGAGCACACATGAAAAAGGTTAAGACTAGATTCAAGTCCCACTGAGGCATAACAAAGGGAATAGGAGGAAAGAGATAAGATGCCTTTCAAGAAGCGATTAACAACCGGGGACTTGAAAAGAGAAGGCTGATCTGGAAGCCGAAGGAAGGCAGAGATGGCCGAAAGATATCCCTTGATAGTGCCCAGAGCAGAGCCCTGCTGGGCTAAGGAAAGAAGAAACAACAGAACCTCAGAAAGAGGGGCAGAAAGGAGATCCACAGCCTTTGCTGTGCACCATGTCACAAACTTGTTCCACCGGCAGGCGTATACCGTCTTAGTGGAGGGACGCCTGGCTGCCAAAATGACATCACAAACTTCAGGAGGCAGGTCAAAAGACGTCAAATGCCGGCGCTCAATCTCCACGCAAGGAGGTGGAGGCTGGACAGGTTCGGGTGGAGGACCGTCCTCTGCTGCTGCGACAGAAGATCCTCCCGAAGAGGCAGTCTGGTCGGAGGATCGATGGCCATGTTGAGCAGCTCGGGATTCCATACTCTTCGTGCCCAATCCGGAGCCACAAGGATGACTTGGGCCCGGTCGCGCATGATCTTCTTCAGCACTCTGGGCAGAAGTGGTATAGGCGGAAAGGCGTACAACAGACTGCAACTCCACTCACGACGAAAGGCGTCGCCTAGCGAGTGCCGTCTTAGAAATTCCAAAGCGCACAATTGCTGAAATTGCGCGTTCTCTTCGGTGGCGAATAGATCTAACCAAGGCTCTCCCCACTGTCGAAAGAGACCTTGCACCACCTCCGAGTGAAGACGCCATTCGTGATCCATCATGCACCTGCGGCTGAGTTCGTCCGCCCTGGAGTTCAGGGAACCTGCCAGGTGTTGAACCACCAGGGATATGCCCTGATGTTCCAGCCATGTCCAGAGGCGGAGGGCCTCCTGACATAGGGTCCACGACCCCACCCCGCCCTGTTTGTTGCAGTACCACATGGCGGTGGTGTTGTCTGTGAACACCTGCACTACTCTTCCCCGGACAGAGGGAAGGAATGCTTTGAGTGCAAGACGAATCGCCCGGAGCTCCAGAAGGTTGAGATGGAGCCCGGACTCCGGAGACCAGAGTCCTCTGATCTCCGCCTCTCCCATGTGGCCGCCCCATCCCAGAAGGGATGCGTCTGTCACCACTGTGTGATCTGGTTGGGGAAGGGAGAGGGATCTGCCGTCGACCCAATCCTGGTTCGTAAGCCACCACTGCAACTGTTGAGCAGTGCCCTCCGAGATCTGGACGCAATCGGACATATTCCCCATATGCTGCGCCCACTGGAACTTCACGTCCCACTGCAGAACCCGCATATGCCACCTGGCATAATCGACCAACAGAATGCAGGAGGCCATGAGGCCCAGCAGCCTCAGGGTCCTCTGGACCGAAACCCGGGATAGAGGCTGAAAGATCAGAATCATAGCCCGAATATCCAGGACTCGCTGTTCGTGGGGATAAACCCAAAACCGCGTCGTGTCCAGAACCGCTCCGATGAAGAGGAGCTCCCTGAGAGGGAATCAGGTGCGACTTCGGCACATTGATGGAGAACCCCAGCGAATGCAGAAGGTCGGCCGTAGTCTGGAGGTGGGAGACGACAGCCTGGGGCGAGCCCGCCTTCAACAGCCAGTCGTCGAGCTAGGGGAAGACTGGAACCCCTGATCTGCGCAGAAGAGCTGCGACCACCGCCATCACTTCCGTGAACACCCGAGGGGCGCTGGTAAGACCGAAGGGGAGCACAGTAAACTGAAAATGCTCGTAGCCTACTGTGAACAGCAGGTAACGCCGGTGGGCCGGCAGGACGGGGATGTGAAAATAAGCGTCCTGCAAGTCCAATGCTACCATCCAGTCTCCAGGGTCGAGAGCAGACAAGACCTGAGCGAGCGTCAACATCTTGAACTTCTCCTTCTGGAGGAAGCGGTTGGCGTTACTGAGATCCAAGATAGGACGCAGGCCCTTATCCTTCTTGGGCACCAGAAAGTAGTGGGAATAACAACCACAACCTACTTCCGGGGCAGGAACGCGCTCGATGGCTCCCTTGGCCAAGAGAGCGGAAACTTCCTGTTGGAGAAGGCCCAGGTGATCCTCCGACATGCGGTGGTATTGAGGTGGCATGGCTGGAGGGGTAGCCTCGAAGGGGAGGGAGTAGCCCCTTCGGACTATTTGCAAAACACACCTGTCCGACGTGATGGTGCGCCAGTGGGGGAGGTGATGGCGTATCCTGACGCCCACTGGCGTTTGATGGGCCTGAAAAGTCGTACTAGGAAGGTTTGGAGGCTGCTGCAGAGGGGGGGTTGGTGGACTGGCCCGCCCGCTGGCCCCCTGAACCATGGCGTTGGTTCCCACGTCCCCGGCCGCGCAAAAGTTGGGTAACTTGCTGCGGCCGGTGGCTCTGGGCGGGGCGTAGTGGGGCACCCCTTCCGTAGCCACGAAAGGGGCGAAAAGCAGACTGCGCTGGGCGGCTGGAGAGGCCCAAGGACTTGGCCGTAGCCCGTGAGTTCTTGAAACGCTCTAGAGCGTTGTCCGCTTTGTCACCAAAAAGGCGACGGCCATCAAAAGGCATGTCCATCAAGGTGTTCTGGACATCCCCCGAAAAGCCAGTCGATCTCATCCAGGGGTAGCGACGAAGGGCTACCGACGTTGAAATTGTCCTGCCCAGAGAGTCGGCGGTATCCAGCCCACAACGGATGGCAAAGCCTGGGAGAGCAGCACACGCGCAACCGAGTCCCACACAGAGTGGGAATAACGGCCCAAGAGACAGGCAGTGCTTACCAACCGCAGTCCTAAGCTGGCGGAAGAGAAAATCTTCTTCCCAAAATGGTCCAGCTTCTTGGATTCCCTTTCCGGGAGAGCGGTAGGGAATGCGCTCTTGGAAGTGGAGGCTTGGACCGTCAAGCTCTCCGGGGTGGGGTGTTGGGAGAGGAAAGTGGGGTAGCCCGGAGGCGGGCGGTGGCGTCGGGCAATCATCCTATCCACGGGAGCCCCCGTGTTGGGCCTGGACCACGTGCCCAAAAGGACGTCGGTAAGGGTCTCATTAAATGGCAGCAGGGGCTCCGAAGAGCTCGCAGCCGGTTGAAGCACCTCTGTCAGGAGGCTAGTCCTGACCGCCACCGTAGGAAGCTAGAGGTTGAGGGCCTCGGCCGCCCTACGCAACACCACTGCGTATGACGCTCCCTCCTCCGTAGCCACGGTAGGAGGAGACAACATGCCATGGTCAGGGGAAGTATCAAGACAACTGTCATCCCTCAGTTCCTTTCTCCAGTCCTGTTCAGATCCTAGCTGATCAGTTAAAGGGTCACCTTGTTAAAGATTGCAGGAATCGCTGTTAGCATGAGCTGAAAGCCATTTTGTTCTTGGCAGCCATTTTAGTAAGCCATGTGCTCGCCATGTGCTTTCTCCCTCTTCCAGAGTCTTGCACATGCTCAGAAAGGCCTAGCTGGTAGAATGCACCTGCTCCTAGTATAGAACTGTCAGGCTATTCTTACTGATGTAAGCAGTTTAGTCTCCCCTCCCACTTTGTGGAGCAAGCAAATTTTGTATACCCATATTAGTCAATAAGCATGCTTGTATGTGCTAGGACCTCCCCTTGATTTTATGCCGACTATGTAACAAATGCATATATAAGGACCCTGTTCTCTGCACTCCTTAGAATGCCTCCTACAGTGGCCTGCGGGTACCGTATGACGCAATCTCCCTCATCTGAGGTTATTAAAATATGTTATTTGATATTACAGCTTCCGTGCCAATCTCTTCTTTGTTGGTTTTAAGGACCAGGTGTATCAGTGAACCCCTAAAAAGGTTTTTATTTCTACAAAATGGCGCCCAACGTGGGGCTCATCGGTGAAGCGGCTATCCAAGGGAGTGGTCTTGAAGGGAGACAGGAATCTACTGAGGAGTACAGGACAGGAATCTACTGAGGAGGTACCCTGTGCACGGAGATTGTTTGTCTTTCCAGCCCAGTATATTTCTGGTCTTCCTGATCTGATCCTCCAAGTGTTTGCCGCTCCCGACTGAGAACTTCTTTGGTGTGAGTATTCTAAAAAACGACCGTTAGGTCACTCAGAACTTGGCAGTTGGAAGCTGGAGACTTTGGTTTGGTAAGGTTGCTGTAGCAACACTTTGTTTGGAATGACTTGGCCAAGATTTTGGTTTGTTTGTTTTGTTTGTTGCAGCAAATGAAGGCAGGTAATGAGGAGATGTTTCTCTAACTTTGAAAACTTGAACGGCACACATTGTGTTAAGTGTCACTTGGAGTATAATATTATATATGCTATAATATTCTTGACATGCCTGCTTCTAGCACACTTCGTAGAAAGTGTTGCTGTCTTGGAGGTACCAATATGGATTTAGTAAGTACTCAGCTGACTCCCTCAGAGGGGATACCTAAATAGGTTTAGGTATAAAAAGATATTTCTTCCGTGATGACTAGTACACCATGGAACCAAATATATATATACAAAGGATGCGGATCTGCGCACTTAGTAACATTCATAAGTGGTGATATGCAGAGCGCTTTTTGAGTGTTCTACCAGCCAAAACTGGCGAATTTGGTGTATTTTGGCTTCTTGAACATGGAACAGTCTTTTGGGCTGTTTTGGTGCAGTCTTTTGGACTACTTTTGAGAGCTCTTCTTGTAAATATGACTTACAATTAGTATTTACAAATAGTTTGGTTTTGCGTACAGTCTGTAGGCTGTCTCTTGTTTTTGTCCTAAGTGTTGATTTGTGCGTTAATTGGTTTTTTTTTTGTATGTGGTTGTGGACTGACATGCTTGAAAGTACTTGTTTTAGTAAAGTAGACTATGTTTTTTGTGTAAGAATGGCTAGCCTTAAGCGCGCTGTGTTGTGTGTTAGGAGTGTATGACCCCCTTCTGAAAATGTCTGGAATGAGCTAAATTTGGTTTTTGTTGTCATTCTGTTATGCAAATGTCATTTAAATTACTACATTTTAAAATTCAGGGAATGAATAATGTAACATATGCTAAATAGCTGCACGCTACCATTAAAATTGACAAAGTAAGAAACTATAGATATGTGCAAATTGCCACACTGGTAAAGATAAATCAGAATTCACATTCAATAGGAATAAAATAGGCCTCATAGAAAGGAAGGAAAAAACGAATTTGTGTGCTTTCAGACAACTAGGACTAAAATGCAAAATGTTACAGTATTATCCTTATATATTAATATTGAAAGGCATTCACATCATCTGAGTGAATTGGTTGTTGCTGAAATAAACACGACATTACAGAACGATAGATTTGTGCTGGCTTGAAAGGCGTGAGATGTTGACGCCTGCTGGTCAGAACACAGCTGTGTCAACAACACATGGCTATTCTTGGTCCCAAGCCACAAGGAAACTGCTGAGTCAACTAGATTTTAAGTTAGTGCAAACACAGTATAAAGGCGTGCATTAAAAACTGCTGATTTTAAAAGTCAGAAAAGACAGTTTCATTATTTTGGATAACAGAGAAAAGATTAAAAGGGATTTTCTTTCTTAATGCTTTTTACACAAGCATATCCGTGGTTCTGATGTTAAATAATTACTGTCCTTTAAAAGTGACGCAGACTTTTCATGTTTCAAGTAAGGCTTCTGTGCTTAGAGTTTATTCATTTATAAGGTGATAGGAAAGGAATGAGGCTTGCTTTTCATATGTGGAACCATCAAAAGGGTTGGTGATCAATATTTAAAAAAAAGGAGAATTTTGATTATGTGAAAAAAAATGTTTATTAAAAATAATTGCCCTAAAATTGTTTTTGATCTTTGTAATGTCTGATAATCATACTGTGAATAATATATAGCTCCTAGCATCAAAGTTGGATTTGAGTAGCACTTTACCATGATGTGGGGAGTGCAATGTGAAATTTCACTTTATCCAGGCATATAAAAACTTATTTTTTAAGGGTGTACCTTATACATTTCTGATCCCCCATCTCTGGGATATCTAGAGGACACCCTGGAGATCCCTAATATGCCAAAATATTGTAGGTTATTCATTTTTAAGTGCCCCTACCACCAAAGTCGAAATTGGGCAAAATTCACTATTTAAAAGCAGTTCTGCCACTCAGGGCAGGTTTCAAACCGATCTCAGGCTTCAGAGCTGGTACACATGCAAGTATAGAACAAACAGCTGACCTCTGTACTGCTAGACTGCACACCACACACTGTACACAAATGAAAATAAGTATAAAGAAACCAGCAGAAGTTATTATCCTACCTCTAAATTACTGGAAAACAGGTACGGAACAGGACTGCCTTTCAGCTGTGATTCTCCAGAGTTGCTTTGAATTGGAAAGACCGCATGGAAAGCCTTGCACAAAAATGGGACAGCTGGTAAGGGTCACAGGTCGAAGTTCTACATTTAGCAACCTAGCAGGGCTAAGGGTAAGGGTTTGCTTTGACACTTCGACCTCCGAACAGATTTTGACAGAAGAGATGACAGCGCAGAGAGAGGAAGAGAAGCTTTGCTCACTATTTTTGGCAAAAGCGAGTTTTGCGCAGTTATATGAACAGAAGGAAAAGCAGTGACGTATGTGGGCCCTGAGTAGAGCATAGCTCTGCCATGTATATAAAAATAATGGTTTTAGCTTAAAGATTACTGTGCAAGGGCTGAGATAAGGAGGCAATAGATTTTAGTTTGCATACATGCGCCCTCATGTTAATCTAGTACAATTGCTGAAGGAATTGGTAGTTAGTTATTAACGCTTTCTAAAGTTAACTCAATGTGCTTGTGTTAGGCTGAATAAGAAAATAGCCACTTTCTAAGATATCTCCTACAAGTTTGTTTGTGCCCAGTTGCCACAAATAGGGGTAGATAGTGTTGACAGAAGGTAAACCTGTTTTCAGGTTTTCCTACTGTCAAAATGGGGGAAGGAGGTTAGCTCCTGGGCAAATTAAGGGTAGGCAAATTTATGTTTTTTCTCTCTTTTTCTCACTCTCTCTTGAGTCTGTCTAAGCTGTCTAGGAAATGGCCATGATACATTTAATTGGCTATTCAATAATACTGTTTTAAAATTGTTAGAATTAATAAAATGATTAAAAAATATGCTATGTTACTGCCCATCCTGTATGAAAAAATGAGTAGAACAGATTGATGTTCCCTTATTTGACCTTTAAAGGGAACTGTATAGTGGGGGTTTCTGTTCAAAAACCTCAGGTGACAACACCATTATTGTTTATGTTATTCTCATGTTATATACAGTTTTGCAAGGGCATTGCTAGTCTTTTATTAGCTAGTCTGTGTAAATAAGCTGACAGCTCTTGTTAGAGCTGATGTTGCATAGTCCGGATCGTGAAAAGTAGAATGCAGGAAAGACGCCCATGTGATCCTTAGCAAACATTTTGAAGGAAAATATTGTTTTATAGGAGTTTGTTTGTCACAACATGTTCTGTTGGAGAAATTTATGTACCCCCTATGTTGAGTTTTTTTTTTTTAGTTATTTATGAAATAAGAATCCCTGTTAAATTAGCAGTTTTAGATTTTCCCGCTGCGCCTATAACATGAGAGCATGGTCCTAAGTGTAAAATGTTGGTGCTTTTATTAAGAGAAATTATTTTAGAAGTGTCTGCAGTCCTGTACAAGTAATGCAAGGTTCATAAGTAGAAGTGTAGAAAAGTTCCTTTTTCTTGAGGTTCTTCAGATGAATAATATAGGAATACACAAATGTAAGGATTTGGAGTATGTCTGTATTGTTTTTCTCTTTTCCTCAGAATTTAGTAAATGAACACAGACTTCCTTGGCTGCTTGGGATTGGGAGAAAAAATCAAATCGTGTAACGTATTACTCTTGTCAGTTCACCAAAAGTTCCTTTTATACTTGCCAATAGGTCTAGGGTTTTTTTTTACTCTCAGATAGATGAAGTGGTTCTTGGGTGCCTTGCTAATGTATAAGGCGCCCCAAGACTAAGGAAGTATTCTGAGACTATCCTCTCTGTTGATAGATTATTTCTGTGCCTTGTCTAAACACCCTTTTGTTCTGTGCACCAATAGATATTTGCTGCCCTACAACCATTGCCAGAGGGGCCCGGACATCAGATCCAGCCTGGGAGTCAGCGCCAGTCCAGCTTGAAGCCAAGATGAAGATAACCAGCACAGCCATTGCTGGCAACTAGGACCTCAGTGAAGGCGGAAGCACTGGGACGTGAAGTGTGTACCCCTGCCACTGTCTTGGGCGAAAAGACGGGGTCACAAATCAGGATGGAGAAATCTTTGTGTGGATCCAGTTTTTGATGCCCAGCTGAGAGAGTCACAGACAGACAAGGACGGCAAGGAGGCTTTTACTTGAGGTAACCCCCTTTGAAACAAGGGTTGCTTCACATATCCCAGCATCAGGCCTCTGAGTCCTGGTCCCCAAGTGAATGCAAGTCTGCGCCTTTGTTTGTTGATCAAGGGATGCCTGAGCATATTGGCTACAATCAGTGGCCCCAATAAAAGAGCAGTGCGCCAGCGGAGCAATACAGGAGTTAGGGAAGGACTTGAGTTTAGGGTACAGGTGCTGTGCCCTTGGTGCCTGTTAGATTAAAGTGAAGAAAACTGGTGCACTGCCTGAGACACTGGACAGGATCGTTGAAAGACTTTTTCCTCTCAAACTGGGCCGTGATTCTTGAGTTGCGAGTTGTGTAGCTCCACCGTGGGAACAACAAGAGCCTGCCTGTGAGGCTCAAATGGACACAGGGAGAAGACTCCCCCTCTGGATGGTTGTACAGCGGCTTCAATTTCCCAAGGACTCTTTTTTTGTTAATAATGTACCCCTTTGGTCGTCCCATTTTTGAGGAGGAGCAGCCCTTTGCGGCTCCTCGTCCTAATTCCTATGGCCCTGTGTGGTCCTCCTGGTCCCCCGGAGCCAGGATTGTTTTTGTAATAATCTGTCTGACTTCCTTAATATTTGCATTACTTATCATGCTTATTCTACACGAAAAACGTTTTCCTGAGCAGTTGACAAATGTTACTTTACTCTTTCCTGGAGTATATTAATTGATACTTTAGCCCTCATAAAGGAACACTGGGAAAGTCTATTGAAAATGTTTTTATTAGGTATGTGCTGTTGGCTATTCTGAAATTGAAATAGATGGTCACTGAAATACATCAGAGCCCTGAAACTTAGAATTAGACTAGATGGTTTTGGGATTTGCTTTCTGCTTAGGGTTGGAAAAATATTGAGATTTCTGTTTGAGATAATAGTCATTACTCTCTCCTGCTACCTGTATGACCCAATGCTCTGTTCCCTTTGTACTCCTGCTTATACCTTATATATATATACCCGCTTAATGAAATGTTTAGAATGTAAATGCCCACCTAGCAAGGGATTAGGATATTAATGAATTTATGAGAAGAAAATGTGCAAAATATTTTCTATGTTCCTTCTAGATCATAGGAATGTCTTTAGCTCATGCTAAAAGGACCATCTGTTAAAGATTGCAGGAATCGCTGTTAGCATGAGCTGAAAGCCATTTTGTTCTTGGCAGCCATTTTAGTTAGCCATGTGCTTTCTCCCTCTTCCAGAGTCTTGCACATGCTCAGAAAGGCCTAGCTGGTAGAATGCACCTGCTCCTAGTATAGAACTGTCAGGCTATTCTTACTGATGTAAGCAGTTTAGTCTCCCCTCCCACTTTGTGGAGCAAGCAAATTTTGTATACCCATATTAGTCAATAAGCATGCTTGTATGTGCTAGGACCTCCCCTTGATTTTATGCCGACTATGTAACAAATGCATATATAAGGACCCTGTTCTCTGCACTCCTTAGAATGCCTCCTACAGTGGCCTGCGGGTACCGTATGACGCAATCTCCCTCATCTGAGGTTATTAAAATATGTTTTTTGATATTACAGCTTCCGTGCCAATCTCTTCTTTGTTGGTTTTAAGGACCAGGTGTATCAGTGAACCCCTAAAAAGGTTTTAATTTCTACAACCTGACCCCTCCCAGTCCTCCTCCTCATCCTTAGGTTGCCAATCTGGCCGAAAAGGGACCCCAGGAGGGAACAGGGGGAACAAAAACCCCACTTGGCGCCGGATCCGGCGTCGGGCGACACCGGTCCGGCTCCGGGTCCACCTCGGGATGGAGGCCGGGGTCGATGCCGGCCAGGGACACGACCGGCGTCGGTTGCGGTGCCGGAGGAAGCGGCGCCGGTGGAGGTGTAATAAGGTCAACCGTGGCCGGAGCCGATGGCGGAGAAGGCCCCAACCGAGTCCGCGGGGCCCGAAGGCACGCCGGCGGGTTCGGGTCGCCCGAAGATGACATGCATCGCCTCGTAAAATTTACGAAGTTGGGCGGGAGTCTCTCCGGGTCCCAGGAAGGGGGGGAAACTGAGTCGACTCCACGGGCTCTGTGTGCGGAGCCGCAGGAGGGGCACCGCCCGCATCCCTCGTCGCGTCAGCCGACCGACTGGGAGAAGTCGAAGAGCGACGATGCTTCTTCGACTTCTTTTTGTGCTTCGACTTACCCGACCCCGAGTGCGAAGACTTCGATGACTTGGACGAGTGGTGATGGCTCCGCGACCGGTCCCTCGCGACCTCGAACGGCGCAGAGCTGTCTGCCGGCGCTGAAGCAGCTTTCGGGACCGCTCCCGCAAAGCCTTCGGCGCCATCGACCGGCAGTCGGAGCACGACTTGGGGTCGTGGTCGCACTCCAGGCAAAAGAGGCACACGTGATGCGGATCAGTAACCGACATCAGCCGGTTACAGAAACTGCAGGCCTTGAAGCCCGGCATCCCTCGTGCACCAGGAGTCGTAGACTCAAAAAAGACGTCGACAAAAGTCGCTCAAATAAGTCAGTCAAAAAGTGACTGGAGGTACCGCTCTCTCCGGACCTGCGCTGGCTGGCGCGGAAAAAGAAAGAACTGACGTCAGCGCGCGAGGGCGGCGTCTAAGTAGCTGCCGCGACGTCATCTCGGCGACCACGACGCCAACAACGGACACGGAGCCGACCGACGCCACCTTCCGACACACAGAGGTACTGCTGACAAAAAAACTTTCCGGATCCAGTCTGACGCCTGGGGGTAATTCTAAGGTAAGGAATCTATAACTAACATGTTTCTTTCAGATTTTGAAATTATATTTAAGTTGAAGGCTAAATGAAATTTTTCCTTTACACATCTACCACTAACATCACAATACAAAATCAAATCAGATAAAGCTAATCTGCCTCCTCACCTGATGGAAAGTACACAGCGCCAAGAGCATGTAGAACTCAATGTATGTGGTGATAGATGGAGGACTCCAATCAGTGCAGTAGATTAATCACCCCTGAAATGCCTCGATGGGTAGAAGCAAAATCATGTGGTTTAATAATTGGCCCTATTCCACATTTTGCCCATTTGTCCTTTACTATTCACTGATAGGGTCGAACTCGCTGATGTTTGAATAGAGCACAAGAATCAACAACTGTCTGTGTCTCTCTATACCAAACCCACCGCAAGGAATACGTTACTCCACCACAGCAGCTTCCATCCGCGCTGTCAGAGAGATGGGATCCCCTTCAGCCAATTCCTACGTCTACGTAGGAATTGTACCAACATTTTTGATTTCACCAGACATGCGGACACCCTTAAAAATAACCTTTTAGCTCGAGGCTACCCCAAAAGATTGGCGCGGGACTCATGCAAACGAGCTAAATACTACGATAGGGAAACCATGTTTACTCCCAAGAATAACACCACTGAAGAGAAACTTGTCTGTGTCACCCGCCACTCCAATCTCAATCAAAAAATCAAATAGGCTATATATTCGGAGTGGCACCTCCTTAACATCAGAGAGGATGGCCCTAAAATACCAGGACCCACTTTCGCCTTCCGACGGAACAAGAACTTACGGAACTTTCTAGTGAGGGCCAAACCCAATCCAGAAGACACTTTCCTTCATAAATCCATCACTGGTTGTACTCCCATAAATGGCAACCATAGATGCGGCACATGCCATGCATGTGACAATGCCATCATATCAGACCGCATTGTCATTGGAAGTAGGACCATCGAACTTAAGAACATGACTAACTGCAGGACATCCAATGCGGTGATTTGTGTTCTCTGCCCGTGTAACCTCTGCTATGTAGGTGAGACTGGCAGGGAGGTGAGAACACGGATCGGAGAACACAAATCTAATATTCGCACTAAGAGAATCACTGCCCCCCTGGTCCAACATTGGCTGGACATGGGACACAACGAGAGGGACCTCAGATGGACCATTTTAGGAAAAATCACAGCCATCAGAGGGCAGGATGACCACAAATTTCGCAAGATGAAGGAGGTATTCTGGATCTTTTTCCTCAACTCCGAACGACAGGGATTGAACGAAACCACGCCTTGGGAACAAGCTATCTAATTTATCTGTATTTCAGCTTGCCCCCCTATGCGGTATACAGCCTTCCAGTATTGTATTCATGGACTCGTTTGAGTCCTTCTCTTTTTTCCACCCTCTTGTCCACTTGGGGTTCTGTGTTTCTTTTTCTCTGTGAGCCTTTGTTCCATCGGGGCCACATTTATTTAGCATCTATCCCTTTTATCCTCTTTTTTTCCTGATCGCGCCGTCCCCTTTTTATTTAGTTATCCTTTTTCAGTCACCATTACCTGTAGGGTCCTTTATTATTGTCTAGGACCTTTGGCCCTATTCCTTCTATATATATAATCTTTCTATATATATATATATTTAAAAAAATATTTTTCCCTCTCTGCCCCGTGTGCCTCATTTACTCTTTTCATTGATTAATTTATTTTTTGCTGCCAGTATCCAGCATTGTTTATTTATATAAAAAAAATATTTTTTTGTTTATTAGTTTTTGCATATATATATTTTCCATTTCTGTTATGTGTCTTGTTTTGTTAGTTCTTTTGGTATTCCATATTTCGGAGCCTCCGGTACTTCGTTGGTCCGTCTTTTAATATTTATATTTATTCTTTTTCTCCATGCCCGCGTGAACTATCAGTCCAACCTGGCCACCAGAATTCACCTTCTTCGGGCCACTTGGTGTAACGCTCCAGCTCTTATAAGATGGGGCGTGTTCCCGGACTTAGGCCGATAAATAGCCCATGCCGTTCCTGCCCTTATCACGTGACCTTCTCAAAGCGATCGTATACGCCGACCGCATCGATACTTCATCGAGGACTGAGACACCCAACTTATTTCCAGTGAAGATCTTTTTTCCCTTTTCTGCGATAGACACACTTGATTTCGAGGCCCCATCACGTTAACGAAGGGGCCCCGCCCCAGATTTCTTCTGGAGGGCGATGAGCCACATCACGATAGGTAAGAACGCCGGGTCGCTCGCTGTCCCGCCCCAGGCATTTTATTCTTTTCACGCCCACTGTTTTCTGCACTGCACGCTATTTGTATTGCTCCGTTTTCTAGCGTGATTATGTCTATGTGATACTGGTTTCATGCTTTCTACGCCAACATCCTGGGTTGTCCCCCCTTTTCTTACCTTTTGGGATGTCTACAGTGGCAACGTTAATAGTGCGCACCATCTTTTATTTCTACCCCTGGGCACTTTCTGTGACCTCGACTTGCTCTTTAAGGAATCTATCCTGTGATGTTTGGCTTCCTTCATCTTGTAGGAGCCCCTCCCCCGTAGCGTTATCCTTCTTGCTGTGTTCTTTTCCCTAGGCCCCGCCTTCTGCGGCTGCTCTTGGTACCGGTCATCTTTATCTGCCGGATTGAACCTCCTCCACGTTAAGAACCGGTACTTCACCGGCCTTGTCATCAAGTTACCCTCTTCCTCAAACAAGTGGATGCTACATTACTCATTCGAGGTAATATTGAGGGTCCATTTATACCGGCCCATGACTTTTGGCCCAGTTGCGGCAGGATAATGTTGAGATTTTTCCTCACCTTTGCTAGGTCTTTTTTATTGTTTTTCTATTAGCCTGCTCCTGGATACTGACCCTGCAGCAGATTCTGATCACGTGAGTCGGTTTGGATTGATTCCCAAAAACCGAGAGTTATTTCTTGTAAGTTATTCGTCGCTTGATGTATCTAGCGTATCCGTTCGTTTCCTTTATTCTTTTTGTTCACTACTTATCGGGACTTTGGCAGTAGGAATCTATCTCTGCTTAACTTTGGCAAATTTCTTTTGGATTCTCCACGTCACTACCTATTCGGTGATGTCACGCCTCTGACTGATCTGATGCAAGTTGTGGTCTACTGTTCACGCACTTTAAGGCATTGACGCTGGTATTGGAGATACTCATTGGCCTGTATCCTTTCAGCACTCACTAGGTTGGTTTCTCTTACGGGGAGGACCATGTATTTTTACTTCAAATGCACAAGTTACTAACTTGTGTAACGATATATCTGTAAGAGACAGTAGTTAGTGACAGATTCCTTACCTTAGAATATCCCCAGGCGTCAGGCTGGATCCGGAAAGTTTTGCGTAGCAGTACCCTTGCGCGTCGGTAGGCGGCGTCGTGCGGCTCCGCGTCCGTCGTCGGCGTCGTGATCGCCGGGATGACGTCGCGGGCAGTACCTGGGCGCCGCCCCTGCGCGCTGACGTCAGTTCTGTACACGACTTTCCGCGCCAGGAACGCAGAGCCATGCAAGAAGCTGACATAGGTGTCTGAAAAATACTAGGGCCCTGAAAGGGATGTCCTTAACCCTAGAAATCAGTTCGCAGAGCGGGGAGGATGGGTGGGGCGGTAAGGAATCTGTCACTAACTACTGTCTCTTACAGATATATCGTTACACAAGTTAGTAACTTGTGCATCTGAAAGAGACACGTTAGTGACAGATTCCTTACCTTAGAATAGATACCCCAGCAATACCAACCCCGGTGGTGGGTCTGCGAACAAAGATCAGACAAGGAAGTCCTGGAGGACAGAACGGCCAAAGAAGCCGTCCCTCCGGACCTGACTGTCAAGGCAGTAATGCTTTGTAAACGTGTGCAGCGAGGCCCACGTAGCTGCCTGACAGATAACCGGCAGCGGAACACCGCGGCCCAAGGCCGTGGTAGCAGCCGTTGCCCTGGTGGAATGGGCACGCAGCCCAACAGGAGGCTCCTTCTTAGCCAAAGAATAGCAGGTCTTGATGCACAAGGTAACCCAGCGGGAGATGGTCCTCTTGTGCACCGCCCGACCTTTTTGGCGCCCACGTAGCCAACAAAGAGCTGGTCATCCACCCGGAAGTGTTTTGTGCGGTCGATATAGAAGGAGAGCGCACGTTTTGGGTCCAGACGGTGGAGCCTCTCTTCCTCTCTGGAAGGATGCGGAGGCGGAAAGAAGGTGGGCAAAGTGATGGTCTGCCCAATGTGGAAAGCAGTAACCACCTTTGGCAAGAAGGACGGACGCGTCCGAAGAACAACCTTGTCTGGATGAACAGACAGAAAGGGAGGTTTGCAAGATAGAGCCTGGAGCTCACTCACCCGCCGAGCGGAGGTGATGGCCACCAGAAAGGCTGTCTTCAGAGTCAGAAGACGAAGAGGACAGTTATGTAGAGGCTCAAAGGGAGCGCACATTAAAAAGGTAAGAACCAAGTTCAAGTCCCACTGAGGCATCACAAACGGAACAGGAGGGAAGAGGTGAGTAATGCCTTTTAAGAACCTGTTAACAACAGGGGACTTGAAAAGGGAGGGCTGATCAGGGAGCCTGAGGAAGGCCGAGATAGCACAAAGATAACCCTTGATGGTACCCAGGGCAGAACCCTGTTGGGCCAGAGAAAGAAGGAACAGAAGGACCTCAGAAAGAGGGGCAGAAAGGGGATTCACAGCCTTTGCTGTGCACCATGCAACAAATTTGTTCCACCTGCAGGCGTATACCACCTTAGTGGAGGGACGCCTGGCTGCCAGAATCACATCACAAACTTCGGGAGGCAAGTCGAAAGGAATCAACTGCCGCCGCTCAAGCTCCACGCAAGCAGGTGTAGACTGGACAGGTTCGGGTGGAGGACCGTCCCCTGCTGCTGCGACAGAAGATCCTCCCGAAGAGGCAGACGGATCGGGGGATCTACGCTCATATTGAGTAGCTCGGGATACCAAACTCTTCGAGCCCAGTCCGGAGCCACAAGAATGACTTGGGCCCGGTCGTGCCGAATCTTCTTCAACACTCTGGGTAGAAGTGGTATAGGCGGAAAGGCGTACAATAGACCGCAACTCCACTCGTGACGAAAGCGTCGCCGAGCGAGTGCCGCCTTGGAAATTCCAACGCGCAGAACTGATGACATTGCGCGTTCTCTTCGGTGGCGAATAGATCTAACCAAGGCTCTGCCCACTGTAGAAAGAGTCCTTGCGCCACTTCCGAGTGAAGACGCCATTCGTGATCCATCATGCACCTGCGGCTGGGTTCGTCCGCCCTGGCGTTCAGGGAACCTGCCAGGTGTTGAACCATCAGGAACATGCCCTGATGTTCCAGCCATGTCCAGAGGCGCAGAGCCTCCTGACAAGGGTCCACGACCCCACCCCGCCTTGTTTGTTGCAGTACCACATGGCGGTGGTGTTGTCTGTGAACACCTGCACTACCTTCCCTTTGACAGAGGGAAGGAATGCCTTGAGTGCAAGTCGGATCGCCCGGAGCTCCAGAAGGTTGATATGGAGCCGGGACTCCGCCGGAGACCAGAGGCCTCTGATCTCCGCCTCTCCCATGTGACCGCCCCATCCCAGAAGGGACGCGTCCGTCACAACTGTGAGCTCTGGCTGGGGAAGGGAGAGGGATCTGCCCATGACCCATTGCCGGTTCGAGAGCCACCACTGCAACTGTTTTGCAGTCCCCTCCGAGATCTGGACGTGATCGGACAGGTTGCCCTGGTGCTGCGCCCACTGGAACTTCAGGTCCCACTGCAGAGCCCGCATATGCCATCTGGCATGAGTGACCAGCAGGATGCAGGAGGCCATGAGGCCCAGCAGCCTCAGGGTCATCCGTACCGAAACCCAGGATAAAGGCTGAAAGATCGGAATCATAGCCTGAATATCCCGGACTCGCCGTTCGGGAGGATAGGCCCGAAACTGCGTCGTGTCCAGAACTGCTCCGATGAAAAGGAGCTGTGGAGAAGGAATCAGATGCGACTTCGGCACATTGATGGAGAACCCCAGCGAGTGCAGGAGTTCGGCCGCAGTCTGGAGGTGGGAGACGACTGCCTGGGACGCAGCCCGCCTTCAGCAGCCAGTCGTCGAGGTAGGGGAAGACTGAAACCCCTGCCCGGCGCAGATGAGCTGCGACCACCGCCATCACTTTCGTGAACACCCGAGGGGCACTGGTAAGGCCAAAGGGGAGCACGGTGAACTGAAAATGCTCGAGGCCTACCGTGAACCGCAGGTAACGCCGGTGGGCCGGCAGGACGGGGATGTGGAAATAAGCGTCCTGCAAGTCCAACGCTACCAACCAGTCTCCAGGGTCGAGGGCAGTCAAGACCTGAGCTAGGGTGAGCATCTTGAACTTCTCCTTCCGGAGGAAGCGATTGACGTTCCGGAGGTCCAAGATAGGACGCATGTCCTCCTTGTCCTTTTTGGGAACCAGGAAGTAGTGGGAGTAGCAACCACGCCCTACTTCTGGGGTCGGAACACGCTCGATGGCCCTCTTGGCCAAGAGGGCCGTGACTTCCTTCTGCAGAAGTACCAAGTGATCCCCTGACATGCGGTGGAATTGAGGTGGCATGGCTGGGGGGGTGGTCTCGAAGGGGAGGGAGTAGCTCCTTCGGACAATGTCCAAGACCCACCTGTCCGAGGTGATGGGACGCCAGTGGGGAAGGTGATGGCGGACCCTGCCCCCTACTGGCGTGCTGTGCACCTGAAAGGAGGGACTAGGAGGGCTTGGAGGCCGCGGACGGTTGGAGGTGGTGGCCTGACCCGCACGCTGGTTGCCCGAACCGCCACGGCGGTATCCACGTCCTCGGCCACGCGAAGACGCCTGCTGCGCGGGCCGGTGGCTGGGCTGCTGACGTGACGGGGCGCCCCTTCCGTGGCCACGATAGGGGCGAAAAGCAGAAGTCAGCGGAGGGCGTGTAGCAGAAAGGCCCAGGGACTTGGCAGTAGCCCGTGAGTCCTTAAAGCGCTCCAACGCGTGGTCTGCTTTGGACCCAAAAAGACCGACTCCATCAAAGGGCATGTCCATGAGAGTATTCTGGACATCCCCTGAAAAACCAGTGGTTCTCAGCCAGGCGTGGCGTCGCAGCGCCACCGTCGTTGCAATAGACCTGCCCAGCGAGTCGGCGGTATCAAGGCCACATCGTATTGTGTATTTGGCCGCATCCCTTCCTTCCGCAATGGCGCGGGAAAGCAGTGTCTGGACCTCCTCAGAACACTGGGACAAAACAGTCGCCACCGAATCCCACAAGGAGTGGGTATATCGGCCCAAAAGACAAGCGGTGTTGATGGACCGCAAGCCAGCACTGGAGGAAGAAAAACCCTTCTTCCCAAATTGATCCAGGCGTTTGGATTCCCTATCCGGAGGGGCGGTAGGGAAGGCGGTTTGGGAAGCGGAGGCTTGGACAACCAAGCTCTCAGGAGTGGGGGGGACAGAGAGAAACAGGGGGTTGCCCGGAGCTGGGCGATGGCGTCGGGACACGTTCCTATCCACAGGAGCCCCTGTGTTGGGCTTGGACCAGGCGCCAAAAAGAACGTCAGTGAGGGCATCGTTAAACGGCAGCACAGTCTCCGTAGAGGAGGCTGCCGGCTGAAGCACCTCTGTCAAGAGATTAGTCTTGACCGCCACAGTAGGGAGTTGGAGATGTAAGGCTCCAGCCGCCCTACGCAACACCGTAGCAAAATTGGCTCCCTCCCCGTAGCCACGGGAGGAGACAGCATGCCAGTGTCAGGGGAAGTATCTAGACCACTGGCATCCCCTAGACCCTCTGTCCAGTCCTCATCGTACTGACACTGTTGTGCCAGAGGGTCATCAGACCCCTCCCAGTCCTCCTGGTCCTCCTCTGGTTCAAAATAAGGAGGAGGAGGGACATTTGGGACCCAAGGTCTCATCGGCGCCGGAACCGGCGTCGAGCGGCGTCGGTCCGGGTTCATGTCCGGAGCCGGAAGGAACTGGGGGACGACGCCGCCCGGAGCCCCAGGCGGCGTCGAGAACGGCACCGGAGACATCGGCGTCGGCGGAGGCGTGGTTAGGTCGACTGGCGTCGATGGGGGTTGCGGAGCCGGGATCGAGGCCGGGGCTGGAGCCGGGATCGAGGCTGGAGGCACGGGCGACGCCGGGGCCGGAGCCGTCGGCGACGCCGGAGCAACCCCATCAGGGCCCGCGGGGCCCGAAGGCGCACCGGAGGGACCTTGAGGCCCGAAGAGGCGGGCCATGGCCGACAGGAATTCCTGTATTTGGGCCGGATCAGCCCCCGAACCCGGGAAGGACGGGTATTGCGGGGGCGACTCCACAGGCATGTCCGGGGCCGCGGGGACGGTGCCGGGAGGGGCCTCAGCCGAGTCGCGAGACCGGCGAGGCGAAGTCCTAGAGCGACGATGCTTTTTGGACTTTTTGTGCTTGGACTTACCGGACGATGAAGACTTCGATGCCGACGACCGGTGAGGACTCCGCGACCGACCCCTCGAACTCTCACGCGACCGGGGCTTGGCGTGGCGCGGAGCCGAATGCCTGGCCTCGAGGAGCTTTCGAGACCGCTCTCGCAAAGCTTTCGGGTTGAGGGCCCGGCAGTCGGAACACGACTCCGTGTCGTGGCCTCGGCCGAGGCAGAAGAGACACTCCCGATGCGGGTCTGTGATGGACATCATCCGAGCACAGGCGCCGCAACGTTTAAAACCGGGCATCCCTACGACACCTTGAAGTCGATTCGAAAAAAACTGTGAAAAATTCACCAAAAAAGTTAGTCAAAAAATGACTAGGGCACTGCTCTTCCCGGATCTGCGCTTGCTGGCGCGGAAAAAGAAGAACTGACGTCAGCGCGCAGGGGCGGCGCCTAAGTACTGCCCGCGACGTCATCCCGGCGATCACGACGCCGACGACGGACGCGGAGCCGCACGACGCCGCCTACCGACGCGCAAGGGTACTGCTACGCAAAACTTTCCGGATCCAGCCTGACGCCTGGGGATATTCTAAGGTAAGGAATCTGTCACTAACGTGTCTCTTTCAGATATACTTTCTTTATGTTTTTTTTTAACGGAGCCCTGGACTCTATTTCTCCCTACAAATAAAAAGAATTTTCCTTCCTTCCCCCAACTTTACGTCTTCGCCCGTGGATTGCATTTTAGTTAGTGCCCTGAAGAAGGTGACGGCTAGACCTTAGCCCAACACCGAAACGCGCGTCGGCACCGTGCTTGACGGTAACCACATAGTGGTACATGCAAAAGAATTATAAAGAACTCATGATTCTAATCCAAAATTCATGTCTTTAAAACTGATTATAAACTGTATATGATTTTTTTTATGATTAATAGAGATTTAAAACTCATGTTTGTAAAACTGATTATACATTTATATGATTTTTCCCGATTAGAGGTTTATTTCATTCCAAATACTTTTTGATTCTCTATGTCTCACTGAGGCGCTCCTCTTAGATTCTTTTTCAATAACTGTGCATGATACCATTTTGTTTTTCATTCAAGGTCCCTGTCTCTCTACATATGCAATTCTTTTAAATGTACGACTGCGTTAGTGAGTTAGTAGTATGAATGTGTTTAAGGTGTGCCTGATTGTTCAGGTTGTGTTTTGTTGCAACTTGTATGAGGATGTTTTAATTGTTTTGCCGCAATTCATCCTGTTGGGAGGAGTTATATGTCTACTTGTTCTTATACGAATTTGGTTTAGACTGAATACATGTATGTCATTGTTAATTGTTTTGATTTAATTTTCATGTGCATCGAAAACAAGTAAAAAATGCATTAAATTTTCTGAAATTGTTATACTTTGAACTTATTAAATCCTCTTTTGTATCCTTTACCCTTGAGCGTGTTTATTAGGTATTTCTTTTGAAGACTAGTGGCGTTTTTGATTTTGCTCCCCGTACTAGAGATCCATTTGTAGTCCTTCAGAGACGCTGTGTGCTCTTAACTATTCTTAGGCAGGTGACACCTTTTCCCTTCCTGTGGAGGGTTTTGCTTTCAATGTGCACTGCGAGAATCAAAGTGCCCTCAGTTTACAAGTGAGATAACCAAGCATTGCAATTTGGAGGGGAAGGGGCGCCAGAGTGCGTTGAGCCTGTGTATTATGTATATATTTTCCTTGTTTGCCTAGGCATGCTGGTGTTAAAAACCTCCAGAGTGCACCCGCCCTACTAGCACACCTTTCCAGGACTGCACTATAAATTATGGTGTATAAAAATGGTTTTAAAAAGGACATGTCAACTCTATCTATAGAAACCAAACTGTGTGTCCTCTGCTTCCTGTGATGTGCATACACACACTTTTTAAGCGGGTCCGCCTTTTCACCACACATGAGTTTGACAGGTTTACAAAGTTCTCAGTTATTTCTTTCCCTTGACAGAAATAGGAAGTTTTCACTTTACGAGCAGACACCTAGAAAACTATATCATACGCTGTATTATGCCTAAGGAAACGGATGTAACTGTGCACTGTTTTCATTCTTTTTCGTTTGTCTGGCTCAGCTCTCGTTTCACTCTGGCACTTTACTCACCCCCATAGTTTACTATCTGCACTGCCTCTTTCGTCTCGACATGATTGCATTTTATCTTTTTCATTCTTTGGATACATCAATCCATCTGTTGATCGTCCGTCTATCCATCCACTGCATGCATCAATTTTTGCACCCATTTATCAGATGCATTCGCCAAGCCTATAACCATCTATCCATCCCTTTCCATCCGCCCATCAATTCAACTGCCCATTCATTGATTCTGTCATTCCTCTCTTCATCTATTACATCATCAGCTTATTCTTTCTTTCTTACTCAGCTCGTCTTCACAGCACTTTTTACCATTCGCTCATTTTTATTTCTTTTTTTCTTACCAGCCTTCCTCGATTTAAGCTCGGACTGTCAAACGGTCTCCTGTTTGTTTTTTGTTTTTCCTTTATTTTTCTACATTGATAAGAAGATAGATACTCAAAGGTAGTGGACGCACGGATAAACCACAAGATCATTAAAGTAGCACCCCAATACAACAATGTCTGCTTGTTAGTCTTCAAAGAAAAAGATAATTAACTCCCAATATTTTAAGGTTTGTTTTTCTCGCAGTGGAGTTAGACCACATAGTGTTTCTGGGAGAATAAAAAGAAAAACGCCTTACCAAAACAGCTCCTAAGCTTTTTGTTAAAAACAACTGTTCCTGAATGGCTATAGCCGGCCTTGAGTTGCCTCATGCTGAAAGAGAAGGTATAGACTTGTGTATAGTGAAGTGAAAGAAGAAACAAGGTTATTCTCCAGGGTGCCGCTCACTTTACAAAATGTAAATGTGTGCAATTGATTATTTTGTTTTAACCTGTGACAGCCTCTCTTATACTGTAAGTAACACATTTTTAGATTTCTCCTCCCAGACAGTGCAATCTTTTGTGGTGAAAACCAAAAAATGAGTGGATTGGAGCATACCCATTGTTTCTCTTAGTTGGCTTTATGATCACTCTCATTTGCTTGTTTTGTAGTTTTTCATTAAGGATTGTTTGCCTTCCTTTTCTTGTGAAGTACCTCCCCTAGAGCATAGCCTCTTTACCATCCTTTTGAATGGATGACTTGAATACATTTTAGGGAGTACATGAATTTTCCAGCTCTCTCTTGTGTGCTTCTTCCCCACACCACATGCAGGTGTCCCTGTTGCTCTTTCACATGCTTCTCACACCACCAAATTTCCCTGCCGCCCTGCACTTTGTGTTCCTCTCTCTCACTCATATGCTTCTCCACTCGCACCCATGTTGATCTCTCGTTCATGTGCTGCTTCTTCCCTCCTACCCCCACACAAATCTTGTTGCTTACTCCACTTTCTCCTCCATTGCCTTAGCTCCTCCCTTGTCCTTTTATAATTTTAAAATTTTAGGAGGGCTATGCATGTTAATTAAATGATTTTTGGCAATGCTGCACAACATCAGCAAATAGCATTGCCAAAGCCGAAAGGATCAAAAGGTGAGACCTATTGCTTTTGCCAAAGCTTCTTTACCAAACACCTCTCCCCCGCCCCCCAAAGATGTGCAGGGGAAGCAACATGGGTGAGGTGGTGGGGGGGGAGGGAGGCAACACAGAACCAGGTGGGAAAAAACAACATTGGGGCGTTTGGGGTAAGCAACATGGGGTGCGGGGATGGGGGGGAAGCAACACAGGGGTTTGCAGGTGGGTGGGTGGAGAAAAGCAAACAGGCGAGAGAGAGAGTAACGGAGAGTGTACAGGGTAAAAAAACACTGGTGAGAAAGCAACACGTCTCGTACCAGACAGTTGTACTGTCTGAAAGGCCAGACCTAAAAGGTCTGATCTCACTGCTGGTCTCTTCTTTAAAAAAATCATGTTTTATACTCATGACAGGGCCAGTAGTCCATTGCCCACAATGAAGCCACGCTTGGTGCGCCTCTCCATCCCACAGGACAGGTCCAGTACCTCACATAGTCGGGGCTATCCTTGGACTCTGAGCAAACACCAGGGCCAAAACAAAATGCCGGACACCACAGACAAGGGAGGCAAACACACCGGTATACCAGGCAGGAGGCATTCCCATCCCAACGTGCATTATAGATCGCTCGCATCAATTTTGATAACTAATCAACCAGCTACAGCTTAATGCTCTTTTCCTTTCAATAATAGTTTTGAAATGACAGGACTCAGTTTCAGCTTTATGAAGGTTTATTCAAGATAGGTACAACGACCCCCAGCAGCCAACCTCACTGCTCCTCAGCCCAGCTCCTCTCCTGGAATCCCCAGTCTGGATTCCAGTAGTGGAACATGAAGTAGCTAGGAAACATGAGGCTGCCAGGGACACTACACGACAACCACATCAAATGAAAACAAATAGGCAAAGGCTTTAGAAGCATTTTTGAAGTAAAAGTCTGTAACCACACATACAATTGTTACCAAAAGGAAATTGGGATGACTAAAGACGTGAAAACCTGACTTCTCAAAATATCACAAAACAAATATGCGAACTGATAGGAGAGGTTTGGTCGGACTCTTATAACCATTTTAGGGATAAGGATAAAAGCCTGATTAACTGCAGACTATTGAAACACTTATAAGAATCAGCCCTCGAGACTGAAATAACGATCACTCAGCACAAGCAAATGTTTGATTCGGCAATCGCGGTTTTGACACCATGAGAGATAATAGCTACTGTCTGTGACCAACAAGCTGACCCATCTGAATTATTCTCACCCGGTTTATAAATAGATAGTGCAGCCTGATGATCTATTTGAAACGTTCACCTAGTCCAAGTTTCCTATGGCACTAAACCTTTACCCCTGCACTACACCTTTTATTTTACTAAAAGGGTGGTGCAATCTTATCACAGTGGAGATTGAGATATCAGCTCTAAGTGAAAGGCCTCACTGTGGTCACCTGTTGCAGACATTCAACAGACAGAAGTACTGGAGCAGCATTCACTAACTCAAAAAAACAAAAGATCCATCATAGAAAAAAAATGAAGAAAAAGTATACAAAAGGTGAAATCTACTATACAGGCATTATAATTTGCAATTAAATCACATGCTTTTTGAATGAAGAACTCCTCCATAAAGATATTTTCACACTTACAAGGGCCCCATCGGAAAACATTACTTTGGTGCCTAAACAACCATATGAGTTGATGCATCAAGAGAGATTGCTGTATCAGATCAAGATGTTAATCAAATTCAGGGAGAGTTGACATGCAAAACAAAAGCATTCAAGAGGATATCACATCTTACAAGAAAAGATGTTTACAGGGGAACGTAGCTACTCTGGAAAGCAAATAACCTGCTGTTCACATGGGCACCTAATCTATGTTGGTTACTACCAGTGATGAGTTTCTGCAAGGCCTGAGGCTGTACTGTGGAGTATGAAGAATCCTATCTTAAATGCGTATAGTTAATGTTGTATATATTTAGCCAGCAGGTTAGGTCAGAGAGCTGAAACTAGCATTGATTTTTCAGATGGTTACAGATGACTTGTCAATTTCAATGGTGATTAAAATCTCATAATTCTTTAGATGATAGGAACCTTTGTATTTACTAGTTCTACTGGGAGACAAGGAGGGTTAGCTCTAGTTGTGTGTAATTATTACACTTTTTTTTATTTTACAGACAAAAATAACGTCTGAATGCTGTCGATATGTAGTAATTGTTGGTATACGAAAAGTGCTCCAGGGTCCATGCATGCAGCTGGGAATTGTTCAAATGTTTATGACTATGAATAAAGATCCTACAATGCAGAACCCAGAAATACTGAATGTGTATTGTAATCTTAGAGGCTTTGTGGTAGTTCCTGGGTGAGCCTTTAAGACTAGCATGACATGTAGGGATCAGTAGCATTGACTTCAAATAAAAGTTACTTTTCTGCAGCAACAGTTCACTCAGAGTAGGTCTCCTTTCAAGATTCTATTTGGGTTCAATCATCTATTGAGAATAATGTTAGAACACTTCCAAGCAACATTTTCTATTTTTTTTAACAAAAGGGAATTGCAAGGCATCAGACACCACACTTGGTCTTGCCCTATAAGAAACTACAGGAAATGTTATTAAGAATAAAGTATTTATAGGTAAATTGAAATAGAAGTACTCACCTGTTTTCTGTACCTGTAGCTCACGTTTGGCTTGTTCTAGAATGGATTTAATGGCTTCATCCGACCCAGACTCCTGGGTACGAATTTTTGTTGTGATGTTTCCTATGAAAAATAATGTATATAAAATAAAATATTACACAAACTTTAAGAGGTGATTTGAGAAAAATGTGTACAGGATAATCTCTTCACTACATAACAAAAGATGTGGCATCTTGTGGGGCTTCACAGTGAAGGAAAAGATGCTACCTATCGATACAAATACAGCCAAACAATGTGGGATGAGACAGGAACCAACTAAAATAAAACAGTCAAAAAAAGATCCAGAGCCTCCAACTTTAATGGCATTGGGCCCTGTGCATTTTAAGCTGAATATTTCACTCACTATAGCATGTCAAAATTCTGTGCTCTTCCATTCAAATCCTGAAGCACAAAACTAAGTATATACATCAGTCTCAGATTCACTAAGGGAAGGAAGGGTGGATTAGGTATAACTATGTAGAATGTACCTTGGAAACACATAACATTTTGTTATCAATCATAGATTAAGTCTCATAAAATTAATCTCTTCAATAGAATACCAAGAAATATTACTTTGCTGTTAATCATAGGGTGGAGAGAAAAACACAATACAATTTCCAGTTTAAGAGGGAGAGGGGACCGGACTTTTCAAAAATGTCCACAGCATTGAAAACACTGAGAGGCTAATCAACAAAAACATTTATGAGTATCTGAAGTGATACTCCTATTGAACCATTTCACATACTCCTACATAGCTTTCTGAATTGGCCCAACACACCTAAAATGGGAATATTCATATACCATCAGTACAAACAGAAGGTCGGTGCACTCTTTGCACTTTTAAGAATAGGAAGTTGGTCTTCGGGGCCAATCTTCAAAGGCATATATGAATATGTGGAGTACTACTCATAAATGCCTATGTAAATTGGCCCTGAGGTATTATTTATTTATTCTTTTACAACAGATGCTTATGACGCAAGACAAACATGTAATGAGCCATATGCATTGTGAAGACCTGGTGTTCCAGAGAGGGAACAAAAAACTTTCAAATTACAACCCAACGCATTATACTATGCATCCAGAAATGGACAACTTCGAGACAGCCCTCCCAAACCATTTAGAGAGTGTGACAAAAATAGCTGCTTAGAACCTTTAGACTCCTGAGTACTATCTAGATAACTATATATCCTAGTTAAATCTAATGAATGGAAAGGATTGGTACTTACCCTGTAAGCATCTGTTTGTGGATTGTAGTGCTGTAGATTCACATGCTTTGCATACTCCTGCCATCTAGTGGTGGGTCCGAATGTTTACAAGTTGTGTTTCTTCAAAGAAGTCTCTAGAGTAACAAGGTAAAGTGACTTCTCCTCTCGGTGATATTGCGCATGGGTATCGACGAACCAGTTACTTACCTTCGGTAACGATATATCTGTAAGAGACATAGATTAGTAATAGATTCCTAACCTTAGAATTACCCCCAGGCGTCAGACTGGATCCGGAGAATTTTGTGTCAGCAGTACCCCTGCGAGTCGAAAGATGGCGTTGGTCGACTCCGCGTTCGTCATTGGCGTCGTAGTCGCAGGGATGACGTCGTGGTAGCTCCTTAGACGCCGCCCTCGCGCGCTGACGTTAGTTCTTTTACACGACATTCCACGCCAAAAGCACAGAGCCATGCAAGACACTGACCACTGGTGCACAAAACTAGGGCCCTGAAAAGGATTCCCTGACCCTAGAAGTCAGTTCGCAGAACGGGGAGGATGGGTGGGGCGGTAAGGAATCTTTAACTAATCTATGTCTCTTACATATATATTGTTACCGAAGGTAAGTAACTTGTTCATCTGAAAGAGACAGTTATAGATTCCTTACCTTAGAATAGATACCCCAGCAGTACCAACCCCAAAGGTGGGTCTGCGAACTAAGTTCACACCAGAAAGTCCTGGAGAACAGAACGGCCAAAGAAGCCGTCTCTCCGGACTTGGCTGTCCAGGCAGTAGTGTTTTGTGAACATGTGCAGAGATGCCCATGTAGCTGCCTGACAGATGTGATTGAGGGGGACTCCCCGTCCCAAAGCACTGGTAGCTGCCATCGGCCTGGTGGAATGGGCGCGCAGTCCCACTGGAGGCTCCTTCTTTGCCAAAGAGTAGCAAGCTTTTATGCACAAAACGACCCACCTGGAGATGGTCCGTTTGTGCACGGCCCGACCTTTTTTGGCGCCCACGTAGCCAACAAAGAGCTGGTCATCCACCCGGAATTGCTTGGTGCGATCCAAATAAAAGGAAAGCGCACGTTTTGGATCCAGACGGTGGAGCCTCTCTTCCTCCTTAGAAGGATGGGAGGCGGAAAGAAGGTGGGCAAAGTGATGGTTTGACCAATGTGAAAAGACGTAACCACCTTGGGAAGAAAGGAAGGTCTGGTTCTGAAGACGACCTTGTCTGGATGAACAGCCAGAAAAGGAGGTTTTGAAGAAAGAGCTTGGAGCTCACTCACCCTGCGAGCAGAAGTGATGACAACCAGAAAAGCAGTCTTTAGAGTAAGAAGTCTGAGAGGACAGTTATGAAGCGGCTCAAAGGGAGCCAACATAAGGTAAGTAAGAACCAAGTTCAAGTCCCACTGAGGCATTTCGAAGGGAACAGGAGGAAAAAGTTGAGTAATGCCCTTAAGGAAGCGATTTACAATAGGGTACTTGAAAAGAGAAGGCTGATCAGGAAACCTAAGAAAGGCTGAAATGGCTGAGAGATAGCCCTTAAGAGTGCCCAGAGCAGAGCCCTGCTGGGACAAAGAAAGGAGGAACAAGAGAACCTCAGAAAGAGGGGCAGAAAGGGGATCCACAGCCTTTGCTGTGCACCATGCCACAAATGTGTTCCATCTGCAGGCGTATACCATCTTGGTGGAGGGACGCCTGGCTGCCAAGATAACATCACAGACTTCAGGAGGCAGGTCAAAAGACGTCAACTGCCGCCGCTCAATCTCCACGCAAGGAGGTGGAGACTGGACAGGTTCGGGTGGAGGACTGTCCCCTGCTGCTGCGACAGAAGATCCTCCCAAAGAGGTAGTCGGATCGGAGGATCGATGGCCATGTATAGCAGCTCAGGATACCAGACTCTTCGTGCCCAATCCGGAGCCACCAGAATGACTTGGGGCCGGTCGCGCTTGATCTTCTTCAGCACTCTGGGCAGAAGTGGTATAGGCGGAAAGGCGTATAGAAGACCGCAACTCCACTCGCGACGAAAAGCGTCGCATAGCGAGTGCTGCCTTGGAAATTCCAACGCGCAGAATTGCTGACATTGCGCGTTCTCTTCGGTGGCGAATAGATCTAACCAAGGCTCTCCCCACTGCTGAAAGAGACCTTGCACCACCTCCGAGTGAAGACGCCATTCGTGATCCATCATGCACCTGCGGCTGAGTTCGTCCACCCTGGCGTTCAGTGAACCTGCCAGGTGTTGAACCACCAGGGATATGCCCTGATGTTCCAGCCATGTCCAGAGACTGAGAGCCTCTTGATATAGGGTCCACGACCCCACCCAGCCCTGTTTGTTGTAGTACCACATGGCGGTGGTGTTGTCCGTGAACACCTGCACTACTCTTCCCCGGACAGAGGGAAGGAATGCCTTTAGTGCAAGACGAATCGCCCGAAGCTCCAGAAAGTTGATGTAGAGCCCGGACTCCGCCGGAGACCAGAGGCCTCTGATCTCTGCCTCTCCCATGTGGCCGCCCCACCCCAGAAGTGATGCATTCGTCACCACTGCAAACTCTGGTTGGGGAAGGGAGCGGGATCTGCCCGTGACCCAATCCTGGTTCGTGAGCCACCACTGCAATTGCTGAGCAGTGCCCTCCGAGATCTGGACGCAATCGGACAGATTCCCCTGATGCTGCGCCCACTGGAACTTCAGGTCCCACTGCAGAGCCCGCATATGCCACCTGGCATGATACACCAGTAGGATGCAGGAGGCCATGAGGCCCAGCAGCCTCAGGGTCATTCTGACCGAAACCCGGGATAGAGGCTGAAAGATCGGAATCATAGCCCGAATATCCCGGACTCGCTGCTCCGGGGGATAAGCCTGAAACTGCGTCATGTCCAGAAGCTCTCAGATGAAAAGGAGCTTCTGAGAGGGAGTCAGGTGTGACTTCGGCACGTTGATAGTGAACCCCAGCGAATGCAGGATGTCCGCCGTAGTCGGAAGGTGGGAGACTGCCTGAGGCGAGCCCGCCTTCAACAGCCACTCGTCGAGATAGGGGAAGACTGGAACCCCTGATCTGCGCAGATGAGCTGCGACCACCGCCATCACTTTCGTGAACACCCGAGGGGCGCTGGTAAGGCCAAAGGGGAGCACGATAAACTGAAAGTGCTCGTGTCCTACCGTGAACCGCAGGTAACGCCCGTGGGCCAGCAGGCCGGGAATGTGAAAGTATGCGTCCTGCAAGTCCAATGCTACCATCCAGTCTCCAGGGTCGAGGGCAGACAGGACCTGAGCTAGTGTCAACATTTTGAACTTCTCCTTCCGGAGGAAGCGGTTGACGTCCCTGAGATCCAAGATAGGACGCAGGCCTTTGTCCTTCTTGGGCACCAGAAAGTAGTGAGAATAACAACCACGACCTACTTCTGGGGCAGGAACTCGCTCAATGGCTCCCTTGGCCAAGAGTGCCGAAACTTCCTGTTGGAGAAGGGCCAGATGATCGTCTGACATGCGAGGGTGCTGAGGTGGCATGGCTGGAGGGGTAGTCTCGAAGGAGAGGGAGTAACCCCTTCGGACTATCTGCAAACCCACCTGTCCGACGAGATGGTGCGCCAGTGGGGGAGGTGATGGCGAATCCTGCCGCCCACTGGTGATCGGTGGCCCTGAAAGGTCGGACTAGGAGGGTTTGGAGGTTGCTGCAGAGGGGGCGGTGGTGGACTGGCCCACTCGCTGACCACCAGAAGCACAAGTTACTAACTTGTGTAACGATATATCTGTAAGAGACAGTAGTTAGTGACAGATTCCTTACCTTAGAATATCCCCAGGCGTCAGGCTGGATCCGGAAAGTTTTGCGTAGCAGTACCCTTGCGCGTCGGTAGGCGGCGTCGTGCGGCTCCGCGTCCGTCGTCGGCGTCGTGATCGCCGGGATGACGTCGCGGGCAGTACTTAGGCGCCGCCCCTGCGCGCTGACGTCAGTTCTGTACACGACTTTCCGCGCCAGGAACGCAGAGCCATGCAAGAAGCTGACACAGGTGTCTGAAAAATACTAGGGCCCTGAAAGGGATGTCCTTAACCCTAGAAATCAGTTCGCAGAACGGGGAGGATGGGTGGGCGGTAAGGAATCTGTCACTAACTACTGTCTCTTACAGATATATCGTTACACAAGTTAGTAACTTGTGCATCTGAAAGAGACACGTTAGTGACAGATTCCTTACCTTAGAATAGATACCCCAGCAATACCAACCCCGGTGGTGGGTCTGCGAACAAAGATCAGACAAGGAAGTCCTGGAGGACAGAACGGCCAAAGAAGCCGTCCCTCCGGACCTGACTGTCAAGGCAGTAATGCTTTGTAAACGTGTGCAGCGAGGCCCACGTAGCTGCCTGACAGATAACCGGCAGCGGAACACCGCGGCCCAAGGCCGTGGTAGCAGCCGTTGCCCTGGTGGAATGGGCACGCAGCCCAACAGGAGGCTCCTTCTTGGCCAAAGAATAGCAGGTCTTGATGCACAAGGTAACCCAGCGGGAGATGGTCCTCTTGTGCACCGCCCGACCTTTTTTGCTGCCCACGTAGCCAACAAAGAGCTGGTCATCCACCCGGAAGTGTTTTGTGCGGTCGATATAGAAGGAGAGCGCACGTTTTGGGTCCAGACGGTGGAGCCTCTCTTCCTCTCTGGAAGGATGCGGAGGCGGAAAGAAGGTGGGCAAAGTGATGGTCTGCCCAATATGGAAAGCAGTAACCACCTTTGGCAAGAAGGACGGACGCGTCCGAAGGACAACCTTGTCTGGATGAACAGACAGAAAGGGAGGTTTGCAAGATAGAGCCTGGAGCTCACTCACCCGCCGAGCGGAGGTGATGGCCACCAGAAAGGCTGTCTTCAGAGTCAGAAGACGAAGAGGACAGTTATGCAGAGGCTCAAAGGGAGCGCACATTAAAAAGGTAAGAACCAAGTTCAAGTCCCACTGAGGCATTTCAAACGGAACAGGAGGGAAGAGGTGAGTAATGCCTTTTAAGAACCCGTTAACAACAGGGGACTTGAAAAGGGAGGGCTGATCAGGGAGCCTGAGGAAGGCCGAGATAGCACAAAGATAACCCTTGATGGTACCCAGGGCAGAACCCTGTTGGGCCAGAGAGAGAAGGAACAGAAGGACCTCAGAAAGAGGGGCAGAAAGGGGATCCACAGCCTTTGCTGTGCACCATGCCACAAATTTGTTCCACCTGCAGGCGTATACCACCTTAGTGGAGGGACGCCTGGCTGCCAGAATCACATCACAAACTTCGGGAGGCAAGTCGAAAGGAATCAACTGCCGCCGCTCAATCTCCACGCAAGCAGGTGTAGACTGGACAGGTTCGGGTGGAGGACCGTCCCCTGCTGCTGCGACAGAAGATCCTCCCGAAGAGGCAGACGGATCGGGGGATCTATGCTCATATTGAGTAGCTCGGGATACCAAACTCTTCGAGCCCAGTCCGGAGCCACAAGAATGACTTGGGCCCGGTCGTGCCGAATCTTCTTCAACACTCTGGGTAGAAGTGGTATAGGCGGAAAGGCGTACAACAGACCGCAACTCCACTCGCGACGAAAAGCGTCGCCGAGCGAGTGCCGCCTTGGAAATTCCAACGCGCAGAACTGATGACATTGCGCGTTTTCTTCGGTGGCGAATAGATCTAACCAAGGCTCTCCCCACTGTAGAAAGAGTCCTTGCGCCACTTCCGAGTGAAGACGCCATTCGTGATCCATCATGCACCTGCGGCTGAGTTCGTCCGCCCTGGCGTTCAGAGAACCTGCCAGGTGTTGAACCATCAGGAACATGCCCTGATGTTCCAGCCATGTCCAGAGGCGCAGAGCCTCCTGACAAAGGGTCCAAGACCCCACCCCGCCCTGTTTGTTGCAGTACCACATGGCGGTGGTGTTGTCTGTGAACACCTGCACTACCTTCCCTTTGACAGAGGGAAGGAATGCCTTGAGTGCAAGCCGGATCGCCCGGAGCTCCAGAAGGTTGATATGGAGCCGGGACTCCGCCGGAGACCAGAGGCCTCTGATCTCCGCCTCTCCCATGTGACCGCCCCATCCCAGAAGGGACGCGTCCGTCACAACTGTATGCTCTGGCTGGGGAAGGGAGAGGGATCTGCCCATGACCCATTGCCGGTTCGAGAGCCACCACTGCAACTGTTTTGCAGTCCCCTCCGAGATCTGGACGTGATCGGACAGGTTGCCCTGGTGCTGCGCCCACTGGAACTTCAGGTCCCACTGCAGAGCCCGCATATGCCATCTGGCATGATTGACCAGCAGGATGCAGGAGGCCATGAGGCCCAGCAGCCTCAGGGTCATCCGTACCGAAACCCAGGATAAAGGCCGAAAGATCGGAATCATAGCCTGAATATCCCGGACTCGCCGTTCGGGAGGATAGGCCCGAAACTGCGTCGTGTCCAGAACTGCTCCGATGAAAAGGAGCTGTGGAGAAGGAATTAGATGCGACTTCGGCACATTGATGGAGAACCCCAGCGAGTGCAGGAGTTCGGCCGTAGTCTGGAGGTGGGAGACGACTGCCTGGGACGAGCCCGCCTTCAGCAGCCAGTCGTCGAGGTAGGGGAAGACTGAAACCCCTGCCCGGCGCAGATGAGCTGCGACCACCGCCATCACTTTCGTGAACACCCGAGGGGCACTGGTAAGGCCAAAGGGGAGCACGGTGAACTGAAAATGCTCGGGGCCTACCGTGAACCGAAGGTAACGCCGGTGGGCCGGCAGGACGGGGATGTGGAAATACGCGTCCTGCAAGTCCAACGCTACCAACCAGTCTCCAGGGTCGAGGGCAGTCAAGACCTGAGCTAGGGTGAGCATCTTGAACTTCTCCTTCCGGAGGAAGCGATTGACGTTCCGGAGGTCCAAGATAGGACGCATGTCCTCCTTGTCCTTTTTGGGCACCAGAAAGTAGTGGGAGTAGCAACCACGCCCTACTTCTGGGGTCGGAACATGCTCGATGGCCCTCTTGGTCAAGAGGGCCGTGACTTCCTTCTGTAGAAGCACCAAGTGATCCCCTGACATGCGGTGGAATTGAGGTGGCATGGCTGGGGGGTGGTCTCGAAGGGGAGGGAGTAGCCCCTTCGGACAATGTCCAAGACCCACCTGTCCGAGGTGATGGTGCGCCAGTGGGGAAGGTGATGGCGGACCCTGCCCCTACTGGCGTGCCGTGCACCTGAAAGGAGGGACTAGGAGGGCTTGGAGGCCGCGGACGGGTTGGAGGTGGTGGCCTGACCCGCACGATGGTTGCCCGATCCGCCACGGCGGAATCCACGTCCTCGGCCACGCGAAGACGCCTGCTGCGCGGGCCGGTGGCTGGGCTGCTGACGTGAAGGGGCGCCCCTACCGTGGCTACGATAGGGGCGAAAAGCAGAAGGCAGCGGAGGGCGTGTAGCAGAAAGGCCCAGGGACTTGGCAGTAGCCCGTGAGTCCTTAAAGCGCTCCAACGCATGGTCTGCTTTGGACCCAAAAAGACCGACTCCATCAAAGGGCATGTCCATGAGAGTATTCTGGACATCCCCTGAAAAACCAGTGGTTCTCAGCCAGGCGTGGCGTCGGAGCGCCACCGTCGTTGCAATCGACCTGCCCAGCGAGTCGGCGGTGTCAAGGCCACAACGGATAGTGTATTTGGCCGCATCCCTTCCTTCCGCAATGGCGCGGGAAAGCAGTGCCTGGACCTCCTCAGGGCACTGGGGCAAAACATCCGCCACCGAATCCCACAGGGAGTGGGTATATCGGCCCAAAAGACAAGCGGTGTTAACGGACCGCAAGCCAGCACTGGAGGAAGAAAAACCTTTCTTCCCAAACTGATCCAGGCGTTTGGATTCCCTATCCGGAGGAGCGGTAGGGAAGGCGGTTTGGGAAGCGGAGGCTTGGACAACCAAGCTCTCAGGAGTGGGGTGGACAGAAAGAAACAGGGGGTCGCCCGGAGCAGGGCGATGGCGTCGTGACACGTTCCGATCCACAGGAGCCCCTGTGTTGGGCTTGGACCAGGCGCCCAAAAGAACGTCAGTGAGGGCGTCGTTAAACGGCAGCACAGTCTCCGCAGAGGAGGCTGCCGGCTGAAGCACCTCTGTCAAGATGTTAGGCTTGACCGTCAAAGTAGGGAGCTGGAGACGTAAGGCCCCAGCAGCCCTACGCAACACCGTACCAAAATTGGCCCCCTCCTCCGTAGCCACGGGAGGAGACAGCATGCCAGTGTCAGGGGAAGTATCCAGACCACTGGCCTCCCCTAGACTCTCTGTCCAGTCCTCATCATACTGACAGTTGCGCGTCAGAGGGTCATCAGACCCCTCCCAGTCCAACTGGTCCTCCTCAGGTTCAAAATAAGGAGGAGGAGGGACAGTTGGGACCCAAGGTCCCATCGGCGCCGGAGCCGGCGTCGAGCGACGTCGCTCCGGGTCCATGTCCGGAGCCGGAAGGAACTGGGGACGACGCCGCCCGGAGCCCAGGGCGGCGTCGAGAACGGCACCGGAGACATCGGCGCCGGCGGAGGTGTCGTGAGGTCGACCGGCGTCGATGGGGGTTGTGGAGCCGGGATCGAGGCCGGGGCCGAAGCCGGAGCCGGGATCGAGGCTGGAGGCACGGGCGACGCCGGGGCCGGAGCCGCCGGCGACGCCGGAGCAACCCCATCAGGGCCCGCGGGGCCCGAAGGCGCACCGGAGGGGCCTGAAGGCCCGAAGAGGCGGGCCATGGCCGACAGGAACTCCTGTACCTTGGCCGGATCCGCCCCCGAACCCGGGAAGGGCGGGTATGGCGGGGGCGACTCCACAGGCAAGTCCGGGCCCGCGGGGGCGGGGACGGTGCCGGGAGGGGCCTCAGCCGAGTCGCGAGACCGGCGAGGCGAAGTCCGAGAGCGACGATGCTTCTTGGACTTCTTGTGCTTAGACTTACCGGACGAAGAAGACTTCGACGCCGACGACCGGTGTGCACTCCGCGAGCGACCCCTGGACCTCTCACGCGACCGGGGCCTCCGTGGAGCCGAATGCCGGGCCTCGAGGAGCTTTCGAGACCGCTCTCGCAAAGCTTTAGGGTTGAGGGCCTGGCATTCGGGACAAGACTCGGTGTCGTGGCCTCGGCCGAGGCAGAAGAGACACTCCCAATGCGGGTCGGTGACGGACATCATCCGCGCACAGGCGCCGCATCGCTTGAAGCCGGGCATCCCTACGACACCTTTAATGTTGGAAAAAACAGTGAAAAAATCACCAAAAAGTATGGTCAAAAATTGACCAGGGCACTGCTCTTCCCGGATCTGCGCTTGCTGGCGCGGAAAAAGAAGAACTGACGTCAGCGCGCAGGGGCGGCGCCTAAGTACTGCCCGCGACGTCATCCCGGCGATCACGACGCCGACGACGGACGCGGAGCCGCACGACGCCGCCTACCGACGCGCAAGGGTACTGCTACGCAAAACTTTCCGGATCCAGCCTGACGCCTGGGGATATTCTAAGGTAAGGAATCTGTCACTAACGTGTCTCTTTCAGATCCACGGCGGTGGTTCCCACGTCCCTGGCCACGCAGGGGCTGAACAGCTTGGGCCGGCCTGTGGCTCTGGGCGGAACGTGGCGGGGCACCCCTTCCGTAGCCACGAAAGGGGCGAAAGGCAGACTGCGCAGGGCGGGTGGTGGAGAGGCCCAAGGACTTGGCCGTAACCTGAGAGTCCTTGAAGCGCTCTAGCGCATTGTCTGCCTTGTCGCCGAAGAGGCGACGGCCATCAAAGGGCATGTCCATAAGGGTAGCTTGGACATCCCCGGAGAAACCAGTCGAACTCAGCCAGGCGTAGAGTCGAAGGGCTACCGACGTTGAAATCGTCCTGCCTAGCGATTCGGCGGTGTCCAGTCCACAGCGAATGGTAAACTTGGCTGCATCTCT
Organism: Calotriton arnoldi; assembly: GCA_963921515.1. NCBI lineage: Eukaryota > Metazoa > Chordata > Amphibia > Caudata > Salamandridae > Calotriton > Calotriton arnoldi. Next base: position 3,261,189 of record CAWUFW010000484.1, on the reverse strand, counting down.
CCCCTCGGCAACTGCACGGGAGAGGACGGCCCAGGCCTCCTCCGGGCACTGGGGCAGTACCTGCGCCACCGTATCCCACACAGAGTGGGTGTAACGGCCCAACAGACATGCAGTGTTTACCGACCGCAGTCCCAAGCTGGAGGAAGAAAACATCTTCCCAAGGTGGTCCAGCTTTTTGGATTCCCTATCAGGTAGTGTGTTAGGGAATGCGCCTTTGGACGTAGAGGCTTGAACCACCAAGCTCTCCGGGGTGGGGTGTTGGGAGAGGAAAGTGGGGTCGCTCGGAGCCCGGCGGTGGCGTCGGGCGATCCTCCTATCCACAGGAGCCCCTGTGTTGGGCCTGGACCAGGTGCCCAAAAGGATGTCAGTGAGAGCTTCATTGAATGGTAGCAGGGGTTCCGAAGAGCTCGCTGCCAGTTGAAGCACCTCTGTCAGGAGGTTAGTCCTGACTGCCACTGTAGGTAGCTTGAAGTTGAGAGCCACGGCCACCCTACGCAACACCACTGCGTAAGACACTCCCTCCTCCGTAGCCATTAAAGGAGGAGACAACATGCCAAGGTCTGGGGAGGTATCCAGACCACTGGCTTCCCCCAACTCCTCTCTCCAGTAAGGATCCTACTCCAACTGGTCAGTTAAAGGGTCCCCAGACCCCTCCCAGTCCTCCTCACCCTCCACTGGTTGCCAATCAGGCCTAAAAGAACCAGGGTGGAACAGGGGCACAAAAGTACCCGTCGGCGCCGGAACCGGCATCGGTCGACGTCGGTTCGGCTCCGTGGAGTCCGGGGTCACCGGCGTTGGCTGCGAACGTGGTGCCGGGGAAATCGGCGCCGGGGAGGGCGTGGTCGGGTCGACCGGTGCCGATCTGGATCCAGGCCTGGATCCAAGGGGACCCTGCGGTGCCGAGGCCGGAGCCGCCAGCGTCGAAGGCCCAGGGCCCCCAGCCGAGTCCGCCGGCGGAGTCGGGCTGCCTAAAGATGGCATGGATCGCTTCTTAGAAACTCCGAAGCTGGGCAGGGGTCGCACCGAGCCCCGGAAAGGGAGGGAAACCCGGAGTCGACCCAGCGGCGGACGGACGAGGAGAAGTCGAAGAGCGACAATGCTTCTTCGACTTCTTCTTGTGGTTCGACTTACCTGAAGAGTGCAAAGACTTAGAAGAGTGGTGGTGGCTCCGCGACCGGTCCCTCGACCTCCCCAGCGACCGGGACCACGAGCGGCGCGGAGCGGACTGCCGGGCCTTGAGAAGCTTTCAGCACCGCTCCCGCAAGACTTTGGATTCATGGTCCGGCAGTCGGAACACGACTTGGAATCGTGGTTGGGTTCCAGACAGAACAGGCACACGCGGTGCGGATCCATCACCGACACCAAGCGTCGACAGGAACCGCAAGCCTTGAAACCAGGCATCCCTACGTGCACCAAGAGTCGAAGACTCAAAAACGGCGTCGACAAAAGTCGGCAAAAAGTCAGTCAAAAAGTGACTGGAGGTACCGCTGTCTCCGGATCTGCGTTGGCTGGCGTGGAAAAAGAAATAACTGACGTCAGCGTGCGAGGGCGGCGTCTAAGTAGCTATCGCAACGTCATCCCAGCGACCACGACGCCAACGACGAACGCGGAGCCGACCGATGCCACCTTTCGACGCGCTGGGGTACTGCTGACGAAAAATTCTCCAGATCCAGTCTGACGCCTTGGGGTAATTCACAAGGTAAGGAATCTATAACTAATTGTCTCTTTCAGATTACATCATCCAAATATGGTGGTTGGTCTTCTGCAAAGGCAGCAGAGTAAACCGTTCTGCTGCCCTGGCGGACTGATAGGTCCGCCTCCTAACTCGAAAGTGAAGTAAGCAAGGCATTTTCACTAATGGAACTTGCCATGCACACATTCACAACTTCACATTACTTTTATTAGCAGCACATTGCATTTTTTTTTTAACAGTTCTCTATTGCCTTCCATGTAATCAACAAAATCTTATTCCTCATAATCATTTATACCCCAATGACACTTTGGAACAAAAACTCAGCTGATTGTGTGCATATATATATATATTATATACTATCCATATGTATTTACTTCTGCACAAGAGACAAAGGGCCTGACAATGTACAACCAATAATTAAATAATTTGGGGAATTTATCAAGGAGGTCACCACACTTGTTTTATATAATCAAGCATAATAAAGAAAGGAAAAGGCTACTTACCCAGTATGCATCTGTTCTTGGCATGTAGCGCTGTAAAGTCACATGCTTTGCATATATCGCCATCTAGTATTGGGTCCGGATGTTTGCACTTTGTTTTTCTTCGAAGAAGTCTTTCCCAGTCACGAGGTAGGTGACTCCTTTCGGTGATAGTGAGCATGGGCATCGACTCCATTGTTAGATTGTTTTCCCGCAGGGGGTGATAATGGAAATAGTAGGAGTAGTAAAAGGAGATGTCCATGAATGCATGTATCTAAGTAAGATATTACTACAACAGATATAGGTACCCGGGGAGGCGGGTGGGCGCATATGACTCTACAGCTCTACATGACAAGAACAGATGCATACTGGGTAAGTAGCATTTTCCGTTCGAGGCATATGAGCTGTAGATCATATGCTTTGAATAGACTATACAGCAGTTCTCTCCCAAAGCGGTGGCTAACCTGTATCTGTTGTTGTGGTTTGAAATAGTGTATGTAAAACTGCCTGGCCCACTCTAGCTTGTTGTCTTGCTAACACATCTACACAATAGTGTTTTGTGAATGTGTGAGGTGCAGACCATGTTGCAGCTTTGCATATGTCATCTATGGGTATATTTCCTAAGAATGCCATAGAAGCCCCTAGTTTGCGTGTAGAGTGTGCTCTAGGGGGAACTGTTAATGTTATTTTTGCTTTTGCATAACAGATTTGAATGCACTTGACTATCCACCAAGCAATTCCTGATTTTGATATGGGATTGCCCTTGTGCGGTGGAGCAAAAGTGACAAAAAGTTGATTTGTGTTACGAAAAGGTTTTGTCCTTTCTATGTAATACAGCAATGCTCTTTTTACATCTAATGTGTGTAGAGCACGTTCTGCTACTGTGAGAAAGTGCCATCTTTCTTACATGGTATGCCCCCACTTTTTGCTGAATGGCTGATGTACTTTGACTGAGTGTGCCCTGGGCTCCTGCCAACCAGGTACCCAGGGCCTGTGTTCCTTCCCTAAAATTGCATTGATACCTACACCCAATTGACATCCCTGGCCACAGGTCAGCCCCTGGTAAATGGTACCATGGGTACCCAGGGCACTGTGACCAGGGAAGGCCCCTAAGGGCTGCAGCACTTGTTGTGCCACCCTTAGGGACCCTGCACCTTTACACACACACACTGCCTTTGCAGGCTGCGTGTCTTGGTGCAGAACAAAAGTGAAGAGTCGACATGGCTCACATCCCTGTGTGCCATGCCTACAAGCCACTGCCCTGGCCTAGGTCAGCCACCCCTCTAGCTGGGTGCACTATGCCAGTGGTGAGGGCATAGAGGCATGAGCCCTGTGCCCCTACAGTGCCCAAGTCCATTCTTGGGCATTGTAAGTGCAGTGCTGCCATTAAGAGTATATGGTGCTGGGAGTCTGTCATTACGAACTCCACAGCAGCATAATGGCCCCACTGAAGACTAAGAAGTTTGGTATCAAACTTCTCAGCACATTAAACCCCCACTGATGCCAGTGTGGGATTTAATGTAAAACGCACTCCAGAGGGCATCTTAGAGATGCCCCCTGAAACCAACCCGACCTCCAGTGTCCGGACTGAGTGGCTGCCCAGGCTGCCACCACCAGACATGTTTCTGGACCCCTGGGTCGAGAGCCTCTGCTCTCAGGGGCCTGAAACAATGCACATCCCGGGAAGAGGTGCCAAAGCCTCCTCCCCCAGGATGGGCAGGGGGAGCTTCAAAGGCCTGCCGCCTTTGGAGTTTCCCCAGACCATTTGCTGCTTCCAGCAAACTAGTCCCCACTGGTTCTACCCCCACTCCTGGCGGGAGAACCGGCGGGAAAACCAGAAGCAGGAAATGGGTTGTGCCCACCTCTGCCAACTCCACCCCTAAGGTGGGGGAGGCGAGGTGAAGCACAAACTCGAGTCCCCGCCATCTTGAGGATGGGGGACCTGGCCAACCAGGGACAGGCTCCTGCCCCCTCCCACTGGAGAGGAACAGAATAGGGGTGTACCCACCCCAGGGAAGGGACCCATTGGTCCCTGCCCTTACCTACCTGTAACCACCCCTAAATTTAGTATTTAGGGGCTCCCTGAACCTTCCTTCGGCAGTTCCCAAATCCGAAAACAAGAAGAGAAGACGAAGCAAGAAGACCAGCCGTGCAGCTGCTAAAAAGGAGGCGACAACAACTGACTTGGCCCCAGCCCTACCGGCCTGTCGACCTCTGAACCTGCTCCTGCGGAATCCCGGCCTCAGCAACCTCACAAACCCCGGAGGACCTGACTTCTGTGCTACAGCCTTCGACCCAGGGACTCCCACGAGCAGTGGTACTGCTCAAAAGAAAACCTACCAAAGACCCGGCCCTGGCACGGAGCCGCGAAACCTGCACACTCTGCACCCGCCGAGTCCAGCCTGTGCCTGAGTGACCAAAGACCTCGAGGACGACCCCCGGCGATTCTGACCTGGAATCCAGTGGCCAAGGACCCTCCTCGACGACCCAGACGACGCCTGCAGCCTCAGGACAAGGGACCCCTCCAACCGCGACCAGCAGGGGGTAAGATTTCCCGACCTCAAAAGACACCCCTGCACCCGGCGCCCCACGGCCCCCTGTGCCCAACTCCTGGGTGTCTACCTATCCTCCAAGACCCCAACTTACCTCCTGAAGTGTTGGTCGTCCCTGAAGAATCACCGTCCCCGAGCCTGCAGCCTTTCTTCACCTTTCACGACCTCTATTGTTTAACATTGAGCGCCCGACGGCTCAAAAGCACCCTGCACCCAGCCGCCCGAGTGCCCCTGGAAGTGCAACCTCTATCCTAACCTACTTCCCTACTTGCCCTGAGCAAGTGACCAGGAGCCCAGCTCCCACAGTCGCGTGGCCTGCTTGCCAGCAGCCACCAACCCGGGGCCCCCGCCTGCCATAGGATAACATTGGGCCTTCTCACTCTGCACCCGGCCGCCCCTGTGCCGCTGAGGGTGTAAAAACTGTACTTACCTGATCCTGGGGGACCCCTGAGTCTTACCCAGAACCTTAACCCTGCCAGTCAAGTACTTACCCGAAATCCGATAACTCACTTTTCTTCCATAGGGTTCCATTGACTGATTTTCTGCGAAATTTCTTCTAAGTGTGGAGTTCTGAAACTTTAGAATATTCACCAAAAATCAACCGAGTCACGAAAACGAAAATACTCACCTAGTATTAGGAGGGGCCTCAGTGCTGGACCCGAGTGCCCAACACTGGCCCTAAAAAGTAATCGCAACGTTACTTACCGTTAACTCACTTTTCCTTCATAGGGATCCATTGACTGGTTTTCTGTGAAATTTCTTCTAAGTGTCGATTTCTGTATTTTACAAATATTCTTTAAAAATCGAACAAACTACAAAAACGTAATTACTTACCTGTTTTAAGTAAATGTCCCAGTGCTGAACCTAGGAGTCCAGCACTGGATTACAAAAGTAACGTAAACATACTTTGCTTGCACACTGTATTTCCTTTCATAGGATAACATTGGTAATTTTATCCAGAAAAGTTTCTAAGTGTCAGCTTTTGAAATATAGTAATATTCTTCAAAAATCACTACAATAACCAAAACGCTTTTTCTTACCTGTTTACAGGAAGTGTCCCAGGACTGAATCCAGGATCCAGTCCTGTGGTTAGAAAAAGTGCTCTGCAAAGTAATCAATTGTAATTAAGCATAATTTTCCATTGAGCTCAATGTTGCATTGAATTTGACCCTGTGTTGCCTCTTGCACCAACTGTGATTACCACTATCTAAAAAGTCTATTGCCTATCTGTAAGGTGAATAACCAAAGCATCTCATACTGAGAAAGTATATTTTGACCCTATTGTCGGTTCTAAAATAAAACAAGCATATATTTTTTTATATACAAACCATTGGCCTAGAGTTCAGTTCTTGAGTGTGTGGCTTCATTTGCTGACTGAGTGTGTACAACAAATGCTTTACACTGTCCTCTGATACTGCCTTACTGCTCGACCAAGCTACCACTTTGGAGAGTAAGGTTATATCTAACTTTAGCCTCTGTCAACCCTCTGGGGGACTGTGGACTCTGTACACCCTGAACCTTACTTGGGTACAGTATATACAGAGCCACTTTCCTACATTGGTGGATCAGCGGTGGGATACAAACTTGCATTTGTTGGACTACTTGGTTACCATCTGATCACACGACAGAACTCTTAAATTGCCTTTAGAATTCTGATTTTTTTAATTGGCATTTTTTTTTACCAAATTACTAAAAGTCTTGTTAGGGCCTTGCTTAAGTCCCTGTAGCATCTTAGAAAATAAAAAGTCACTATAGCCAAGGTTAGAGGGGTTAGAATTTTTTTTAAAAAAATGTCTCAAGACAAGAACCCAGCTACTAGTGAAGATAATAATGACATACAGGAACTGGTTGAGGAGCTCGACCTCACCCCTTATCTTCATTTGTCTTTCAAAGAGATAAGGTCCTTATGCAAACTTAAAGATATACCAATGGGCCAGCATCCAACCAAACAAGGGCTCCAGGAGCTCCTGGCTGAGTATGCTAAAGCCCACCCCTCTGAGCATGGTGATGACCCAACAGAGGAGGAAAGGAATGAGGAGGATGGGGATGGTAACCCACCTCCATCACTTCCTAGGGAAGATAGGGTCCCTGCACCCTTAACTCCAAGAATAGACCTCTGGGGACCTAGGGGCCACCTAGGTGGTCCTGGTCCCAGAGAGGACACTGAGGATACCCTCAGTGAGGAGGACAACTTGTTAGCCAGGTTGGCCAAGCGACTGGACCTAGAGACCAGACTCCTGGCTCTAGAGAAGGAAAGACAGGAGATGGGTTTAGCACCCATCAATGGTGGCAGCAATACTAAAAATAAGGATAGGGAGGAAACTTCTGAACCTAAAATCCCCAAAGGGATTGTCCCTAAGTTTGAGGAAGGTGATGACATCACCAAATGGTTCACAGCCTTTGAGAGGGCTTGTGAAATAAGAAGAGTAAAGAAACCTCTGTGGGGGCACTCCTGTGGGAACTGTTCTCTGGTAACTGCAGAGACAGGCTTCTGACCCTCTCTGGGCCAGATGCAGGGTCCTATGACCTCATGAAGAGTACTCTGATTGAGGGATTTGGGCTCACTACTGAGGAGTATAGAATTAGATTCAGGGGGCTCACAAAACCCAGACCCAGTCCTGGATTGACTTCGTGGACTACTCAGTAAAGACACTGGATGGCTGGTTAGCTGGACATAATGTGCATGATTTTTCTGGACTTTACAATTTGTTTATGAAGGAACACATACTAAGTAATTGCACAAATGAAAAGTTGCATCAGCATTTGGTAGACCTAGGTCTAATTTCTCCCCAAGAATTGGGAAAGAAGGCAGACCACTGGGTCAAGACTAGGGTGACAAGGACAACCACTGGGGGTGACCAAAAGAAGGTGGTCACCAAACCCCCCAGGGGAAAGGTGGTGAGAATCCCCAAGATAAAAAGTCTTAGTCTTCCAAAGGGCCCCAAAAACCTGTTCAGGGGGTGGGTCCCAAACTACTCCCTATGTGCCTCAACCCTATAGGGGGAAGAACTTTGATCCCTTGAAGGCCTGGTGTAATAACTGTAAGAAGTCAGGACACCTCACTGTAGACAAAACTTGCCCCCACAACAAAGCCCCTAAGGCACCCAGTACAGCTACTCCTGGGGCAGCAAGTTTACAGATGGGATCAGAAGTGTACCCTGAGCAAATCTGGGAACCCACTGAGGCGAGTCTGGTCTCCCTAGGGGAAGTGGAATTTGCCACTGTAGCTGTGTGGCCACCCAACTTAAAGAAGTATTTGCAATACCCCTGGGTGAATGGAACTAGAGTAGAGGCTCTGAGGGATACAGGTGCCAGTGTCACTATGGTGAGGGACACACTGGTTTCCCCTGAGCAATACTTGATTGGGAAAACTTACCCAGTCACCAATGCTGACAGTGTCACCACTAGTCATCCCATGGCCATGGTGACATTAGGCTGGGGGGTTACTGGCCTGAAGCAGGTAGTGGTCTCTCCGAAGTTACCAGCTGCATGTCTGCTAGGAAATGATCTGGAAACCTCAGCCTGGGCAGAGGTGGAGCTAAAGGCCCATGCAGCCATGCTGGGCATCCCTGAATTGGTGTGTGTAAAAACAAGAGCACAGAGCAAAAGGCAGGGTGAAGAAATAGTGTTGGAGCCTGAAATGATGGCCCAGCCTACCAAGAGAAAAGGAAAGAAGACTGGCGGACCAGCTTCTACACAGTCACAAGAGCAGGACCCCTCTCCTCAGGGAGAGAACCTGGAAGCCCCAGAGGGAACTGAGCCCCTAGAGCTTGACCCTTACCAGGTTGAACTCTTGGGCCCAGGGGGACCCTCTAGGGAAGAGCTGTGCCAGGGACAGCAAGACTGTCCCACTCTTGAAAGCCTGAGGCAGCAAGCTGTTTCAGAAGCCAAGGGAGATGTCAGTGGTACCCACAGAGTCTATTGGGAAGAGGGATTACTGTACACTGAGGCAAAAGACCCCAACCCTGGAACCACCAGGAGAGTGGTAGTGCCCCAGAAGTACAGGGAGTTCCTCCTAACTTTGGCTCATGACATCCCCCTAGCTGGACATCTGGGCCAAACCAAAACTTGGGAAAGGCTAGTTAGCCACTTTTACTGGCCCCAGATGCACCAAAAGGTGAAGGAGTTTGTCAGCTCCTGTGTTACCTGTCAAGCCAGTGGCAAGACAGGTGGCCATCCAAAGGCCCCCCTGATACCACTACCTGTGGTGGGGGTTCCCTTTGAAAGGGTAGGTGTGGACATAGTGGGTCCACTGGAACCTCCCACAGCCTCAGGGAACAAATTCATACTGGTGGTAGTGGATCATGCCACTAGGTATCCTGAGGCTATTCCCCTTAGGACTACTACAGCTCCTGCAGTAGCCAAAGCCCTCATTGGTGTCTTCACCAGGGTAGGGTTTCCTAAGGAGGTGGTTTCAGACAGAGGTTCCAACTTCATGTCTGCTTACCTGACCCACATGTGGAAGGAGTGTGGGGTGCAGTACAAGTTTACTACACCCTACCACCCACAAACCAATGGCCTTGTTGAGAGGTTCAACAAGACATTGAAAGGCATGATCATGGGGCTCCCTGAAAAACTCAAAAGGAGATGGGATGTCCTACTACCATGCCTGCTTTTCGCTTACAGAGAAGTGCCACAGAAGGGGGTAGGTTTCTCACCCTTTGAACTTCTGTTTGGCCATCCTGTGAGGGGACCACTCTGTCTTGTAAAGGAGGGCTGGGAGAGACCTCTCCAAGAACCCAAACAAGATATAGTGGACTATGTGCTTGGCCTAAGGTCCAGAATGGCTGAGTACATGGAAAAGGCATCCAAGAACCTTGAGGCCAGCCAGGAGCTTCAGAAGCACTGGTATGACCAAAAAGCTGCACTGGTTGAATTCCAACCTGGGCAACAGGTATGGGTTTTGGAGCCAGTGGCACCAAGGGCCCTCCAGGACAGATGGAGTGGCCCTTACCCTATCCTAGAGAAAAAGAGTGAGGTCACCTACCTGGTTGACCTGGGCACCAGCAGGACACCCAAAAGGGTTATCCATGTGAACCGCCTAAAACTCTACAATGACAGGGCTGACATCACCATGCTGATGGTGACAGATGAGGAACAGGAAGCTGAGAGTGAACCTCTCCCTGATCTCCTCTCCCACAGCCCAAAAGATGGGTCAGTAGATGGAGTTGTCTTTTCAGACACCCTCACTGCCCAACAGCAGACTGACTGCAAGCAAGTCTTGCAGCAATATGCTGGGCTCTTTTCCTTGACCCCTGGTCTGACAAACTGGTGTACCCATGATGTGGACACTGGTGACAGTGCACCTGTCAAAAACAAGATCTATCGTCAGTCAGACCAAGTTAAGGAAAGCATCAGAGCTGAAGTCAGCAAGATGCTGGAGCTAGGGGTTATTGAGCCCTCTGAGAGCCCCTGGGCTAGCCCAGTGGTTCTGGTCCCCAAACCTCATCAAAAGGGTGAAAAGAGAGAGATGAGGTTTTGTGTTGACTATAGGGGTCTCAACTCTGTCACCAAGACAGATGCACACCCTATCCCAAGAGCTGATGAACTGATAGACAGATTGGGTGCAGCCAAATACCTGAGTACCTTTGACTTAACTGCAGGGTACTGGCAGATTGGCATGGCCCCAGGAGCCAAACAGAAAACAGCATTCTCCACACCTGATGGGCATTTTCAGTTCACTGTTATGCCCTTTGGTTTAAAGAATGCCCCTGCCACCTTCCAGAGGTTGGTGAATCAAGTCCTTGCTGGGTTGGAGTCCTTTAGTGCAGCTTATCTTGATGATATTGCTGTCTTCAGTTCCACCTGGCAGGATCACCTGGTCCACCTTGGGAAGGTTTTAAAGGCCCTGCAAACTGCAGGCCTAACTATCAAGGCATCCAAATGCCAGATAGGGCAGGGCACTGTGGTGTACTTGGGCCACCTGGTTGGTGGAGGCCAGGTACAACCCTTACAGCCCAAGATCCAGGCTATCCTGGACTGGGTAGCTCCAACAACTCAGACCCAAGTCAGGGCATTCCTTGGCTTGACTGGGTACTACAGGAGGTTTGTGAAGGGATATGGGTCCATTGTGACTCCCCTCACAGAACTCACCTCCAAGAAGATGCCAAAGAAAGTAAACTGGACAGTCTGTTGCCAAAAGGCTTTTGACACTCTGAAAGAAGCAATGTGCTCAGCACCAATTCTAAAAGCACCAGATTATGCCAAGCAGTTCATTGTGCAGACTGATGCCTCTGAGCTAGGGATAGGAGCGGTCCTATCCCAGACCAATGATGAAGGCCAAGACCAACCTGTTGCTTTTATAAGCAGAAGGCTTCTCCCCAGGGAGCAGCGTTGGAGTGCCATTGAGAGGGAGGCCTTTGCTGTGGTCTGGTCCCTGAAGAAGCTGAGGCCCTACCTGTTTGGAACTCACTTCCTAGTTCAAACTGACCACAGACCTCTCAGGTGGCTAATGCAAATGAAAGGAGAAAACCCAAAACTGTTGAGGTGGTCCATCTCCCTACAGGGAATGGACTTTGAAGTGGAACACAGACCTGGCACTGCCCATGCCAATGCAGATGGCCTTTCCAGGTTCTTCCACTTAGACAATGAAGACTCCATAGGGCAAGGTTAGTCTCATCATCTTTCGTTTGGGGGAGTTGTGTGAGAAAGTGCCATCTTTCTTACATGGTATGCCCCCACTTTTTGCTGAATGGCTGATGTACTTTGACTGAGTGTGCCCTGGGCTCCTGCCAACCAGGTACCCAGGGCCTGTGTTCCTTCCCTAAAATTGCATTGATACCTACACCCAATTGACATCCCTGGCCACAGGTCAGCCCCTGGTAAATGGTACCATGGGTACCCAGGGCACTGTGACCAGGGAAGGCCCCTAAGGGCTGCAGCACTTGTTGTGCCACCCTTAGGGACCCTGCACCTTTACACACACACACTGCCTTTGCAGGCTGCGTGTCTTGGTGCAGAACAAAAGTGAAGAGTCGACATGGCTCACATCCCTGTGTGCCATGCCTACAAGCCACTGCCCTGGCCTAGGTCAGCCACCCCTCTAGCTGGGTGCACTATGCCAGTGGTGAGGGCATAGAGGCATGAGCCCTGTGCCCCTACAGTGCCCAAGTCCATTCTTGGGCATTGTAAGTGCAGTGCTGCCATTAAGAGTATATGGTGCTGGGAGTCTGTCATTACGAACTCCACAGCACCATAATGGCCCCACTGAAGACTAAGAAGTTTGGTATCAAACTTCTCAGCACATTAAACCCCCACTGATGCCAGTGTGGGATTTAATGTAAACGCACTCCAGAGGGCATCTTAGAGATGCCCCCTGAAACCAACCCGACCTCCAGTGTCCGGACTGAGTGGCTGCCCAGGCTGCCACCACCAGACATGTTTCTGGACCCCTGGGTCGAGAGCCTCTGCTCTCAGGGGCCTGAAACAATGCACATCCCGGGAAGAGGTGCCAAAGCCTCCTCCCCCAGGATGGGCAGGGGGAGCTTCAAAGGCCTGCCGCCTTTGGAGTTTCCCCAGACCATTTGCTGCTTCCAGCAAACTGGTCCCCACTGGTTCTACCCCCACTCCTGGCGGGAGAACCGGCGGGAAAACCAGAAGCAGGAAATGGGTTGTGCCCACCTCTGCCAACTCCACCCCTAAGGTGGGGGAGGCGAGGTGAAGCACAAACTCGAGTCCCCGCCATCTTGAGGATGGGGGGACCTGGCCAACCAGGGACAGGCTCCTGCCCCCTCCCACTGGAGAGGAACAGAATAGGGGGTGTACCCACCCCAGGGAAGGGACCCATTGGTCCCTGCCCTTACCTACCTGTAACCACCCCTAAATTTAGTATTTAGGGGCTCCCTGAACCTTCCTTCGGCAGTTCCCAAATCCGAAAACAAGAAGAGAAGACGAAGCAAGAAGACCAGCCGTGCAGCTGCTAAAAAGGAGGCGACAACAACTGACTTGGCCCCAGCCCTACCGGCCTGTCGACCTCTGAACCTGCTCCTGCGGAATCCCGGCCTCAGCAACCTCACAAACCCCGGAGGACCTGACTTCTGTGCTACAGCCTTCGACCCAGGGACTCCCACGAGCAGTGGTACTGCTCAAAAGAAAACCTACCAAAGACCCGGCCCTGGCACGGAGCCGCGAAACCTGCACACTCTGCACCCGCCGAGTCCAGCCTGTGCCTGAGTGACCAAAGACCTCGAGGACGACCCCCGGCGATTCTGACCTGGAATCCAGTGGCCAAGGACCCTCCTCGACGACCCAGACGACGCCTGCAGCCTCAGGACAAGGGACCCCTCCAACCGCGACCAGCAGGGGGTAAGATTTCCCGACCTCAAAAGACACCCCTGCACCCGGCGCCCCACGGCCCCCTGTGCCCAACTCCTGGGTGTCTACCTATCCTCCAAGACCCCAACTTACCTCCTGAAGTGTTGGTCGTCCCTGAAGAATCACCGTCCCCGAGCCTGCAGCCTTTCTTCACCTTTCACGACCTCTATTGTTTAACATTGAGCGCCCGACGGCTCAAAAGCACCCTGCACCCAGCCGCCCGAGTGCCCCTGGAAGTGCAACCTCTATCCTAACCTACTTCCCTACTTGCCCTGAGCAAGTGACCAGGAGCCCAGCTCCCACAGTCGCGTGGCCTGCTTGCCAGCAGCCACCAACCCGGGGCCCCCCGCCTGCCATAGGATAACATTGGGCCTTCTCACTCTGCACCCGGCCGCCCCTGTGCCGCTGAGGGTGTAAAAACTGTACTTACCTGATCCTGGGGGACCCCTGAGTCTTACCCAGAACCTTAACCCTGCCAGTCAAGTACTTACCCGAAATCCGATAACTCACTTTTCTTCCATAGGGTTCCATTGACTGATTTTCTGCGAAATTTCTTCTAAGTGTGGAGTTCTGAAACTTTAGAATATTCACCAAAAATCAACCGAGTCACGAAAACGAAAATACTCACCTAGTATTAGGAGGGGCCTCAGTGCTGGACCCGAGTGCCCAACACTGGCCCTAAAAAGTAATCGCAACGTTACTTACCGTTAACTCACTTTTCCTTCATAGGGATCCATTGACTGGTTTTCTGTGAAATTTCTTCTAAGTGTCGATTTCTGTATTTTACAAATATTCTTTAAAAATCGAACAAACTACAAAAACGTAATTACTTACCTGTTTTAAGTAAATGTCCCAGTGCTGAACCTAGGAGTCCAGCACTGGATTACAAAAGTAACGTAAACATACTTTGCTTGCACACTGTATTTCCTTTCATAGGATAACATTGGTAATTTTATCCAGAAAAGTTTCTAAGTGTCAGCTTTTGAAATATAGTAATATTCTTCAAAAATCACTACAATAACCAAAACGCTTTTTCTTACCTGTTTACAGGAAGTGTCCCAGGACTGAATCCAGGATCCAGTCCTGTGGTTAGAAAAGTGCTCTGCAAAGTAATCAATTGTAATTAAGCATAATTTTCCATTGAGCTCAATGTTGCATTGAATTTGACCCTGTGTTGCCTCTTGCACCAACTGTGATTACCACTATCTAAAAAGTCTATTGCCTATCTGTAAGGTGAATAACCAAAGCATCTCATACTGAGAAAGTATATTTTGACCCTATTGTCGGTTCTAAAATAAAACAAGCATATATTTTTTTATATACAAACCATTGGCCTAGAGTTCAGTTCTTGAGTGTGTGGCTTCATTTGCTGACTGAGTGTGTACAACAAATGCTTTACACTGTCCTCTGATACTGCCTTACTGCTCGACCAAGCTACCACTTTGGAGAGTAAGGTTATATCTAACTTTAGCCTCTGTCAACCCTCTGGGGACTGTGGACTCTGTACACCCTGAACCTTACTTGGGTACAGTATATACAGAGCCACTTTCCTACAGCTACTGAATCAGGTTGAGGGAAGAACACTGGTAACTCAACCGATTGATTGATGTGAAAAGCAGAAATTACTTTAGGAAGGAGTTTAGGATTAGTTCGAAGAACTACTTTATTTTGATGCATTTGTAAGAAAGGTTCTTCTATAGTTAATGCCTGAAGTACACTTACTCTCCTAAGTGATGTGATAGCCACAAGGAAAGCAGTCTTCCATGTGAGAAATTGTAGTTCACATTTGTGCAATGGCTCAAAAGGTGGCCCCATTAGTCTGGTGAGGACAATATTGAGATTCCATACCGGAGCAGGTGGACGTCTCGGGGAAATAACTCTTAAGTCCTTCCATAAAAGCTTTGATGACAGGCACTCTAAAGAGAGATAGATGTTGTCTATTTTGTTGGTATGCAGCTATTGCAGCTAGATGTAGACGTATGGACGTGTATGCTAAATTGGAACTTTGTAGATGCAACAAATAGCATATAATATTTTGGACCGAAGCATCAAGGGGGTTGGATGTGGTTGTTATTGAAGTAAATGACAAACCGCTTCCACTTTGCTGCATAGTAGGCTCTTGTGGTAGGTCGCCTAGCTTCCTTGATGATATTCATAGTTTGGCGGTAGGTTAAGATAGCCAAACTCTAAGACTTCAGGTGCCAGATTGAGCTGACTGGGATCTGGGTGTCTTATGTCTCCACGGCTCTGTGTGAGGAGATTGGGTGTAAGACGTAGTTTTTGATGAGGAACTACTGAGAGCTCCAACAGTGTTGTGAACCATGGTTGACGTGCCCATGAGGGAGCAACTAGGATTAGTGTCAGGGATGTCTGTTTGAGTTTCCGAACCACTAATGGAATGAGTGGGAGAGGTAGAAAAGCGTAAGCAAATATCCCTGACCAGTTCATCCATAGTGCATTGCCTTTGGACAATGGGTGTGGATACCTGGACGCGAAGTTTGGGCATTTTGCGTTTTGATGCGTGGCGAACAGGTCTATGTCTGGAAAGCCCCACATTTGGAAGAATGGTAGGAGAACATGAGGATGTATTTCCCATTCGTGGATTTGCTGTGTCTGACGACTTAGTAGGTCTGCCATCTGATTGTTTACTCCTGGGAGATGTTCTGCTAGGAGATAGATCTTGTGATGAATGGCCCACCTCCAGATGTCCTGGGACAATTGGGAGGAGTGTGCCCCCCCTGTTTCTGTATGTAATACATGGCTGTCATGTTGTTGGTACAAACTAGGACAGTTTTCCCTTTTAGCTGGGTCTGAAAAGTTTTGAGGGCTAGAAATATGGCCATGAGCTCCAAATGGTTTATATGCAGCAACTTTTGTTGGTGGCTCCACAGTCCTTGTACTGTGTGTTGATGTAGATGGGCACCCCAGCCAGTTAGAGACGCGTCCGCTGTTAGTACTGTCTGTGGAACCGGGTCTATGAAGGGCCGTCCTTTTGACAGATTTTGTGTGTTCCACCACTGCAGAGAGCGATGAGTATGGCCGCTTACCAACACTAGATCGGTTAATAGACCATTTGACTGGTTCCACTGGCTGGCTAAGCATTCCTGGAGCGGGCGCATTTGAAGTCTGGCATGCGGCACAATCATTATGCAGGGCGGGCGCATTTGAAGTCTGGCATGCGGCACGATCATTATGCAGGATGCCATCATCCCCAGCAGTTGCATGTAAGCCCGAGCTGGAAGAGATTGATTGGGTTGAAACTGACGAACCATAGCCTGAATGTTGAGAATTCTGGCTGCGTTGGGAAACGCCAGAGCCTTTTGAGTATCTAAAGTGGCTCCTAGGTAGTTCTGAATATTGGTTGGTTGAAGATGTGACTTTGGCACATTGACTGTGAACCCTAGATGATGTGGCAAATTGATGGTTACGGAAGTGTTCTTGAGACACTGTTGGTAGGTGCTGGCTTTGATGAGCCAGTCGTCCAAGTATGGGAAGACATGGATGCTTTGTCTCCGGAGATGAGCAGCTACTACTGCAAGACACTTTGTGAAGACTCTGGGGGCAGTGGTGACCCTGAATGTGAGTACTTTGAACTGGTAGTGTTGGCCCGCTAGCACAAACCTGAGAAATTTGCGATGAGCAGGGTGGATTGGGATGTGAAAGTATGTGTCCTTCAAGTCCAGGGTGGACATGAAGTCTCCTTTTTGCAACAGAGATAGTACCTGTTGAAGTGTGACCATGTGAAAATGGTCTGACTGTATGTAAAAATGGAGTTCTCTGAGATCTAGGATTGGTCTGAGAGACCCGTTCTTTTTTGGTATTAGGAAGTAAAAGAAGTACACGCCCGACCCCTGGTGTTGCAGTGGTACGAGCTCTATAGCTCCTTTTAAAAGTAGAGACTGTACCTCTTGTTTGAGGAGGTGTAGGTGATCCAGTGAAAGTTTGTGTGACTTTGGGGGAAAGTTTGGAGGAGAATTGATGAACTCCAGGCAGTAACCAGAACGGATAATTTGTACAACCCACTTGTCTGTTGTTATTGACTGCCAAGCTGGTAAAAAATGTGACAGTCTTACCCCGACAGGTGTTAGGTGGTCGGGGGGGAAGGAGAGGTGAGTCACTGTTTTGTATTGGAGGGGGAGGTGCGTGAGTTTGAACCTCTACCTCTTCCCTCCCTTACCATTATTTCCTCTGTAACCCCCTCTGAAGTAGGTCTTAGAGCCAGAGGGTTGATTATTACCCTTATAGGTGGAGGTATTTTCTGAGGAAGAATTCTTGGACCCCGCTCGATAGAAAGAGCGACGAAAGGAACCACGTCCTTGTGGTGACTGAAGCGCCCCCATGGATTTGGCCACTTCGGTGTCTTTCTTCATCTTTTCTAGTGAAGAGTCCACCACTGGTCCAAAAAGGTGTTCCTTATCAAAAGGTGTGTTTAAAATAGAGGTTTGAACCTGGGGTTTGAATCCAGAGATACGTAGCCAGGCGTTTCTTCTTAAAAAGACTAGTATTTACTGCTCTGGCAGCTGTGTCTGCAGCATCGAGGGAGCACCTGATTTGGTTATTGGAAATAAGTTGTCCCTCCCTTATTAGGTCTTCAGCCTTAGATTTGTGTTCTTGGGGTAGATATTGGATTAATTGTTCCATTTCGTCCCAGTGCGCACGGTCGTATCTAGCTAGCAACGCTTGTGTGTTGAATATGCGCCAGAAGTTTGCTGCCTGAGATGCGACTCTTTTCCCCGAAGCATCAAGAAGCTTAGATTCTTTATCTGGGGGTGGAGCATCTCATGTGGTTTGGGAGTTAGCCCTTTGCGTGCGTTAGACACTACTAGCGAGTCTAACGGCAATTGTCCCTTAATGTACGCTGGGTCAGATGGTGCAGACTTATATTTTTTGTCTACCCTAGGTGTAATGATACGTGCCCTGACAGGATCATTAAAGATATCATCCACATGTCTGATCATACCCTTGAGCATTGGTAAAGTGTGTGATGACTTTTGCATAGTGCTAAGGGTCTCGAAAAGGAAATCTTCGAGGGAATCTTTGTGGAGCTGCACCCCATGATAATTAGCAGCCCTACCTAGCAATTCAATGTATCCTACACTATCGTCCGAATGAGATGGTTTAGTAGGATATAAGTCAGGATCATTACCTGTGGGCGAGTTAACATTATAATCGTCCCAAAGGTCTGTAGGTATTGGTTGGTAATCATCATCCCCGTCCCCATTATCATCCCCATCATCCTGGTTATCAGGTGTATGTGGTGAGTGCTGAGGTGAAGTAAGCACAGTTATAGACTATGGAGAAGGGGGGATGGGATAGGAGGAGGAAGAGGAGGAGTAGAAGGGTTAGTTCCAACAGTTCTCTTCTTCAAAGGAATGTGATATTCCTCTTCAGCATCAGTTCTTCTTTTTAGAGTCACTGTGGTGGTAATATGTCCAGTTTTTGGATGAATGTAGAGCATTTTCTGTTTCGGGTCCGGTTTATCGAGCGGATCATCGAAACAGTGCTTTTTTGGTCATTTCTGTGCCTCTGGTTGTTTTGGCGTCGAAGGTTTATGGGCCGGTGTTTTCGGATCCGAAGTATGTTTCGGCACCGAATGCTGTGGATCGGAGCTGGACTTAGGTTTCGATCCCGAAGGTTTCGGCTCTGTACCCGAATGGAGCCTGTGTGTTGACTCTGCATGTCGCGACGTCGAGCCCGACGGTCACGAAGCGTCTTCTTGGATCGGAAGGCTTTGCACGCGTCGCAGTCCTGTTCACTGTGCTCGGGTGACAAGCACAGGTTATACACTTCGTGTGAGTCGGTACGCGGGTACTTCGCGTGGCACCGAGGGCAGAATTTAAATGGAGTTCGTTCCATCGACTGCGAGTGGACCCGACGCGGGTATGCCCGACGGCCTACCACGAGCTCTTCGATCGAAAGAGGGTTTTTTGTTAGCAAACACGAAATGCGAAGAATGGAATACACGATCTGAAACAATACCGTTGAGGTAAAATGTCTTGCGCGCCGAGGGAAACCGAAGAAACGGTGTCGAACCGGAGCGCATCGACTAACATCCGAACCCGATGGCGGAAAAAAACAATCTAACAATGGAGTCGATGCCCATGCGCATTATCACCGAAAGGAGGAGTCACCTACCTCGTGACTGGGAAAGACTTCTTCGAAGAAAAACAAAGTGCAAACATCCGGACCCAACACTAGATGGCGATATATGCAAAGCATATGATCTACAGCTCATATGCCTCGAACACAATGTTCTTGTTTCTTGAAATAAGAGGGTTGTCTTTAGAGTGACCACCTCTTAATTTTCTTCCATCACATTTATACAATATACCGCCTCTTCATTCAATGAGGCTTTATGCACAACTTTGCATTCCGAAATAATAAGCTGTAGAAATGATCGGCTGCAACAGTAAGCCAAGTCAGTAAGATCCACAAAGAGCAGAATACAGAAGCAAAATGATATACCTCCCGTGTATTGTTTTATACTCACGGTCTGTTTTTCTATTAGATTCCAGGCCAGAATCAAACTACTAGTGGTAATTAAACACACACAAGCACACTCCACTTCCACGATAACAGCTTCAAAGAAAAACATCTGGGACGTACCTTCAGACCCATTTCTCCGTTTCGGTACTTCCTGAAATAGTCTGTTCAAGTTCTGGCCTGGATTCTCTGTTGAAAAACAAGTTGGTAAGAACAAAACAATCAGGGGATGTAGCTATGTCATTTGCTATGATATGAAAGACACTGCATCTTCAGATATTTAAAATGGAACGCTTTTCTGTTTTTGAACTCATCATATGGAATGTAGACAATTTAGGAAAACCAAGCCTGTGGCGTGCACTAGACGATCACACCTGTTACGAGCATGGGTATTACAAATTCAGGAAATTAGGTAGATTAGAACGGTCTAAACATAGAAAAAACAATCGGGCTAATAAAACAGTTTATTTTCTTATCATACCCTTATTGGCCAACCTGTTTTAAACTTTCAACAAATGTATAGGTTACCCCAATAATACTTCCTTTCATATTGCATTCTAAGCTATTAAAAAGCCTGCACATTTTTCAATCTTCTCATAATCTACCAATAGTAATGAACGTTGGCCAGAAAAAAATATATGAAACGAAGGGCATCGTTTATGTTCTCCTACTTAAAATGTTGCCTTTTTTAAAGGGAATTCATGGAGACGAGCCAGTAAACATTTATAAAAGGAATTACAAAATGAATGCTACATTGTTATGATGTAAACCATACTTTAGTGTATGACAGTATATAAATTGTTATCCTTTTGTGGAAGGACTTGTACAGAATTGACTGAATTGTAGAGAGACAGTTTACCATTTACCTAACTAAAAGGAATGAAAGCGATGCTCACTGATAATTAATCCTAAACACTGAACAGAATTACAAACCCATCCCTACTAAATGCAGTGGGAAAAAAAAGTAAAATAATGCATTACGCCAGGGGTCTCTAACCGGTTGATCGTGAGATACAGGTAGTAGTCGTAGTCCATCATCTCTTTTTTTTACCCTGTCCTTTTCTTTTTACATTTCAGACCTTTTTTCAATGCTTGCCACACTCACAAATCCAGCTGCCAGATTGGCTGAACTAAGCTCAGCCGTGGCGGGGCATGGCAAAGCAGGTGGTGTTGTCAAAACCCAGGAACAAACAGTACTGGATTGGCCAAATATGAACCACGCAGCCTGTATTCTTGCCAAACGGCACCGTGCTTCCAGGCAGAGTGGCAACCCTGAAGCCAGAGCCAGTTTTACTAGAGCTGAATACCACAAGTGGCACTAAAGTACAGAACTTCAATGGTGTCTGTGAGAATGTGTTTTTTTTTTCATTTGAAAGGAGTGCGGGTGGCTGGTCCTCCTTTGAACATGTGCCTTAAGGGTCTGCTAGGATGGACGATTTCAGAGTAGGGATAAGGCAAAACTGAATGAGCCACACTCCAATGTCTGACTAATCAAAACACCATTGGGATACTGAGTACAGAAAGCCTTAGAACTCTGTACAGAAAAACTTGTGAGACTGAAGAAACAGATTCTAATACAAGCAGAACAGATAATCCTTCTTGTACAGTTAGGCCCGATAAGTCCTTCCTCTGAAAGGATAACTGCTCAGTAGCCACTATTTACCATCTGAGAACTGTTGATGTTTGCTCAGAAAGAATTAAAAATCCTGCTGGTCATTTTCCTTTCCTGATCCCAAAAGACAGAATGGGAATGAGTGCTGCAAGAAATGTAAGAGCGCCATTGGGCTCAGGAAACAGATTTGCAAGAAGACAGTTTTCAAGTTACTGAATGAACAAAGCAGGCCCTATTACGTGATGGACATAACCAGATAACCTTGAGACATGTGACCAATCAAGTTAACCTCATTGTATGTCCCTCACTGGGTGCGGATGCTCACTTGGACAACAGTATTTGAAAATCATTAGTCAGCTAAAAATAAATCATATCACATTCTCAAACTGAGAAGAGATCAGCTGATCTAGATCCAATAGACAACTCACCCACACGTTTTTTTTTTGGTGCTTGCCAGCCCTCACCCAAACCAGCTGCTCAAATTGGTTGAACTGAGCTTGCACATGGTATTGCAGTTCACTCTGTGGCATTGCACACATGGTGCTGTAGCTCACTTTACAGCAATGTACATGGTATTGTAACAAAAAGTATGGTAAACTGCTCACGGTGCTGCAGATGAGACTGCTGTCTTGGTTCTGTAGATATTATGAAATGAACAGGGAGAGCTGAATCAAGGGCCAGGCTAAGCTCTATGACCCTATGCACGAGCAGTCATGAAAATGCTTTGCATTTAAAATAAAATAAGGCAAATGTGAAACCAACCCCATATCTACGTGTAATTCTCTAACATGCAGAAGGGTTTCATCTCAGAACATCAGATTATTTCACTGCATGGAAAGCCATTTTATAAGTGATCTTTTTTAAATATCATGGACTCCTTCCATCCCAGATGATAAAAAATGAGTTGTCTTGTGTACCATATATGTAGCCTAGATTATTATTATTACATGCAGTAACTTTATATCAGAACTGGAGAGATTTTTGTACAGTGCACACTCTGAACTCATGCACTTCAAGGTATGATAATGAAGAACAAAGAGGCACAATGTTATTAACTGTATTGTAGCTTTATAGCGCGTACTTCTCCTATGTCATGTGGGAGTGTGGTTTGAAAGGTTGTTGTCTTTGGTTTGTGATCCTATGTAGGAAGTGTTTCCATGTCTTGCATGATGAACACTGAATCATGTTGTGGGATGTAGCAGTGTGGTAGATGATGAGGTGTCAGAGACAAATGCGCAGTTTGTGGTTTTCAGTCCGCTGATAGCTTTGAACAGCTCTGGTGATCTATATGGTATTTCTTATGATTGTAGCCTGCTTAGCTGGCTGCTACAGAGGTCCGGATCACAAAATCTGTTAAAGAGGGAAGTTGGGATTGATCTCAGATTTTCTGGTTTCATGGTGTCCATTGCAGCCACTAAATGGGTATCTTTCATTCTAGAGTTGGCCTGGCTACCTTTAGTTTTTGATAAGTTGAGTTAAGGCCTATGCCATACTGATCAAGAAGTTGAAACTTACAGCTTTTCTGGCTGTATCACAGACCAAAGTAGAGCACAGCAGCAGTTCCGTTGTGCGTTTCAAATAGCAGTCATATTCCTATTTGCAGAAGTCAGCTCCACACAACTTGAAGTTTTTGGCTCTTCTTAGGTCATGGTAAATCAAATCTAGGGTCATTTGTGAAAAGGAGTCATCCATTGTTCATACTTAAACATAGCTAGTGTGAGTAAATTATCCTACTTTTCAACGGTGCAGTTTAAATAATCAGCATGGCTGCTAATCACAAGTTGCCTGAAATACAATATCATTTAAGGTGTCCACATGGCACTCTTGCCTGCTATGGATTAGATAGTGACTTCATCAACATTTCTACTTTTGCTTTCAGCTTTAACAATTGTAATCATGGATGAAGAGACCGGTCCTTCCTAAAGGCCAAAGAGTAAAACATACATCTTTCATCACAAGTGAGAAAGGAAAATGCTACTTACCAGTATGCATCTGTTCTTGGCATGTAGAGCTGCAGAACCACACACTATGCATAGATCGCCATCTGGTGTTGGGCCCGGATGTTTGCACTTTGTTGTTGTATTGGAATAAGTCTTGAGATAGGTGACTCCTCCTTTGGACAATAGTGCGCATGGGCATTGACTCCATCTTCAGATTGTTTTTTCGCCAAGAAGGGAAATGGAGTTTTGTGAGAAACAGAAAGATGTCCATGTATGTTGTATCTAATTAAGATAATACTGGAACAGATAAAGGTAGCCGGGAGGTGGGTGGGCGTGTGTGGATCTGCAGCTCTACATGCCAAGAACAGATGCATACTGGTAAGTAGCATTTTCCGTTCGAGGCATATGAGCTGCAGATCACACACTATGCATAGATTGCATAGCAGTACCTCCCTTTAGCGGCGACCACCAGTATCTGTTGCAGTAGTTTGAAATAGTGTTTTGAGTACAGCCTGGCCCACACTAGCTTGTTGTTTTGCCTGCACATCTACACAATAGTGTTTTGTGAATGTGTGCGGTGTAGACCATGTAGCTTCTTTGCAGATGTCATCTAAGGGAATGTTCCCTAAAAATGCCATGGAAGCCCCTATTTTGCGGGTAGAGTGGGCTTTAGGGGGAATAGATAGTGTACGTTTTGCTTTGTGGTAGCAAATTTGTATACATTTGACAATCCACCTTGCAATCCCAGACTTTGATATAAGATTGCCTTTATGTGGTGGTGAGAAGGATACAAAAAGTTGTTTTGTTTTGCGAAAAGGTTTTGTCCTGTCAATGTAGTAAAGGAGGGCTCTTTTCACGTCTAGTGTATGAAGAGATCTTTCTGCTACTGTTTGTGGTTGCGAGAAGAATACTGGCAACTCCACAGATTGGTTGAGATGGAAGGGAGAAATAACTTTAGGAAGGAATTTGGGATTTGTCCTGAGAACCACTTTGTTATGATGGAGTTGTAAAAATGGTTCTTGAATAGTTAGTGCCTGTAACTCACTGACTCTTCTGAGAGATGTTATGGCTAGAAGGAAAGCCACTTTCCATGTAAGAAATTGGAGCTCACATTTATGTAGAGGCTCGAATGGAGGGCCCATTAATCTAGTGAGGACGATGTTTAGATGCCACACTGGAGAGGGTGGTACCCTGGGAGGAATTATTATTTTGAGGCCTTCCATAAATGCTTTAATGGCTGGTACCCTGAATAATGACAAATGTTGTCTATTTTGCAGGTAAGCTGCTATGGCAGCGAGATGCAATCTAATGGATGTGTATGCTAGATTACATCTTTGAAGATGCAGCAGGTAACATATGATGTGTTGAATGGACGCATCTAGAGGATTGATGGAGTTATTGGTACAGTATATAACAAATCTTTTCCCCTTGGCTGCATAGCAGGCTCTAGTGGTGGGGCGCCTAGCCTCTTTGATAACGTTCATGCAATCGGGAGGAAGATTGAGGTAACCGAATTCTAGGACTTCAGGAGCCAGATCTCTAGATTGAGCTGTGCTGGATCTGGATGTCTGATCTCTCCACGGTTCTGTGTTAAAAGATGTGGGGAGAGGTGTAGTTTTTGGTGCGGGACTACGGATAGGTCCAGCAATGTTGTGTACCATGGTTGTCTGGCCCATGTTGGAGCAACTAGAATCAGTGTTAGTGACTGTTGTTGCATCTTGTGAACCACTAATGGAATGAGTGGGAGAGGCGGAAAAGCGTACGCAAATCTGCCTGACCAATTCATCCATATCGCATTGCCTTTGGACAATGGGTGTGGATATCTGGCGGCGAAGTTTGGGCATTTTGTGTTGTAATGTGCGGCGAAGAGATCTATCTCTGGATGCCCCCACATTTGGAAAAACGGTTGAAGAACCTGTGGGTGAAGTTCCCACTCGTGAATCTGTTGTGTTTGACGACTTAACATCTGCCATCTGATTCTGAATTCCTGGAAGGTGTTGGGCTAAAAGGAATATGTTTTGAGGAATAGCCCACCTCCATATGGTCTGAGCTAGTTGAGAGCTGCAGAGAGTGTGTCCCCCCCGTTTTTGTAAATAATACATTGCTGTGATATTGTCCGTCCGGACTAACACAGCTTTGCCTGATATGTGTTTCTGGAATGATTTTAATGCCAGAAAGATTGCTAGTAACTCCAAATGATTGATGTGGAGTAGTTTTTGTTGAGGTGTACATGCGCCCTGTATGGTGTGATGTAGTAGATGAGCTCCCCATCCGGTGAGCGATGCATCTGCGGTTAATACAATCTGTGGAACTGGCTCTAGGAACGGTCGCCCTTTGGAAAGGTTTTGGGTGTTCCACCACTGCAGAGAACGATGTGTGCGGCCGTCCACCAACACCAGATCTGTTAGCCGACCTAGAGCTTGGTTCCACTGACGTGCTAAGCATTCTTGCAAGCGGCGCATCTGGAGTCTTGCATGCGGGACTATGAATATGCAAGAGGTCCTCATCCCTATTAGTTGCATAAACACCCGAGCTGGAAGGGAGTGTTGCGGCTGGAATTTTGTTATACAGGCTTGCATGCTTGCTATCCTGGCTGGATTGGGGTATGCAAGGCCTCTTAAGGTGTCTATTGTGGCACCTAGATATTGTTGGATGTGGGACGGTTGGAGGTGAGACTTTGTGAGGTTTATTGTGAACCCGAAGTAGTTGGATTGTGGTGTGTGTGTAATTTACACACTGGGTATGCGACTTTGCTTTTAGGAGCCAGTCGTCCAAGTATGGGAAGATGTGAATTTGTTGTCTTCTTAAGTGGGCTGCTACGACTGCCAGACATTTTGTGAAGACTCTGGGTGCTGTGGTGACTCCGAATGGGAGCACCTTGAACTGATAATGTTGACCGTCCACTACAAATCGAAGATATTTTTTGTGAGCCGGGTGAATGGGAATGTGGAAGTAGGCGTCCTTGAGATCTAAGGTGGCAAGGAAATCGCCTTGTTTGAGTAGAGGAAGGAGTTGTTGAAGAGTGACCATATGAAAATGGTCTGACTGTATGTAGAGGTTTAATGGTCTGAGGTCGAGGATGGGCCTCAGGGTTCCGTCCTTCTTTGGGATGAGAAAATACAGTGAGTAGACCCCTGTGTTTTGCTGATGCAGGGGAACTGGTTCTATTGCATGTTTTTGTAGGAGGGAAAGTACTTCTTGTTAGAGAAGCGTTAAATGGTCTGCTGACATTGGACGCTGTTTGGGTGGTATGTTTGGGGGAGCTGAAGTGAGTTCCAGGCAATAACCGGATTGGATGATTTGTCTCACCCACCTGTCCGTGGTAATGGTGTCCCAGACAGGTAGGAACTGTAGTAATCTTCCCCCGACCGGAGTGGAATGGTCTGGGGGGAGTGGAGGGAAGTAATTGTTTGGAGGTGGAGGCAGTACGGGTATTGACTGTTTTGCCTCTACCCTTGTTATTATTACCCCTGTAGCCTCCTCTGTAATAACCTCTGGTAGAGGAGGTCTGGGTGGGACTTTTATAGGACGTGGAGGAGTTGTCCGTGGTAAAGTCTCTAGAGGCGCCCCTATAAGAGGAGCGACGAAAGGAACTTCTGGGAGTTTGGGATTGCAATGCTCCCACTGATTTGGCTGTCTCGGTGTCTTTTTTCATCTTTTCTAAAGATGAATCCACACTAGGGCCAAATAAATGTTCTTGGTCAAACGGCTGATTTAGTATGGCAGTTTGAACCTCTGGTTTGAACCCTGAAATACGGAGCCATGCATGTCTACGCAAAAGGACACTGGTATTAATGGCTCGTGAGGCTGTGTCTGCGGCATCCAGAGCACATCGAATGGAGGCGTTTGTTATAGTCTTGCCTTCCTGTATGAGCTTGTTTTGTATTGATCTGGAAGGTGTTGTAATAGGGTCTCCAGTTCATCATAATGTGCCCTATCGTACCTAGCCAGCAACGCCTGTGTGTTGGCAATTCGCCAAATGTTAGCTGCCTGGGACGCTGTTCTTTTACCCGATGCGTCCAAGAGTTTTGACTCCTTATCAGGAGGTGGAGCATCGCCTGAGGTTTGGGAGTTAGCCCTTTTCCTGGCGTTAGAAACCACTAAGGAATCTAAGAAAAGTTGCCCTTTAATGTAAACAGGGTCAGCTGGGGCAGACTTATATTTCTTCTCTACCCTGGGGTTAATGACTCTAGCCCTTACAGGATCTTTGAAGGCTTCAGGAGCGTGTTTGATTACTCCTTTCAACATTGGGAGAATAGAAGTGGACCTTTGAGATGGTGCGAAAGTGTCCATAAGGAAGTCTTCCTCTATAGGGTCTGTGTGTAAATCTACACCGTGGTATTCTGCGGCTCTGTGTATGAGCTGAGTGAACTCTATAGTGTCCTCTGGCGGGGATGGTCTAGATGGGTAGACATCATCCTGTGGTGTGTCAGGAACATCTGGTGTGCCATAATTGTCCCATGGGTCAGTTGGGATATTAGAAGGGCTAGGTTCTCCTAAGGGTTGATCATCACCCTCGTACTCAGAAGGGTCCTCATCATCCTGAGGTGGAGGAGATTGTGAGGGTATTGGAGATGGAACAGGAGAGATGTGGTGTGGAGGAGGGGGTGGAGAAGGGATCCTGAGAGGAGAAGTGGCAATGTCTCTTTTCTTGAGAGGGAGTGGAGCT
The DNA here is from genome assembly GCA_963921515.1 of Calotriton arnoldi. Classification (NCBI taxonomy): domain Eukaryota; kingdom Metazoa; phylum Chordata; class Amphibia; order Caudata; family Salamandridae; genus Calotriton; species Calotriton arnoldi. Next base: position 3,233,448 of record CAWUFW010000484.1, on the reverse strand, counting down.
GGTGCAGGTTTGTCCAATTTCCTCTTCCTAGAAGGACTAACCACAAGGCGACCTGTATTTGGGTCTATTTCCAGGATTTGCTGGGGTGGATCGGGTTGGAAAAGCTCCTCCTGTGAAGTATGGTGTTTCGGCGCCGATTTTTTCGGGTCCGAATGTTTGTGTGGCACCGATTTTGGAGTTGTTTTGTACTCCCTAGGTTTGGAAACGGGAGTTTGTCGGTTCCGTTGGGGTCTTTGGAGCCGGTACCGGTAACTTTTTCGGCTCCGAAGGTTGCGTTCCAGCGGTTCTCGGAACTGGTTGTTTGCTCGATTCCGATTGTTTTTTCGGAGTCGAAGGCGCAGTGCCGGTGGGTTTCGGTGCCCAATGCGCCGATGTGGAACCCGGCTTCGGCGCGGGAGTAGACAGTGGCTTGTCTTTTGGTCTCGGTGCCGGGGATGGGGTTTCGGCACCGAGGGTAGGCTGGCTCGAGCCCGAGCGGCATGAAGGCTTATTTGTCGACTTCTTGGCCGAGCCGGAAGGCGGGGCGTGAGAAGTTTTGTCCCGGTGTGCACCTAGGCCCGAAGGTGAAGGTGTTACCGAAGCCTTTGCCGGAATGGATGGTGGGGAGGGGTCGACATCAGTACTTACGACCCGTTGCCCAGTAGTGATGTCTTCGACGTCGGAATCGTCAGCTTCGGAGGCGCTAATGAGGCCCTCTTCGAGTTGCTCCTGTTCCGGTACATCGAAGTCTTCCTGGAAGATATCGTCTGGTATGGATGTCGACGATCGAGCCATGTTTCTTCGAGCTCGACGATCCTGTATGGTTTTCTTGGAGCGGAAAGAGGTGCAAGCTGGACAGTCTTTGGCCTCGTACTCGGGCGAAAGGCAGAGGTTACACACTTCGTGAAGATCGGCGTGGGGAAACTTGGATCCACATTGAGGACACTTTTTGAAGGGAGTCCTTTCCATGAGCCAAGAAGGCCTGATGGCGCAGTTAGGCCCGAAGGCCTGCGTCGACGACCGGAATCGAAGGATTGGAGTTGTAGAGATGCGCGTCGAAAAAGGGAAACGCGAATGAAAACAATACCGACGAAAGGGTGAAGGATTGCGCGTCGAAAGTTAGAACGGTGGCGGCACCGAACTGGAGCGCGACAAACACATCCGGGCCCACTGGCAGAAAAAAACAATCTGAAGATGGAGTCGATGCCCATGCGCACTATTGTCCAAAGGAGGAGTCACCTATCTCGTGACTTCCAAAGACTTATTCCAAAACAACAACAAAGTGCAAACATCCGGGCCCAACACCAGATGACGATCTATGCATAGTGTGTGATCTGCAGCTCATATGCCTCGAACACATTTTTAATTACACAAATTAAAGAGAACTGTGTATGTTTTATCTGTAGAGCAAAAGTTACAATGGGGAAAAAGGGCAATTTTGAGAGGCATTTTTCAACAATGCACATTCTTTTTGCGAGGAAATTACCTAAAGGACTCAGCCCGAGGTTACAAAACGTAAATTAACTGAAAGCTGCACTGCAAACCCTGCAATATATTTTTTTTAATAAAGCCAACCAAGGAAAGCTAATGAGGCAACTGTAGCATCTTTCAAAGTTACTCATCACTTGATCAAGCACAAAGCAACATTTTCAGATGGCGTTATAGTGAAAGAAGCAATGATTCTTGAGTCCTTATTCAAAGATTGAATAATGGCATTATGTCTGCCATTTCAGATGTGCAGTTAGGAGCAAACAATGTAGTAAGAAGGGTATCTGCATTATTGGCAACACAACAGAGCAGCTAGAGCGTGATTTAAAGACATGCAAATATTTCAATATTCAGATTGAGGAATCCATTGATGCAAGAGATATTGGCCAGTTGGCAATATTCCTTAGAATAGTTGGCAATTGCTATGACAAAGAGGAATTTCTGACTTTACTGTCTCTGAAAACCACAACCAGAGGACCTGACAACAATGAACTGAAGAACTATTTTGCGAAACAAAATGTCCCATTGGAAAAGTTAGTGAAATACAAAAAATTACGCACACACAATGACAGGGAGTTGATATATATTGTGTAGGTTACTTTTAAACGCATTGTGTTTACTTTTAATCCTGCTCTTCTGCCAGTGCTTTGCCTCAAAGGTTCTGGCTCTAGACTTATGGGACAGTTGGGAGTTGTGCTGCCTGGATTTCAGGCAGGTACTGTGCTGAGCTTCAATAAACCTTTGGAAACTTTACTTGGACTCCATATTGGTGATTTCAACACGAACGACAAGGGAGAAGATGTACTTACTACCTTATTCACAGCAAATGAGGAGCTATTTTTACTTAAGGAACTGTAAAAATTGTTGGAATTATTGCTCATCGCTGCAGAGAGCATCGCTGGGAATTACTGCTTATTGCTTTGGGCAGTATCAGGTACTTTGAGTCAAGTTTTGAGAGAGTATTTTTCGTGAAGCTTACCGCTATGTTTGGCCTTCGCATCATTCAAATTTCTCAAGGAGCCAGTGTGACGGATGGATGCAGCTGATCGAGGCTGGACAGTCCTGTGTGGCCGTGTGATGTTCCAGCCTACTGCTGATGTAGGACGCGCCCTTGCACATGATTTGCAGAGCGCGAGAAGTGCAGTGTGAGACATGCCATTGCTAGAATATGGCAACGTGCAGCATCATTAGCAACGCATGCCATGCAACGTGATTCCATTTCCGATTGAGTGTATTTGTGGTCTTCAGCTGCAGTTCACACTGGAAATTTCGACATACGCCGATATGCACTGCTGAGTATACTTTTTCTCATTGAAGTTTTAGTAACGCAGATACGAACTGCTACGGAGTAGGTATTACACATAGAGAGGCTCATACTGGTACCACGTCGATGCGCACAGCTGTGCTGTGTGCTTTGCATTTCCACAGGTCAGTTTGTACCAATGACTAACATCATTACCAAGCGCTTTGTGTACTATGTGGCAGCCTTGAGAATTTGATTTCAGTAAGTGAACTCATTGTGGTTAAGGTGACCTTATTATTATACCATAGCTGTTACCATACAGTTTGATCCTCCTATTAAGTTTCTACAAAGTAAGAGTGCTGCCCCATTCCGTGGACCTGGTGGAAGGAGGAATTGTTATCTTTTATGAAGGCAAATGTTGGGGACAGGATGGGGGCTGAAAGGAAAAAAAAATGTTTGCTTCATTGTTTAGGCTCGGAAGGGCAAGTAACTTGTACGACTTTGCCACAGGATACTCCTCAATAAAGGCAAGGAGACCTTAATGCATTTGAAGAGGCCTTGTTGCGCATGGAGCACAGGTTTAAGCCTACCTCCAGCATAGCCCTGAACAAGTTTAAGTTCTATACCATGGCGCAACGAGAGGGAGAACCATTTGACAATTTTCATACAGCTTTAAGGGCACGATCTATGACGTGTAATTTTGGCATTACGACAGATAAAATGCTCCGGGACCAAATTATTGTGAATGTAAAAAGTAAAAAAATACAATAGCAATTGTGGGTCATGGGGGATACATAATTGCAGGATGCCATATCTACAGCTAAAGCTATTAAACAAATCGGAGAAATGGATGAAATCTGTACAGGATGGTAGTGTGAAGAATGTGAGTGTGATGCAATAAGTGTGTGCTTGCAAGAATACGCAAGCAGGGAGGAAGTATGACAAAATTGTAAGTTGCTAAAGGTGTGGGAGTTTTAACAATCTGGCTTAGTCTTCTTAGTGTCCTGCCATTGGGAAAGAGAGCAACAAAGGTGAAAGGGTGGGGCCCTATGGACTTTTTTGTAAAGGTAGTAAAAAGTTTGCTAATCCATCCAAGGGAAGAACTGCCAGCGGGAGAGATGTGGCATGTGTGAGGTGTGCATGTCGTGGAGAAGCCAACAATGAGGGAAAAGGGAATAGTGTTATCCCTCAATACTCGTGAAGGGAAAAAGGGGGAGACTAGAAGTACTCCCAAATGCAAGGTCCATATACCTGACAAGGAGTTGGAGCTAATGGCGGATTCGGGATCCCCATGGACGATAATCATTAAGCAGTATTTTGAAGAAAAGTTTAGTGAGGTTATGATTCAGGATGATTTAAGAGAATCAGAAATTGTGGATCAGAGCTTCGATGGATTCACTATCGATGTAGTAGGTTATACCGAGACAGTTGTAAAATTCAAGGGAAGGGAAGACCAGATTAAGTTGTATGTAGCGGTGAAAAGAGAAAATGTTCTAGGATGTACAGATCAGTGGAAATTAGGTATCATCTTGAACCCGCGAAGCAAAGAACCAGTGTTAGTGGTAAGTGAACTTGACAAGTCTAAGTGGTTGATCTCTCAGTTTACTGAAGTGTTCACTGAGAAGTTGGGGAAATTGGAGGGCGACACTAACCATATCAAATGTAAGCAGGGAGTGCTGCCTGTACAGCAGGACTTAAGGATGGTACACATTACCATCCTTAAGGGATGAGCTGAAGAGGATACTGAATGAGATGTTGAGTGGGGGTATCATCGAAGGAGTTGAATCCTCTGAATGGGTGTCACCCGTAGTTCTAGCGGGTAAGGCAGATAAGACCTTGAAGGGTATGCATAGATCATAGAGCACTAAATGCAAGTATTATGGTTGACAGCCATCCGTTACCAAATATCAATAAGATGGTGAGCATGTTGGAGGGTGCGAGAGTGTTTTCCACACTATCTACGGTCAACCTGTAATCAAATCGAAATGATTGAAGATTTGACTGCATTTATTACCCCGCAAGACCTGTTTCAATTCAAGAGGATGCCCTTTGGCCTTGTGTCGGCAGCGTTCGTCTTCCAGAGGGTAATGTTCCACATTTCCAAAGATATGGAGCATTTCGTCAAGTATTTCCAGGACGATATTCTGATCTTTTCCAAGGATGTGCAGTAACACTTGGAGCACTTGAGAGAAGTATGTAGGATTTTTTTTTTTTAGATATCTTTATTGGCATTTATAATAAACGTTACAAACGGTCAGGGTATACTCCGTAATCGCATATTATAGAGCAGCAAGGCAACATGCACAATAGTCCTTAATCTATTTACAGTATAGGTGCAGTCAGATCTGCATCTGTTATCTCCGAGGCCTTTCTCCTATGCATGTGCCTCTACATTGTGAATCCCACGCACAACTACTGTGGTCTCCGAACTTATCAGCTACCCTTTATCTACCAATCCCCCTCCCTCCCCCAACTAAACTTACCCCTCCCTTCCATGTCTGTTGTATGGTCCCAATTCATATGACTCCGTCAGTTAGCCTCCCGTCCCTAGTCTAATCACTGCCCGGATTGACCCTGCGGCCCCATCCCATCCGCCTCCTGTTCGTTCTCCGACCCAACACCAGATGTTACACCTTCCTCAGCGTCCTCTCCATCTTCACCATTCGTCTCTTCAACTGTCAACTCTATCACCATTGCCGTCCAGGCCCGTACATCCTCTTCTAACTTTTCGTCTCGTCGAGTCTGCTGCATCCGAATCACCTCAGCAGTCGCCCATTCTTTTATGTCCCGCACCCACTGCGCTACCGTGGGTGGCCTGCGGCCCAGCCACGAAATGGCAATCCGCCGTTTTGCGAGTACCAGACCCAAAAGGACATGTTTCCTGCTAAGATTCTTATTCTTAGGTCGGGTCAGTAAACCCAACACCACCACCCGGATCTCCCCTGCTATCTTCCACCCCGTTGCTCCCCGTAGCGCAGTTAGCACCCCCGCCCAATATCCCTGCAGCTCAGGATAAGCCCAGACCATGTGGATAAACGCAGCCTCCATCTCACCACATCTAGGACACTGCCCTGAACGTTCCGGGTAAATCTTATGTAGCATCTTGGGAGTCAGATACGTTTGGTGTATATAATTAAATTGGATTAATTTGAACCTTGTATTCGCACTCACTTGCTAAACCCCTTCATGGATTTTGGTCCATTCCCTTACCGTAATCTGGCCCTCCGTCAGCACTTACCATTTCGCTTGAATTGGTAGCGCCCCAACCACCTTATCTTCCCGTATCGCCCGGTAAAGATGAGACATCACTCTGCGGCCCTTACCCATTACTATCAGAGTCCGTAGCACTTGGGAGACAGGAGGTTCGTCCGGGAACATAGGCCATAATTCCCTTGCCACTTGCGCTATCTTTTCATATTGCAAAAACTGTCCTGGACCCAACTCAAAGGTTTCCATTGCCTGCTCCCGCGTGAAAATATCGTGCGTTGTCGTAGAGGTCACCCATGTTCAAACACCCTCCTTCCTGCCACCTCCTCACCGACATGGATGCAGAAATCTGTTGGAAAGGTCGGACGACCCACAAGGGCATGTCCGGGGCATATGGGGCTCTTTTCAGTACTCTCCGGACCACCAGCTCCCACAGTTCCGCCACATGGCGAACAATGTATGGGCAGGATGTGGGCACCCTTGTTCCCATCATAAGCAACTCTGGTAACTCCCTATCTCCGAAGGTCCCCGCCAGCAGGGCCTTCTCCCAATTGTTGTCCCCATCCAGCCAATGTACCGCATGTTGTAGAGGGAGGCCATGTAATAATATTCTAAACATGGGACCTCTAACCCTCTATTGCCCACCGTTCTCTGCAAAGTGGTTAGACTGGCTCGTTTGCGTTTGGGTCCCCATAGTAAGTCCGTACGTAGCTTATCCAGGTCGTTAAAAAAATGTTGGGGAATTCTAAAGAAAGAGTGTTGCATCACATACAGGCATCTAGGCAGGACCACCATTTTATTCAGAGCTATCCTCCCCATAAGTGACATAGGCAGCTCCTGCCAAAATCGCACGAGCCTCTCAGACCCTCCAACACTCTACCAATGTTGAGCGCCAAATGTTGGTCGGCTGTCTCCGCTAATCTGACCCCCAGGTATCGGGGTGCTGTCCACACCCATGGGAGCCCCACCTCCGGTAATCCTCCATCAGAGTGCAGGGCCAGCTTCCCCAGTAGGACCAACTTGGATTTTCCCGGGTTAATCCGCAGACCCGACATGTGGCCAAACCTCTCCAGGATGCCCAACAGGGTCGGCATAGCAACTATCGGCTCCCGGACATACACTAAGGTGTCGTCTGCATACATGGACACGACATCATTAGTCTCCCCCAGCTTGATCCCGAATGCCTCCATCCCCACTCGCAAGTTCGCCGCCAGGTGCTCCATTGCCACCTCAAAAAGCAGTGGCGATAATGGACGCCCTTGTCTGGTGCCCCGTTGTAGGCGAAAGGCTTGTGACACCAGCCAACCCACTCTGATCCTGGCACAAGGTTCCGCGTATAAAAGCTGCACCCATTTCAAAAACTGAGCCTGACTCCCATGGCTCGAAAGACTTCCCAGAGATACACCCACCCCACTGAATCGAACGCTTGCTTGATATCTAGAAGTGCCAGAGCGCACTCCTCCTGGTGTAGCACGGGTGAATGCCAAATGTGGGACAATCGTCGTAGGTTAAGGGTCGTACGATTAGGGATAAAGCCAGCCTGATCAGAGTGAACAAGACGTTGCATGTACGGTTGCAGTCGTGCTGCCATGATCCCACTAAGAACCTTCATGTCAATATTCAGTAGGGATATGGGTCTGTACGACCCCGGAAGCTGTGCATCTCTATCCGCCTTGGGAAGCATAACTACTACTGCTTCAGTCATGGAGGGCGGAAGTGTCCGACGCTGGAATGCCTCATTATACACCTCCAAAAGGCGGTCTGCTAAAATATGCGCATACTTCTTATAAAATTCGGCTGGTAGGCCGTCATTTCCCGGGCTCTTAGCTGACTTCAAAGATTTAATACCCCCCAATATTTCTTCTCTCGAAATCGGTGCATCCAGCATCTGGCTAACTTCATCCTCCAAACGAGGGAGATTCATAGTAGTGAGGAAGTTCTCTACCTCCTCCAGAGCCAAGGTGGGGCCCCTGGCTTAAACCCCGGCCAAGTGATCCGCCAAAGTATCCAGAATGCCCTGCTGATTATATAGTGTGCGGGCGGCCGTCCGTAGACTTCATTTGTACTATAGGTGATGTCGGTGTCTCATTACGGATCAATCTCGCTAATAGTGGCCCTGAGCGATCCCCTTCCGCGTGCAGGCGCTGCTGATACGCCGTGTAATGGAACTTCTCAAGGCGACATAATGCCGCCAGCAGTTCCTCCCGTGCCTTTCTCCACTCGTTTAGGCGGTCGGGTGCCGCAGGCAACACCCCTTCCAGCTCAGCCAGCCTCTTTTCAGTGACCTGAATGTCCCGCTCGAGCTGTTTTCGAACCCCAAAAGTAGCACTGAGGCAGAACCCACGTACCACCACTTTCATAGCCTCCCACTCCATACCTCTTGACGATGCTGAACCCCAATTAATCCTAAAGTAATTAGTGATTTCCTCCTCTAGTTTCCCAGCAAAAGGCGGATCCGTCAGTGACTCTGTTTGAAGTCGCCATGTGGGAATTGCCGTTCTGGGCCGACTCATACTCAAGGTTAAAAGCAGCGCAGAGTGATCCGAGATATACCGTGGAAGGTACACTATCTCCGCCACCCTGGGCATCTGAGTCTGCAACACTAAAAACTGGTCTAACCTGCTGAATATATCTGTCGCGGGGGTATGACAGGAAAACACCCGCAAATCCGGGTGCCGAACCCTCCAGGCGTCTAGCAGGCCAATTCCCTCATCACGTCTAGCAGCGCCCCAGCCATGCCAGGCTTGGTATTCGCCCGGGGAGGTTCGCGATCGAGCGCCCCATCCAGGACACAGTTAACATCCGCCAAAAGGATAATGTCTCCACCCAAATAGGGTGTCGCTGCCATCAGCACCTCATAAAAAAAAGAGTGGGCATCCGAGTTAGGGGCATACACATTTATCAGGCACAACTCCTGACCGTCAAGCCTACCATGCAGAACTATGTAGCGTCCCTCGGGGTCCAACACATGATGTAAGTGTTGAAATGGGTTTCCGGGGGCCACCCAGATCAACGCCCCCCGCGCAAATCCTGAGTATGAAGTGGCATACAGTTGCCCTCGCCACCGACGCCTGATATACGGCAGCGTATCCCCCCAAACATGTGTCTCCTGCAAACCTGCTATTGCAATGTTATATCTACGTAAATATGCGTATACCCTCCTACGTTTCTGCGACGCTGCCAATCCCCGTACATTCCATGTAAGAAGTTTCTTCAAGGAGGAAGCCATAAGCCTGCACAACTGGCGTCCCACCTCCATTCCCATCCCGCCAGTACAGTACTAAACTGAGCCATCAGTAATGAACCCCAACCCAGACATGGATCCCGTGAACTTCCCCAACAGTCATGAACAACAATAGGAACAGGTTGAATTCCCCTATCCTCCCCCCACCCACTGGGCAGTATGATAAGACTATCCCTCCCGCCAACATAGCGAGCGAACAGCGCCATCCTCCGCCCTACACCACCCCCCTCAGGCTTTTCAAATGAAACAATAAGACTCCACAGCCAACCCCCCCAGATGCAACACATAGAGCACGGCCAGCTGAGCCGTGTCCTGTGTAAGACTATTCACATCATTGCTATGCAAGCGACTGGCTCCCCAACCGGGTGCGAGGACTAGGCCTCCAGCTCCCGGGATAGGACCCAACCGCTGATGAGGAGCGTGTCCCATCTCCCCGCGGCAGACCCTCACCCAGACTCATAAAAGTGCAACAGAAAATAAGGCAACAGACATTTATCAGTACAATGACATAAAATCACTTATCTGTGTATCCATAGCCCCGAAACTGCCTCCCCATCCCTTCAGGAATTCAGTCCTCGTTAGTGTCAGGAATGACCTCCGAAGAGGCCAAATCAGAATCCGGCGACCCCTCCACCACCTGCAAGGTCCCATCATCGCACACCCGCACTCTCCCAGATGCACTTGTATCCCTCACGAGCATTCCTCCGGATGCTCTGCGCTGCTGTCCCGACTGGTCAGTAGGTTCTACTCTCGAGGGTGCCTGTGTCTGCGTCCTCCTCCGAGCCTCTCGATCTCCCGCAGCGCCCATCCAGTCCGAAGCCTCCACCGCCGATCCAAAAAACAGAGCCCTGCCCTCATGTTCCACCCGGAGCTTGGCTGGATAGAGAAGGCTGTACTTCAACCCTGCCTCTCTCATACGTCTCTTCACCGCCAAGAAAGTGCGTCTTTGGTCCTGCACTCTTTGTGTGTAGTCCGGGAAGATTGCTATGTGGTGCCCCTCGTGATGTAGGTTTGGCATGGAGCGGGTGACCTGCAGGAACATGTCTCGATAATTAAAGAATCGGGCTATAATGGCCCGTGGTGGCGCCCCCGGCCTCGGCGGAGGGACCAACGCCCTGTGGGCCCTCTCAATATTAAAAAACTTGGACGGTTTGCCAGGAGCCAGGACCTTTGTTATGCAGTCTTCCAAGAATAGTTCCGTAGAGGGTCCCTCCACCCGCTCCGAGAACCCGACGAATCGCGGATTGTTCCTCCGTGAGCGTCCCTCCTGATCCTCAGCGCGCTCATCCAGTTTAATCGCCTTTTTCTGGAGGTCCATAACTGTGTCCCTTAGGGCCTTGACCTCCGCCTGGAGGACATCCACATTCTGTTCCGTTGAGGTGACCCTGTCCGAAACCTTGCGCAGATCGCATCGAAGTAAGTTAACATCGATCGCACGGCATCTGTCTTGGTCACCATCTCGTCCCTAGTCGTCCGTACGGCCATCAGGATGTCATTCAGAGAGGAGCCTCGTGTTTCCTCTCCCTGTATCGCCTCAGTGTCCACATCCCCCTGCGCTTCCCGCTGATTCGGCCCCTGGGGAAGGGGGTGTGCATAGTTCAGGATTTTGTTGGCCTGCGCCCGGGAACCCTTGTCCTTGACCATACTGCACGGCAGCGTCACACCTCCTCTGCGCTTACCAGTACGAGTTCGCCCAGAGCCGGACACTCTCCGTACCTTCCCCTCGTATTTTGTATACACTTGTCTTTCGGGGTCCCAACCAGCCCCTGCAGTAATGGGGCATACAATATTCAGCACGGGTATCAGATGCCTCCAAAGTACCGCCAGGACGCGCAGGGCACCTCAAGCCTCGCCGTGCCCCTCCGCTGTTTTAATAGACTTCACCCAATGTCCAGGCCCAAACGTAGACGCAGCAGAGGAGCGGCCCGACCACCACACCCCGGTACGTAACAGCTGGGCCCCAAGAGTCAACAACACACCATCTGCCGATATGGCCGCAGTCGTCTGACCATGCCAGGGGGCATATGCAGATGCCTCACTGCGACCCCGTCACCATAGAATTAATGGCTCTTGCTTGTGAGGCCCCCAAACGTGATCCCAGAATGTTCCACCACATGCACGGGCCCCAGCCTCTCAGGCCTCCCGGTGATGTGCCCCAGCAACCACGATGCATTATTATTATTTATACGTTTTTTTATAGCGCTAGCTAGACCCGAAGGTATCAGAGCACTTTACATATAATGCGAGATCATTAGATTGAAGTACATGAAAAAAAAAAAGGCAAAGAAATTCGTTCGGCCGCAGCAGTAGTTACAGTATGCAGACATAGGAACCGCTTGAGCTATAAGATGTACAAGACATAGTGGTCCGCTGAAACACTAATTTAACCGCTACAACTGGTCAAGGCAGAGTGGGTGTGAGCTTTGGGAACATAGCTTAGTTAGGGTGTGTGTTAAAGTATTTGTTGAGCAGTCGGTGTTTAAGGTCCCGTTTGAAACAGGAAAATGAGGGGTTGCAGCGCAGGTCATTAGGGAGCGAGTTCCATATCGTGGGAGCATTTCCAGAGAAAGAACGTGTCTGGGAGGATTTCTTTTTCAGTTTGGGAGGTATGAGAAGAAGTGCGTTGGAGCTCCTTAGAGATCTGGTTCTACCAGCTTTCGAAAGTTTGTTCTCCAGATAGTTGGGTTTATGTATGTGAAGGGCTTTGTGGGTGATGCAAGCGGTCTTGTAGAAACATCTTCCTTCGATTGGGAGCCAATTGAGGCTCTTGAGGGCCGGTGTGATGTGCTCAAACCGATTGCAACCTGTTATTAGCCGGGCTGCCATGTTCAGAACTGAACTTAATGGAGCCAGGTGAGTTTTCGGAGTTCCTGTGAAGATGGCGTTACCATAATCCAGTTTTGAGAGGACACGTGATTGCACTACCATCATAAAATCTTCAGGGGTAATGAAAGGTTGGATTTTCTTGAGGTGTTTTAGTGTGAGGAGTGCTCCTTTGGCTGAGTTGTTGATGTGGGCTTTCAATTACATGTTTCTGTCCAGGGTGATACCTAAGGACTTAACGGTGTTGGACAGTGTTAGAGAACAGTTTAGAGCGTCCAAATTCTTGAGCCATACTTGGATTGGCAGCAGGTTCTTTTTCGGGGAGAAAAGTAGTAGTTCAGTTTTGTTGGGGTTCAGCTTTAAGTGGTTGATATTAAGCCAAGTTTGTATCTCGATTAGTGTGGTATTCAGGTGTAGGATGTCACTGGGTGATTTCATCTTGTAATAGAGTTGGGTGTCATCAGCATATAGGTGATATTTGACCCCTGCTTGGTTCAGGATAACCGTAAGGGGTTCCATGAAGAGATTAAAAAGGGCCGGGGATAGAGTTGAGCCTTGGGGTACACCATGAGGAACTAGTGTTGGTTTTGAGAAACAGTTGTTGATTTTTATTTGTTTCGAGCGATGTTGCAGGTAAGATGTGAACCATCTTAGGACCGTGCCATTGATCCCAGTACGGTTCTTGAGTGTCTCAAGTAAAGCAGGGTGATTTACGGTATCGAAGGCAGCCGATAGGTCAAGTAAGATTAGGAGGCATGCATCACCTTCATCCATGGATCTGCGAAGGTCATCAGAGATATTGAGCATAGCAGTTTCAGTGCTACAGCCTTTCCTGAACCCCGATTGGAAGGGTCATGGAGGTTGAATTCTTCTATGTGTTGGTTAAGTTGTTGTAGGACGCACTTCTCCAATGTTTTGGCTAGAAAGGGAAGGTTGGTGATAGGTCTGAGGTTATTGAAGTCATTGGAGTCGGCACCTGGTTTTTTGAGTATGGGTATGATTTGGCCTAGTTGGAGGCAGTCAGGAACACTGCCTGAGGAGAGAGATGAGTTGATGATTTTAGTCCAGATTTTAGTCATATGTTTAATTGAGCAGCTTTATATAATTATTATTTCTATGACAGTTTTTAATTGAAAGGTCTTGAAGCACGGTGACAACCTAAATTCGGCGTGATTCGTGTCATTGTTTCTAATTAAGGAACACTAAGTATTTGCTTCAAACAGAATCTGGATACATGGGAATTAGGCGTGGAGCCAATAAAGCTGGGTGGGGGTGGGACTTTGGAATTAATGCACAAGTGGCTTGGTCTATAGTAGCTTACAGTGATTTTCACTGAACAGAAGCAGCTCTCACTACAAAAAAGGTTTGAGACCCCTGCATTTAACAAAGATGTTTTTTAGGAGGCCTACCCTACATGGACATCCGATTAGTGACAGTAGGTGTCATGTAAATGTATGCACAGACTTCCATGTAGCTGACTTACAAATCTCTGCAATAGGAATATTTCTCCAAGCCGCAGTTGCAGTTTTACCCCTAGCATTCAGCTTTTGGTCTACGAGCCCAAGTCTTACAGGCTTTCTCACAGAATAGGAAAATGCAAGAGACTACCCTTCCCAAGAGAGAAAGCTTCGAAGTAAGTAGCCAGTCCTGTGTGCAAGGCCCATAGTTGACAAAAAGAGTTTGGTCTTTTTTGTATCTTATTCTGTCCGAATAATGTGATAGCTACAAGGAGGAAAAAAGCTACTTACCTGTAACAGTCGGTTTGCGTCCTTTAGTGCAATAAATTCATATGCTTTGCACACTTTTGCCACATAGCGTTGGACGCAGATGTTGCAAGTTGTTTTTCTTTGAAGAACAGGTTTTAGTTTCTAGGTGACTTGTGATCACTCATCTAAGCCGACAATGCACCAGGACAAAGTCACCCCCAACCCCCACTCCTCCCCCTACCGTCAATACTCGACTTGGAAGTGGGCTTAATTAAATATAATTTTGCAAAAGCAACAAACAGTTGCTTTCTTTTCTGAATAGGCTTTGCATGGTCAAACAGTTGCTTTCTTTTCTGAATAGGCTTTGCATGGTCACTGTAGTACATTAGGGATGTTTTGAAATCTAAAGTACGTAAAGGCCTTTCTCCAGCTCACAGAGGGTGAAGAAAAGAAAAACATGGTAAGTCAATAGTTTGGTTGGCATGGAACAGGGAAACAATCTAAAGCAGAAAGCATGAGCAGGTTCTTAGAAAGGCTCAATATTTGTGCACCTGAATTTCAGGCTACTCCACAGGTAGGGCTTGCAATTCACAAACTCAATTCAAGGAAGTGATTGCCATGACAAAGGCTACTTTCCGCAAGAGAAATTGCAGTGGGCAAGAATGTTAGGGCTCAAAAACAGATCGTACCATGAGCCCATGAAAGGACAGGTGGCGTTCTAGACAGGATAACTCTTTTTAGACTCATGAATTATGACATAAAAGGAATTTTACACAAAGATTGATGCTGTCTATTCTGCAAGTAGGCTGCTAAAACTGCCCAATGTACCCTGAAGGAAGTGCATGCTAGGCGAAATTTCAGAAGATGCAGCAAATAGCAGGCAATGCCATGTACTGAAGTCTGCAGTGGCTGTTTATTCACATTAAGACAGTAGCTGACAAACCTCTTCCATTTGATGTTGTAACACGCCCTTGTAGTGGGCCTTGGAACAATCTTCAAAATAAGCATGCACACTTCTGGGTGCTGAAGGTATCTGAAGTCTAAAAGCTCAGGTGCTAAAGAAGAAATGACTTACCGCCAGTAATGCTCTGGTAGAGACTAGCTGCAGATTCCTCACCTTTTGAATATTCCCCAGGTGTCAGACTGGATCCGGAAACTTTTCAGCAGTACCTCAGCACACCGGAAGGTGGCACTGCACTGACGCCATTCTACTCCAAAAATGACGTGCGGAGCCTATATAGGTGCCACTTCTGGGTGCTGATTTCATATGTTTGAGACTGTCCATGCCCCACCATGCGGAGTCCCACAAGCAAAGGGGTGACCAGCGTGCAGATTCCTAGACTTGGGATCTTTTTAAAGGACAGAGTTCAATCACAGAACGGGGAGGATGGTAGGCTCTGCAACAAGATAGAGTCTCTACTACAAAGAGCGTTACCAAAGGTAACTTGTTCTTCTGATAAGAGACTTCTAGTTGGAGATTCCTCAACTTTTGAATAGATACCAAAGCAATACCCATTCGGCGGTGGATCTGTGAATGAACTCAAACCAGAAAGTCCTGCAGGACTGAGTGGGCAAAATGCCCCTCGCTGCGAATCTGACTGTCCAGGTAATAATGCTTCGTGGAAGTGTAGAGGGTTGTCCACATGGCCGCCTGGCAAATGTCTAAGACGGGGACTCCGCTTGCTAACGCAGGGGTAGCAGCTTTGCTTCTGGCCGAATAGAAACGCAGACCTTCTGGAGGCAGCTTTTTGGCCAGTCCATAGCAGATCTTAATGCAGAGCACAATTCAGCGGTAGATGGCTCTCTTGTGCACTGCTTTGCCTCTTTTCACTTGCACAAACCCCACAAACAGCTTATTGTCCGCCCGGTGGTCTTTAGCACGATCTATATAGAACCTCAGTGCTCTTTTGGTGTCCAAGTGATGGAGTCTCTCCTCCTCCTTAGAGGTTTGAAGTGGAGCATAGAACACAGGGTGATGGTTTGACCAAGATGGACCAGCCCGAACCCGCAGAACCAGTTTATCTGGGAACAAGGTATGGTGGATTAACACAGAGCATGAAGCTCACTGACATGCCGAGGTGATGGCAATGAGGAGCAAAGCCCTCACCATTCACAGAAGAAACCTTGTGTCACCTCTGGGTGCAACTGTCATTTGTGGTCGGCTAGGAGGTAACTGCTGAGCTAGTCTGCCCTGGAATTCAATGTTCCTGCCAAGTGGTTCACCATCAGAAAAAGTCTTGGCGGTACAGCCATTTTCAGAGGTGCATGGCCTCTTGACACAGTGTCTGTGACTCCACCCCAATCTGTTTGTTGCAGTACTACATGGCAGTGGTGTTGCTCATGAGCACCTGCCCCAGCCTTCCTTTGATGGACGGAAGGAGGGCTTTCAGAGCCTAACGATGGTCATTAGCTCCAGAAAGATGTCGAAGACCAGAGGCCTCTGATCTCCACCTCTCCCAGATGGCTGCCCCAACCCAGAAGTGAGGCATCAGACACCACTGTTGGTTCTGGGTGAGGAAGGGAGCAGGGTCTGTGCTGACCCAATCACGGTCCAACAACCACCACTGCAGCTCCTTTGCAGTATCCGGCAAAATCTTAACGTGGTCGGAGAGGTTTCCATGATAGGGGGCCCGTAGGGACTTCAGATTCCAACCACTGCAAGGCCAAATATGCCACCTGGCGTGCTCAACTAGCAGGATGCCGGAGGCCGTCAATCTCAGCATCCTCAACGTTGACCTCACTGAAATCCAGGACCGAGGCTTAAGGATCAGCATCATAGCCTGAATGTCCTGGGCTCTCTTTCCCGGGGGTAAGGCCTAAAACTGAACCTTGTCCAGAATGGCTCTGATGAAGAGTAGCCTCTGGGAAGGAATCCGGTGCGTCTTTGGCACATCGATAGTGAACCCCAAAGATGACAGGAGGTTTGCATTCAACAGCCAGTCGTCGAGGTAGTGGGGAAGACTGGTACTCTGGCCTCCGAGGTGTGCTCCTCCCACCACCACCACTTTCATGAACACCTGAGTTGAGCTGGTGAGACCAAAGAGGAGCACAATGTACTGAAAATGCTCTTCTCCCACCACAAACCCCAAGTAGCGTTAATGGGCCGGCAGGACGGGAATATGGAAATAGGCATCCTGCAAGTCCACTTCTACCATCAAGTCTCCAGGGTAGAGGGCAGACAAGACCTGGGCCAGGGTGAGCATTTTGAATTTCTCATTCCAGAGGAAGGCAGTGAGAGAGCACAGATCTAGAATAGGCTGAATACCTCAGTCCTCTTTGAGCACCAGAAAGTAGGGGGAATAACAACCATGTCTTAACTTCTGGCAATGGCACATGCACCCTCTCAACTGCCCCTTAGGCCAAAAGTGCTTGCACTTCCTGACGCAAAATGGAGAGATGGTCCTCCGTCAGTCGTTGAGGGGACAGTGGAAGGTGCTGCCAAGAAGAGAGAAAGGGTAAGTCATATCCCTTGCAGACAGTCTGTAGGACCACCCGTTTGACATGATCGCTTTCCAGCCTGATAAAAATCAGTGGTTTCTGCCTCCCATGAAGTGCTGTGGTCCAGCAATGGCACAGTAAAGAGGTTTGGCAGTAGGTTTGGGGGGGTGGGGGTGGGGAGCTGTCCTTGGCTGCATGGGCGGTGGGCACCACAGCCTCTACTGCAAAACTGCTGGGTTCTCTATGGGGGATGAATGGTTTGGCGGTAAGGGATGCCTCAACCAAAGTCCGAAAAGGAACAGTGGAACAAGTGGCGCTCAGTAATTCAAGTAGGGCAGGTAGGCCACACACGCACTTACATACACTCACCCATCTACACTCACTCACACCCCCATGAATTCCAAAGTGTACACATACACCCACTATTCACAAGCGCACACACCAATTTACAGCACACATACAATCATACATACCCACAGGCATCCACCAAACATTAAAATACATAACACTTACCTTCTGCAGAGTCTTGGGGAGGGAAGCCTCGAGGGTTTCAGGAGAGTTGGGACTGCCCCTTTCTGTCATTGGCTGACCAAAGACCAGCCAATGAGAGAAGGCAGCAGCCTCTACCTCGTCACAGAGTGGGATTGGGTCAGTGAGACTGCGGACCCCACCACACTCTGTGACGAGGTATCAGGGATAGACACTCAGCCCTGGGCATGTCAGGGCTTAAATACGAAGAGTCCACAGTGCTGTGACATCTTCAGACCACCAAAGTTAAGGCTAAGGCAGCCACACATTAGAGGTAACAAGCGCTATATAAATGCTAACCTTTTTTCCCTCTTCTATCCCTCCGCTATCCTTCTCAATCCAAATAACTGACTAATATCCACCACTCAAATTACTTTCATATTGCACTATACTAATTCACCACTAATCCTTTATGGGTTCCGGAGTAGCGTGCTACTCGCCGAAAAAAGCGCTTTAACACCTCATCAGGGGTAACAAGTGCTATATAAATGCAAACCTTTTTCCCTCTTCTATCCCTTCGCTATCCTTCTGAATCCAAATAACTGGCTAACCTATCCACCACTCAAATTACTTTCATATTTCACTATACTAACTCAACACTAATCCTTTATGGATTCCGGAGTAGCGTGCTACTCGCCGAAAAAGTGCTTCAACGCCTCGTCAGGGGTAGTAAGCTCTATATAAAAACAATTACAATACAATACAAGTATGCACATTTAGCTCATGTCTAGCTCCTGGCTGCCAGACCTAAAAATAAAGAGTGTCTGTCAGGCTGACTTTTGCTCAGGCTGACGGACACGCATTATGTTGGACAAAAGGTAGGTGGGGGGGTGAGGCCCCTCCGCCCTAAAGCATGGGTCGCTGCTGGTGCAACTATTGCAGCTGACGAGGCAGAAAGGCATAGAAAGGCGAGCGGTAGCCCTACTCTTCTTAACGCACTCAAGAGTGGAATCTACTTTTTCCCCCAGACATGCTGGTAAAGGGCATGTCCAATTCAATTTTCAATTCAATTCAAAATCTTTATTCGGATATAGGTATATCCATAAAAGCACAAATCGTATAATAATAAAGGGGAGTACCAAAATCCATTACCATAAAAACAATATCATACATAACAGTCAATTTAGAGTAAAAATATTTACAATAAAAACCCCATAAATAATTTATGGTATTGTAAGCCAATTAGCACTATGCAAAAACAGGTTCCATCAAATTCATATAAAACCTAACCACAACATATACCAAATAATTCAATGAAAACAAACTTCATAAAGTGCACATTGTGTTTCGAGCGCGCACTGACATTTTTAAAAAGGTACCTACACGAAAGGGCATGTCCATAAAGGAGGACTGGACAAAGCCCGAGAATCCAGTCGATAGCAGCCATGCATTGCTGCGAATGGCAACGCTGGTACATATGGCCTGCCTGATGGATTCGGTGGTGACTAAGGCACAAGGAATCGGAAACTTGGTAGGATCATGATCAACTTGAATCACCTGAGAGTACAGGGCGAAGATCTTCAGGCACAGCAGGGACGACTTGTGCCACAGAATCCCAAAGGGGGTGTGATTAGCATCACAACAAACAACTGTCATTAACAGACTGGAGGTCAAATCTGGTAAAAGAAAAGAAACGTTTGCCATTTGTTTTCACTCGCTTAGATTCCCTATCAGGGGAAGTGGTGGGAAATGTATTGGGATTAGAGCAGTTGGTGGAAGCTTGCACCACAAGGCTTTCTGGAGAGTGGTGCTGAGAAAGAAAAGCTGGGTCACCAGGAGCAGGGCGATGGCACCTGGCAGTTTGTCTACTGACTGGGGAGCTAGAGCAAGGTTTGGCCCAAGCCCCCGAAAAGGTATCCATCAGTGCCTCGTAAAAGGGAAGAAGGGGCTCAGAAGATGGACTTTGGCCAAGACATTAGTTTTAGTCACCAAGGTGGGGAGCTGGAGGTAAAGAATTTGGCCACCCTACGCATCACCATGGCGTAGATGCGGATTCCTCTGTGGCTGGTCCAGGGAAAGGAAAAAAGACCTGTCTCCGGGGAGGTATCGAAGTCACTAGCCTTCTGTAGGTCCTCGTACCAGTTGTCAACTTGGTAGGGCTGAGCGAACTCATCACTTGGGTTACAGAAATTATCAAAATTAGTCCCAAAAACGGAATGCAAAGAGTGTTGTCTAGCCTGTGGTAATTCAAGTGGGGGGGAAGAGGAGTCTCATGCGGAATCAGGCACAATGTCGGTTGATGCCGGACCAGAGTCAACTCAGTGTCGGCGAGGGCAATCAGGTCACTTCTTCAGGTGGCTAAGTTGTCATCAGCGCTGACATGCCAGGGGCCAGCGTGGAGCTGAGTCGGAGGCTAAGTGTGGGGGGTCCAGCTGGCATTAAGGGAAAACCCAATGGAAAGAATAAACACCCGGCTCCAAAATTGCACTCGATACAAACAGTCAAAAATCAAATCCAGCAGCACAAACGTTTAATATATTGGAAATATCTCTATTTCTTTTGTTTATTTAAAGTACATAAACATGATTTGAAAACAACGATTTAAGCATCAATACATACAAAAAGAACTATCTCACCCTCACAAAGTATAGAGCATCACACTTCTCACATACCACTCATACTTTGCATACCTTGCAAATCATCCACATTCATAATAGAACCTTCTAAAACTTTCATGTAGTCAGCCTTGCAGAACAACAAAACGCAAGGAGAAAAGATATCTCCTCACACCCATATGTCTATAGACTAGATATACATTTTCCAGTGTATTTAAACATCTGTTCAAATTATTTAATACATTTACTAATACCATACCCAGTTTCTACCCACAACGGCTCACTTTGAATAAATCTATGAACATCAGAGAACCGCCAGGCTATTGCCCTCCTTTCCCCTCTCTGTTGTTTTTGTTCTTCATTGAAACATCTTTTAGTGCCCTGAAGAAAGTGTGTGGTCGGCTGACCACTTAACGACGAAACGCGCGTCAGCACGTGCGCTTTAGCCATTCAGACAAGAATCAAAGTTGAATTAACAATTGGGAAACATGTTCTCTCTGGTTTTCATTATTTTATTTGATGTATACAAAAGATAAATGGATTAAATAATCTGAACAGGTGTATAAATAGACCAGCAAATGTATATCTAGTCTATAGATATATGGGAGTGTTAAGGCAATATCCAGTTTGGACCATTAGTACAGTATTGTGAGGGGATATCTTTTCAACTTGGGTTTTGGTATTCTGTAAGGCTGACTACATGAGAGTTTTCGTAGGTTCTGTTATGAATGAGGATGAGTTGCAAGATATGAGTGGTATGTGAGAAGTATATAGTTTTTGAGTGTGAGACAGTTCTTTTTGCATGTATTGATGTTTAAATCTTTGTTTTCAAATCATGTTTATGTACTTTAAATAAACAAAAGAAATTGATATTTTTCCAATATATTACATTTTTGTGTTGCTGGATTCGATTTTCAATTCTTTGTATAGAGCGCAGTTTTGGAGATGGGTTGTTTTCTCCTACCATTGTTTCATTTTCCCTGTCCCGCTCCAATACGAGTTTTTTCTCCTGGGGGTCCCTTTTGTTTATATTGCATCAAGGGAGAACCCGCCAGCGGTATTCTTAAGTGGAAGGCCCCTGGGCCCTTTAGGGCCGTCGGCAGGGATCCAAAGAGCTAGAACGTGACTGTCTCTCAATCTGATGCGGTGCAGCGGTATGCTCTGGAAAAACAGGCTGTGCCTGAATCAGCTCCAACGCCAGCAGACTGCGGAAGTGAGACTAAGAGGGGGGGTGCTGCCCTTGTGCTTGCTCAGGCGAATTAGAATGGCGTAAGGGAGCAGAATCCCACTTCGACTTCTTATGCTGTTTACACCTAACTGAGGATTTCGAGCACGACGAAGATGGACGTCTGAGCCCCTCCGTTGACTCTGGGACCAGGAGCGGGACTTGAAAGTGGAGCGCGACTTGGAACAATCTCGTTGCGGACTCTACTTGTGCTTGGCGATGCCAAGTTTCGTCTCACGTTCCCTGGTGGCCTTTGGGTTCATCAACATGCAGTCGTTGTAGGTCTTGGACTCGTGGCTCGACCCCAGGCACAACTGATGGGGATCTGTCACAGACATTTGTTAGCAATATTCCCTACAGGGCTTGAAACCTGTCAATTATGGGGTGACATCCCTTGCAAACTATAAAACATTCTGGCGAAAATATTGAGGTAAGTGTCTCTGTGAGACCAGAGGGAGCTCCAGATCTGCATCTGGTGGCACAGAAAGAAAAGAAAGGCCGTCACCATGCAGGAGTGGTGCCTATATAGGCCCCACACATCATTTCCTGAGTGGAGCAACATCAGTGCAGAGCCGCAAGGAGCCACCTTCCAGCCGGTAGAAGTAATGCTGAAAGGTTTCCGGATCGAGTCTGACGCCTGGGGAATATTCAAAAGGTGAGGAATCTGTGGCTAGAAGTTTCTATCAGGATAAAATAATAAAATTACATTTGTAAATACTAATAAAACAAAGAACACTTTTTTTTATACCTTAATTAACCCTTTCTTTATGATGGATACTACATTTTTACGCTGGGTCAACATCTTCTGAAATATCCACAAATGTTACACTACATCCAGAATTCTTTTTCCCAGCAATGGTTGCTGAGAGGTATACACCGGTTATGGAGCTAGTAATAAGTCACTGAACGTTATGAAAATCCCACAAA
Source organism: Calotriton arnoldi (assembly GCA_963921515.1). Classification (NCBI taxonomy): domain Eukaryota; kingdom Metazoa; phylum Chordata; class Amphibia; order Caudata; family Salamandridae; genus Calotriton; species Calotriton arnoldi. Next base: position 3,211,085 of record CAWUFW010000484.1, on the reverse strand, counting down.
GAAACTTGCAAAAATCATGACAGTTTTGCCTCCTCTGCTAAACATAACTACACGTTTCTATATTTCTATATGTTTCATAAGCATTCTCAACTGTTTGCTAATTTTCCCACCTTCCTACTTCATTAAGTTATGCATCTGTTTGATTAACCCTGCGGCAAATGAAGTGTTCAATCCATTTCCTAATTCGGTTTTGGATTTCGCTTAGCACCTTGAAGAAACAAAATGACTGTGATTTTTAATCAATAACCAACACAGTATCCAAAAAACAATATAGGTGGAAATAAATGGGACGACATATAGTACCTGAAAAAAAAGCAACTGAACAGCAGTAGTTGGTGGAGTCAAGTAGTGTGAGATTTATGTAGTGAAGTTAACACTTACTATGAGGATTCAATCTTCGCTGCCATTCTCCAACGCCAGGAAAGAGCACAAGGTGGCGCTCTTTATCCTGGTTGGACCAAAAGAGGTCTGCAGAGATAGAAACCAGTAAGCGTACAAAGTTGGATATACTACATGCGGAAACAATCATGAACACTGAATTACTGGGAAACAGAGCAAAAAAGCTTTTTTTATCAATTCCTTCAAAACTTTATGGAAAATACCCTGACAGAACTGGTTTCATTTACGCTCACAACTCTAGAAAACATCATCTAGATATTAACTTTAGCAAAGACATTAGCCTTCAATATGAATCACATTTAATCTCTAAAAAAAGATCAATAAATCCTGCTCACCTCTCTGTCTGCCTTGGATGCTGCGTAGTGCCAAGATGTTCTGCTCGTCGGATAGAAACTGCTTCATCTTGTGAAAAGGTTCTTTCCCCCGTACAGTGAGTTTATTCCACGGTTTGGGTCTGGCCAGAATCTCGCTCACAGAACCTTGAGACAGTCCTAGCACATAATGTCCAAATATCCGTTGCCCAATATTGTGCTTGATCAATTGCTCTTTCACCTGACGTGCAATTTCCGCAGTGTCCATCTCCTCCCCTTCAGAGATGCTTCCGGCGCTTTCTGATTGGCTGGGAGATGGGGCCATGCCATTGACATCTGGACTTTGCTGTTGTAAAGGACTTTGGGAAGATACTGAGTTTGTGCTGTAGGGACCTGGTGAGAAAAGAATGTTTGTGCTTCCTGCTTCCTGCATAGCCTTGGAATAGAAGGACTGCATTAGCTGTCGCTGAAGAAGAGAGTTTAGTGCAAATTTTCCTGTGGAGGCCAGGGGGGTGCTGTGTGCCAGGGATGAGCTGAAAAAGTCTTGACTTAAACCCGTTGGAGAGAAGTGATGGGTACCATTAGTATTGGAAGCATGCTCCCCTGCGTTGCGGAGCAACTGAGAAGGCGGGGAAGCTGGCAAAGGTGCCGGACGCGAACACTCAGGCTGGTCTTTCCCTTTTCTCCTGGCTGACCCTACAAGAAAGGTCAAACATAATGCATTATGGGGGATTAAAAAGGCAAAAACCAAAATAAAAAAGCAAAGTTTGCCCCACAAAGTTAAAAGGTGCATTTTTTTGTTTTTAAAAGAGGGCCAATGAGGTTTTTATATTGAATTTTCAATAAGCCAAAGACGGCCACCCAAATTAAGCCACATGCATTTCATGTTTGTACCTTTCTTGTACAGTAAATTGCAGCCTGGAGAAACCCCACAGAATCAACAAATACCAACTGACATATCTGAACCAGTAACTTATGTAGGCCAGTCACAAACAGGTACAGAATGGCTCTGCAAGAAATAACGAAATACTAAAACGACCTGCCTGAACCAACAGCAAACGTTTACAATAGAAAACAACCTTCTTGCCAGCTTTTGTCAAGGATCGCCATGTACTAAACGCCTAAACAAGCCTACGACAGAAAACAAACAAATGTGTTGGATAATCTGAAAAAAAACACAACTTAAATGAAGCCTTATATGAAATGAGGATATTTAAAAACAAATGATAAAATTGAAAGCCCCTACAAATCAGTTTCGTGAATCATCTACAAAAAAATGGAAGTGCAGATGCTGCACAACACTGCAAAAAAACTGCTGAAGCATTAATATAATGATTTAGGAAGCTAACGAAAAATATCAGGTTTGTCACTGCGCTTGTGTTTGAGGTTGCTAATGGACCGTACAGTATCAAGCCTATCACACAAGATAACAAAAAATAGTCAGGTTCCTGCAGTGTGTTCATCTTTCTGTCACCACAGGTTCACTCCCCACCCCCTCTATGTGCGCCTCGCTCACCCTGACCATGAAGGACTGAAATGACAAAAATCCTACCACTCAGGTCGCTGTTGGTGATGCGCAGAGTTGCATTCTCAGACTGCAAGGAGCGGTTTTTCTCCAACAACAAAATCTCCAGAGGTTTAGCTGCGTCCTATATACATGTGAAAATAGAACTGTTAATCGTAAACTGAATAACGAGGGTTAGTGACCAGCTAGCACGTTTATGGCAGTATAAATATTCTTTCGAAAATTATTAAGTAGGTAAACTCGTGCAATATGAATTTTTAGGGTGATGTTTAACAATTTAATATATCGAGTAAATACGTTATTTCAATTGACCTTTTACAGACCACAGTGATTTGCTCTTCAATGTCTACTACACTGGAAGTGGCCTAGCTTTGTCATCCACTGTAGAAAGGCAGCTTATGGAAATAAGGTTGCCATAAAGCCATCCCACAGATTGTTCGATTAATTTGTTAGCCAAAACTAAACCCAACAGCTGTCGTGTCCGAAGAAAAGGAGCAAGATAAATAAGAGGGTGTTTACAAAAGTAAATCAGACAATCGTCATTCTAATTCTGCATTCTTGTTTTTATCTTACAAAATCTTTATTCTAGTCTAATGTTGGATTTGACATATAACATTGGAATGTTGAAATGCCACAAATAAGTTATTTATCTGTAGCAATGGTGTTTACAGTCGCATCCACATGGTTAGCATGCTTGAGGTTTAAACTGGCATAGTCCTTGAAAAATTAAAAGAAATGTATTGGACCTCAAACTGAGACCTATGTAATGCTCAGAGCTAATCTTTTGGCTTTAACCGCACCTGTGAACCATTTTGTGTGTTTTGAAAACATGTTACCTACCTTCGGTAACGCCTTATCTGGTAGAGATTCAATCTACCTGCAGATTCCTTACCTTCAGAATATCCCTCAGGCACTATTAGACTGGATACAGAAAATCTTGAGCAGTACCTGCGTGCACGTGCACCCATAGGTGGCATCGATAAGCTGTGTCATTGTCCGTGCAGGATGTGACGTGTGCATCGCCTATATAGGTGTCACTCCAGCTCACTGACATCAGTTTCTTTTTGTGACATTTCCACACCAGAAGCACAGAGCCACATTAGAAAGTCGATGGACTAGTGTGCAGACACTAAGGACCTACAGGGATCCTCTAGACAGAAGAAACCATTTGCAGAAGCAGGAAGGATAAGAGGGTCGGTAAGGAATCTGCGGCTTGATTGAGTCTTTACCAGATAAGCCATTACCTAAGGTAAAGAACTTATTCATCTGATAGAGACTTCTAGCCGCAGATTCCTTACCCTAGGATAGCTAATCAAGCAATACCTTCCCGGAGGAGGGTTTACGAACAGGCTTAGACCAGGAAGTCCTGGAGGACCAAACGGGCAAAGTGCCTGTTGTGATGGCCCTGACTATCAAGGCAGGAGTGTTCAGCAAACATGTGCAGAGAAGCAATCATACCAGCCTGACAGATGACCAGGACGGAGATACCACAAGCAAACGCAGTGATGGCAGCCTTTACTTTGGTGGATTGTTCGGGCAAGGTCCCAGGGATTGTTTCTTGACCAATGTGTAGGAAATTTACATGCAGACCATAATCCACCTGGAGATCGTCCATTTCTGCATGGCCTTCCCTTTCTTTGCTTCTGCGAAACCAGCAAAGAGTTGATTGTCCACCCGATGTTCCTTGGTGCGAACAATGTAGAACAACGCTCTTTTTGGGTCCAGGCGATTGAGTCTCTTGTCTTTGGAAGGGTGAAATGGATCGAATAAAAGTTGGCAGTGTGATATTTTGGCTGACGAGGAAAGACGTTACCCAGGGCTTTAAGTGGGCCGGGTCTGAGCACCGGCAGTTATTTTTGGGGGCCCTCGAAACGGGTCTCTATCGGGCTCTATTTTCGCGGCTGGCAAAGGTAGTCCTTTATTTTTTTTATTTTTTTTCTGGACTGCAGTGAGAGCTGTTTCCTCACTGAGTAGTGGAGGTCACGGCATGACGTCCACGGCACGACGGCATGATGTCATGCCAGGTGAGTGTTGTTGGAGGAAGGGAAACCCTTTAAGAGAGCCATTTTCTCTCAGGATTTCCCTTCTCCTCTTTCAGCGCAGGAGCAACGTCGTGGTGGTGCCAGCGTGGGACCTTCGTCACCTTCTCTTTTTCCAGCGCAGGAGCAACGTCCTTGTGGTGCCAGCGTGGGATGATGAAAACCGAGACTTTTAGAAACAGGTATTACCTTCTCTTTCCTCCTTTCGTTTATTTGCTCCCCTGTGAAATGGATCAAAAAAGAAAAACACTTTTGCTGGAAACGTCCTCTTTTTCTGACTTTTTCAATTTCTAAGTGCAGCCTCGGGGTGGAGAGAACTAAAACATTCAAAATATGAAAAGTAACTAGCTAAAGCAAGACAGAGTGGTTGCAAGGTGGCCAGATTGATTTATTCACACCTAAACACATTAGCGCCACTTTACAGTGTTTGCCAGTGAAGCGCTACTTTTGTTTTCTCGTCTCTCTTTGAACAACATTGTTTTCCCTGGGTGGGAAAGTGCACTATTCCTGGAGGTACTGAAATACCTGCTTGATGGGTGAATTGGAAAACAAAATGTGTACACCTGCTGTGTGTTCACGAATGTGGTCTTTTTAAACCATACTGCTTACATTTTGTAAGGATATAAGCAATGGGCATTGAAACGGGTCCCTTCTGGGCCCTGTAGTCATGGCCTTAACTTTTCAGGCAAAAGCACTCACTAATTTCTGAATAATGAGTGTAAAAAGAAAAAGGTAACCATGTTGTTCCTGCTTACATTTCATGTGCTTTACTTAATCTTGCATTCTCTAGGAGTGTTTGCTTTTTCTAGGATGATGTTAATTTGTTTTTAGGCAGCATATTGCTCTTGTCTAGTGCGTAATTTGAATTGAGTCACATCCAGGTGTTTATAGCGGGTCAGGGTAGTGCAAGTTTCTCTCAGTGTGGCAGTATGGTGTTCAGTGGGGGAGAGGATGTGGCACTATGGTCAGAGCTGCTGAATTCGGAACTGGGGAACCAGGTTCAGCCTTCATGACCAGACCACTCCCGCTGAGGGAGCACATTCCCATGCTAGACCTTAGAAGGCCCCGCAAGATCTTAAAAGCCCTGGTGTCTTAGCACCAGCAGGTGGACCCTAGCAGTGGCATGTGTGGGTTAACCTTGAAGGCCTGTCCGCCACAATTTATTCTGAAGTTCACCTCCAATTTTGCAGGCAGGCCTATGAAGCAGCACACCATAGAGTGAACGTGACTCTGTCACTGAGGTCAAAGGACCCTTGAGCAGGGTGGCTCTAGGGCAGTGCGAACACACCAGGCGCTGACCACCCGCGATCCATGCAGATAACAGCAGTGGGGCAGAGGGGCCGGGTAAGGGGGATTTCGAGGGACGATGGCGAGGGAAAATTAAATAATTAATTTTCTTTCAGCATCATTCCTCGAAACCCCCCCTTACCCCCCACCGCTGTTACCTGCACGGACCGCGGGTGGCACTGACTTCAGGTGGGGGCGTCGTGTTTGCAAGTATAATATGGTTTTAAAAGCACTTGCTGTCTCCTTCCTGGCCTCCAACAATTTTCGGCAACAATAAAAATGTCATGATAATTCCAGGGATTAATGTTCTTAGTAGAGAGAGATGGTGTTTTGTCTAGTGGACGTTTTGACTCATGGAAAGGAAGCGACTTCATGATTTTCTTAAGCACACAATGCTAGTTATCTTGATTTAGACCACGCCCCTACTCGGATAGGCCACACCCCTTGAAGAGATGTGCCACGCCCCTTTTAGAGCACCCCCAGTTTTTTTCCCCCCACTTAAAGCCCTGACGTTACCACCTTTTGCAGGAAAGAGGCACGGGTGCAGAGAACCAGTTTTGTTTGGGGGAAATGGTTGGTGCGTGGAGAATGGGCAGAGAGCCCCAAGAGCTTGCTAAACCACTTGGCTGATGTGACGACTACTAAGAAGGATTATGTTACTTACCCTGTAAGCATCTGTTCTTGGCATGTAGTGCTGTAGATTCACATGCTTTCAAGAAGTTTTCTTTGAGTCACGAGGCTGTGTGACTCCTCCACTTGGCAATACTGCGCACGGTTATCGATGCCATCTTCAGATTGTTTTGCCGTGGGTAGGTGAGAATGTAAGAATGGTGTGTGTAAACATTGAGATGTACATGCATTAGTATGAAATTAAGTTTATGAACTGCAACCTACACAAAAATTTGGGGAGGAGGGATGATGTGAATCTACAGAACTACATGCCACGAACAGATGCTTACAGGCTAAGTAATATAATCTGTTCGAGGCATGTGTGCTGTATATACACATGTTTTGTATAGACTATAAAGCAGTTACTCTCCCAAAGTAGTGGTTAACTTGTGGGGTTGCAGTTGTCTGAAAAAGAGTCTTAAGTACTGCCTGACAACCATTGGCTTGTTGGCATGCAAATACATCCACACAATGTTTTGTAAAGGTGTGCGGAGTGGACCATGTTACTGCTTTACAAATATCAGCAATAGGAATGTTCCCAAAAAAAGCCATAGAAGCTCCAATTTTTCAAGTGGAGTGTGCTTTTGATGGAACAGGTAAAAGTTGTTTAGCCTTTGCATAACATGTCTGTATGCATTTAACTATCCATCTTGAAATGCCCGATTTAGAAATTGCTTTTCCTAAACAAGGAGGTGCAAAGGCAACAACCAATTGTTTAGTTTTCCTAAATGATTTAGTCCTGTCAATGTAATACATTAATGCCCTTTTTACATCTAAAGTGTCTAATGCCCTTTCTGCAACTATGTCTGGTTGTGGGAATAACACAGGTAAATCAATGGACTGATTAATATGGAAACTGGAAACTACTTTTGGTAGGAATTTAGGGTTAGTCCTAAGCACTACCCTGTCCCTGTGTAGTTGAAAGCAAGGCTCTTCAAGGGTTAACGCCTGAATTTCACAGACTCTTCGAAGAGAAGTAATAGCAATTAAAAAGGCAAGTTTCCATGAAAGATATTGCAACTGATAAGAATGTAATAATTCGAAAGGAGGGCCCATTAATCTTGTTAGGACAATGTTTAAATTCCATGCTGGGGCAGGTGGAAATCTAGGAGGAATTATTCTTTTAAGTCCCTCCATGAAAGCTTTTATAACAGGAATTTTAAATACTGATATGTGTTGTCTATTTTGGAGATATGCTGCAATAGATGCAAGATGTAATCTTATAGAAGTATATGCTAATCCTGCAGTTTGTAAATGCAACAGGTATAAGATAAGTGTTTGTACCTTTGCCTGGAGAGGGTTAACATTTGGTTTGTGACAGAACATAACAAATCGTTTCTATTTTGAAGCATAACTTTGTCTTGTAGTTGGTTTACAAGCCACTTTAAGAATGTTCATACAGTATTGAGGCAAATGTAAGTATCCAAACATTAAGACTTCAGGACCCAAATTGCAAGAATAATTTCTTTGGGATTGGGATCTCTTAATGTTCCATGGTTCTGTGTGAGAAGGTCCGGGTTCAGGTAAAGCTTCTCGTGTGGAACTAGAGATAGTTCCATGAGTGTTGAGAACCATGGTTGTCGATCCCATGTGGGAGCTATTAGTATCATGGTGAGCGATGTTTGCCTGAGTTTCCTGACCACTAACGGAAGTAGTAGGAGAGGTGGAAAATCGTATGCAAATATCAGTGACCAGTTCATCCATACAGCATTGCCTTTGGATTGATGGTGGTGATATCTGCTTGTAAAGTGTGGGCATTTAGCGTTTTCTTTTGTTGCAAACAGGTCTATCTGTGGTAATACCCATTTGCGAAAGTATGGTTGAATCTCTAATTCGTGGACTTGTTGTTGTGATCTGCTCAGAAAGTCCGTAATCTGATTGCTTGCCCCTGGGACATGTTCTGCTAACAGATGAATGTTGTGGTGTATTGCTAACTTCCATATTTTCTGAGCTAAGTGAGATAATTGGAAAGAATGTGTCCCCCCTTCCCCCCATCTCCCGTTTTTGTAAATAATAAATTGTTGTCATATTGGCTGTTCGAATAAGGACAACCTTGTGCTGTAGGTGAATTAGGAAGGCTTTGATCGCTAGATGAACAGCTTGTAGTCTGAGGTGATTGATATGGAGATTCATGTGTTTGGAATCCCACAGTCCCTGAATAGTAAGGTTGTGGAGATGTGCTCCCCATCCTGTTAGGGGTGCATCTGTTAGAATTATTTGTGGAACTGGGTCTTGAAACGGCCGCCTTTTGGACAGATTTTGTGAATTCCACCATTGCAGAGAGTGACGTGCGGCTGCTAACCAACACTAGATCGTGAAGTGGACCTAGGGACTGAGTCCATTGCTGGGAGAGACATTGTTGTAGAGGTCTCATATTTAGTCTGGCATGTGGGACCATGTAAATACAATATGCCATCATGCCCAGAAGTATGAGAAATGTTTTGGCTGGAATGCTAACTCCTGTTTGAAATTATTGAATTAATGTTAGTATATTCTTTATTCTGTCTCTGTTTGGGGATGCTAACGCTAGATTTGTGTTGAGCATGGCCCCTAGAAACACGAGTAGTAGCAGGCTGGAGATGAGATTTTTGCAGGTTGACAGTGAACCCTAGTTGATGTAATAAATCTAGGGTCTTTTGAGTGTTTTGTTTGCAAAGTGTGAATGTCTTTGCTTTTGATTACCCAGTCGTCTAGATAAGGGAATACATGAATGTTTTCTCTGCGCAGATGTGCTGCCTCAACTGCTAAACATTTTGTGAATACTCTTGGTGCTATAGTGATCCCAAAGGGAAGAACTTTGAACTGATGTTTTCCCTGAAATATAAATCTGTGGTAATTTTCTGTGTGCAGGATGAATTGGTATATCGACATAGGAGTCCTTTAGATTTAAGGTTGTCATGAAGTCTCCTTATTTTAGTAAATGGATGATGTCCTGAAGAATGACCATGTGGAAATGTTATGACATTATGTAATGATTTAGTGGTCTGAGGACGCCCTGGTGCGAAGCACCACCTTGTCCTGATAGGACATAAGATAAGGAGGCGAGCTGGATAATGCCTGCTACTCACTCACCCTCCGGGCCGATGTAATCGCCACTAAGAAGGCTGTTTTGATGGTCAACAGCCAGAGGGGACAAATGTGCAAAGGCTCAAGAGGAGCACACATCAGGTAAGTGAGGACCAAATTAAGGTCCCACTGCCTCATATTAAAGGGCGTGGGTGGAAATAAGTGAGCCAGCCCCTTTAGAAATCTATTTACAATAGGAGACTTGAAGAGAGAGGGTCGTCTGGCAGCTGCAAAAAAGCAGACAGAGCTGAAAGGTAACACTTGAGAGTTCCCAAGGCAGAGCCCTGCTGGGCAAGGGTTAGAATGAATAAAAGGACAGTAGAAAGAGAAGCAGAAAGAGGGTCAATGGACCTTTCTGTTCAGTATAATACAAATTTTTTGCCAACGGCAGGCATATACCGTCTTAGTGGAGGGCCACCTGGCCGCCAGAATAACGTTACAGACTTCGGGAGGAAGGTCAAAGGCTATCAACTGTTGCCGCGCAATCTCCACGCATGGAGGCGCAGAGTTGACAGGTTCAGGTGGAGAACCCTCTCCTGCTACTGTGACAGAAGATCCTCCCGATAGAACAGCCAGATCGGAGGATCGATACTCATACTCAGAAGCTCTGAATACCAGACTCTCCTTGCCCAGTTTGGAGCCACAAAAATGACTTAGGCCCGGTCGCTCCTGATCTTCTTCAGAACCCTGGGCAGCAGTGGTATGGGCGGAAAGGCGTACAACAGGCCTGAGCTCTACTCGCGCTGAAAAGTGTCGCCGAGCGATAGCCGCCTTGAAAACTCCAGCGCACAGTACTGCTGACACTGCGGGTTCTCTTCCGAGGGGAACAAATCTAACCAATGTTCTCCCCACTGCTGAAAGAGACCTTGCGTCACCTCCTACTGGAGACGCCACTCGTGATTCGCTAGGCATCGACGGCTGAGTTCGTCCGCCCTGGCGTTCAGAGAACCTGCCAGGTGTTGAACCACCAGGGTTACGCCCTGCTGTTCCAGCCATGTCCAGAAATGCAGGGCCTCTCGACAAAGGGTCCACGACCCCACCCCGCCCTGCTTGTTGCAGTAACACATGGCGGTGGTGTTGTCCATGAACACCTGCACTAGTTTTCCCTTGACAGAGGGAAGAAATGCTTTCAATGCCAACCAAATTGCTCAGAGCTCCAATAAATTTATGTGGAGCTCCGACTCTGCCGGAGACCAGTGTCCCCTGATTTCCACCTCTCCCAGATGGTCGCCCCATCCCAGAAGTGATGCATCTGTCACGACTGTGAGATCTGGTTGGGGAAGGGAGAGCAGTCTGCCGTTGACCCAATCGCGGTTCGTTAACCACCACTGCAGATCTTTCGCAGTTCCTTCCGAGATCTGAACCATGTCGGTGAGATTTCCCCGATGCTGGGCCCACTGGAACTTCAAGTCCCACTAAAGAGCCCGCATATGCCATCTGGCGTGTCTTATCAACAGGATGCAGGAGGCCTTGAGACCCAACAGCCTCAGAGTCAGACTCACTGACATCCAGGATAGGGGTTGAAATATCGGAATCATAGCCTGAATATCCTGGACTCGCTGCTCGGGAGGATAAGCCCGCAACTGTACTGTGTCCAGAACAGCTCCGATGAAAGGAAGCAACTGAGAAGGAGCCAGGTGTGACTTCGGCACGTTTATAGAGAACCCCAGCGAATGCAGGAGGTTCGCCGTAGTTTGAAGGTGGGAGACAACTGCCTGGGACGAGGACGCCTTCAAAAGCCAGTCGTCGAGGTAGGGGAAGACCGACACCCCTAACCTGCGCAGATGTGCTGCGACCACCGCTATCACCTTGGTGAACACCCGAGGGGCACTGGTAAGGCCGAAGGGGAGCACGGTAAACTGAAAGTGCTCGAGGCCTACCTTGAACCGCAGGTAACGCCTGTGGGCCGATAGGATGGGAATGTGAAAATACGCATCCTGCAGGTCCAACGCTACCATCCAGTCTTCCTGGTCTAGGCAGACAAGACCTGAGATAGAGTGAGCATTTTGAATTTCTCCTTTTTGAGGAAGAGATTGATGGTCCGAAGATCTAAAATGGGCCCTAGCCCCTTGTTCTTCTTTGGAATCAGAAAGAAGCGGGATAACAGCCACTGCCTACTTCTGAAACTGGGACCCTTTCTATAGCCCCTTTGGCCAAAAGAGCTGTAACTTCCTCTTGGAGCAACTTTCAATGATCCTCCATCAGCCGTTCCTGACTTGGCAAAATAGTAGGAGGAAAGGAAAGGTAGAGAATAACCCTTCTGGACGATCTGCAAGACCCACTTGTCTAATGTTATGGATCTTCAGTGGGGGAGATGATGACGAATTCTCCCACCAACTGGAGTAGTGTGGTCCCGCAGAATCAGCCTAGGAGTGCTTGGAGGCTGCGGCTGCTGGGGGCAGTGTGGTAGACTACTTCTGGCCTCCATTCCGATATTGGAATGCACCGCGTCCACGCATGGCTTGGGCAGTCTGTGCGGGACGGTGGCTGGGATAGGGCTGACGCGGCTGGAAACCCCTTCCGTTGCCACGAAAGGAAGTCTGGCCACGAGGAGTGGAGGAATGGCCAAGGATCTGGCCGTAGCACGAGAGTCCTTGAACCTGACCAGGGCTGAGTCTGCTTTTTCCCCAAAAAGGCGGGTTCCATCAAAGGGCATGTCCATCAAATTGGCTTAGACATTGCCAGGGAAGCCAGTGGTACGAAGCCAGGCGTGGCGACTCAGGGCCACCGTCGTTGAAATCGATCTGCCAAGCGAATTATTTTGCTACATCTCTCCCATCTTTGACAGCTTGAGCGAGCACAGCCCGGGCCTCCTCCGGGACCTGTGGCAGCACTTGCGCAACCGTCTCCCAAAGGGAATGGGAGAAACAGCCCAATAAGCATGCAGTATTCGCCGACCGCAATGCCAGGCTGGAAGAAGAAAACATCTTCTTACAAAGTGAACACAGCCTCTTGGATTCCCTAACTGGAAGAGCGGAAGATAATGCGCCTTGGGATATAGAGGCCTGCACCACCAAACTCTCTGGGGTGGGGTGTTGGCTGAGGAACTTTGGGTCACCCAGAGCTGGGCGATGGCGGCATGCAATCGTACTATTCACCGGACCAAGTTCCTAGAAGGACGTCCGCACGTGCCTCATTAAAGGGCAACAGGGGTTCGGAAGTGGAAGCCCCAGGTTTAAGCACCTCAGTCAGGAGATTAGTCCTGACCTGCACAGAGGGCAGCTCCAGTCCGAGGACCTCAGCTGCCCTCGTTACCACCATGGCATAGGACGCCCCCTCCTCTATAGCCAGAGGTGAGAGCATGCCAGTATCTGGGGAAGTATCCAGACCACTGGCCTCCCCAAGTTCCCCATACCAGTCCAAATTCTCCTCAGAGACACCCTGAGTCTCAAGAGGGTCCCTAGACCCCTCCCATTCCTCTCCTGACCCTAGCACGTCTTCAAAGTGCTCAGGCGACAACATAGAACCTGTGGGTTCTGTCAACGTCGGAATTGGCGTAGCTAGACGCCGTTCCGGCTCCGTGTCGTCAGGGATGAGGATGGGGCTTGCGCCACAGACGGGCATCAGTGACGTTGCAGGCACCGACTTCGGGTTCAACGCCTGGGAAGGTAGCGTTGGCATGACCGGCGTTGAACCGGATCCAGGATCGGATCCTCGAGTCCCCACCGGCAGCGTGGCCGGAGCCAATGGCGTCGAACCGAATGTTGCCACTTCCGACCCCGCGGGACCCAAAGGCTCTCCAGAGGGGTCGTTCCACTCAAATATTCGGTGTATAGCCTTGTAAAGAACAAGTTACTTACCTTCGGTAACGATATATCTGTTGCGAAGTCGACTCTGGCTCCGGCTCCGCGGAACCGCGCCTAGAGCGTCGGTGCTCCTTACCTCTCTCGACGGCGGACGCCAGTTGAGGTGAAGACTAATTCCGCTTTGACGACTTCTTCTTCTTCTTGTGCCTCTTCCCAGAGTATCCCCAGGGCCTCGAATGGGAGGAAGAGGACTTATGGCTTCGGGAGCGGTTCTGCAACCACCTCTTCTTTGAACAGGACCGTGACCTCCTTGGAGTCTCGCTTGACTGTGTTGACTGCTGGGCCGCGAGTAACTTCATCGCTCGCTCCCTCAAGGTCTTCGGAGCCATCGCCCGACAGTCCGGACACGACTTCATATCGTGGTCGCGCTCGAGACACCAAAGACATACGCGGTGGGAATCGGTAACCGACATCATGTGGGAACAAGTCCCGCATGGTTTGAAACCTGTCTTGCTTGAAGACATCCCTCGCAAACTAAGTCAATTACAAAAATTGCGACAAAAGTCGAGAAAAAAAACCTGCCAAAAAGAGGCAGAGGGATAGCTCTTTCCGGATAAGCGCTTAACTGGCGCGGAAAGAAAAGAACTGACATCTGCGTGCCTGGGTGGTGCCTTTATAGGCACTGCGACGTCATAACCGACGCCGTCACGGGAAGCCGAATGGAGCCACCCGACGCAGCGCGCTAGGGGTATTGCTCAGCCTGACGCCTGGGAAATTCAAAGGTAAGGAATCTGCATCTAGAAGTCACTATCAGATACACAAGTTGCAAACGGGATGTTGGTCGGTGTGAGGGTATTCGGAGTGACACTTCAGACAGAAACGGAACAGAGTGCGTTCCATTAGCAGGTAATTCACGGTCTCGTTAGAAATGGAGAAGTGTTGCCCAGGCGGGCGATGCCCGTAGGCCAAAGAAACGAGTCGAAAACGCGCAACGAAAGTCTATTATGAGATGTATACTATACCGATCGAGACAAAACCGTCGAGATATATAGCGGACCGAAAGAGAACCGGAGCGCAAGATACTACATCCTAGCCAGTCAGCAGAAAAAACACAATCTGAAGATGACCATGTGCAGCATTCACAAAAGGAGTCGTCATACAGCCTCATGATTTGAAGAAAACCTCTTGGAACAAAAACAACTTGTAATCATCTGAGCCCAACACTAGATGGTGGACTTGTGCAAAGCATGTAAACCTACAGCACACATGCCTTGAACAGCTGTTTTTACGGTCAAGAGACAGAGGACAACTATGCACAGGCTCGAATGGCAAGCAAATCAAAAACGTTAAATCCAAATGGAGGTATCATGGGGGCATAATGAAGGGTTTTGTAGGAAACGTGCTGAAGTCTTTTCTGGAAAAGTGTCACAAGAAGGTGACTTGAACAGGAATGGCTGATCCAGCAACCGTAAGAAAGGCAATATAGCTGAAAGATGCTCTTTAACTGTGCCCATAACAAAGCCTTGCAGGGCTAGTGATCAAACAAACACAACCTCGAATAAGGGAGCAGAGAGAGGATCAACATGGTTAGCACTGCACCAAGTCACAAACTTGTCCCAAAGGCAGGTGTATACGGTCATAGGTGAGGTATGCCTGGCTGCCAGAATGTCTTAGCAGACTACTGAAAGGGGGTCAAAGACTGTCAGCTGCTGCTGCACAATCTCCATGCATGAAGATGGAGCGTGCACAGGCCCGCCTGGCTGCCAGAATGACTTAGCAGACTACTGAAAGGGGGTGGTCAAAGACGGTCAGCTGCTGCTGCACAATCTCCATGCATGAAGATGGAGCGTGCACAGTTTCGGGTGCAGGACCCTGCCCTGTTGATGCGACAGGAGATCTTCCAGAAAAGGCAGCTTGATTGGAGGACTGATACTCATGCTCAGGAGTTCAGGATACTATACTCCATGTGCATAATTCGGAGATGTAAGAAACTGGCTCTATATATACTACACCAAAATGAGGTCTAGTGTGTATAGAGTCCAGGTGACCCCAGAGGTAGGCAGAGGTTAAAGTTAGATAGAACCTTACTATCTATTTGTGGTAGAGTGGTCGAGCAGTAAGGCAGTATCAGAGGACAGTGTTAAGCATTTGATGTACACACTAAGTCAGCAAATGAATTCACACACTCAAGAACTGAACTCTAGGCCAATTGTTTTGGTATAAAAAATATACTGTTGTTTTATTTTTTAGAACCAAGCAAGCCTGGCACCGGTAAGCATTAAATACTTTACAGGAATAAGTTATTGATTGTAGAACAGTTTGAAAATGCAATACAAATTGTACTTTGTTTGATTTATAGGGAATGCAGTAGGTTGCAACACTTAGCAAATACAGTACATTGGAATAAATAGGCTTTTTCAGTAAATTGCAGGTAAGTTACTTTTCTCGTTACTTTTCTAACTCAGTGCTGGATACCTATATTCAGCACTGGGACATTTCCTGAAAACAGGTAAGCAAATACGTTTTGGTTATTTGCAGGATTTTTAAAGAATATCTTTAGATTTCAAAGCTCCACACACAGTCGTTTTTGGAAGAAAAACAGTGCATTGAAATGAATAGGCTTTTTCAGTAAATAACAGGTAAGTTACTTTGTATGTTACTTTTCTTACTCAGTGCTGGATATCTGGATTCAGCACTGGAACATTTCCTGTAAACATGTAAGTAAATAAGTTTTGGTTATTTGTGCGATTTTGAAAGAATATTTTTAGATTTCAAAACTCCACACTTAGAAACTTTTTGAAAGAAAATTGTCAATGTTATCCTATAGAGGAAAAACAGGTTATCGGCTCACAGGTAAGTAATCGACTGTGGGAGTTAAGGTTCTGGGGTTAGACTCAGGGGTCCCCCAGGGTCAGTGATGCACTTTTGTTTCAACCTCAGCAGCACTAGGGTGGCCGGGTGCAGAGTGTGGAGGCCCAATGTTATCCTTTGGAGGATAGGGGGCCTCCGGTTGGTGGCTGCTGGCAAGCAGGCCACTGGGTTGTGGGAGCAAAGCTCCTAGGGTTTAAGTCCGGGCAAATAGGGAACCAAATTAGCACCAAAGGTGCACCCTCAGAGGCACTAGGGCGGCCGGGTGCAGGGTGCTGTTTTGAGGTCGGGTGACCTGTTGTTTTCAATGGAGAACCTCCGGTTAGAAGAAACACTGCAGGCTCGGGGACGAGGATCTTCTGGGTGCGACCACCACTTTGAGGGGTAAGTTGGGATGTCTTGGGTTGGTAAGGCACCGTTGGTTTGGGCACACAAGGCCGTGGGGCGTCGGGTGCAGGGGTGCCTTGGGACGTCGCAAAGTCTTACCCGCTCTGGTCGCGGTAGAGGGGATCCTCTGGATTGAGGCTGCAGGCGTCGTCTGGAGGCTTGAGGTAGGTCAGGAGTCACCGGATCTCGGGTCAGGATCGCCGGGGTGACCTCCTCGTGGTGTTTTTCCACTCGAGCTCAGGCCGAGTTCGGCGGGAGCAGAGTGGGCTGGATTCGCGGTATCCGGCCGGAGCCAGAAGCTGCAGTTTGAACAAGTCTGGTGTTCACGGGAGAAGCAGTCTTGGAAGTGAAGGCAGGCAGGTCCTCCGGGGTTTTTGAGGTTGCTGGCTGCAGGACACACCGGGATTTCGCAGGAGCAGGTTCGAGGGGAGACAGGCCTGTAGGTACGGGGCCAAGTCAGTGGGCGTAGTCCTCTTGTTAGCTCTGCATGGCTCTTCGTCCTTCTTTTCTTCTTCTTGTCAGGTTGGGTCTGAGGAAGCAAGGTTCAGGGTGCCCCCTAAATACTAGATTTAGGGGCGTTACAGGTAGGTAGAGGTCAGGGACCAATGGGTCCCTTCCCTGGGGTGGGTACACCCCCTATCGTGCCACCCTCCAGTGGGAGGGGGGCAGGAGCCTGTCCCTGGTTGGTTGGGTCCCCCCATCCTCAAGATGGCGGGGACTCAGAGTTGTGCTTCACCTCGCCTCCCCCACCTGAGGGGTGGAGTTGGCAGAGGTGGGCACACCTCTTTCCCTCACTTGTTTTTCCCGCCGGTTCTGCCGCCCAAAGAGGGGGGTAGAACCAGTGGGGACCAGTTGCTGAAAGCAGCAAATGGTCTGGGGAGGCTCACAAAGGCGGCATGCCTTTGAAGCTTCCCCTTCGTGAACCCTGCCTTTCCTGGGGGAGGAGGCTTGGCACCTTGTCCCAGGATGTGCATTGTTTCAGGCCCCCGAGAGCAGCAGGGTCTCGACCCAGGGGTCCAGAAACATTTCTGGTGGTGGCAGCTGAAGCAGCCACTCAGCCTGGACACTAGAGGTGGGTTAGGTTTCAGGGGGCACCTTCTAAGATGCCCTCTGTGTGTATTTTTCATTTAATCCCACACTGGCATCAGTGTGGGTTTAATGTCCTGAGAAGTTTGATACCAAACTTCCCAGTTTTCAGTGCAGCCATTATGGTGCTGTGGAGTTCGTAATGACAAACTCCCAGCACCATATACTCTTAATGGCAGCACTGCATTTACAATGTCTAAGAATGGACTTAGACACTGTAGGGGTACAGGGCTCATGCACCTGTACCCTCACCACTGGTATAGTGCACCCAGCTCGAGGGGTGACTGACCTATGCCAGGGCAGTGGGTTGTAGGCATGGCACACAGAGGTGTGTGCCATGTCGACTCTTCACTTTGTTCTGCACCAAAACACGCAGCCTGCAAAGGCAGTGTGTGTGTAAAGGTGCAGGGCCTCTAAGGGTGGCACAATAAGTGCAGCAGCCCTTAGAGGTCTTCCCTGGTCACAGTGCCCTGGGTACCTGTGGTACCATTTACCAGGGGCTGACCTGTGGCCAGAGATGCCAATTGGGTACAGTTTTGGGGAAAGAACACAGACCCTGGGAACCTGATTGGCAGGGACCAAGGGCACATCAAGTCAAAGTACATCAGTCATCTGGCAAAAAGTGGGGGGGTTACTGCAACAGAAACCCACTTCCTTACAGGAGCCACAAGAATGACTTGGGCTCAGTCGTTCCTGATCTTCTTGAGAACGCTGAGCAGGAGTGGTACCGGCAGGAAGGCGCACTGACGGCCTGAATTCCACTGGAGACAAAATGAGTCTCAGAGCGGGTCACCTTGGAAACTTCAGTAGGTGGGGAAATGCGGACATTGCTTGTTCTCAGCAGTGGCGAACAGATTTAACCAAGGTTCTACCAAGTTGTGAAAAAGACCTTGCACCATCTCCGGATGGAGACACCATTCATAATCTGCGAGGCATTGATGGGTGAGTTTGTTCGCCCTGCATTTCAGAGAGCCTGCCAGGTGTTGTACAACCAAGAAAAATGTCCTGGCCTTTTAGCCATATCCAGAGGCGCAGAGCCTACTGACATAGGTTTACAACCCCATCCCGGCCAGTTTGTTTCAGTACCACACAACACCTAAAACTAGACTTCCCTTAATGGAAGAGTAGAAAGCCTTCAATGCCAAGTGGATCACTCTTAACTCCAACACGTTGATGTGGTACTGAGACTTTGCATAAACTGGAGTCCTCTGATCTACACCTCTCCCAGATGGCCGCCCCATCCCTGGAGGAATGCATCTGTCACCACTGTGAGCTCTGAGTAGGGAAGGGAGAGGCGTCTACTGTGGACCATCCAGTATAGAGGTTGAAACATCTTGATCATAGCCTGAATATCCTGGACTCGTAGTTCTGGAGGACAGACCTAAAACGACATTGTGTCCAGAATGGCTCAGATGAAAGAGAGCATCTGAGAGGAACAGCGAATGCAGGATGTGCGCAGTAGTCTCGAGGTGGGTAATGACTGCCTGGGGTGACCCTGCCTGCAGCAGCCAGTCACTGAGGTAGGGGAAGACTGAAACCCCCTGACCTCCACAGATGGGCTGCAACCACCGCCATTACCTTTGTGAACACCCGAGGGGCACTGGTATGGCCAAAGGAGAATACGGCAAACAAAGAGTTCGTGGCACCACGGTGACCAGCAGGTAACGTCAGTGGGCAGGCAGGTCAGGAATGTGGAAGTAAGCGTCCTGCAAGTCCAACGCCACCATCCAGTCTCCCAGGACGAGGGCACACAGAACTAGAGCAAGAGCATTTTGAATTTTTCATTTTTCAGGAAGAAATTGAGAGGGCGGGGTCTAGGATGGGACAAAGGCCTCCCTCCTTCTTGGGCACCAGAAAGTATCAGGAAAAACAACCATGACCTACTTATGACATCGGCACCGTCTCTATGGCTCTCTTGGCCAAGAGAGCCGCCACTTCCTGGAGTAGTAAGGAGAGATTAAAACAATGATAAGATCAGAGTTGGGCACATAAGATCCTTTGATGGGATAACTGACTTCAAATCTTGTGTGAATGTTCTGACAACAGATATTTTACCAAGTGCAATGGATGGTCTCATCTGTATGTAGGCTGCAATTGCAGACAAATGTACTCAAATAAAGTGCAAGCTGGCCCTGCTTCTGTTAGAGATTAAATGTATTTTATTATGCAAGACGGAGTAAGTAGAGGTAATGGACAAAACATTTCTATTTTGTAGTGGGGTGATGTCTTTCCTCAAGAACAGTGATACACAGTCAGATGGTAAGTTAAGATACTCATTTTGACTTCAAGAGTAGATTGAGGATTGGGATGGAAAATTTGGCCATTGTGCATCGTTAGCAAGTTTGGGCATACCCTGAACTTACAAGGTCTGAGGGAACCACACGTGCTTGGCCCATGTTACAGCAGCTCAGATCATCGTCACTGATTCTGGAAGTATTCTGCCCACCACTGCTGGTTGTAGCAGAAGAGGTGCAAAACAATAAACAATGTCCCTGACCAGTTTATCCACAGAACTTTCCTTTGGGACAAGGAATATGTAAACCCAGAGGTGAAGCATTTAAGTTTTTGTTACACTTTTGTGTTCTGATTGAGCCTGCTGAGGTCTGCAAAACTGATGGGGGTAGCTGGAGGATGATGTGCAAGGAGGCACATTTAGCTATGAGACTGAACAAATGATGAATTTCTCTTTGTTTCCAAATGCAGTACATATTTGTCCTATTGTTGGTGCAAATCAGGTCAATTTTGCTCTTCAAAAGTTGTTGCAAAGCTTGTAGTTCTAAACATATTGCTTTCACCTCTTAACAGACTGTTGTACAGAAATTATTCTTCATTGCACCATTTCCCTTAAACATTGGAATGAGCAAGATGGGCTTCCCATCCTTGACGGTAGGCATTTGTGGTAAGAATTATGCATGGCTGAAAATATGCAGTCACCTTATCATGAGATTGAGTATGTTCCGCAAGTTTGTTTATGCTGTATTTGAGGTAACAACTTTCAATTCCCCTTTGGCGTTCTCAATGGGATGCCAGGCATGCTTACAACAAATATATGTGTGGATGTGCATTGGGGATTAGTTCAATGCATACAGCTATTATGCACAACACTTTCATCAGTCTCACTGATCGAGATTTTGACATCTGGAACACTGGAATCAGCTAATGAAATGCCTCAACTCTCCCCACTGTTGGGAAGGCTTAGGCTAACTGGACGTTTAGCACCCAGTAAGATTGTAATCTAAAATGGATTAGAGAACTGCATTTAAACCCCCACAAAGATTTAGGATAGGACACAGTGTGCCATCCTTCAGACTTTCTGTGCTTGTTGGTGGTACCCCGATCACTCCCGTGCTTAACAGTGAACAAATATCTTCCAGTAATAGATGCATAGGCTGATCTTGTGCTTTTATGGAAGTATACTTGGAGGTAGGTGTGCAAACTCAATAATCCCCACTGTTGGCATAACTAACTTGTCTGTTACTATATTCTTCCAATTCTGAGAGCAATCTCTAAAACTTTCCAGACAGGTGTTGTGTAATTGGAGGAATAACCACAGAGTCACTGTTTGGTAGCATTGGAGATTGCTCTGTAGTTGGAGCCACTGCCATGACCTTTACTGAATTCACTAAATTCTCTACTGTGAAAGGGCTGGTTTAGGATACATGCTTGTTGACTTGGAGAAAAGGTGGTATAGATTGGTAAGTCTGCCTATTGCAGTGGAATTCTTTGATAAGGTTCTTGGCCATATGAACAGGTTACTTACCTTCGGTAACGATATAGCTGTAAGAGACATACATTAGTTATAGATTCCTTACCTTAGTATTACCCCCTGGCATCAGACTGGATCCGGAGAATTTTTTGTCAGCAGTACCCCTGCGTGTCGAAAGGTGGCGTCGGTCGGCTCTAAGTTAGTCGTTGGCGTCGTGGTCGCCGGGATGACGTCGCTATAGCTACTTAGACGCCGCCCTCGCGCGCTGACGTCAGTTCTTTTACACGACATTCCACGCCAGAAGCGCAGAGCCATGCAAGACACTGACCACTGGTGCACAAAAACTAGGGCCCTGAAAGGGATTCCCTGACCCTAGAAGTCAGTTCGCTGAACGGGGAGGATGGGTGGGGCGGTGAGGAATCTATAACTAATCTATGTCTCTTTCAGATAAATCGTTACCGAAGGTAAGTAACTTGTTCATCTGAAAGAGACAATTAGTTATAGATTCCTTACCTTAGAATAGATACCCCAGCAATACCAACCCCGGAGGTGGGTCTGCAAACTAAGTTCACACCAGAAAATCCTTAGAGAACAGAACGGACAAAGAAGCCGTCTCTCCGGACTTGGCTGTCCAGGCAGTAGTGTTTTGTGAACGTGTGCAGAGATGCCCACGTAGCTGCCTGACAGATGTCATTGAGAGGGACTCCCCATCCCAAAGCAGTGGTAGCTGCCGTCGGCCCTGGTGGAATGGGCGCTCAGTCCCACTGGAGGCTCCTTCTTTGCCAAAGAGTAGCAAGCTTTGATGCACAAAACGACCCACCTGGAGATGGTCCGTTTGTGCACGGCCCGACCTTTTTTGGCGCCCACGTAGCCAACAAAGAGCTGGTCATCCACCCAGAATTGTTTGGTGCGATCCAAATAAAAGGAAAGGGCAAGTTTTGGATCCAGACGTTGGAGCCTCTCTTCCTCCTTAGAAGGATGCAGAGGCGGACAGAAGGTGGGCAAAGTGATGGTTTGACCAATGTGAAAGGAAGTAACCACCTTGGGAAGAAAGGAAGGTCTGGTTCTGAGAACGACCTTGTCCGGATGAACAGCCAGAAAAGGAGGTTTTGAAGAAAGAGCTTGGAGCTCACTCATCCTGCGAGCAGAGGTGATGACAACCAGAAAAGCAGTCTTCAGAGTAAGAAGTCTGAGAGGACAGTTATGAAGCGGCTCAAAGGGAGCACACATAAGGTAAAGAAGACCCAAGTTCAAGTCCCACTGAGGCATTATGAAGGGAACAGGAGGAAAAAGATGAGTAATGCCCTTAAGGAAGCAATTTACAACAAGGTACTTGAAAAGAGAAGGCTGATCAGGAAGCCTCAGAAAGGCTGAAATGGCTGAGAGGTAGCCCTTAATAGTGCCCAGAGCAGAGCCCTGCTGGGCCAAAGAAAGGAGGAACAAGAGAACCTCAGAAAGAGGGTCAGAAAGGGGATCCACAGCCTTTGCTGTGCACCATGCCACAAATTTATTCCATCTGCAGGCGTATACCATCTTGGTAGAGGGACGCCTGGCTGCCAAGATAACATCACAGACTTCGGGAGGCAGATAAAAAGCCATCAACTGCCGCCGCTCAATCTCCACGCAAGGAGGTGGAGACTGGACAGGTTCGGGTGGAGGACCGTCCCCTGCTGCTGCGACAGAAGATCCTCCCGAAGAGGCAGTTGGATCGGAGGATTGATGGCCATGTGTAGGAGCTCGGGAT
This sequence comes from Calotriton arnoldi, assembly GCA_963921515.1. Lineage (NCBI taxonomy): Eukaryota > Metazoa > Chordata > Amphibia > Caudata > Salamandridae > Calotriton > Calotriton arnoldi. The sequence goes on along the minus strand of CAWUFW010000484.1, from coordinate 3,188,252 downwards.
ACCAGACTCTTCGTGCCCAATCCGGAGCAACCAGAATGACTTGGGCCCGGTCGCGCTTGATCTTCAGCACTCTGGGCAGAAGTGGTATAGGCGGAAAGGCGTATAGAAGACCGCAACTCCACTCGCGCCGAAAAGCGTCTCCTAGCGAGTGCCGCCTTGGAAATTCCAACGCGCAGAATTGCTGACCTTGCGCGTTCTGTTCGATGGCGAATAGATCTAACCAAGGCTTTCCCCACTGCTGAAAGAGACCTTGCACCACCTCAGAGTGAAGACGCCATTCGTGATCCATCATGCACCTGCGGCTGAGTTCTTCCGCCCTGGCGTTCAGTGAACCTGCCAGGTGTTGAACCACCAGGGATATGCCCTGATGTTCCAGCCATGTCCAGAGACAGAGAGCCTCTTGACATAGGGTCCACGACCCCACCCCGCCCTGTTTGTTGCAGTACTACATGGCGGTGGTGTTGTCCGTGAACACCTGCACTACTCTTCCCCGGACAGAGGGAAGGAATGCTTTTAGTGCAAGACGGATCGCCTGAAGCTCCAGAAGGTTGATGAGGAGCCCGGACTCGTCCGGAGACCAGAGGCCTCTGATCTCCTCCTCTCCCATGTGGCCACCCCACCCCAGAAGGGATGCATCCGTCACCAATGTGAACTCTGGTTGGGGAAGGGAGAGAGATCTGCCGTTGACCCAATACCGGTTCGTTAGCCACCACTACAATTGGCGTGCAGTGCCCTCCAAGATCTGGACACAATCGGACAGGTTCCCCTGATGATGTGCCCACTGGAACTTCAGGTCCCAATGCAGAGCCCGCATATGCCATCTAGCATGATCCACCAGCAGGATGCAGGAGGCCATCAGACCCAGCAGCCGCAGAGTCACCCTGATCGAAACCCGGGACAGAGGCTGAAAGATCGGAATCATAGCCCGAATATCCCGGACTCGCTGCTCGGGAGGATAGACCCGAAACTGCGTCGTGCCCAGAACCGCTCCAATGAAGAGGAGCTTCTGAGAGGGAGTCAGGTGTGACTTCGGCACGTTGACAGAAAACCCCAGCGAATGCAGGTCGGCCGTAGTCTGGAGGTGGGAGACGACAGCCTGGGGCGAGCCCGCCTTCAACAGCCAGTCGTCGAGATAGGGGAAGACTGGAACCCCTGATCTGCGCAGATGAGCTGCGACCACCGCCATCACTTTAGTGAACACCCGAGGGGTGCTGGTAAGGCCGAAGGGGAGCACAGTAAACTGAAAGTGCTCGTGGCCTACCGTGAACTGCAAGTAGCGCTGGTGGGCCGGCAGGACGGGGATGTGAAAGTAAGCGTCCTGCAAGTCCAACGCTACCATCCAGTCTCCAGGGTCGAGAGCAGAAAGGACCTGAGCTAGCGTCACCATTTTGAACTTCTCCTTCCAGAGGTAGCGGTTGACGTTCCTGAGATCCAAGATAGGACACAGGCCTTTGTCCTTCTTGGGCACCAGAAAGTAGTGGGAATAGCAACCACGACCTACTTCTGGGGCAGGAACTCGCTCGAAGGCTCCCTTGGCCAAGAGAGCCGTAACTTCCTGTTGGAGAAGGGCCAGATTATCCTCCGAAATGCGATGGTACGGAGGTGGCATGGCTGGGGGGTGGGTAGTCTCGAAGGGGAGAGAGTAGCCCCTTCGGATGGTGCGCCAGAGGGGGAGGTGATGGCGAATCCTGCCACCCACTGGCGATTGGTGGCCCTGAAAGGTCGGACTAGGAGGGTTTGGAGGCTGCTGTTGTGGACTGGCCCGCTTGCTGGCCCCCAGAACCACGGCAGTGGTTCCCATGTCCCCGGCCGCGCAGTGGCTGAACAGCTTGCACCGGCCAGTGGCTCTGGGCGGAACGTGGCGGGGCACCCCTTCCGTAGCCACAAAAGGGGCGAAAGGTGGAGTGGGCAGGGCGGGTGGTGGAGAGGCCCAAGGACTTGGCCGTAGCCCGAGAGTCCTTAAAGCGCTCTAGCGCGTTGTCCGCCTTGTCGCCAAACAGGCGACGGCCATCAAAGGGCATGTCCATAAGAGTGGATTGGGCATCCCCGGGAAAACCAGTCGACCTCAGCCAGGCGTAGCGTCGAAGGGCTACCGACGTGGAAATCGTCCTGCCTAGCGAGTCGGCGGTTTCCAGTCCACAGCGAATGGTAAACTTTGCTGCATCTCTCCGTTCGGCAACTGCACGGGAGAGTACGGCCTGGGCCTCCTCGGGACACTGGGGCAGCACTTAGGCCAGAGTGGGTGTAACGGCCCAACAGACATGGGGTGTTTACCGACCGCAGTCCCAACCTGGAGGAAGAAAACATCTTCTTCCCAAGATGGTCCAGCTTTTTGGATTCCCTATCAGGTGGTGCGTTAGGGAATGTGCCTTTGGATGTAGAGGCTTGGACCACCAAGCTCTCAGGGGTGGGGTGTTGGGAGAGGAAAGTGGGGTCGCCGGGGCCCCTGTGTTGGGCCTGGACCAGGTGCCCAAAAGGAGGTCGGTGAGGGCTTCATTGAACGGCAGCAGGGGCTCCGAAGAGCTCGCTGCTGGTTGAAGGACCTCTGTCAGGAGGTTAGTCCTGACTGCCACCGTAGGTAGCTCGAAGTTGAGAGCCTCGGCCGCACTACGCAACACCACGGCGTAAGACGCTCCCTCCTCCGCAGCCACGGTAGGAGGAGACAACATGCCAAGTTCTGGTGAGGTATCCAGACCACTGGCTTCCCCCAGTTCCTCTCTCCAGTCCAGTTCATAACCCAACTGGTCAGTCAAAGGGTCTCCAGACCCCTCCCAGTCCTCCTCACCCTCTTCTGTCTGCCAATCTGGTCTAAAAGAGCCAGGGTAGAACAGGGGCACAAAAGTGCCCGTCGGCGCCGGATCCAGCATCGGTCGACGCCGGTCCGGCTCCGTGTCTACATCGGGGTGGAGGCCGGGGCCGACGCCGGCTGGGGACACAACCGGCGTCGGCTGCGGACGTGGTGCCGGTGGAATCGGCGCCGGGGGAGGTGTAATCGGGTCGACCGGCGCCGATCCGGATCCAGGCCTGGATCCAAAGGGGCCCTGTGGTGCCGGAGCCGCCGGCGTCGAAGGCCCAGGGCCCCCAGCCGAGTCCGCGGGGCCCAAAGGCACGCCGGCAGAGTCAGGCTGCCCAAAGAGGGCATGCATCGCTTCGTAAAAGGTGTGAAGCTGGGCAGAGGTCGCTCCAGGTCCTGGGAAGGGAGGGAAACTCAGAGTCGACCCATGTGGCTCCGCACGCGGGAAGGCACCACCCGCATCTCTTGTCGCGTCGGCCGACGGATGGGGAGAAGTCGAAGAGCGACGGTGCTTCTTCGACTTCTTCTTGTGCTTTGACTTACCTGAGTAGTGCGAAGACTTCGAAGAAGACTGGTGGTGGTGGTTCTGCGACCGGTCCCTCGATCTCCCACGCGACCGGGACCTCGAACGGCACGGAGCCGACTGCCGGGCCTCGAGAAGCTTTCGGGACCGCTACCGCAAAGACTTCGGATTCATGGTCCAGCAGTCGGAGCACGACTTGGGGTCGTGGTCGCACTCCAGGCAAAACAGGCACACGCGGTGCGGATCCGTTACCGACATCAGCCGGCTGCAGGAATGGCAAGCCTTGAAACCGGGCATCCCTGACGTGCACCAGGAGTCAAAGACTCAAAAATGATGTCGACAAAAAGTCAGTCAAAAAGTGACTGGAGGTACCGCTCTCTCCGGATCTGCGCTGGCAGGCGCGGAAAAAGAAAGAACTGACGTCAGCGCGCGAGGGCGGCGTCTAAGTAGCTACCGTGACGTCATCCCGGTGACCACGACGCCAACGACGAATGCGGAGCCGACCAACGCCACCTTTCGACGCGCAGGGGTACTGCTGGCGAAAAATTCTCTGGATCCAGTCTGTCGCCTGGGGGTAATTCTAAGGTAAAGAATCTATAACTAATTGTCTCTTTCAGATTGGAAGATCACAGCTGTCCACAGTGTACAGACTTTGCAGTGTCCGTGTTTTAAAATAAAAAAAAATTCTCGAGACTTACTTACATGTGATGTGAAGAGGACAACAAATCAAATAGCAAATCCAAAAGAAGAATATGTACTTTCAGGAGGAAAGCAGTAAGATGATGGTGTTAATTTTACTTAATTTCTTATCAATTGCATCTAATACACAGCTTATTCCAACATTTGAAAAGATGCAGCCTCTCACAATCGTGACCTCTACTTTTTTGCAATACGTCGGAAAGGTGATGGAGAAGTTCTTTCATTTCCGCCTTTTGGAAGCAGTCATACCAGCTAAGCAATGCTCCCCAAAGTAGCCATGCCCAATGCCATCCATTTTCTGGCAAAATTGAGGCTTTTACTTTATCGATGGAGGTGGGCCTTCTGTGCCCCCTCGATGAGCAGATTTTTGCAAGCTGTATGAATTATCACAGAATCCGGCAGAACATAGCCCTGAATAAACAGTGGGGACTGCAGGGCTGATTTAAACTTGCAGTCTACTGTAAGGAATATGCAGCATGTTTCAACATGGTTCTAAAAATTCTCAGAGGAATATTTTACCCTAATGAGTTCAGACAATGTAATTTTGTAGCTGATGAGTATGCGGTATAAACATAGTCCCTTTTGTAATTTTTGTCCAAAATTAATGGTGGTGGCCTGAGAAATTAGGTTCTGACCAAAGATGGGAGTTACAATGAGAATGGGAAAGGAACTGAAAAAAGTAGATGATTAGGAGTATAGCGGACTCTTTGAAGGATGAGCAAACATTTGCATGATCAGGGAAGAGTGACTTCCTTTATAGGGAAGATTGTATCATCCCCTAGAAAAAGGAAGGCTTAGGCTGTGAACAGAGCGCAAAGCTGACAGGTCCTGAAAAGAGATCAGTGGTGGTTTGGAATACTCTATAAGTTAAAACCATAATGTGGGTCAGAGATGTATTACATAAAGTGTGGTGTGTGCCATATCTAGTGCACTAGGTTGACTGCAGCATTGTCTGTATATTCTGGACATTACTGTAGTAATTCATGTGAGGGAGGACTGAAAGAGGAGAAGTTAAAGGGGCAAAGCTTCAGGTAGATGAGGACTGTGTACTGTCTCCTATTGCTTTACTGTGGAGTGTGGTTAGCTCTGACAGATGAAGTCTGGGAGGACATAGGAGAATTCTTAATGGCTGTTGAGCAGAACAGAATGATGTCGGCTTGGCGGTCAGTTGTTTAAGAGTATTAGTAGTTGGCACAATAAGCAAGCACATGTTACCATGGCCCTGCCTACATGTGTAACGGTCCAGAAACAGTATATTCCGGAGGTTACTAATTGCCATCTAGGTGAGATAAACCTTAGCATCAGGTCGATACAAGTGGCCCCACATTCTGCTGGAATGAACCAGGTTTACTTGGAAATATGGAAAATTGAACTCAGCAAGAGGCTTATGGTGGTGGATGTGAAGCAACTGCAACTGTGAAAGCAAAGACAGAAGGCCAGAAGTGACTCGAAAACAAGGCAGCACTGTGAGGTCAGACAGTACACTGCAAACACGAGACTGTCTTGGAAATTATTTGCGTACCACGTTTCCGGTAGTGTCAAAATTTAAAAATGAAGTTCAAGGTGTATTAAACACTCTGCTCTTTGCAAATTGTCATGAGGGCTAGACTTGAATCTGGAAAGGAATTTGTTACTTACATGTAGCTAATTGTTACTACTTGTAGTTTATACTGTAGATCATATGCTATAATCTAGTATTGGGTTCAGAATATTACAAGATGTTAACTTAAAGATGTAAGCTTCAGCTCTGAGAAAGGCTAGTCATCACATAGCTGAAACCCACAATGCATCAGCATGCAGGCTTCACCTTAAATTATTATATTACCCCCCACACTCCTCACTGGTCACATGTAATGCTTAGCAAAGCTAAACTAGTAAGCCGTCTCACCTAACCCAGGGAAGTGGGCAGTGCATGTGAATCTACAACGTGACAAACTTCAAACAATTTGTTAGCTGTGGTAAATATAGTCTTTATAACCGTTTGAACCATGTCCGCTTTCTTTCTAACAAGAATATCAACAGAGTAATATTTGATGAATGTGTGAGCAGATGACCATATTGCTGCCTTGCAAATATCCATAAGAGGAATATTTCCAACGAAAGCCATGATAACCCCTTTTAGTGTAATGAGCTTGAATGCACTCCACAGTCTTAGCTATCACAAATAACTTTATTGTCTAATGTATTGGCCTGGTCCTGTCTTAGCAATACACCACTACTTTATTAACATCTAATGAATGCAGTGCCATTTTCTGCCCTGCCTCAAGGATTTGAAAACATGTTAAATCATCAATGGTTTGATGAGATGAAAAGGTCATACCTCCCTTTGAGAGGAACTGTACAGGTGTAGAAGAAGTTACTTACCTTCTGTAACGTTGTATCTGTAAGAGACATTTATTAGTTATAGATTCCTTACCTTAGAATTACCCCCAGGCGTCAGACTGGATCCGGAGAATTTTTTCCTCAGCAGTGCCCCTGCGCGTCGGTAGGTGGCGTTGGTCGACCCCGCGTCTGTCGTAGTGGTCGCCGGGATGATGTTGCAGTGTCTACTTAGACGCCATCCCTGCACACTTACGTCAGTTCTGACATTACTTTCCACGCCAGAAGAGCAGAGCCATGAAAGACACTGACTGCTGGTGCGCCACAACTAGGGCCCTGCAGGGGAGTACCTATCCCTAGAAGTCAGTTCGCAAGGCGGGGAGGATGGGTGGGGCGGTAACTAATAAATGTCTCTTACAGATATATCGTTACCTAAGGTAAGTAACTTGTTTATCTGAAAGAGACCATTAGTTATAGATTCCTTACCTTAGAATAGATACCCCAGCAATACCAACCCCAGAGGAGGGTCTGCAAACCAAGTTCACACCAGAAAGTCCTGGAGGACAGAACGGGCAAAGCAGCCGTCCCTCCGACTTGACTATCCAGGCAGTAATGTCTGGTGAACGTGTGCATAGATGCCCACGTGGCCGCCTGGCAGATGTCAATAAGTGGGACTCCACCACACAAAGCAGTAGTTGCTGCCGTAGCTCTAGTGGAATGCGCCCGCAGCCCCACTGGAGGTTCCTTCTTTGCTAAAGCGTACCAAATCTTTATACAAAGGACAACCCATCTTGAGATGGTATGCTTTTAGACAGCCCGACCTTTCTTGGCACTCACATAGCCAACGAAGAGTTGATCGTCCACCCGGAAATCTTTAGTGCGGTCAAGGTAGAAGGACAGCGCCTGTTTAGAGTCCAGACGGTGGAGTCTCTCCTCCTCCTTGGAAGGGTGCGGAGGCGGGAAAAAGGTGGGCAGAGTGATAGTCTGGCCGATGTGAGAAGGAGTGACAACTTTAGGTAGGAACGAGGGTCTTGTTCGAAGCCCCACTTTGTCCGGATGCACCGAGAAAAAGGGGGCTTAGGAAAAAAAGAGCTTGAAGCTCACTAACTCTGCGAGCAGAGGTGATGGCAACAAGAAAAGCAGTCTTCAGCGTGAGAAGCCTAAGAGGACAGTTGTGAAGAGGCTCGAAGGGAGCGCACATAAGGTAGGTCAAAACAAGTTCAAGTCCCACTGAGGCATTATGAAAGGAGATGGAGGAAAGAGATGAATAATGCCTTTAAAGAACCTACTTACAATAGGGGACTTGAACAAAGATGGCTGATCTGGTAGCCGTAGAAAAGCAGAAAGGGCTGCCAGATAGCCTTTAAGAGTGCCCAGAGCCGGGCCCTGCTGGGCCAAAGAGAGAAGGAACAAAAGAACCTCAGAAAGAGGGGCAGAAAGGGGATCCACAGCCTTTGCTGTGCACCATGCCACAAACTTGTTCCATCCACAGGCGTATAAAGTCTTACTGGAGGGACGCCTGGCTGCCAAGAGGACATTACAAACTTCGGGTGGAAGGTCAGAAGCGGTCAACTGTCACCGCTCAATATCCACGCAAGGAGGTGGAGGCTGGAAAGGTTCGGGTAGAGAACCGTCCCCTGCTGCTGCGACAGAAGATCCTCCCGAAGGGGCAGTCTGATCGGAGGCTCGATAGCCAAGCTCAGGAGATCGGGTTACCAGACTTTTCATGCCCAGTCCGCTGCCACAAGAATGACTTGGGCCCGGTCGCGCTTGATCTTCTTCAGTACTCGGGGCAGAAGTGGTACAGGCGGAAAGGTGTACAGGAGGCCGCAGTTCCACTCGAGACGAAAAGCGTCGCCGAGCGATTGACGCCTTGGAAATTCCAACGCACAGACCTGCTGACATAGCGCATTCTCTTCGGTGGCGAACAGATCTAACCAAGGCTCTCCCCACTGCTGAAAGAGACCTTGGACCACCTCCGAGTGAAGACACCATTCGTGATCCACCGGGGCACCGACGGCTGAGTTCGTCCGCTCTGGCGGTCAGGGAACCTGCCAGGTGTTGAACCACTAGGGTTATGCCCTGAAGTTCCAGCCATGTCCAAAGGCGAAGAGCCTCTTGACATAGGGTCCACGACCGCACCCCGGCCTGTTTGTTGCAGTACCACATGGCGGTAGTGTTGTCTGTGAACACCTGCACTGCCTTCCCTTTGAGGGAGGGAAGGAATGCCTTCAGTGCCAGGCGAATCGCCCGAAGCTCCAACAGGTTGATATGGAGCCCGGACTCCGCCGGATACCAGACTCCTCTGATCTCCACCTCTCCCAAGTGGCCGCCCCATCCCAGAAGTTATGCATCGGTCACTACCATGAGATCTGGTTGGGGAAGGGAGAGGGAACTGCCTCAGACCCAATCCTGGTTTGTTAACCACCACTGCAGTTGCTGAGCAGTTCCCCCCGAACTCTGGACGTAGTCGGAAAGATTCCCCTGATGCTGCGCCCACTGGAACTTGAGGTCCGACTGCAGAGCCTGCATATGCCATCTGGCATGATCCACCAGCAGGATGCAGGAGACCATGAGGCCCAGCAGCCTCAGGGTCATCCTCACCGAAATCCGGGATAGAGGCTGAAACATCGGTAGCATAGCCCGAATATCCCGGACTCGCTGTTTGGGAGGATAAGCCCGAAACCGCACTGTGTCCAGAACAGTCCTGTAGTCTGGAGGTGGGAGGAGACAGCCTGGGGCGAGCCCGCCTTCAACTGCCAGTCGTCGAGATAGGGGACGACTGGACCCCTGATCAGCGCAGGTGAGCTGCGACCACCGCATTCACTTTCATGAACACCCGAGGGGCACTGGTAAGGCCAAAGGGGAGCACGGTGAACTGAAAATGCCCGTGCCTACCGTGAAGCGCAGGTAGCGCCTGTGGGCTGGCAGGACAAGGATGTGAAAATAGGCGTCCTGCAAGTCCAGCGCCACCATCCAGTCTCCAGGGTCGAGGCAGACAGGACCTAAGCCAACGTGAGCATTTTGAACTTCTCCTTCCGGAGGAAGCGGTTGAGAGCCCTGAGGTGTAGGGTAGGACGCAGGCACCAGCAAGTAGAGGGAATAACAACCACAACCTACTACAGGCACAGGGACCCTTTCGATTGCTCCCTTGGCCGAGAGAGCTGAAACTTCCTGGTGGAGAAGCGCCAAATGATCCTCCGACATGCGGTTGAGAGACGCTGGCATGGAGGGAGAGGTAGTCGTGAAGGGGAGGGGAGGGAGTAGCCCCTTCAGACGATCTGCAAAACCCACCTGGCTGACGTGATGGATTGCCAGTGGGGGAGGTGATGGCGAATCCTGCCACCCACTGATGGACCTGAAAGGTTAGATTAGGAGGGTTTGGAGCTTGCTGCAGAGGGGGAAAGGGTGGACTGGCCCGCCAGCTAGTTCCCAGACCCGCGTCGCTGGGTCCCACGTCCGCAGCCACGCAGAGGCTGGGCCGCTTGACCGGTCCGGTGGCTAAACTGGGTCGGCAGTGGTGGGGTGCCCCTTCCGTAGCCACAAAAGGGGCAAAAGGCAGACTGTGGTAGACGGGAGGACGCCGCGAGGCCTAAGGATCTGGCCGTAGCTCAAGAATCCTTAAAGCGCTCCAGCGCAGAGTCTGCCTTGTCATCAAAAAGGCGGCGGCCATCGAAGGGCATGTCCAGCAAGGTCGCTTGAACATCCCCTGAAAAACCAGACGTCCTCAACCAGGCGTAGCGCCGAAGGGCTACCGACGTTGCAATCGTTCTGCCTAGTGAGTCGGTGATATCCAGCCCACATCTGATCGTGAATTTGGCTGTCTCTCTCCCATTCGCCACTGCCTGGGAGAGAACGGCCCGGGCCTCCTCCGGGCACTGAGGCAGCACTTGCGCAACCGTATCCCAGACTGTATGGGCGTATCGCCCAAGAGGCATGCGGTATTCATGGACTGCAGTGCCAAGCTGGAGGCAGAGAACATTCTCATCCCAAGATGATCCAGCTTCTTGGATTCCCTGTCTGGGGGAGCAGAAGGGAATGCGCCCTTGGAAGAAGAAGCTTGAACCACCAAGCTCTCGGGGGAAGGGTGTTGGGTGAGGAAAATGTTATCGCCCGGGGTCGGGCGGTGGCAGCGGGCAATCGTCCTTTCCACAGGCACGCTGGGCTTGGACCTAGTGCCCAGAAGGACGTCCGTGAGGGCTTCATTGAAGAGCAAGAGGGGTTCAGAGGAAGTTGCCGCAGGTTGAAGCACCTCCGTCAGGAGATTAGCCCTGACTGCTACTGTAGGGAGCTCCAGGTCCAAGGCCTCGGCTGCCCTACGCACCACCACAGCATACGACGCTCCCTCCTCCGTAGCCACGGTAGGGGGAGAAAGCATGCCATGGTCTGGTGAAGTGTCCAGACCACTGGCGTCACCCAATTCCTCTCTCCAGTCCGGTACTTCAGCTGGTCTGCCAAAGGGTCCAGCGACCCCTCCCAGTCTTCATCACCACCCTCAGGGCGATAGGGAACACCTGAGATGAACAAGGGAACAAAAGCACCCTCCAGCGTAGGATTCGACGTCGACTGACATCAGTCTGGCTCCGGGTCCATCTCGGGGATGGGGACGGTGTCGGCAGGGGGCACGGCCGCCGCCAGGGGCGTCTTCGCCGGGATCGGCAGGATCGGTGCTGGGGAAGGTTGAGTAGGGTTGACCGAAGCCGATCCGGATCAGGCCTGGATCCACTGGAGCCCTCCGGCCCCTGAGCCGCCGGAATCAAAGGCCCAGGGCCCCCGACCGACTCCACGGCACCCTAAAGGCACGCCGGAGGAGTTGGGCTGCCCAAAGATTCGATGGAGGACTTCATAAAACGTACGAACCTGGGCAGAGGACACTCAGGCTCCCAGAAACGGGGGGAGGCGCGGAGTCGTCCCAGAGTCAGGCACCGGAGATGGAGCCTTAGAGCGAGGACGCTCCGGGTCCCGTGTCGCATCAGCCAACCGACGGGGAGAGAGCGAAGAGCGACGATGCTTCTTCGCCTTCTGCTTCGACTTACCCGATGAGTGCGAAGACTTGGACGAGGTGTGATGGCTCCGCGACCGGTCATGAGACCTTCCCCTTGAGCGAGAGCGACGCAGAGCCGACTGCCCGGCCTCCAGAAGCTTTCGGGACCGCTACCGCAAAGACTTCGGATTAATGGCCAGACAGTCGGAGCACGACTTAGGGTCGTGGTCGCACTCCCGGCACCAGAGGCGCACGAGGTACGGGTCCGTCACAGACATCAGTTTGTGGCAGACCTCGCAGGGCTTGAAGCCGGTCCGACGATGGGACATCCCTCGCGCACCAGGAGTCGAAGACTCGAAAAAGAAGTCGAAAAAAAGTTTAGTCATAAAGTGACTAAGGGGCAAGCTCTCTCCGGATCTGCGCTAGGCTGGGGCGGAAAAACGTCAGCACACAGCGGCGGTGTCTCAGTAAACACTGCAACGTCATCCCGGCGACCACGACGACGGACCAGGAGTCGACCGACGCCACCTACCAACGCGCAGGGGCACTGCTGAGAAAAAAATTCTCCGGATTCAGTCTGATGCCTGGGGTCAATTCTAAGGTAAGGAATCTATAACTAATGGTCTCTTTCAGATCATAAGTATAGTTTTGTTTTTGTGTACCTGAATTACATGGTCTCCCACTAAAATGCTTGGAGTACACCAACTCTGCGTAAGTAACTGCTACCAAAAAAGCAGCTTTCCATACCTTCAATAAAGGCTTTACTGACAGCGGCTTTCCAATGAGAAAGTAATGACCTATTTTGTAAGTAGGTAGCTACTGCTGGAAAGTTTACACAAATGGAAGTGTTGGCTAGGCCAGTTTCCTTAATGGAGTAAAGGTTTCATACTCTGTGTGATGGCAGTGCAGGGAGTTGAAGTACAGCGGTTCACTCACAGTTGTGAGGCTGTGTGCTTCCTTAAGAACATTCATAAACTATGTTTAAACATAATATTAACATTTGAAGATTTCAGGGGCCGAATTGCTAGACAGAGTAACAGTGGAGTGTGATGATCAATTTGACCACCCTCCGTTGTCAACACTGTTGGATAAACTTGTCCTGCTATCTATCCGATCATGCCCCTGTCCGCTGTGAAATTGAGTGTGGGAGTGTTACTCGTTCGCCATTGACTTGGAGGTTTCCTCTGGAGGTGTTGCAGGACACCATGGGCAGAGAGACGTTGGCGGGTCCCCTGACCGATTTCTTTGAGACTAACTGGTCCTCTATGTGCAATCAGTCGACAGAATGGTAGATAATGAAGGCTGTGATCCAGGGGGGCCTTGCATAGGCCTCTCCTTTGGGGTGCGGTGATCGTTACAGGCCGAGCTCATTCAGAGGGAGGACAAGCTACCACACATACAGCAACTCCCTCCGGATGATGTGGAGGGGCAGCAAGGGGATGTGCTGGCTCCCCGGAAGGTTGCAGAAGTGAGGGATAGGTTGGAGGAATACACCCTTAAATCTTATCGTCCGCTTCTCTATAGGGAGGGATACAGCTCAAGACGTTTTTTGGGCCTGGATCCTACGACGAGAGGTGGTTCACCTTCCCATTCTTTACCTTAAAAACCGCCAGGGGCGGGAAGATTACACACAAAGGGACATAGTAGATGTCCTTAAGTCCCATTTGAAGCAGATGTATCGTACTCCACGGCTGCATGACCCGGAGAGGGTTGCTGCTTTTTTGGCCGCTCTGACGCTTCTGCGACTGTGGGACATTACTCTTTAGGATCTGTATGCAACTCTTATCCTGGAAGAAATACGACGACGCTTGTCTGCCTGCCCAGGGGGAAGGACCCAGGCAGGGATTGTTTCCCCGCTGAATTTTATCAGCTTTATGCCCCCAATCTTATGCAACGATGCTGGAGGTATACTTGGAGGCCAGGAACTTGGGGTAATACCCTGTCTATGTGGGGCAGCTGCATCACTATGATCTTAAAGCTGGGTTCTGATGTGTCAGATCCGTCCGCATATCGACCACTTATAATGATCAATACAGATACGAAGGTGCTTTGCAAAACGCTGGCCCTCCGGTTGCGGCCACAGTTGATTCACAGTAGATTCATGAAGACCAATGCAGCTTTATACCCGGGCGTAGTACTACTATGAACTTACAGCGGTTAATGCATGTCCTTCATGAGGTGGGGAGAAGGAACTGGCAGTTATCTCAATTGATATAGCCAAAGCTTTCGACACGGTCGACTGACACTACCATATGAGGTTCCTAGAAGCAATGGAGTTTGGTATGCACTTCTGAGCTTGGGTGTACCTTTTATATACAGATCCCACAGCTAGGGTAAAGGTGGGTAGGTTGTGCTCATATCCTTAGTTGGTGGGCAGGATTACTTGTCAGGGTTGTCTCCCTCCTCCTTTTTGCTATAGCACCGGAACCCCTGGCCATCCAGATCCAACAGGGTGACTGGGGAATCAGAGTTGGAACAGTTACTCGTCTGTTGTCCCTATATGCGGATCACACACTTTTCTATCTTTCAGCCCTTCAGCAGTCACTCCTCCTCCTATTACACCATTTGGATATTTTGGAGGGAACTATCGGGGCTTAGAACTAATCCCAGGAAATTATTTGTGTTCCCTGTGGGGGCTTTGGCTGCCTGTGCACTGGCCACATTACCGGATTTGCCCCTGCGCTGGGAGACTGACCAGTTCCGATACCTAGGGGTTATGGTGGCACATATGCCACAGAAGCGCATACAGGTTAATATTGGGAGGGCCACTGAGGGCTTGCTGGTCTCTGTTCAATTCTGGAATACCCTGCCTTTCTCCCTCATGGGCCGAGTGGCAGTCTCCAAGATGGCGTTCCTGCCGCATTGTCTGTACTCTATGCAACAACTGTTTGACACTCTTCCCCGTGCAGTGTTTCGGAGATTACACTCTCTCCCTACTACAGTGATATGGGCTGGGGGAAGGAGTAGAGTAGCAAAGGACTTTCTGTTCCAGGCACTGAAGGGAAAGGGACTGGCAGTCCCCAATCTGGAGCTGTACTACTTAGCCTCCCAGATTCAGCATGCTGCGCATTGGCTCACGGAGGAGGGTAACTGGGAGCAATCGCTTTTGCAGGATGAGGGGAAGGGATTGCCCCTTCCACAGCTTCTGATGGTGGGGGCGGCGGGGGATGGAGATGACCACAGTGCCGTACCTTATTAAACACACGGCCCCACTGTGGGAATGAACTATCAAGGTGGTACTGGGGAAGGCCCCTTTAGTCAGAGATCACATATTTTGGGATTTGCCAGCAATCCAGGTCATGGCTGAGTCAGTGGATATGTCTGCCCGGCAGGAAGACAGTTGCGAGACACTAGGTGACTTATATCCCAGCGAGGAGTTTCTTATGTTTGAAATGGCATCGGATTGTTTTCGTGTATGGCTTGGGCAATTTTTAGAACATGCCAGTATACCAGCCATAGTTAGGGATTAATGGCTAACCTTCCCTATGGCTCTATGCACGTCACATACTTTTTGGGGGCTGTTGGAATTGGGTGGGGGCTGCCACTTAGTCTCCCATTTCTACAGAGCCATGATGGTGAGACGAGAGCGTGTCCCATTCCCTTTCCGGGCGGCCTGGGATGGCAATCTGGGGATACATCTTGAGGATGCGTAGTGGACTAGATTGCGTGCATTGGGACAAACTATATCCTGTAACACTAAGTTTAAAATTGTACTCTTTAATTTTCTGCACCACACATATGTGACAGCAGCATTTTTACATAAAATGGACCCCAGCAAACGACTTAATTGTCCCAGATGCCAGGCTCCTGTGGGCCCTGTTCTATATTTGGCATGGAATTTGCCCACGGTGCATGTGTTTTGGATGACTGTGGCATGTTTGAAAGTCATGGTGCAAATGCCTGCCGTGGCAGACCCTGCTCTTTGCGTGTTGGGTGAAGTTCGTCGGCAGAAGGGCCGGAAAATGGAGTTTCAAGTTTCTGCATCTATTGCTGCTACTGGCTAAAGGGAAGGTAGCGATTACCTGGATGGATCAGACTGGTCCTAGTGTGGCGAGATGGGTGGTGAATGTGGTTGAATGGATGATGGCTGCGGAGGCGAGATTGAAGCAATGCAGACGCAATGACAAGGTGGAGGAGGACTTGGAGGTGAGAGCGAAACTCCTGGTCAATTTCGTAGATCCAGGTGGAACTCAGGTACACTCAAAGGAGGATAGTGAATCTACTGATCCAGACGATGGCTGAATCATATGGCTGTGAAGGGGCTCAACCTGGGTGTAATGCTCCGGCTATATTGATCGCCACAAACTGTACTGACAGTATATCTACGTGACATGGTTGGGGATGGCTATTGTTTATGTAGCTGTTCCTTTTCGACAAAAATCAATAAATAATATCTATAATTTTTTTTTTTTTTAAATGCTAGATAAACTCGGAATATGAAGTGTGGCTGAATGACATTTTCAGCAAATCAGACTACCATCCTTGTCTGGCCCATGTTTGAACAACTAATATCAGGGCCATTGACACTTGTGGCATTGGGCACACCACTGCAGGAATTAGTGGGAGATTTGGAAAAGCATATGCAAATATCCTTCCCCAAAGCATTGCCATTGGGGGTCTTGGTGAGCGGGGAGGAGAAGCCTAACACACAAGAGTGGGCTTTGTGGATGGTGGCAAACAGATTTTTTTATGGTGTGTTCCACCTTAGAAAGTATCGGCTGAGAAACTCGGCAGTGAGCTTGCACTTGAGTGTTCTGTTTGTGTCTGCTGAACTGGTCTACAAAATGCCTGGAAGGTGCTCTGGTGTTCTTAGACACTAAAAAAGAGTTTTCACTTGTACTTTCAATCGTTAAGTGTGGTCATTGTCTTCTTTTCTGTGTGCTGTCCTGGATTTTATACTTGCAGCTAGATTGTTTTCCATTGAGAACAGAACAGATCAACCAGTGGAGTAGGGATACGGATTATAGGGAGTATTATTTGCTTGTAGATCGCAATACCTTCACAAAGACTAATCCATCCTTTCGTGGAACAGATCTTAAGGCACGCCCCATTCCATCGGGAACTGTCGCTGTGCGTGTTCTCTCCGGTTCGGACAATAATGAACAATATATCATACCAGGCCTGGCAGGAGGGTGGATGCAGTATATTAGCAGACTTATACCCAGGTGAGGCCCTCATCTCATACGAGCAAGCGTGCAGAGACTTTAGGCTGGGGAGAGGACAATACTTGCATTATGCTGGCATATCCGATCCATACAAGGCAACATGGCCCACATATCCAGCCATCCCAAGGACCACACAAACGTCGGATGTACTGCTCACATGCGGAGCTGGACGACGCCTTATCTCTCTCCTATACAATCCCATGAGGGCTGACTTAGAGGGTCCCTCTCCCAGGTCGCTTGCAGTTTGGAATTCGGACTTGGATGAGCCCCTCGACGATAGGGCGTGGAAGGCAGTGGGCGCACTCACACATATGGTATCATGTAACACTCGCTTCAAACTCATACACTATAACGAAATGGTTACTTACCAGTAGGAGTAGTTTTGAAGCTTGAAGAATTTTCTGGATTCACATGCTGTGCATTATTCCGCCATCTAGTGGTTGGGTCCGGAATTGTCCTTTTTTTTTTGGTCGCTGTCGACCACCATTTGGTGCCAGGTACGTCCCCGGTGTGACGTCTGACGGTATCCTGGAGGTCGACGTGCGTGGTAGCCATCTTCGGATTCTTTTTCTTTGCTTTGTTCTATTGGTAGTCTTTGAGATGGTAATTAAATAAGTGATGTAATCATTTGCCTTCCCACCTGTTCTTTTTACTTGTAGGGAAGGTCCGGTGGGTTGCATGTGAATCCAGAAAATTCTTCAAGCAGCAAAACTACTCCTACTGGTAAGTAACCATTTCGTTTTGCAGCGTGAATCCTTTTCTGGATTCACATGCTGTGCATTATATTACGTAGCGGTTTCTGCCGAGGTTGGGAGGCTGTGGTGAGAGGAAGACCTTGCAAACAGGTGTTGAAGCACCTTCTGTCCAATTTGAGCCTCCTTACTCATTTGTATGTCCACACAGTAATGTTTTGTAAAGGTGTGTGGTGATGCCCATGTTGCTGCTGCACAAATAGTGTCAATGGGTACATTAGCCATGAAAGCTACGGTTGCTCCTTTCTTTCTAGTGGAGTGAGCTGTAGGCCGTGTAATTAGTTTTTTTTTGGCATAGGCATAACATGACTGGATGGTTTGTACTATCCATCGTGCATTTGTTGCCTTTGTGACTGGTGATCCTGTGTTGGTGTGAGCGTATGCGACAAACAATGGTTTTGTTTTGAGTATTTGTTCTGTTCTTTGTAAATAGTACAGTAACGCTCTCCTTACATCCAGGGTATGGAGAATTTTTTCTGCTTTAGTATTTGGATTTTTGAAGAAAATCGGCAGGAGAATATTTTGATCCAAGTGGTATTTTGATACTACCTTTGGTACGAAGTTTGGGTTCGTTTTTAAAATCACTTTGTCTTTATGAATTTGTAGGTATGGTACTTGTATTGTTGGAGCTTGTAACTCACTTACTCTCCGTATGGAGGTAATGGCGATGAGATAGGCTGTTTTAAAAGTGATGTGTTTAAGATCTGCCTTGTGAATGGGTTCAAAGGGTTTGTCATTAGTTGTGAAAGCACTGTATTTAGACTCCATGTGGGTACAGGAGCTGCCCTTGGTGGGGCAATCCTTTTTGTTCCTTCTAAGAATCTCTTAATTAGAGGCCTTGTGAAGAAACTTTTGCATGCTCTCCCTCTTGTGTATGCTACGATGGCAGCTAGGTGCACCTTTATGCTCGAGTAGTTGACGTTGCTGTCCAGGAGATAAGTTAGATACGCGATTACTGTTTCTTGCGTGTTGATTGAACCCACCCGATTGTTAGCAGTGCACCATGTGGTGTATCGCTTCCATTTAGCTGCGTAGCATTTTCTTGTTGATTGTTTCCTTGCCTCTTTTAGAATTTCCATATTCTTAGAGGCAGTTTGAGGTGGCCAAATTCTATGTATTCAGGCACCAAGCTGCTAGATGCAGTGTCGCTGGTTCCGGGAGAAAAATTTGGCCCTAGTGCATTGTTAGCAAATCCTTGTCTGCTTTGATCCTTATCATTTTCCCTTTGGATAGTTCCAGTAGGGTTGAGTACCATGTTTGCCTTGGCCATTGAGGGGCAATGAGAATCATGTTTGTTCCCGTGTGTTTTGCTTTTTCCAGTACTCTTTGCATTAGGGGTATCGGTGGAAAAGCGTAAGCAAATGTCTGCGACCAGTTGAGTGAGAGTGCATTCCCCTTTGACAGGTGATGTGGAAACCTCGAGGCAAAGGACTGGCATTTCTTGTTCTGCATTGTTGCAAACAGATCTATCACTGGAGTTCCCCAGTAATTGAACAGGTATTGAACTGCGGATTGTTTCAACTCCCATTCGTGAGAGCAGTTGTTCTGTCTGCTTAGCTGATCCGCTGTAATGTTGTCTACTCCTGGCAAATGCACCGTTTGTAGGTTGATCATTTCAGCCAGTGCCCACTGCCAGATGTCCTGTGCTAGTTTGCTCAGTGGAAAGGACTTTGTACCTCCTTGTTTGATGAGGTAGAACATTGTTGTGGTATTGTCTGTCTGGATCAGCACAGTTTTCCCCTGAATGTGTTTTTGGAATGCCTTCAGCGCCAGAAAGACAGTCTTGATCTCCAGATAGTTGATGTGTTTTATGGAATCCTGTTCGTTCCATTGACCATGTACTTTGAGCTGGTTGAAATGTGCTCCCCAACCGTTGAGGGATGCGTCCGTGGTGATTGTCACAGATGGAGTTGGGATTTGAAAGGTCTCCCCTGTGCTATGTTGTTGGATGCCCACCATTGTATCTGTGCTTGCACCCTTTGTGTAACAACCACTAGATCTTCCCATCTTCCTGTGGCCTGAGACCAGCTGTTGGTAAGCCATTCCTGGAATGGGCGCATGTGTAGACGAGCGTGAGGAATCAGTGGGATGCATTATGCCATCATGCCCATCAGTTTCATGACCTTCCTCACTGTCGGAGATTGTCCCTTCTGGTAAAGGGTCGTTTCATGGTGGATAGCTTGTATTCTCCTTTGTGTTGGATACGCTTTTGCACTTATTGAGATAATCTTGCTCCTAGGAAAGTTTTTTTCCTTTCTGGATTTGTACATGATTTATTGTGGTTTATTGAGAAACCCAGTTTCTGAAGCGTTTGTACAGCTGTTTGAACATGATTGCGGCATGCTTGCTTTGAGTGTGCCCTTAAGAGCCAGTCGTCTAGATAGGGATAGACATGGATTCCTTTCCTTCTCAGATGTGCTGCCACTGCTGCTAGGCACTTTGTGAAGACACGTGGTGGAGATTTTATCCCGAAAGGAAGTACCCTGAATTGATAATTGTGTTCCGTTGTGTAGGAATCGCAGGTACTTTCTGTGTCTTTTGTTCATAGGGATATGCAAGTAGGCGTCTTTGAGGTCTATGGTTGCCATGTAATCCCCCTTTTGTATCTGTGGGATTATTTCTTGCAGGGTACACATTTTGAAGCGTTGTGTTAATATGAACTTGTTTATGAACCTTAGGTCCAGAATTGGTCTTAGAGACAGATCTTGTTTGGGTACTAGGAAGTATGGGGAGTAGTTTCCTGCGAACCACTCCTGTTTTGGCACAAATTCTATTGCGTGTTTTTGCGATAGTTCTTTGATCTCTGAATTTAGCAATGTTTGTTCTGATTTCAGGAATTTTGGTGGGTTTGCCGGTGGTGTCTTTGTCAGCTCTATGCAATACCCGTATTTTACCAAATTTAATATCCAATTGTCTGCTGTGATATTTTGCCATTGTTTGAGGAAAAAGGATATTCTTCCCCCCCACTGGTGTTTTGTGTGGGTCCTTTTTTGCAAACGAGTCAGTTGGAACCGTTTCCTCTTCCTCTTGAGGTTCTGCCTCTTGCTCGAAAGGACTGGTTCTGCTGTTGCTGCCAACCTTGGTAGCTTGACTACTGCCAGGTTTGCTGTGCCGAGCCTTGACTTTGTGATTGTTGTGCCATTTGCTGCCCCTGGCCAAAAGCGCCTCTTCCAGTGGACTTCTTGCTATTGAAAACACCTCTTTTAAAAGAACCTCTCTGCTGTAGGGCTCCCATCGCCCTTGCCGTTTCATTATCTGTTGCAGAGATTCATCGACCTCTTTTCCGAAGAGTGCGTCTCCCGTGAATGGTCTGTTGATGATGGAAGTTTGAACTTCCTGCTTGAATCCTGATATCCGGAGCCAGGCATTTCTTCTCAGGATGGTACGTGTGCACATTTGCCTGCTAGCAGGTTCTACTGCGTCGAGAGCTGACTTAAGGCAAGTATTTGCTACGTTCCTGCTTTCCTGGATGATGGATTTTGCTCTCTTTTTGTCTTCTTCTAGGAGCTTAAGAAGCTCTTCTAGGTCTTCCCACTGTTGGTGACCATATCTATTCAGCAAGGCATTAGAATTAGCAATACGCCATTGCGTAGCTGCTTCCTTTTCCATCTTCCTCCCCACCATGTCCATTCTTTTACTCTCCTTCTCTGGAGGAGATCCGGTATTGGAGACTGCATTGGCTCTCCTTCTGGCTGTGGTGACAATGATTGAGTCTGGCACCGTGTTCCCCTGAATGTACTTACGGTCCCTTGAGGAGGCTTTGTATTTTTTTCTCCACCCTTGGTGTTATTCCCTTGCCTGAGGCTGGTTCTTCTAAGGCTTCTTTGCCTTGAGCAAGGTTACTGGGAAGCATAGGCAGGTACTGGACTCCTTTAGTGGCAGGGGCAGGGTTTCTAATAGGAAACATGTGTCCCCTTTCTCTTCCTCGAGGGGGACTCCGAACTGGTCTGCTGCCCTCTTGACTATGCCATTATAAAAGGCTATGTCGTCTGGAGGCGTAGCCTTCGAAGGTGAACTGCATATCTCCTCCTCGGGGCTCTCGGTGTCAAGTTCGTTACACGTATCCTCGAAATTTTCGGAGATTTCTTCCTCTTCAGGAAGGTCTTCGTATTCCTCGGGGTCTTCGTCTCGAGGTTCTGGGGTGGGAGGCGATTCGAAAATATCGTCTTCTCCTTCGGCGTCTTCGGCATCTATGTTCTCTGGTTCGGCGACTGGAGCGTTCTTTGTTTCGGAGACCAGAGTCTTGGGGATTCGAAAATCCTTTAGGGATTCGTCGAACTCTTTCTTCTTCTGAAGAATTGCCGTCATCTCCTCTTCGAGCCTCTTTCTCTTTTCGACCTCGAGAGCCCTCTCGGCGTTGGAGGCCGGGGACTTTCTCTTTTTGTTTGTGCCTACGTCCGACCTAGATGGCGTGGCGCTCTTCTTCGCAGGTTCGGCTTCGACCCTTGTTTTTGGCGCCTTCTGCGATTTTACCTCTGGAGCCGAAGTGAAAACCGGGTGGGCCAGGAGAGTATACCCAAATCTGTCAAAGGCTTTATAGTGATTGCCTTCCAGGTGTATCCTGTAGGAGGACTAAATACGGGGCAGTCCTCCGAAGCTATTGTAGAACTATGCTGCAATTAATTTTGTTACCGAGACCAGTGACGTTCCACGTCATATCCTCAATGCTAAACCTGTGCGAGACTCCATGTAGTATATGATTTTGGTGTGCCCCCCCACCCCCAGCAGGTGACGCGTCCCTTACCCCCACTATCAAATGGCCATCCTCTCTGTTCACTGTATCCTTGTAATGCTGAGCCAAAAGCAAATAACATACATAGTATAAACATCACACAATAACAGTGTTGTCTACCCCTAAGGAACTCCCCTCACCCTGCTGCCTGCGCTGTAGGCATGAAACAGCCCACTTTCCCAATTTGCACAGCGCCTGTCGCCCTAACAGAATAATATCAACTATCTGGGGTTCGCCGGCACCGCCATATAGGGACCCACAGCTATATATTATAACCCATTAGCAAAGCGAAATAGCTTCAGAACTGCAATATGAGAGTCTCAGTAGTCATTTACTTTTCCGCACCCCCAATGTCAGTCACATTCAATGCCCAGATAGGCCTTATCACAACTAGAGTACCCGAGTCCCATGTACATCACCCAGCGTCTCCCACCAAATATTAAGTGTTATTCTGAGGGATCTGTCGCCCGAATGTTTTGTGTGCCATTTTCTAAGGAGAGGTCGTCACTAGTCGTTAGGTGATCATCATCTCGTCGTTCCCCTGGGTACTCCTTGTTCCCCTCTAATTGTACCTGTCGTCCGGGCATGCACCAGCCCTCGAGCCAATCCCAGTCCTCTTCAGGCGCGGTGAAGTGCCATAACTTCCCTTCTGCCACTTCTTGGAGTCTTGCAGAAAATCATCATGTACTTAAGATCTTTGGCCCGTATTGCTTTATTAACTTCACTGAGGCTGCGACGCTGGTGTTTGACCCGCTTTGTAAAGTCAGGAAAAAAGCAAATTGTTGCATTTTCATAGGCGAGGTCACCATGTGAGCGAGCGGCCTGTATAAATTGTGTCGCGATGGCTTAAGATTCAGGCTATAATCGACCTAGGTGATGCTCCAGGCCTGGGCAGTGGTATTGGTACCCTATGTACTCGTTCAACAGAAAAGAACGTTTAAAAACACTTGGGCCGCAGAGGTTTGACAATGAGATTCTCAAGAAAAAGGTCTACATTGGGTCCTTCTGCCCCCTCAGGGACACCGACCACCTGTTCCTACGAGCCCCATCTTTCTGGTCTCACAGCGTTGCAGTCATAACCTTGTGTTGCTGCGTCAGGTACTGACTTACTACTCCAGCTTTTTGGAAGTGGACTGTAGCTGGTTGATGTGAGTCTCTGCCACGTTGACCTTCTCCGTCATCTTTTTGAAA
Organism: Calotriton arnoldi; assembly: GCA_963921515.1. Lineage (NCBI taxonomy): Eukaryota > Metazoa > Chordata > Amphibia > Caudata > Salamandridae > Calotriton > Calotriton arnoldi. The sequence goes on along the minus strand of CAWUFW010000484.1, from coordinate 3,165,093 downwards.
TCTGCCCTAAGGAGATTTTAGTCTTTTTTTACCGCGTCTATCTCGTGTTCCAAAGTGGTCTTCAGATCGCAGATGGTTGCCTCATGGCACTCAGGGAGGGCTACCCTCCTTCCAGTTGTTCGTTGTCCGGCACGGACGCCTAAGCAGACTGTCTGGGCACTGCGCATTTGTCCATCTTATTAGATGGAGTGAGGGGCGTCCCTTTAGGCCTCACCATAGCCCCACAGTGGAGGTGACCTTTCTATATGAGTTTGTTTTATCTCACTGTTGCGCTGCACCAGTCTGTGTTGCCCTCCTGAATCGAGTGGCAACCCGCAGGTAGGTATCCCCATGACTCCGGTTACATCTCCAGGATACAGTTCTAATCACTCCAGGCCAGGCCGTTCAAATTTACAACACCTCCCTATGCAACGTGCATATAGTGTCGTATGGATGCAGTCTCTTGTATTTCTGGACACCTCTTTGTGGACCAGAGACCACCGGTGAGTCTCAGGCAGATGCTGAATTTGTATCATTAATGCATTTCAGGGGGCTGTTGATTTACTCTGCATGGTCTATCACCTTGCCTCTGCGGTCTCTCACAGTGTCTCTGAGCCCTTAGCTGTCCCGGTCCGCGATCACAGGAGGCGGGTGGGGGGGTTATTAGATTATATCGTGGGGAGGGGTATGTGGAAGTCTCCACTGGGGAGCCATGGACCTCATGGCTCCATTAATTAAATGCTGCAACTCCTGGATGTCATCATGACAACGGGGAAGGCCTCATTTACAGTGCCAGGTTCCTAACTTGCAAGCACAGTCCCTCCGCCTTGACCGTCCTCCGCTGCTGCGACTCACGTCTGTGGTGAGTCCCCGAATGCAGCCTGCACATCCCCCCCAGGTCAATTAACGCCTCTCCCGGCATGTTGGTGCTGGCCGCTGGTTTCCATGAGAGGCCCGCTTCTCGCTGATTCGCCCCTCCACAGCCCGTAAGCCAGGCGGTGGGCAGCCACTGGCATATTAGAGCCTGAACCAGGATGTCGGTGCCAGAGTGGTCTGTGGCAACTCCTTCATTGTGTCTCTGAACTCTCAGGCATCCCACTCCTCTCCTCGACCACCGAGGGGGGATGAGGGGCCTGCTTAGACCGTGTCCTGCGGAGGGGTAGGTGGAGGGCTCAGATGGGGGAGTTACTGCCCTCGCAGCTCTGCTGGTTAAACACGGCATCTCCTGAATGGCGTTACGGCCGCCAGGGAAGGTTTCATCTGCAGCACCAGGCCTACAATCTCAGCAGTGCGGTCTTTTTGTCCTGACCGCTAGACGCGAGTCACTTCTGCGGGGAGTCCCAGACTGCCGCTAGCACGTCCCTCTGGCCGATTAACCCCTCTCCCACCAAGTCGGTGCCGGACGCTGGTCTCTGCGAGAGGCCCGCTTTTAGGTGTCTGGCACCTCTCGCGCCCTCACTGCCCGAGAGACCAGGCGGGGGGCAGACACTGGTCTATTCGAGCTGGAACCAGAGAGTAATGGCCGGATCTCACTGGGACAAACTCCGTCCATTTAGGTTCCTGGTGAACCTCATCCAGCCTCCGCTGTGGCACCAGCGCACTGCACCCAGGACACCCTTCTTACTCCAGTTTCGATCTGGGACAGCAGCAATCGCACCTCATCAACTACCTACCACTCCCAGGAACTCTGCCTGGCTCTTTAATACAGTTCTGAGCGGAGATTAGGACGGATAGAGGGGGTTAATTCAGCAGCGCTGCAGAGCTTAGTTAAAGTGCGGCCATCTTGGATGGTGCCAGGCCACGCCGCCCCTAACAGTTCCTTCTTGATTCAACCAAAACCCAACAGGCTTATACCTATCACTTCGAAAATCACATAGGTATCTTGTTAGCATGCTAGATTATAGTAAAAACATTATTGCTGCCACATGACTTACAAAAATAGTGTTTGTCAGGTGAAAATATTAACACAAACACCAACGAAAGGTTATTCAGTACCTGTGAATTGGCTCCTTCAGATGGTGTGAACTCCATGGACTTCAAAATGCTGCAAATTTACAATTGAGAGATTAATACATTACAGTCAGAACACTACTCCCCCAAATGTCTACATTCCAGAAGGTAATTCCTAAACTTTGATTTTGGTGATTAAAGCAATTTTCCCAAACAAAAACAAGCAAAACATTTTGTGTACATATCTCAACCTCAGTACAGCAACATGGTTTAACATAAGGCCATAATACTATTACAGGCTGTCACAATTGACATTTTTACATGAATGAAGCTAAAGACAAGAATTGTGTGGGGGACTATTATCTTCCTAACAGATGAACTGCCTGAAGGAAAATGTTTTGTTTTAACATTTTACAATCATTACATAAGGACAGGCAGAAGTTACAGATTATACTAGTATATAAATGTACTCCCACACACTGCTTGCACTCAACAGCTTCCAGGTAGATCATCTGCTTGTGGTGAGGGACAGAACAACTAGGGCCCTGAAAGGGAACAGTGCTGACCCTAAAGCACAAGTTACTAACTTGTGTAACGATATATCTGTAAGAGACAGTAGTTAGTGACAGATTCCTTACCTCAGAATACCCCCAGGCGTCAGGCTGGATCCGGAAAGTTTTTGCGTAGAAGTACCCTTGCGCGTCGGTAGGCGTCGTCGTGCGGCTCCGCGTCCGTCGTCGGCGTCGGGACCGCCGGGATGACGTCACGGGCAGTACTTAGACGCCGCCCCTGCGCGCTGACGTCAGTTCTGTACACGACTTTCCGCGCCAGGAACGCAGAGCCATGCAAGAAGCTGACATAGGCGTCTGAAAAATACTAGGGCCCTGAAAGGGATGTCCTTAACCCTAGAAATCAGTTCGCAGATCGGGAAGGATGGGTGGGGCGGTAAGGAATCTGTCACTAACTACTGTCTCTTACAGATATATCGTTACACAAGTTAGTAACTTGTGCATCTGAAAGAGACACGTTAGTGACAGATTCCTTACCTTAGAATAGATACCCCAGCAATACCAACCCCGGTGGTGGGTCTGCGAACAGATTCAGACAAGGAAGTCCCGGAGGACAGAACGGCCAAAGAAGCCGTCCCTCCGGACCGGACTGTCAAGGCAGTAATGTTTGGTAAACGTGTGCAGCGAGGCCCACGTAGCTGCCTGACATATATCCTGTATCGGAACACCGCGGCCTAAAGCCGTGGTAGCAGCCGTAGCCCTGGTGGAATGGGCACGCAGCCCAACAGGAGGCTCCTTCTCAGCCAAAGAATAGCAGGCTTTGATACACAAGGTGACCCAGCGGGAGATGGTCCTTTTGTGTACCGCCCGACCTTTTTTGGCGCCCACGTAGCCAACAAAGAGCTGGTCATCCACCCGGAACTGTTGTGTGCGGTGATGTAAAAGGAAAGCGCACGTTTTGGGTCCAGACGGTGGAGCCTCTCTTCCTCTCTGGAAGGATGCGGAGGCGGAAAGAAGGTGGGCAAAGTGATGGTCTGCCCAATATGGAAGGCAGTAACCACCTTTGGCAAGAAGGACGGACGCGTCCTAAGAACAACCTTGTCTGGATGAACAGACAGAAAGGGAGGTTTGCATGAAAGAGCCTGGAGCTCACTCACCCGCCGAGCGGAGGTGATGGCCACCAGAAATGCTGTCTTCAGAGTAAGAAGACGAAGAGGACAGTTATGTAGAGGCTCAAAGGGAGCGCACATTAAGAAGGTAAGAACCAAGTTCAAGTCCCACTGAGGCATTACAAACGGAACAGGAGGAAAGAGGTGTGTAATGCCTTTAAGAAACCTTTTAACCACAGGGGACTTGAAAAGGGAGGGCTGATCAGGAAGCCTGAGGAAGGCCGATATCGCACAAAGATAGCCCTTGATGGTACCCAGGGCAGAACCCTGTTGGGCCAGAGAAAGAAGGAACAGAAGAACCTCCGAAAGAGGGGCAGAAAGGGGATTCACAGCCTTTGCTGTGCACCATGCCACAAACTTGTTCCACCTGCAGGCGTATACCACCTTAGTGGAGGGACGCCTGGCTGCCAGAATCACATCACAAACTTCGGGAGGCAAGTCGAAAGGAATCAACTGCCGCCGCTCAATCTCCACGCAAGCAGGTGTAGACTGGACAGGTTCGGGTGGACGACCGTCCCCTGCTGCTGCGACAGAAGATCATCCCGAAGAGGCAGACGGATCGGGGGATCGACGCTCATACTGAGTAGCTCGGGATACCAAACTCTTCGAGCCCAGTCCGGAGCCACAAGAATGACTTGGGCCCGGTCGCGCCGAATCTTCTTCAACACTCTGGGTAGAAGTGGTATAGGCGGAAAGGCGTACAACAGACCGCAACTCCACTCGCGACGAAAAGCGTCGCCGAGCGAGTGCCGCCTTGGAAATTCCAACGCGCAGAACTGCTGACATTGCGCGTTCTCTTCGGTGGTGAACAGATCTAACCAAGGCTCTCCCCCACTGCTGAAAGAGACCTTGCGCCACCTCTGAGTGAAGACGCCATTCGTGATCCATCATGCACCTGCGGCTGAGTTCGTCCGCCCTGGCGTTCAGGGACCCTGCCAGGTGTTGAACCATCAGGAATATGCCCTGATGTTCCAGCCATGTCCAGAGGCGCAGAGCCTCCTGACATAGGGTCCACGACCCCACCCCGCCCTGTTTGTTGCAATACCACATGGCGGTGGTGTTGTCTGTGAACACCTGCACTACCGTCCCTTTGACAGAGGGAAGGAATGCCTTGAGTGCAAGTCGGATCGCCCGGAGCTCCAGAAGGTTGATATGGAGTCGGGACTCCGCCGGAGACCAGAGGCTCCGCCTCTCCCATGTGATCGCCCCATCCCAGAAGGGACGCGTCCGTCACAACTGTGTGCTCTGGCTGGGGAAGGGAGAGGGATCTGCCCATGACCCATTGCCGGTTCGAGAGCCACCACTGCAACTGTTTTGCAGTCCCCTCCGAGATCTGGACGTGATCGGACAGGTTGCCCTGGTGCTGCGCCCACTGGAACTTCAGGTCCCACTGCAGAGCCCGCATATGCCATCTGGCATGATCGACCAGCAGGATGCAGGAGGCCATGAGGCCCAGCAGCCTCAGGGTCATCCGTGACCGAAACCCAGGATAAAGGCCGAAAGCTCGGAATCATAGCCTGAATATCCCGGACTCGCCGTTCGGGAGGATAAACCCGAAACTGCGTCGTGTCCAGAACTGCTCCGATGAAAAGGAGCTGTGGAGAAGGAATCAGGTGCGACTTCGGCACGTTGATGGAGAACCCCAGCAAGTGCAGGAGTTCGGCCGTTGTCTGGAGGTGGGAGACGACTGCCTGGGACGAGCCCGCCTTCAGCAGCCAGTCGCCGAGGTAGGGGAAGACTGGAACCCCTGCCCGGCGCAGATGGGCTGCGACCACCGCCATCACTTTCGTGAACACCCGAGGGGCGCTGGTAAGGCCAAAAGGGAGCACGGTGAACTGAAAATGCTCGAGGCCTACCGTGAACCGCAGGTAACGCCGGTGGGCCGGCAGGGCGGGGATGTGGAAATATGCGTCCTGCAAGTCCAACGCTACCATCCAGTCTCCAGGGTCGAGAGCAGTCAAGACCTGAGCTAGGGTGAGCATCTTGAACTTCTCCTTCCGGAGGAAGCGATTGACGTTCCGGAGGTCCAAGATAGGACGCATGTCCTCCTTGTCCTTTTTGGGCACCAGAAAGTAGTGGGAGTAGCAACCACGTCCTACTTCTGGGGTCGGAACGCGCTCGATGGCCCTCTTGGCCAAGAGGGCCGCAACTTCCTTTTGAAGAAGCACCAAGTGATCCCCTGACATGCGGTGGAATTGAGGTGGCATGGCTGGGGGATGGTCACAAAGGGGAGGGAGTAGCCCCTTCGGACAATGTCCAAGACCCACCTGTCCGAGGTGATGGCACGCCAGTGGTGAAGGTGATGGCGGACCCTGCCCCCTACTGGCGTGCTGTGCGCCTGAAAGGAAGGACTAGGAGGGCTTGGAGGCCGCGGACGGGGCGGGGTTTGTGGCCTGACCCGCACGCTGGTTGCCTGACCCGCCACGGCGGGAGCCACGTCCTCTGCCACGCGAAGACGCTTGCTGCACGGGCCGGTGGCTGGGCAGCGGACGTGACTGGGCGCCCCTTCCGTGTCCACGAAAGGGGCGAAAAGCAGATGGCTGCGGAGGGCGTACAGCAGAAAGGCCCAGGGCCTTAGCCGTAGCCCGCGAGTCCTTAAAACGCTCCAGCGCATGGTCTGCCTTGTTCCCAAAAAGACCAATCCCATCAAAGGGCATGTCCATAAGAGTGTTTTGGACATCACCCAAGAAACCAGTGGTTCTCAGCCAGGCGTGACGGCGCAGCGCCACTGTCGTCGCAAGCGATCTGCCTAGCGAGTCGGCGGTATCAAGGCCACATCTAATGGTGTACTTTGCCGCACCTCTTCCCTCAGCAATGACGCGGGTAAGCAGTGTCTGGACCTCCTCAGAACACTGGGGCAGAACTTGCGCCACCGAGTCCCACAAGGAGTGGGAATATCGGCCCAAGAGGCAAGTGGTGTTAACGGACCGCAAGCCAGCACTGGAGGAAGAAAAGACCTTCTTCCCAAATTGATCCAGGCGTTTGGATTCCCTATCCGGGGGAGTGGTAGGGAAGGCGCTTTGGGAAGCAGAGGCTTGGACCACCAAGCTCTCAGGGGTGGGGTGTTGGGAGAGGAACAGGGGGTCGCCCGGAGCAGGGCGATGGCGTCGGGCCACGTTCCTATCCACAGGAGCCCCTGTGGTGGGCTTGGACCAGGTGCCCAAAAGAACGTCGGAAAGCGCCTCGTTAAACGGCAGCAGTGGCTCCGAGGAGGTAGCCGCCGGCTGAAGCACTACCGTCAGGATGTTAGTCCTGACAGCCACCGTAGGCAACTGGAGGTGTAAGGCTCCAACTGCTCTACGCAACACCGTTGCAAAGTTAGCTCCCTCCTCCGTTGCCACGGAAGGAGGAGACAGCATGCCAGGGTCAGGGGAGGTGTCCAAACCACTGGCATCCCCAAGCTCCTCAGCCCAGTCCTGATCAAACTCACACTACTGTGTGAGAGGGTCATCAGACCCCTCCCACTCCTCTGCGTCCTCCAATTCTTGTTCAAAATATGGAGAAGGGACATGCGGGACCCAAGGTCCCATCGGCGACGGCGTCGAGTGACGCCGGTCCGGCGCCGTGTCCTGAGAGAACCGGGGAACGACGCCGCCCGGAGCCCCGGGCGGCGTTGTGAACGGCACCGGAGAGATCGGCGCCGGTGGTGTCGTCAGGTCAACCGGCGTCGATCGGGGTTGTGGCAGCACCGGAGCCGGGGTCGAGGCCGGGGGCCGGAGCTGGTGTCGCTGGCGGCGCCGGGACCGGAGTCGCCGGCGGCGCCGTAGGAACCCCACTAGGGCCCGCGGGGCCCGAAGGCGCACCTGGGGGGGACCTTGAGGCCCGAAGAGGCGGGCCATGGCCGACAGGAACTCCTGTATCTCGGCCGGAGTCGCCCCCGAACCCGGGAAGGACGGGTAATGCGGGGGCGGCTCCATAGGCACTCCCGGTGCCGCGGGGACGGTGCCGACAGGACCCTCAGCCGAGTCGCGAGACCGGCGAGGGGAAGCCGCCGAGCGATGACGCTTCTTAGACTTCTTATGCTTCGACTTACCGGAGGAGTGCGAAGACTTGGATCCCGACGACCGATGAGGACTCCGCGACCGGCCTCTCGACCTCTCACGTGACCAGGGCTTGGCGTGGCACGGAGTCGACAGCCGGACCTCGAGGAGCTTTCGAGACCGCTCTCGCAAAGCCTTCGGGTGCAAGGCCCGGCAGTCGGGGCACGACTTCGTGTCGTGGTCGCGGCCGAGGTAGTAAAGACACTCCTGATGCGGGTCTATGATCGACATCATTCGACCACAGGCGTCGCATGGCTTGAAGCCGGGCATCCCTACCGACACCTACGGAGTCGAGACACTTGGATAAAACAGTGAAAAAACACCAAAAAGTTAGTCAAAAAATGACTAGGGCACTGCTCTTCCCGGATCTGCGCTTACTGGCGCGGAAAAAGAAAGAACTGACGTCAGCGCGCAGGGGCGGCGTCTAAGTACTGCCCGCGACGTCATCCTGGCGGTCCCAATGCCGACGACGGACGCGGAGCCGCACGACGCCGCCTACCGACGCGCAAGGGTACTGCTACGCAAAACCTTTCCGGATCCAGCCTGATGCCTGGGGATATTCTAAGGTAAGGAATCTGTCACTAACGTGTCTCTTTCAGATACCCTGTCCGCGGTGCAGGAATGATGGGTGGGTCGGTAAGGAATCTACGGCTAGATCATGTCTCTACCAGATAACGAGGGCACTGTGACCAAAGAAGGCCTCCAAGGGCTGCAGCACTTATTGTGCCACAATTAGAGGCCCTGTACCTTTACACACACTCACTGCCTTTGCAGGCTGCGTGTTTTGGTGCAGAACAAAGTGAAGAGTCGACATGGCACACATCCCTGTGTGCCATGCCTACAACCCACTGCCCTGGCATAGATCAGCCACCCCTCTAGTTGGGTGCACTATACCAGTGGTGAGGGTACAGGTGCATGAGCCCTGTACCCCTACAGTGTCTAAGCCAATTCTTAGACATTGTAAGTGCAGTAATGCCATTAAGAGTACATTGTGCTGGGAGTTTGTCATTATGAACTCCACAGCACCATAATGGCTTTACTGAAAACTGGGAAGTTTGGTATCAAACTTCTCAGCACATTAAACCCACACTGATGCCAGAGTGGGATTTAATGGAAAATGCACTCAGAGGGCATCTTAGAGATGCCCCCTGAAAAATAACCTAACACTGGTGTCCAGGCTGAGTGGCTGCTCCCCAGCTGCCACCACCAGACATGTTTCTGGACCCCTTGGTCGAGAGCCTGCTGCTCTCGGGGGTCTGAAACAATGCACATCCTGGGACGAGGTGCCAAGCCTCCTCCACGAGGATGGGCAGGGTCCACGAAGGGGAAGCTTCAAAGGCTTGCCACCTTTGCGAACTTCCCCAGGCCTTTTGCTGCTTCCAGTAACTGGTCCCCACCGGTTCTGACCCCCACTTTGGGTGGGAGAATCGGCGGGAAAACCAAGTGAGGGAGGTGTGCCCACGTTTGCCAACCCCACCCCTCAGGTGGGGGAGGCAAGGTGAAGCCCAACTCTCAGTCCCTGCCATCTTGCAGATGGGGAAGCCCAGCCAACCAGTGTGAGGCATATACCCCCCTCCCACTGGAGGGTGGAATAATAGGGGGTGTACCCACCCCAAGGAAGGGACCCATTGGTCTTAACCTTTACTTACCTGTAACACCCCTGAATCTCGTATTTAGGGGCACCCCTGAACCTTGCCTCCTCAGACAATCAACGACCAAGAAGAAAAGAAGAAGAAGGACCGAACAGCCGTGCCTAAGCTAAGAAGAGGAGGACGCCCACTGACTTGGCCCCAGCCGTACAGGCCTGTCCCCACCTCGAACCTGCAGAAGCGAAACTCCGGTGTGTCCTGCAGCCAGCAACCACAAGAACCCCGAGGACCTGCCCTGCCTTCCAAAAAAAAGACTTAGTCTCCCATGAACACAGGATTTGTTCACCAACAGGCTCTGGCTCCGGCCAAATCCGCGAGTCTGCACCACTCTGCATCCGTCGCCCACGGCCCGAGTTTGAGTGGCCACGACGAGGTCTCCCCAGCAATCCTGGCCTGAGATCTGGTGATCTCCGACCTGACTCGACTCTCCAAACGACGCCTGCAGTCTCTTTCTGAAGGACCCCCACGACCAGAGCTTGTAAGAAAACCCGACGCCTAAAGACACCCCCTGCACCCAACGTCCTGCGGCCTTGGGTGGCCCAACCGACGGTGTTCCAGCATCCCCAGGCATCCCAACTTACCTCTCCAACCGGTGGTCACCTCCAGAAGATCTTCGTCCCTGAGCATGCAGTCTTTATTGAAACCAGAGAATCCCTATTGAAAACAACAGGGCACCTGACGCCAAACCAGCACCCTGCACCCAGACCCTGCTGCGGGTGCACTTTGTGTGCTAAACAAGATCTCCCTTTGACCTGAGCCTAACACCAGGAGCTTTGCTTCCACAACCCAGTGGCCTGCTCGTAAGCAGCCACCAACCGGAGGCCTCAGCACTCTGCACCCGGCCGCCCTAGTGCCGCTGAGGGTGTAACAAGAGTGCATCCTTGACCCTGGGGGAACCCTTGTTCTCACCCCCGAAACTCAACCCCAAAGACCGAGTACTTACCTGGTAACCGTTAACTTCATTTCTCTCCATAGGAACCCATTGACTGTTTTTCTCTGAAAAATATTATTTTCTGTTTTTCTCTGAAAAATATTCTAAGTGTGGAGTTGATGTGTATGGAAACCTGAAAAATAACAATTGTGCAAAACTGATTTTTCTTACCTTTTCTCTAGGAAATGTCCCAGTGTGATATTTAGGTTTATCACACGGAGTAGAAAAAGTAACTTAAAAAGTAATCTGTACAGTAATTTCAATACCTTGACTTACCTGTATTTCAAACAACTGCATTTGAACTTGCATTCACTTGTAAACACTGCATAATATTTTGCAAAGCATTTATTTCACTTACCTGTGCCAGGCTTGGCCTGGTTCTAGAAATAAAATAACTTAATATTTTTATACGAACAAAATTGGTCCGAGTTCAGTCTTTGAGTGTGTGACATCATTTGCTCTTTGAGTGTGTACAACAGTGCTTAACACTACCCTCTGATAAAGCCTTGCTGCTCGCCCACACTACCAAAAATAGAGATTAAGGTGTTATCTACTTTTACCTCTGCCTACCTTTGGGGTTCCACTGGACTGTGCACAGTATACCTCATTTTGGTATAGTATATACAGAGCCAGCTTCCTACACATGTTTAGACCAGGAAGTCCTGCAGGACAAGCGGCCAAATAGGCTGTCCCTGAAAACCGGAAGATTAAGTTACTTACCTTCGGGAACGCCTTTTCTGGTAGAGACAGGATATAGCCGCAGATTCCTTATCTTAGAATTCTCCCCAGGCGCCAGACTGGATCTGGAAATTATTGTACAGCAGTACCTCTGTGCGTCGGTAGTAGGCGTCGAGCGACACCGTAGCAATGGAGTCCATTTAAGTCCTACTCCAACGCACTGACGTCAGTTTTTTCTGTGACTATTTTTCGCGCAAACAATGCAGAGCCACTTATAGAAACTGCCTAAGGAAACAGTGTACCAAAAAAGATACATCTTTATGTTAAACAATTACGAAGTCCTAAAGAAGGACATCAGAATGCCAAGAAAGTGATCTTGTAGGTAAATGGAGTAGCAGTTCGTAGAGCAGGAAGGATGGGTGGGTCGTTAAGAAATTTGCGGTTAGATCCTGTCTCTACCAGATAAAGCGTTACCGAAGGTTTGTAACTCATTCATCTGATAGAGACATCTAGCTGCAGATTCCTTAACTTAGAATTAGATAGCTAAGCAACATCATCCTTGGAGGCGGGTCTGCGAACTGAAGTGCCAAAAGACGATCCTTGCATAAAACCAGCCAGTCATAGAAAACCTGCTGTCTGAAGAATCACAGATGGAGCAAATAAAATGCTCCACCAGAAGGACTGTGGGAAACACACATGAGAAATCATGTGGACAACCTTACCCACATCAGAGAGATAAGGATGTTTTGGAGAAAACACCTCAGAGAAATAATAACACTACACAGCCCTGCCAGGGGCAACCAACCCCTGACTGCACAAGGCTAAGGGGCTAAGCTGAATTACAGCACCAGCTTCTTCTCTCAGAAACCAGAATGTGATCCAACCCCTTCCTGCGACACAGAGGTGGAGGAATCTCTGAGCACACCCACAATAGAGAGAGAGAGAGAGACACCCCACAATGCTGAATAAAAACACTGCAAGAAGAACACAACAATGGTTGTTAGAGACCTTTCTCAGACGGAGAAAAGTCTCTTAAAGATAAGACAACCCTCCGGGACTATGCAACGTTGAAGTCCAGAGGAGATAGAAAAAGGAAATGCATATGAAAACGACCAATTTAAGGTCAAACTAGAGTCTCACGAGGAGCACAGCAATAACAGCACATGGACACTCCCCATGGACCTACCTACAAAATATACCTGTATATACGTAAACACACATATACATACATATATATACACACACCTGAGATAGATATATCTATCTATATCTATCTATATTTATCTCTATATCTATCTATCTCTACATCTATCTATATCTGTATATAGCTAGATATAGATATATAGATATATGTATATATATATATATATATATATATATATTATCTACTGGCGGTCGCCAGTAGATAGTTATAGTTAGGACCTATTATCCATAGGAAATCCGCGACATTCTATTTGAAATAACGTTGGCGCCGGTTGACGAATCTTCGTGAAAGTTTCCAACTTGTTGGGGCGCTCCGGTCCGCTCCTATCTTGAAAGTCTCGGGGTGATACGTCAAGCGGGGGCCGAGAAAAAAGGGGGGGCCCAAAAAGCGTTTTCCCCATTCATTTTTCCATAGGAACCTTTAGTCGCAGCTACAGCCCGAACTGCTGAACGGAATTACACCAAATTTGGCAAAGAGGTAGCTCTTGGTTCAGTGTCGTGCCTTTTGCTTAAATGGTGTAAATCCGTTCAGTAATTCCTGAGAAAATCAAAAGTAAAGTCACATATATATCTATGGCCGAGTAGGGTCCGCGTACCCTCCCGATCCACGAGCTGTATGCTAATTGGCTGTCAAGTGGCTGTCAACACTCCAAATCAGGAAGTGTTGGCAGCCATTTTGTCCCTCGGTAGAACCGAGGGACAGAAACAAGTGCGCAAAGCGCAAAAGGGGCAGGGTAGAAACACCCTGACCCCCTATGTCTGCTCAGGGGTCCCACAAGGACCCCTGGGCAGAAAAAGCATTTTTTTTAAAAAATCGGCGGATGCGCTTAGGGTGCGCGAATCCCGCCGAGAAAAAAAAGCACAAGAAACACGTCGCCAAACGCAACAAGGGGCAGGGTAGAAACACCCTGACCCCTAGGTCTGCTCAGGGGTCCCACAAGGACCCCTGGGCAGAAAAAGCATAAAAAAAAATCGGCGGGATGCGCTCAGGGTGCGCGGATCCCGCCGATAAAAAAAAAAAAAAAAAAAAAAATCGAAGCGCGGTCTTACGCGCTTCGATGTTAATTTGCCCCCGGGTGGGCCAAGTCCCGGTGGCATGGTAGGGGGGGGGTTAAATTTAATGTGGGGGTCTCTAAGGCCCCCAAGCCCCGGGGACCGCCACCCCCGGGGCTTTAAAAAAATAATGGTGCAGGAGGGCTCTTGGCGCCACCCCCCGGGGCTTTTTAAAAAAAAAAATATTTTGACGTGTGAGGGGGCTCCAGCCCCCCCACACGCCCCGGGGACCGCCACTTCCCCGGGGCACTAAAGATTTGAATATGGAAGTCCGTTACGGACCCCCAAAGCCCCGGGGAACACCACCTCCCCGGGGCTGTGAAATGGTTGGGAGGGGGGCCTCGCGGCCCCCCTCCTAGAGCCCTTGATGGCCCTGGGGACCGCCACCCCCAGAGCCGGCTCCTGCAGTGTCCCGGGGTGCCTACCCCCGGGACACTGTAGTTTGCTATGACAGGACGGGAGCCTCGCGGCTCCCGTCCTGTCATAGCAAACTTGGTTTGCATTTTGAAAGAGAGAGCAGGAAACCTGCTCTCTTTCAAAATGCAAACCAATTGCTTTCCACATGGGGAGCAGCATGTTAGCTGCTCCCCATGTGAGAAAGCAATGCCGGCTCCCGTAGGACACGGGAGCCGGCGGGACTGTGGGGGATTGGGGACCCCCACAGTCCCCAACCAGAGGCCAGGCCCCGGGGGATGGGGTCCCCGGGGCCATAAGTGGGCAGGGAGGGGGCCACGCAGCCCCCTCCCCAAATAAAAATAAAAAAAAAGGGCAAGGCCGGCCCCGGGGATGGGGTCCCCGGGGCCTTAAATGGCCTGAGGAGGGGGGCCACGCAGCCCCCTCCAAATTAAAAATAAAAATCGAGGGCATGCCCCGGGGATGGGGTCCCCGGGGCCAATACAGGCCCAGGGAAGGGGGCCACGCGGGCCCCCTTCCCGTTTTTTTTTTATTTAAAAAAAAAATTAAATGCTCAGGCCCCGGGGGATGGGGTCCCCGGGGCCAAAGTGGCCAAGGAAAGGGGGCCACGCAGCCCCCCTCCCATTAAAAAAAAATTAGAAAAAAAAAACGACCGGCATCGTGCCGGAGGCCCTGCCCCCTCCCTGCAGTACCCTGCAAACGCGCCCCCTGGCGCGTTTTAAGAAGGGAAGTAATTCCCCTTGAATACTGGGGGTCCCTGGGGCCAAATAGCCCACCAGGAACCTCCAGTATGCGCCAGGGGCTGCGTTGCAGAGAGGTGTACAGAGGCCACGCCCCTTTTACACCTCTCTGCAACGCAGCTCTGTGGCACTTTTAGAAGTACATGGTGGGCTAGTTGGACTCCAGGGACCCTCAGGATTCAAGGGGACTTAATCCCCCAACTTAAAACGCGCCACGGGGCGCGTTTGCACAGTGGTGAAGGGAGGGGCGGGGCTTCAGGTGACATGTGTGCAAACAGGCCCCATGGCGCGTTTTAAGATGGGGAATTAAATCCCCTTCAATCCTGAGGGTCCCTGGGGGCCAACTAGCCCAACAGGTACGTCCAGAAACGCCACAGAGCTGCATTGCAGAGAGGTGCAAAAGGGGCGTGGCCTCTGAACACCTCTCTGCAACGCAGCTCCCTGGCGCATCCTGGAGGTACAGGGTGGGCTAGTTGGACCCCAGGGACCCTCATGATTCAAGGGGACTTAATCCCCCAACTTAAAACGCGCCACGGGGCGCGTTTGCACAGATGTCACCTCAGGCCCCGCCCCTCCCTTCACCATTGTGCAAATATTCCTCTAAAATCAGCCGAACTACGAATTCCTATTTACTCACCTGTTATCAGGAGAGACCTCAGTGCTGCATCTTTCAGCCCAGTACTGATCCTGAAAAGTAATTTTAACCGTACTTACCAGTAACTTGAATTTCCTTCCATAGGCTAACATTGACTGGTTTCACTTGGAAATTCTTCTAAGTGTGGAGTTTTGGAACTTTATAATATTCCTCTAAAATCAGCCAAAATACGAATTCCGATTTACTCACCTGTTATCAGGAGAGACCTCAGTGCTGCATCTTTCAGCCCAGTACTGATCCTGAAAAGTAATTTTAACCGTACTTACCAGTAACTTGAATTTCCTTCCATAGGCTAACATTGACTGGTTTCACTTGGAAATTCTTCTAAGTGTGGAGTTTTGGAACTTTATAATATTCCTCTAAAATCAGCCAAAATACGAATTCCGATTTACTCACCTGTTATCAGGAGAGACCTCAGTGCTGCATCTTTCGGCCCAGTACTGATCCTGAAAAGTAATTTTAACCGTACTTACCAGCAACTTATATTTCCTTCCATAGGAATCCATTGTCTGGTTTTCAGCAGAAAAGTTTCAAAGTGTTGATTTTCACAAACTACAAATATTCCTTAAAAATCGCCTGTATGACTTAAACGCATTCTTTCAACTGTTTACAGGAGATGCACCAGTGCTGGATCCAGGATCCACCACTGAGTAAGAAAAAGTAACGATAACACTACTTACCTGCTAAGTGAATTTCCTCCCATAGGATAACATTGGTGATTCTATGTGAAAAAGTTTCTAAGTGTCAACTTTTAAAATACAATAATATTCCTTAAAAATCACTACTGTAACCAAAACGCTTTTACTCAACTGTTTACAGGAGATGTCCCAGGACTGAATCTAGGATTCAGTCCTGTGGTTAGAAAAGTAATCCATAAAGTAACTAATTGCATTTAGCTAGAAATTCACATTGAGCTCAATGTTGCATTGTGTTTGAAATTGTGTTGCCCATTGCAACAACTGTAACTACTGTACTTAAAAGTCTATTGCATATTTGCAAAGTATTTAAACTAAAGTAATTCATTCTGAGAAAGTATATTTTGTAATGTAATGTATAATGTAATTACAATGTAATTTAAAAAATAAAATATCTAAAAATAAATAGTTTAAAAAAATGTAGTAAATCAGTATCAAAAAAAAAAAATATAACAATTAATACATTTAAAAATTGTCATTTACAAAACCTTTGAAATTCACTGAAAAAAACCATAGGTTTCAGACATGTTATAGTTAGGAATTAGCATTTAAAAAACCTTTGAAATTCACTGAAAAAACCATAGGTTTCAGGCTTGTTATAGTTAGGAATTAGCATTTTAAAAACCTTTGAAATTCACTGAAAAAACCATAGGTTTCAGGCCTGTTATAGTTAGGGTTTAGCATTTAAAAAACCTTTGAAATTCACTGAAAAAACCATAGGTTTTAGGGAAAGTTATAGTTAGTTGGACATTGCACTCGTACAAAACCCGTGAAATTCCCCCGTTATAGTTAGTTCAGCTAACTATAACTCGCGCCCCCGCAATGCACTGCTGATGACGTCACATATTACATCACTCATGACATGGTCAGTGACATCACTGATGACATCACTGAGGACATCACTGATGACATCATCCATGTGAGAATTTAATGCATCTTCTCACACCCTAATATAACTTTTGATACACCCACTCTAAATTACAGACTGCCATTCTCAAAACCATACACACTCCAATACCAATAAGTACATACCCACTCACTGATTCTTAGGTCTACACACACACATCTACTCACTCACCCGTACAGTCACTCATACTTACAGTCACTCAGTACAGGACTATCATATACACTCATACACCTATATAAACACTCACACAACGCAACTCATCCATAGAGGTACTCACACACCTAGTCAGTCATGCAAATAATTAATCACACTCCAATTTACTCACCTATACAGTTATACACACCAGCTCACTTACTCATAAAAATACTAGCACATTCTTACGCTCCTATGCAATCACTGATGCAAGCACACACTCATCCATATAGCCACAATCCCAATCACACACTCACTTATAGCCATTTATATACTCCAACACATATATATACTGCCTTTCACATATGTAGTTACTCACACATGTACCACTGAGATATACATTCAATCACTAACACACCCATACACACACTCACCCACCCATACAGTCCATCACAGACGCACTCTTGAAACCATGCACCCAGTGAATCACCCACTCACACATCTATGCACAGAGTCACACACACACCCCACCCACACAAACACTGAGGCACCCATACAGATACTCAGAGAACCAATCCATAACCCATATAGACACTCATTTAGCTAGTCAGAAACCCATGCAGCTGCTTACACAACAACAGACAGACGGATACAGACATTCACACAGTTTAGTCACTCACCCATGCATCCAGTAGGATACGTTTAATCACTCGCTTATAGACTCAGTCACGCACCTACTAAATCATCCATTCAGACGCTTATACACCCACTCATTCTTCAATACGCCTTTCCCTATATATATTAAACATAGTTAAACTTTACAGAAACACACAGTCACTGGATGATGTCATCAGAGATGTCATCAGTGATGTCATTTGAGATGTCATCAGTGATGTCACTGACCATGTCATGAGTGATGTAATATGTGACGTCATCAGCAGTGCATTGCGGGCGCGAGTTATAGTTAGCTGAACTAACTATAACGGGGAATTTCACGGGTTTTGTACGAGTGCAATGTCCAACTAACTATAACTTTCCCTAAAACCTATGGTTTTTTCAGTGAATTTCAAAGGTTTTTAAAATGCTAATTCCTAACTATAACGTGCCTGAAACCTATGGTTTTTTCAGTGAATTTCAAAGGTTTTTTAAATGCTAATTTCTAACTATAACGTGTCTGAAACCTATGGTTTTTTCAGTGAATTTCAAAGGTTTTTTAAATGCTAATTCCTAACTATAACATGTCTGAAACCTATGGTTTTTTTCAGTGAATTTCAAAGGTTTTGTAAATGACAATTTTTAAATGTATTGTTATATTTATTTTTTTCATACTGATTTACTACATTTTTAGAAACAATTTTTTTTTACATATTTTATTTTTAAATTACATTGTAATTACATTATACATTACAAAAAATACTTTCTCAGAATGAATTACTTTAGTTTAAATACTTTGCACATAGGCAATAGACTTTTAAGTACAGTAGTTACAGTTGTTGCAATGGGCAACACATTTTCAAACACAATGCAACATTCAGCTCAATGTGAATTTCTAGTTAAATGCAATTAGTTACTTTATGGATTACTTTTCTAACCACAGGACTGGATCCTAGATTCAGTCCTGGGACATCTCCTGTAAACAGTTGAGTAAAAGCGTTTTGGTTACAGTAGTGATTTTTAAGGAATATTATTGTATTTTAAAAGTTGACACAAACTTTTTCTCATAGAATCACCAATGTTATCCTATGGAAGGAAATTCACTTAGCAGGTAAAAACTGTTATCGTTACTTTTTCTTACTCAGTGTTGGATCCTGGATCCAGCACTGGTGCATCTCCTGTAAACAGTTGAAAGAATGCGTTTAAGTCATACAGGCGATTTTTAAGGAATATTTGTAGTTTGTGAAAATCGACACTTTGAAACTTTTCTGCTGAAAACCAGACAATGGATTCCTATGGAAGAAAATATAAGTTACTGGTAAGTACGGTTAAAATTACTTTTCAGGGTCAGTGCTGGGCTAAAAGATGCAGCACTGAGGTCTCTCCTGATAACAGGTGAGTAAATCGGAATTCGTATTTCGGCTGATTTTAGAGGAATATTTTAAAGTTCCAAAACTCCACACTTAGAAGAATTTCCAAGTGAAACCAGTCAATGTTAGCCTATGGAAGGAAATTCAAGTTACTGGTAAGTACGGTTAAAATTACTTTTCAGGACCAGTACTGGGCTGAAAGATACAGCACTGAGGTCTCTCCTGATAACAGGTGAGTAAATCGGAATTCGTATTTTGGCTGATTTTAGAGGAATATTTGTATGTTTCAAAAATCGACACTTAGAAACTTTTTCAGCAAAAGCAGGCAATGATATCCTATGGAAGGAAATTCAAGTTACTGGTAAGTACGGTTAAAATTACTTTTGAGGATCAGTACTGGGCTGAAAGATGCAGCACTGAGGTCTCTCCTGATAACAGGTGAGTAAATCGGAATTCGTATTTCGGCTGATTTTAGAGGAATATTTTAAAGTTCCAAAACTCCACACTTAGAAGAATTTCCAAGTGAAACCAGTCAATGTTAGCCTATGGAAGGAAATTCAAGTTACTGGTAAGTACGGTTAAAATTACTTTTCAGCACCAGTACTGGGCTGAAAGATGCAGCACTGAGGTCTCTCCTGATAACAGGTGAGTAAATCGGAATTCGTATTTCGGCTGATTTTAGAGGAATATTTGTATGTTTCAAAAATCAACACTTAGAAACTTTTTCAGCAAAAAGCAGGCAATGATATCCTATGGAAGGAAATGCAAGTTACCGGTAAGTACGGTTAAAATTACTTTTCAGGACCAGTACTGGGCTGAAAGATGCAACACTGAGGTCTCTCCTGATAACAGGTGAGTAAATCAGAATTCGTAGTTCGGCAGATTTTAGAGGAATATTTGTACAACGGTGAAGGGAGGGGGCGGGACCTGAGGTGACATCTGTGCAAACGCGCCCCGTGGCGCGTTTTAAGTTGGGGGATTAAGTCCCCTTGAATCATGAGGGTCCCTAGGGGCCGACTAGCCCACCAGGAACCTCCAGTATGCGCCAGGGGCTGCGTTGCAGAGACGTGTAGAGAGGCCACACCCCTTTTACACCTCTCTGCAACGCAGCTCTGTGGCGCTTTCTGGATGTACCTGTTGGGCTAGTTGGCCCCAGGGACCCTCAGGATTGAAGGGGATTTAATTCCCCATCTTAAAACGCGCCACAGGGCCTGTTTGCACACATGTCACCTCAGGCCCCGCCCTCGCCTTCACCACTGTGCAAACGCGCCCCGTGGCGCGTTTTAAGTCGGGGGATTAACTCCCTTGAATCCTGAGGGTCCCTGGGGTGCAACTAGCCCACCAGCTACCTCCATTAAGCGCCACAGAGCTGCGTTACAGAGAGGTGTAAAAGGGGCATGGCCTCTGTACACCTCTCTGCAAGGCAGCCCCTGGCGCATACTGGAGGTTCCTGGTGGGCTAGTTGGCCTCAGGGACCCCCAGTATTCAAGGGGAATTACTTCCCTTCTTAAAACGCGCCAGGGGCGCGTTTGCAGAGTACTGCAGAGAGGGTGCGGGGCCTCCGGCACGATGCCGTTTTTTTTTTTTTTAATATGGGAGGGGGCTGCATGGCCCCCTTCCTCAGCCACTTTGGCCCCGGGGACCCCATCCCCGGGGCCTGAGCATTTTTTTTTTTTTTAAACGGGAAGGGGGCCGCGTGGCCCCCTTCCCTGGGCCTCTATTAGCCCCAGGGACCCCATCCCCCGGGGCATGCCCTGTTTTTTAAATAAAAATATGGAGGGGGCTGCGTGGCCCCCTCCTCAGGCCATTTAAGGCCCCGGGGACCCCATCCCCGGGGCGGCCTTGCCCTTATTTTTTTTATTTTTTTATTTGGGGAGGGGGCTGCGTGGCCCCCTCCCGGGCCACTTATGGCCCCGGGGACCCCATCCCCCGGGGCCTGGCCTCTGGTTGGGGACTGTGGGGGGTCCCCAATCCCCCACAGTCCCGCCGGCTCCCCGTGTCCTATGGGAGCCGGCATTACTTCCACATGGGGAGCAGCTAAGATGCTGCTCCCCATGTGGAAAGCGATTGGTTTGCATTTTGAAAGAGAGAGCAGGTTTCCTGCTCTCTCTTTCAAAATGCAAACCAAGACTTGCTATGACAGGGCGGGAGCCGCGAGGCTCCCGTCCTGTCATAGCAAACAGCAGTGTCCCGGGGTAGGCACCCCGGGACACTGCAGGAGCCGTCCCTGGGGGTGGCGATCCCCAGGGCCATCAAGGGCTCCAGGAGGGGCCGCGCGGCCCCCTCCCTACATTTTGAAAGCCCCGGGAGGTGGTGGTCTCGGGGCGTGTGGGGGCTGGAGCCCTCCCACACAGGTTTAAAAAAAAAAAAAAGCCCCGGGAGGTGGCGGTCCCCGGGGCTGCGGGAGGGCTCAGAGCCCTCCCGCACCATTTATGATAAAGCCCCGGGGGTGGTGGTCCCCGGGCTTGGGGGCCCTTAGAGGCCCCCCATACATAAAATAAACACCCCCAGCATGCCTCCGGGACTTGGCCCACCTGGGAGCAAATTAACATCGAAGCGCGGGAGACCGCGCTTCGATTTTTTATCTGCAGGATCCGCGCACCCTGAGCGCATCCTGCCGATTTAAAAAAAAAAAAAAATCTTTTGCCCAGGGGTCCTTGTGGGACCCCTGAGCAGACCTAGGGGTCAGGGTGTTTCTACCCTGCCCCTTTGTGCGTTTGCGCACTTTTTTACTGCTTTCCTGTTCCTCGGTTCTACCGAGGAACAAGATGGCTGCCAACACTTCCTGGTTTGGAGTGTTGACAGCCAATTAGCAGACAGCTCGTGATCGGGAGGGTGCGCGAATCCGACGCGGCCATAGATATATATGTACTTTTACTTTTGATTTTCTCAGCAACTACTGAACGGATTTACACCATTTAACAAAAAGGGTTCTTTCTGAACCAAGAACTACCTCTTTGCCAAATTTGGTGTAATTCCGTTCAGCAGTTCGGGCTGTAGCCGTGTCTAAAGTTTCCTATGGGAAAATGAATGGGGAAAACACGTTTTGGGACCCCCCTTTTTCTCGGCCCCCGCTTGACGAATCACCCTGAGACTTTTAGGGTAGGAGCGGACCGGAGCGGGCCATAAAGTTTGAAAATTTCGCGAAGATTCGTCAACCGACGCAAGAGTTATTTCAAATAGAATGTCGCGGATTTCCTATGGAAAATAGGTCCTAACTATAACTATCTACTGGCGACCGCTAGTAGATAATATATATATATATATATATATATATATATATATATATATATATATATATATATATATAAAACCATAAGTACTATCATCCCCCCAGACACCCTCAGCAAGCAGGGAGACTGACCAATGTAGGAACAAGATACCCCTCTATAAAAGAGATAACCATTAAATGAGATATATATATATATAAATGCCAACATATATTGCCAATTGCGGTTTAACATATATTGGTAATAGACTAAAGATGCGAGAGAAACCGAGTGAAAATTATAGATATACATATATCACCAAGCTAGAATACCAGCAATCATAATACCGCACAAAAGGAATGAAGGAATGGTAGGAACACCACCCACACCTGAAAAACGATGGCAACCACCTATGAGCCAACCTTTCTGCCTGACAAGGTTACCAAGAAGCGGCCAATCAGAAATAAAAAAGACAGCATGAAGGGAATAAAGACAGCGATTCCCATCCGATAGATAGATATATATATATCAGGGTAGCAAGACTTGACTGACATTTCTCGATAAGAGATTAAGCATCACAGCCGCAAAGGGATCAAGCCCTATGAAATGGAAAAGACAAAAACAACGGATGGCATTGCATACAAGCACAACAAGGATTGATGAGAAAGAAATGTCGCAACCCTAGACACAATGTATTCTTGACTAAAAATGGGAATACAGACACCATCCTCCAAAGGAAGAGAAAAAAATGGGAAAAAAATAAATAAACACCTCTAATCATGCAAACAGTTAAGGTGGAAATGGTACAACAGACCTTTGAACGATCAAATCCCTACCCCATCCAATTATGAGGGAAAAGAACCTTCCGTAAAAGGATGGTAAAGATGACCTCAGTCTCCTTAAATACCGGTCCACAAAAGCATGGAACTACAATGTCAAAGGAACACACATTCCGGAAGGAAACCCTTAGATGAAAATTAGCCACAACACCAACCAAAATGAGGAGTGAGATGGCGACATCTGAAGAACAACCAGACGGTAAGGAAAAAGAAATGCTGTGGTCGTAATCGGAAATGGATTGGCAAATGTCTAAAAATTAATGTGTCAGTCTGTAATGCAACTGGTGCTCATGTAAAGAGCACTGATCCTTTTGGGTCGAGTTAGCGCTATATAAAACTGCAAAAACAAAACCCCCACAAAAAAAACAATGTTTATAGGACGCAAGGAAAACAAAGCATTCCAGATATGACAAGACATAACACCCTTTCAGAGATGAGGTAGAGAAAAGGTGAGAAAGACAGTGACACCGGACTAAGCACACCTCGAGGTAGAGGTGAGACCCGAAACATTGTATTAGACGGGGCTTTGCCAAGTCATAGCCTAACAAGGAACTTGAGAGAGAGCTATTGTAGGAAGCTGTATCTGTATATACTATACCAAAGTAAGGTATAGTGTGCATAGGTTCCAGTGGATCCCCAGAGGAATTACAAAGGCTAAAGTAGATAATACCAAAAGCTCTTCTTTTATGGTAGTGTGGTCGAACAGTTAGGCTTATAAGAGGACTGTGTTTAGCATTTGTTCTACACACTCAGGCAAGAAATGATTATACGCACTTAATGACTTAATCCAAGACTGTTTGTAAAAATATTACTTTTTGTATGTTTATTACTTAGAAGTATGAGTTACTTACCTTCGGTAACGATGTATCTGGTAGAGACGTTGTCTAGCCGCAGATGCCTTAACTGAGAATATCCCCAGGCGTCAGACTGGATCCGGAAAATTTTGCGCAGCAGCACCTCTGCGCGCCGGAAGGGCGGCGCCGCTTGGCTTCGCCCGGACGTCGTCTCCGGACATGACGTCAGTGGAGCCATATAAGACCCTCCCGGCGCGCTGAAGTCAGTTTTCTCCAGAGGAACTTTACCGCGCCACAACGCGGAGCCCCCAGTAAAACTGTGAGAGTATGGGAACAGTGTGCGAATAAAAAAGAAAATGGGTGAGAGAGAAAGAACCAAAGGGTGAGAAAGCACCATGAACGACAGTGAGAAGCCCTGCCGACTGAAAGTTGGTGAAAAGGAAAGAGCAGAGCAATACTCTGAGAAGCAGTTTCGCAAAGCGAAGTGAATGCCACCCCTGAGGCAAATTGATCTATAAAAGGAAGACCAAGGCAGACGACAGAAAGCCTGCACAAGATGAAGTGAATGAAAAGAGCGGAACAGTACACTGAGAAGCAATCCCGCAAAAACGAGAGAATGCCCTCTCCTGAGGCAAAACGGCAATGAGACGAGCCAACAGCGACAGGCAAGAAAGCCCCAAACCACAGGATTAAAGAAGAGAAAAGAAAGAAATAGGGAGACTATCCCCTGTGAGAGAACCATTGGACTGAGACACAGGCCAAAAAGACCTGAAAACCAATTGACTGGAGGAGTGTCAATGGAGAAGGTGGGTGGGAGGGTAGAGAACACCAGTAGGCCCCATACTGGAGGAAACCCATGTGGAAAAACGCAGAAGGACACCTGAACTCACCGCCCAAGCATGAGATTGGGAGGAGCAGAACAAGTAAACCAAAGGAATACGCCTGACGGGGAGGGAGGTGAGAGATCCCACCCCGTAGAAAGACAAAGCCACCTCGAGGGAGGCGAATGCAGAAAACCCCACCTGAAAAGGTCCTCGCAGATCGGGGAGGATGGGTGGGCGTTAAGGAATCTGCGGCTGGACAACGTCTCTACCAGATACATCGTTACCGAAGGTAAGTAACTCGTACATCTGATAGAGACATCTAGCTGCAGATTCCTTAACTAAGAATAGATACCAAAGCCATACCCCATAGGAGGCGGGTCTGCGACTGAACCCCAGTAAGTTCCCAAGGGAACAGAAGTGTCAACCAGGTGACGAAACACAGTGGGGGCAGCACTGCCAGAGTGGCCAACACCAGACTAGGATACTCCGTAGGGAGTGGCCAACAATGAGAGGCAAAGGCATCAAGTGCTGCCAAGGGCAGCAGGAAAGCCCTTTCGGTTAAACAGAGTTGAATGGGAGCACAGAACCAGAAGGTCAGTGCGGAATGACAGTGGATATCTTCTGTAAAAGAAGAGGAACTAAATGTAGGATGTGAGGGATCCGCAGGATCCATGGACCTGCAAAAGAGAAAGGTCCAGCTAGGGTACAAGAATGGACCGAGTCGGAGCATGCAGGACGGATATGCATGACAGTGAAAGAAGCACTGTGGAACTGGGAACAGCAGCGGAAGGATGCAGACGACGCCCAGGATGACTCAGTGTTACTGGAAACACAAGACCTGCCAATGCACCATCGCCCATGCACCGGACATGTGAAAGGGCGGGCATCAAAAGGCAGAGAATGAGGCAATAACCAGTGCCACGCACGTGGGGAACAGAAGTACACAATAGACACTGTGTGTACCGCCAGAACCACACCAGGGAAAGGGAAAGGCACAATAAAGCGCCACGAGCAAAAGCTGAGATGCGAGAGGCGCATCACCAGGGTGTACCGCGTGAAAGAGATCCGGCAAAACTAACACACGTAGAAGACTTGCGCTCACGAAAAGTGAGGAACAAGACCACGGCCACCGTAAGAAGGACCATTCATGTGGGAGGTCTGGGTGTGTGTTTAGTACGCCAGACAGGAGAAAAGAAGACAGGATGCAGCCCGGAGGATGCGTTGAGAAAGAAAAGAAAAGGCACCATAGGCACCAACAGCCATGTTGCAGCGGTACCGGACAGAGCAATGTCCAGAGCCAGACGCAACAGCCACAGTCGGTAGGGAAGATCCACTGTCTACCGCGAGACAGACAGGGAGGCCGAGCAGTACTGGAAGGAGTCAGTACGAAACGTACAGGAGGAACAAAAGTGGATGTACGTACAATAGCCCACAAGGCAAACAATGTTGTGAGGGGAACACTCCCGCCGAGAGCAGCAACAGCAGCCCAAAGGAAAGCATGACAACACCTGCGCGGAAAGCAGCAGGGAAGTGGGAAGCTCTGGCAGGGGAAGTGGCCATAAAAGCAAGGCACAAGACAATGTAAAGTATCAGCGTCTGGGGCCAGAACGCCACCATGGAGAGCGAAGTCCAACCATGAAAGGACTACGCAGCATGGATAGAGGAGAGTAGAACTAGGCAACGTAAAGTTGCAGGAAAGCACAGCAGCCCGTGACAGCGAACATACCAGGGAGCAGCCAACGGACGCTTATAGAACACAGAAGAATAGTGCCGAGCTAGCTGTGCGTGCTCGGGGACAGCAACAGGGTCCCGCTGGGAGGCAGTCCACAGATGGGACGGCCGCAGCGAAACAACCACGACGAGACGGTTAGGAACCAGCTGGTCGCAAGGAAAGTGGCTCACGAGAAAGGGCAGTAGTACAAACCACCCAAGGAGGGCTAACTTGAAAAAAACCCTCCTGGAAGAGGTGACATGAGGTAGAACCTCAAAGTCCTCCGGGATGAGGGCACACGAGGACTTTAAAGCCCTCCTGGGCCTCAAGAAATGGAGCAGTGAGATGCAGGGGAGTGCCACAGACCAGCAGCAGACACCATGAGAGAGGCGATAGAGCGAGACCAACAAATGGACCGCAAGAAGGCCCCGGGAGGGACCGCAGCAGCAGTGAAAGTTTACAGGCACAGCTGCAGGACAACCTCGTGAAAAACACCCCACAGGAGTCTACCAAGACTTCTGTGTGAAGGAGGCAGCTATACAATAGCCAAAGAATACCCCACATAGGGTAAGTATCAACCCCAACAAGGGGCACCTCTTGAGCATGAGCTCATAGACAGAGGATCAACAGAAATATAAGCAGCTGACCAGCTGCATGAAAGAAAAGAAATTGCGGCGAGAAGCCGCCCAGGCCGTTCAGGTATTACAGCATGAACCCAGGGCCGATATGAAGCAGAGACAACACTGCAGAGGGTGAGGACAAAGTCCGCAAACGGACAAGAACAGAATAAAAACTATGGAAGGTTAGAGAGAAGGCGGTGAACCGCAGAGTCCGCATGTTCGTTAAACAGGGACACACCATCAAATGGCAAATCCCGGAGACTGTCACGAACATTTTCGGGGAAACCCCCGTCACACAGCCAAGCATGGCGACGCAGAGCAACGGACCTGGCCATTGCCCGACCCACCGAATCGGTGGAGTCAATGGCCGACCGAATGGTAAAGCGTGCCATCTTTCGGCCTTCATGAAGGAGACGAGCTATGTCAGCACGAGGACTCTCAGGGAGATAAGGTAAAAGACACTCCATAGAGTCCCAAAGGGCACAAGAAGCCCGGGCGAAGACGCAAGCCGTGTTCAGAGCAAGTAAGGCTGAACTAGTGGACGCAAAAATGCCGCGTTCACATGTCTCCAACCAACGAGACTCCCTAGTGGGAGGCAGCAATAGAGGCGGAGAGGAAGGCTGCGTGGCAAAAGCCACCTGGACTACTTGTCCCTGAGCCCCAGGCTGAAGGGACAAACAGGCTGGGCCCCCAGGGGCCGGACGATGCCGATGCGCAATGGCCCGATCGACAGGATCTCCTGAAGAGGGCTGTGTCCACGTTCCAAGAAGCGCGTCGAACAACAAGCCGCTAAAAGGCAGCAAGGGCTCCAGGTCCACCTCACCCTGGTGGAGGAGATCCAATAATGGATCGGAGGACAAGGAGACAGACGGAGGGTGCAAGTGTAAAACAGCTGCAGCCCTGCGAATACCTCTTAAAAACAATGCACCAGCTTCGGTGGGCATCCTGGAGGGCAACAACAGGTCATCTGTAGGGGAGGGTTGCAAGCTGACATGTCCCGCAGCAGGAGGAGCAAGGGGCCACTGACCCCAGGGCATCGGAGCCAAATGGCGTGGAGATAACCCCGGGTATACCGGATCCGCGTCCTCCCGAAGCGGAGAAACAACTGGAATCGGCGGCTGCTCTGGCGTCGAACGACGCCGAGATGGCGTCGAACCGACGTCTACCTCCAGGAGAGGCGACCCGGCTGTGGCACGAGCCGGCGTTGACGTCCCCACCACCGATAGGTGCGGAGAAGTAGGATGACGACCAGGAGTCGACAGGCATGGTGCCACCGATGTCGACGCAGGGAGGCGCCAGGGGCCATGCGGAGACAGGGCAGAAGGGCTTGACGTGGGGCTGGGACGCCCATCCGGGTTGTGTCCTGACGTCGGCACGACTCCGGAGTCGAGGCACTCGGCCGGCGCCGAGGGCGAACCCGCCGGCGAAGATCCGACCTGAACGCCTACCTCCTCTGTGGGACCCAAAGGCGCGCCAGGGAGAGGAGGTGACCCGAAGATGGAGTGCAGAGCCTTGTAGTAGGCTTCCATCTGGGGTCGAGTCGCACCATCACCCGGAAAGGGCGGGTAAATGGAGGCCGACTCTGGGGGTTACGGCTCCGTGGTGGAACGGGAACCATGACTCCCATGGTCACGTTGAAGCGAGGTCGATGACCTCCGTGACTTGTGCTTGGACTTACCTTTAGGTGAACGACGGTCGCAGGAACGACTCCGGGAGCGGACGCGGACAGAAGAGCCAGCCCGAGAGCGGCGGGGAGATGCCGTGCGGGATATCCGGGTGGCCAGGAGCTTCATTCGGCGCTCCCGCAGGGACTTCGGACGCATCTGCCGGCAGGCGCCACACTCCACGGAGTCGTGGTGCGTCCCAAGACACCACATGCAAATGGTGTGCGGGTCCGACGCCGACATCTGTCGCGAACAGGTCTCACACACCTTAAAGCCCGAAGGCATCGCACACCGTTCCCCGACACAGAAGGCGTCGAAAAGGCCTGAAGAAAACAGGCCAGAGGAACAGCAGAATCCCGGATCCGCGTTGGGACGCGGAAAAGAAGGAAACTGACGTCAGCTCGCCGGGAGGGTCCTATATGGCTTCACTGACGTCATGTCTGGAGACGACGTCAGGGCGGAGCCAAGTGGCGCCGCCCCCCGGCGCGCAGAGGTGCTGCTGCGCAAAATTTTCCAGTTCCAGTCTGACGCCTGGGGATATTCTCAGTTAAGGAATCTGCGGCTAGATGTCTCTATCAGATTCAACGATACTTTGTTGCAGTAAAATACGTTTTGTGAAATCACAGTTTAAGTATAAAAAGTGGACATAGTGCATTTTTCGAAGAGTTCAATGTTAACCTAAGTATGCTAGCTTTGCAATTTTCCCGCTGACCTTGCCGCCAAAAGTGGGGCTTGGTCAGGCATCTCCACTAACTGGAGAGGCCCTGGCTAGCCTTTGAAGCTCACTGCCCTTGAATGCTGTTCCTGCTTGGGGATAGGTGTGAAGCGCCTCCACCCAGAGCAGGCTTTGTTTCTGACCCACGAGAGCACAAGACTACCACCTCAGGGGATGAGAAACATGTCTGGAAGTGGCAGGCTGGTGCAGACTAGTCAGTTACACACTAGCCGTTGGTTTGATTTTCAGGGAGCACATCTGAGGTGCCTTCTGAGTGCATTTATTAATGAATCCAACACTGGCATTAGTGTGGGCTCATTAATCTGAGGTGTTTGGCACCAAACATCTGGGAATTCGGTCAAGCCATCATGGAGCTGTGGAACTCGTATTGACAAGCTCCCAGCCCATGTACTCAGTATGGCTTCACTGTGCACCTATAATGGCTAAGAATGGACTTAGACACCATAGGGGTATATCTGCTCATGCAGTTATGCCCTCAGAAGAGGTATAGTACACCCTGCCTTAAGGCTGTAAGGCCTGCTGTGGGGGTGACTTACCTAGGCCTCTTGCAATGCTGGTAGGCCTAGCACACAGGGATGTGTACCAGGTGAACTCTTCACTTTTATCTGCACCAAAACACGCAGGCTGCAGTGGCAATGTGCATGTGTATGGTGAGGTGTTTCTTAGGGCGGCACAATACATGCTGCAGCCCTTAGAGACCCTCTCTGGTCACAATGCCCTTCACTGGTACCTTTTACAAGGGACCTATATGTAGGCCAGAGGTGTGCCAATAGTGGAAACAAAGGTACAGTTTTGGTAAAGAACACAGGCACTGGGAACCTGCTCAGCAGGAATCCAGTGCACATTCAGTCAAAGATGCATCAGATTCAGGAAAAAAAGTGGGGGGTAACCAAGCCAGAAGGAGTACTTTCCTACTCATCCACCTCACATAATAACCCAATTTCTTACAGCGGTGATGCTGCTCCAGAAATGAGATCTCAGAAAACGCCTAAAGCAAAACAGGATTTTGAAGTTGACTTCTTATGCAGGACTTCTTGAAAAGACATTTATTTTGGTTCATGATACAGCCCATCACAACTTTGGCAGGCATGCATAATGGTGCGGGTCTTGGGAGGCTTCGTCATGCTTCAAACCCAGGTCCCACCAGCACTATGAACTAGGGTCAAGTACCAAAACTTAAAAGCCTGACTGGGAAGTAGTGACCCTTTAAGAGATGGAGTCATTCAGATTCACAGCGCATGGGAACTTGTAAAGAATTCTCTGATACAGTCTGGAGGAAAGGGTCAGGATGAACAAGTTACTTACCCTTGGTAACGCTTTTTCTGGTGGATACAGTATCTGCCTGTGGATTCCTCACCTTTTGAATTACCCCATGCGCAGCATTCCACGGAAACTTTTCTCCATAGCTCTCCCACGTCAACGAGGACGTCACAATGGAACTTCTCCGCACGCCACTCCGTGTGACATCATCAGAGCCATAAGAAGACCTCGTCGGCGTGCTGCATGTCAGTTCCACCCATTGTTTCTGTGTCTTTGAGGCGAACGGGTGAACTGACAACATTTCCACAAGTATACACAGTATACAAGACAAAAAAAAAGAAACTGGAAATTCTAAAACAAACATTTCCTAGTAAAAAATACTACATCATTTCAAATATTTCATAATAAAATCCATGAATCACATGTCCATTATTTTTCGGTATAAACAGGCAGGCAATGGGGAGGCGGTGGGTCAGTACGGAATCCACATGCAGATACTGTCTCCACCAGAAAAAGCGTTACCGAAGGTAAGTAACTTGTTCTTCTGATGGATACATCTGCCTGTGGATTCCTCACCTTTAGAATTGAATCCCCAAGAAGTCCCGCTCTCGGAGGAGGGTGCCTGCCTACTTATACCAAAACATTTTGCAGCACAGAATGTGCAAAGTAGCCGTCCCTCCTCACCTCCGAGTCTAAGCAATAATGCTTCATGAAAGTGTGGAGGGAAGCCCAAGTTGCCACCTTGCAGATGTCTACAACAGGGACACCTCTAGCTAAAGCCGAAGAAGAAGACTCAGTTCTGGTGGAATGAGCTCGAATACCTTCAGGAGGCTCCTTCTTGGCCAAGGCGAGCACAGATCTTATGGACAGCCTTGCCCTTCATCCTGCCCACATAGCCAACGAAGAGTTGGTCGTCCAACCTGAAGTCTTTAGTCCTGTCCAAGTAGAAGCTGGACGCCCTCTTAGGGTCCCGGCGGTGAAGTCTCTCCTCCTCCTTAGAAGAATGAGGGGGAGGATAGAAAGTGGGTAAAGTGATAGATTGCCCTAGGTGGAAGGAAGTGACCACCTTAGACAGGAAAGCAACTCTGGTCCTAAGAACCATCTTATCCGCTTGAAATAAGGTAAATGAGGGCTTAGAGCTAAGGGCCTGCAGCTTACTAACCCTCCTGGTGGAAGTAATTGCAACCAGAAATATTGTTTTAAACGCTAGGAATCTCAAGGGACAACTATGCAGGGGTTAAAGGGAGACCCCATCAAGAAAGTAAGAACTAAATTCAAATCCCACTGGGGCATGATAAAGGGAGTGGGAGGAAACCTATTAGTGAGACCCTTAATGAATCTCATGACTATGGGAGATTTAAATTAAGAGGGTTGGTCTGGTAAGCAGAGAAAAGCATACAAGGCAGACAAGTAGCCTTCGACAGTTGCTACTGCACAACCCTGCTGTGATAGGGAAAGAGAGAAACTGAGAATATCAGACAAATGGGCTCGTAAGGGATCAATCGATCTCTCTCCGTACTATTTTACAAACCTGGCCCACCTACCGGAATAGACAGATTTGGTGGAGTGTCTTCTGGCCGATAAAATAACATCCACCACATCCAGCGGGAGAGAGAAAGAGCTCAGGTTGCCCCATTCAATCTCCAGGCATGAAGGTGCAGGCTCTGGAGGCGGGGTGTAGAACCTGCCCCTGCGAGAGGAGGTCTGCACTGAGAGGGATACAGAGTGGAGGGTGCGAACAAAGTTAAAGGCGATCAATATGACTTGGCCCCGTCTTGGCGAATCTTCCTCAGATTTTGAGGAATCAAGAGTATGGGAGGAAACGCGTAAAGAAGCTGTGAGCCCTAATCTAACTGAAACGTGTCCCCCAAGGCTCCCCGCATAGGATAGCGGAGACTGCAGAACGATGGGCAGTGTGCGTTCTCGTGAGTGGCAAACCGGTCCAACCGAGGAAACCCCCATATCCTGAAAATATGATGGACCACCTCTGGATGGAGACACCACTCATGATCGGCCGAGTACTGCCGACTGAGACTGTCCTCAAGGACATTCAGCACTCCGGCCAGATGATTCGCAATCACACAAATCTGATGGTCCTGAGCCCAGAACCAGAGTTGCAGAGCCTCTCTGCAGAGACGATAAGACCCTACTCCTCCCTGTTTGTTTAAGTACCACATCG
Organism: Calotriton arnoldi; assembly: GCA_963921515.1. Taxonomy (NCBI): domain Eukaryota; kingdom Metazoa; phylum Chordata; class Amphibia; order Caudata; family Salamandridae; genus Calotriton; species Calotriton arnoldi. The sequence goes on along the minus strand of CAWUFW010000484.1, from coordinate 3,132,529 downwards.
CGGTAGTGTTGTCCGTCAGGACCTGAACCGACTGACCTCGAAGGGAGAGAAGAAAGACCTTGAGAGCCAAACGTATCGCCCGCAATTCTAGAAGACTGATGTGAAACAATCTTTCCTCTGGAGACCAAAGGCCTTTGACCTCCAGATCCCCCAGATGAGCTCCCCACCCTAGAGTGGAGGCATCCGTTATCACCGGAGAAAGAGATTGAAACGGCTTCCCTTGAGACAGGTTGTCCGAAACACTCCACCATAACAGCTTTGCTGCAGTGTCTCTGGAGATTCTGACCACCTCCTTGAGATCTCCGTTGTGCTGAAACCACTGCCTGCGGAGGCACCACTGGAGTGCCCTCATGTGCCAGCGTGCATGGCTGGCCAACAGTATGCAGGAAGCAAACAGACCGAGCAGGCGTAAGACCTTCAGGACTGGAATAGCTGCTCCATTCTGAAAAATTGGAATCATAACCTGGATGTCTAGAATCCTCTGTGGAGGAAGGAAGGCACGACTCACAGTAGTGTCCAGTACTGCCCCTATGAACAGGTTGTGCTGAGAGGGCACCAGGTGAGATTTGGGTACCTTTATCGAAAAACCCAAGTCGAACAACAGACGTATTATTACTTGCAGATGATGCAGCACCATCTCTGGCGACTTTGCTTTGAGCAGCCAGTCAACCAAATAGGGAAAAACAGGAATCCCCGATCTCCTGAGATGCGCTGCTACCACCGTCATCACCTTCGTGAAGACCCGTGGAGCAGATGTAAGACTGAACGGAAGGACCGCAAACTGGTAGTGCTGAGATCCCACCGTAAAACGGAGATACTTCCAATCATGGTTCCCTGAAGCATGCGCGCCTGCGCATATTGTCTTTCCCCGGCGCGCGCACAATCTTGCACAGAGCGCTCGTCACTGCTTCATGCAAAATTAAAAGACCGTTTGCTGTCCACTGCCATTAAAATACAAGTGCTGTGAAAAGAACGGTCTTTTTCTTGTTGCTGAAGTGCAGGGAGAAATTCTGGTGAGTTTACAAGGCAGAGCGATTCAAGGTCAGCTGAAACAAGACTTCGAGGATGGTAATCCTTCCCTGCCATGGGCCTGTGGAATGTCATACAGAGCCCGGAGCAGGCGGCAGTTAAACATGGAGTTTGCACTATTCGTGTCGGAGGTGGGAGAACCTGAAAGGCTGTAATGATGAATCAGAAGTGCAGCATCCAGGTCCACAACCAGTGGCAATACATCTGCAAGATTTGTGTTTGTTTGTCATTGTAATAGCTGCAGCTGCTGATCATGTATAATCGGAGTCGGTTTCGAGTCCGGCTCATCATGCTGATGTTGCACAAGTTACTACTTGTGTAACGATATATCTGTAAGAGACATTAGTTAGTGATAGATTCCTTACCTTAGAATATCCCCAGGCGTCAGACTGGATCCAGAAAGTTTTTCGTCAGCAGTACCCCTGCGCGTCGGTAGTTGGCGTCGTGCGGCTCCGCGTTCGTCGCTGGCGTCGTAAGCGCCGAGATAACGTCACGGAGACTACTTAGGCGCCACCCATGCGCGCTGACGTCAGTTCTGTACACGACTTTCCGCGCCAGGAACGCAGACCCATGCAAGAAACTGACCACTGGTGCCATGAAACTAGGGCCCTGAAAGGGATGACCTTAACCCTAGAATCAGTTCGCAGAACGGGGAGGATGGGTGGGGCGGTAAGGAATCTATCACTAACTAATGTCTCTTACAGATATATCGTTACACAAGTAGTAACTTGTGCATTTGAAAGAGACACGTTAGTGATAGATTCCTTACCTTAGAATAGATACCCCAGCAATACCAACCTCAGTGGTGGGTCTGCGAATAGATTACACCAGAAAGTCACGGAGAACAGAACGGCCAAAGAAGCCGTCTCTCCGGACCTGACTGTCAAGGCAGTAATGCTTGGTAAATGTGTGCAGCGAGGCCCACGTGGCTGCCTGACAAATATCCTGCAAGGGAACGCCGCGTCCCAAGGCCGTAGTGGCTGCTGTTGCCCTGGTAGAATGGGCACGTAGCCCCACAGGAGGCTCCTTTTTAGCCAAGGAGTAACCCGCTTTGATGCACAAAACGACCCACCGAGAGATGGTGCGTTTGTGCACGGCCCGTCCTTTTTTGGCGCCCACGTAGCCAACAAAGAGCTGGTCATCCACCCGGAACTGTTGTGTGCGCTTTAGATAGAACGAGAGCGCACGTTTTGGGTCCAGACGATGGAGCCTCTCTTCCTCTTTTGAAGGATGCAGAGGCGGAAAGAAAGTGGGCAAAGTGATGGTCTGCCCGATGTGGAAGGGCGTGACAACCTTTGGCAAGAAAGAAGGACGGGTCCTTAAAACCACCTTGTCCGGATGAACAGAAAGGAAAGGAGGTTTAGAAGAAAGAGCCTGGAGCTCACTCACTCTTCTGGCAGAGGTGATAGCTACCAGGAAAGCCGTCTTTAGAGTAAGAAGACGTAAAGGACAGTTATGAAGGGGCTCGAAGGGAGCGCACATCAGATAGGTCAAGACAAGATTTAAGTCTCATTGAGGCATTATGAAGGGCACGGGAGGAAACGTGTGTGTAATGCCTTTCAGGAAACGGTTAACAACCGGGGACTTAAAGAGAGAAGGCTGATCTGGAAGCCGGAGAAAGGCGGAGATGGCCGAAAGATATCCTTTGACAGTGCCCAGAGCAGAGCCCTGCTGGGCCAAGGATAGTAGGAACAGAAGGACCTCAGAAAGAGGGGCAGAAAGGGGATCCACAGACTTCGCTGTGCACCATGCCACAAACTTGTTCCACCTGCCGGCGTATACCGTCTTAGTGGAGGGACGCCTGGCTGCCAAAATGACATCACAGACTTCGGGAGGAAGATCGAAAGCTGTCAACTGTCGCCGCACAATCTCCACGCATGGAGGTGGAGGCTGGACAGGTTCGGGTGGAAGACCGTCCCCTGCTGCTGCGACAGAAGATCCTCCCGAAGAGGCAGTCTGATCGGAGGATCAATGGCCATGTTGAGCAGCTCGGGATACCAGTATCTTCGTGCCCAATCCGGAGCCAGAAGAATGACTTGGGCCTGGTCACGCTTGATCTTCTTCAGAACTCTGGGCAGAAGTGGTATAGGCGGAAAGGCGTACAGAAGACCGCAACTCCACCTCCGACGAAAAGCGTTGCCTAGCAAGTGCCGCCCTGGAAATTCCAACGCACAGAACTGCTGACAATGCGCGTTCTCTTTGGTGGCGAATAGATCTAACCAAGGCTCTCCCCACTGCTGAAAGAGACCTTGCACCACCTCCGAGTGAAGACGCCATTTGTGATGCATCATGCACCAGCGGCTGAGTTCGTCCGCCCTGGCGTTCAGAGAACCGGCCAGGTGTTGAACCACCAGGGATATGCCCTGATGTTCCAGCCATGTCCAGAGGCGGAGGGCCTCCTGACATGGGGTCCACGACCCCACACAGCCTTGTTTGTTGCAGTACCACATGGCGGTGGTGTTGTCCGTGAACACCTGCACTACTCTTCCCCGTACAGAGGGAAGGAATGCCTTGAGTGCAATACGAATCGCCCGAAGCTCCAGAAGGTTGATGTGGAGCCCGGACTCCGCCGGAGACCAGAGGCCTCTGATCTCCGCCTACCCCATGAGGCCGCCCCATCCCAGAAGTGATGCATCTGTCACCACTGTGAACTCTGGTTGAGGAAGGGAGAGGGATTTGCCATCGACCCAATCCTGGTTCGTAAGCCACCACTGCAATTGGTGTGCAGTGCCCTCCGAGATCTGGACGCAATCGGATAGAACCCCCCCTGATGTTGTGCCCACTGGAACTTCAGGTCCCACTGCAGAGCCCGCATATGCCATCTGGCATGGTCCACCAGCAGGATGCAGGAAGCCATCAGACCCAGCAGCCTGAGGGTCATCTTGACCGAAACCCGGGATAGAGGCTGAAAGATCGGAATCATAGCCAGAATATCCCGGACTCGCTGCTCGGGAGGAAAAACCCGAAACTGCGTCGTGTCCAGAACTGCTCCGATGAAGAGGAGCTTCTGAGAGAGGGTCAGGTGCGACTTCGGCACGTTGATGGAGAACCCCAGTGAATGCAGGAGGTCGGTTGTAGTCTGGAGGTGGGAGACGACAGCAAGTCGTCGAGATGGGGGAAGACTGGAACCCCTGATCTGCGCAGATGAGCTGCGACCACCGCCATCACTTTCGTGAACACCCGAGGGGCGCTGGTAAGGCCAAAGGGGAGCACAATAAACAAAGTGCTCGTAGCCTACCGTGAACCGCAGGTAACGCCGGTGGGCCGGCAGGACGGGGATGTGAAAGTAAGCGTCCTGCAAGTCCAACGCTACCATCCAGTCTCCAGGGTCAAGGGCAGACAAGACCTGAGCGAGCGTCAACATTTTGAACTTCTCCTTCCGGAGGAAGCGGTTGACGTTCCTGGGATCCCAGATAGGACGCAGGCCTTTGTCCTTCTTGGGCACCAGAAAGTAGTGGAAATAGCAACCACAACCTACTTCTGGGGCAGGAACGCGCTCGATGGCTCCCTTGGCCAAGAGAGCCGTAACTTCCTGTTGGAGAAGGGCCAAGTGATCCTCCGACATGCGATGGTGCTGAGGTGGCATGGATGGAGGGGTAGTCTCGAAGGGGAGGGAGTAGCCCCTTCGGACTATTTGCAAAACCCACCTGTCCGACGTGATGGTGCACCAGTGGGGGAGGTGATGGCGAATCCTGCCGCCCATTGGCGTTTGGTGGCCCTGAAACGTCAGACTAGGAGGGTTTGGAGGCTGCTGCAGAGGGGGCTGTGGTGGACTGGCCTGCCCGCTGTCCCCCGGAACCACGGCGCTGGTTCCCACGTCCCCGGCCGCGCTGAGGCTGAACAGCTTGCGCGGGCCTGTGGCCCTGGGTGGGACGAGGCGGGGCACCCCTTCCATAGCCACGAAAGGGGCGAAAGCCAGACTGCGCAGGGCGGCTGGTGGAGAGGCCCAAGGACCTGGCCGTAGCCCGAGAGTCCTTAAAGCGCTCCAGCGCGTTGTCTGCCTTGTCGCCGAAAAGGCGACAGCCATCAAAGGGCATGTCCATAATAGTGAATTGGACATCCCCGGAAAAACCAGGCGTAGCGTCGAAGGGCTACTGACGTGGAAATCGTCCTGCCTAGTGCATCAGCGGTCTCCAGCCCACAGCTGATGGTAAACTTTGCTGCGTCTCTCCCCTCGGCAACTGCACAGGAGAGCACGGCCCGGGCATCCTCCGGGCACTGGGGCAGCACCTGCGCTACCGTAGCCCACACAGAGTGGGTAGAACGGCCCAACAGACATGCAGTGTTTACCGACCGCAGTCCCAAGCTGGCGGAAGAAAACATTTTCTTCCCAAGGTGGTCCAGCTTTTTGGATTCCCTATCGGGTGTTGCGTTAGGGAATACGCCTTTGGAATTGGAGGCTTGGACCACCAAGCTCTCAGGAGTGGGGTGTTGGGAGAGGGAAGTGGGGTCGCCCGTGGCCGGGCGGTGGCGTCGGGCAATCATCCTGTCCACAGGAGCCCCTAGGTTGGGCCTGGACCAGGTGCCCAAAAGGATGTCCGTGAGGGCTTCATTAAATGGCAGCAGGGGCTCCGAAGAGCTCGCTGCCGGTTGAAGGACCTCTGTCAGGAGGTTAGTCCTGACTGCCACCGTAGGTAGCTCGAGGTGGAGAGCCTCGGCTGCACTACGCAACCCCACTGCGTATGACGCTCCCTCCTCCGTAGCCACGGTAGGAGGAGACAACATGCCAAGTTCTGGTGAGGTATCCAGACCACTGGCTTCCCCCAGTTCCTCTCTCCAGTCCTGCTCATAGGTCAACTGGTCGGTTAAAGAGTCCCCAGACCCCTCCCAGTCCTCCTCTCCCTCCTCTGGCTGCCAATATGGTCTCAAAGAGCCAGGGTAGAACAGGGGCACAAAAGTACCCGTCAGCGTCGGTCGACGCCGGTCCGACTCCGTGTCTACCTCGAGGTGGAGGCCGGGGTCGACGTCGGCTGGGGACACTGCCGACGCCGGTTGCGGACATGGTGCCGGTGGAATCGACGCCAGGGGAGGCGTAACAAGGTCGACCGGCGCCGAAGGCCCAGGGCCCCCAGCCGAGTCCGCGGGGCCCGAAGACGCGCCGGCGGAGTCTGTCTGCCCAAAGATGGCGTGCATCGCTTCGTAAAACTGACGAAGCTGGGCAGGGGTCGCTCCCGGTCCCGGGAAGGGGGGGAAACCCTGAGCCGACCCTACGGGCTCCGCACGCGGAGCCGCGGGAAAGGCACCACCCACATCCCTCGTCGTGTCGGCCGACAGACGGGGAGAAGTTGAAAAGCGACGATGCTTCTTCAACTTCTTTTTGTGCTTCGACTTACCTGACCCCGAGTGCGAAGACTTAGACGAAGAATGGTGTTGGCTCCGCAACCAGTCCTTCGACCTCCTCCGCGACCGGGACCTCGAGCGACGCGGAGCCGACTGCCGGTCCTCGAGTAGCTTTCGGGACCGCTCCCGCAAAGACTTCGGGGCCATGGTCCGGCAGTCGGAGCACGACTTGGGGTCGTGGTCAGGCTCCAGGCAATAGAGGCACACGCGGTTCGGGTCCGTCACCGACATCAGTCGGTTACAGGAACCGCAGGCCTTGAAGCCGGGCATCCCTCGTGCACCAGGAGTCGATGGACTCAAAAAACGAATTCGACAAAAGTCGAAAAAAAAGTCAGTCAAAAAGTGACTGGAGGTACCGCTCTCTCCGGATCTGCGCTTACTGGCGCGGAAAAAGAAAGAACTGACGTCAGCGCGCGAGGGCGGCGTCCAAGTAGCTACTGCAACATCATCCCGGCGACCATGACGCCGAACGCGGAGTCGACCGACGCCACCTTCCGACGCGCAGGGGTACTGCTGACGAAAAACTTTCCGGATCCAGTCTGGCGCCTAGGGGTAATTCTAAAGTAAGGAATCTATAACTAACGGTTTCTTTCAGATGAGCCCTTCAAAGATCCAAGCCCCGGAAACATCTGCTGGGCTAGCAACAAAACCTGTCAAGTGTAAGACTGACCCTTTCCCATCCTCATTATCTTTCAGACCAATAGGCCGGACGGTCCATATCCTGTGACGCATGTGGAGGCCAGTGCTCCCAAGATAGGACAAGTTAAGATAGGACAAAAGATGAGCGCATGAGGTGTCAAGGGAAGGAAAGAAAAATAAGGAAGAACAAGAGGGGATAGCAGCTTTGGACTTATTACAAAGAAGGGTAAAGAGAAATAGAGAAAGAGCAAACTATAGACAAGAAGAAAAGAAAGGGAAACGAGAAGCTAGGGAAAGAGCCTGAGTTGTAAGGAAGGGTAACATCCATATTGTATTTAGCTAAGTATGCATCGGTCAAAAAGAACAATGAACCCCTTACTCCTACATCCCGCATGATTGGCTATCAGTTAAACCCTTCAATTATTTTACCTGGGGAGAAAGATGACCAATTTACATCTGATTCATCAGTGGTGCCAATATTATAAGACCATACAGCAGTGAGTGTCATCAGAAAAGTAGGAGACACCTCACACAGGCAACTACTGTTGGTTAGCTATTCCACGTGGCAGGGTTTCTCATCATCAGCATACTCCTATCAGGAGCCATCTGACAGGGAAACCTAATGTGTGTTTCTGTATCTATCCCTACAGCTTATTATGTCTAGTCCTCAGTGTCACAGTGTTGCTGTCCATTCTCTAGGTCTCATGACTTTAACAAACAAGCATTTGCAATGCAATAGGTCTCGCAGTTGTTAGAGTTTGAGCTATTGGCATTGTAAATGGCAATGCCTTTTATTTATGTGTTGGTTTTAAAACATAAATAAAAGGCATTGTCATTTACAATGCCAATAGGTTAAACTCTCGCAAATGCGAGACCTATTGCATTGCAAATGCTTGTTACACATGGTAATACTGTCTGGGCAAAAATGTCACCTTATTAGTACCAGTCTAACAACCAAATATATAAATAAGCGACTGAAAGATGACCAGCTAACGTCTGTGAAGGGTCTTCCAAAGCGTGGGACCCACGGAACATTTCATTAAAGAACACACACACGCCCTGGATCTGCCTCCTACTCCCTTTTGTAGTGCGCAGCTGTAGCACACGGATGGGTAGTGCCACTGTCCTGACCTGAAATCAAGGACAGGAGGTGCCACCAGAACAGTAGCCCCCAGAAGGGGACTGGCAGCTGTGCAGTTGCTTACCCCACAGCGGGTCCAAATGAGCTTGAGGACTCCGCCCAGAAGTGCAGCATAAGGACTATGACACGCGGAGGTGGAGGACACATTTCCTTTGAGACATTCTAGTCGCCTGTCCCCTTCTACTTACCTGAAACAATCACCTATGTCCCAGCACATACATGTTAAACGAGGAGCAGAACTGGCGACTGTGCAGTTCCTATTCAATAGTGTATATTTCCACATGCTAAATGAGGACATATTTTATTTCAGCGTTGCTAACACTGGCAATATGTGCACAATAAATACATAAAAACTGCAAATAGAATATGTGTATACGTGCAACCGGAAACTTTGAAAGTCAAAGAAATGTTCAATATTGAGTGTATTTGTACACATACCTTTCTTTGGTGAGATGACCGGCGGGCGGTTCTGTGACTGTCTCGCTCTTTCTCCCCGCTCCGCCACCCAAGCTTTTTTTTTGCATATTTATATAGCGCGAACTCGACCCGAAGGTATTGGAGCGCTTTACATGAGCACCGGTTACGTTACAAAGGACACCTTAATTTTTTATTTTTTTGGTAGGCACGGGGAGATTAGGTGATTTGCCCAGAATCACAGGATGTGGAGTTTCACCCGCCAGTTCAAAGGCTGGAACCCCTTAATTAAGGAGCAGTCCTGGCGTTAGGGCAGGTCGACAGTGTAGGAAAAGCATTGTAGGTGAAATATTTGTGCTTGTTTACACCACAAAGATTGGAAAGCCTACACCAATGGCCACGCCCGCTGGGTATGGGATTTCATGCCTCGGGATAAAGACCAAGGAGCAATCACATTAATAAATGTGATGTCGGCACAGGTCAGCGCGAGCCCAGGTTATCTAAGCAGCGCATGCCAGCTGCGTCAGTTAGAGTTACCTGGGGCTTCTCGGACACGCGCACGTGACTTGTCTGGGAATTTTCTGCACGTTTTCTTCCCGATTCAGCTTTCCTCACTGAGTCACTCTGGCCTTCGAGCCCTCATCGCGCGCCCTCCTCTGCGGTCAGATTCCTGTGGACACCAGGGTCTAATGACAGAGATTCCTTCTCGCATCAATCTCCCTTCAGGTGGAGTTGGGCCGTCATCAGAAGTGGAGTCTAGCGTGACTTTCTGCCATCCGGTTTCAGAAACATGCTGTCAACAAGCTGAAGACACGCTGTGAGCTGACTTTGCTCCTATGCGGGACAGGAGATGTGCACGCGTATGGTGCGAGCAGGCGTTGTGATAACGCCGCGAGCCGTGCGCGTGCACATCTCCTGTCTGTTAAGCTTCCGGCACAGACAGTTGATGTGCACGCGTACGGCTTGCGGCGCTATTACAACTCCTGCTCGCACCATGCGCGTGCACATCTCCTGTCCCGCATCGGAGCAAAAGTCGGCAACAATAGATCTCGCATAGCGAGCAGCGCTTTGCGCTGCATCGCTAGGCGAGACCTAAAAATGTGTCAAAGGGACTATTATCATTCGTTATTTATAAAGACCCAAGGTAAGGGATTAAAACCAGAGTTACTTATGAGAGACCAACATGTGTCATTGCCAGATAATTTTGTGGTAATTGCGTCAGGGCAACAGGACCACTGTATCACCCATTGGTTCACCACACCTGCACAGGGAGAAAGAAAGGGGAAAGAGGTAGAAGAGGACTAGAATAATGTATGTAGGGATAAAGTAACAAGGGTTAAGGAAGATGGGGGTATAGAGACAAGGGAAAAGAAAAGAACAAAGGACAAAGCAACGGAGAAATGAGAAGAAAGAGAAGCAAAGAGTGGAGAGACATGGAGAAAGGGAAAGCAGAAAGTGGTAAGAGAGATGAGGGAAAAAGAAGGGGTGGAGGAACAGAGTGGAGAGAAAAATAAAAAGGGGTAAAATACAAAGAAGGGAACGGAAATATTTTAACCTGGGGGATAAAGCAGTAGTTAAGAGGAATAGCATAATGAGAGTGGATAAAAATAATGTATCTGATTATAAAATGATTAGAAGAGGACTGAAAAGGAAGAGTCATTAAATGATTGTCTCCTCAACATGCCCTTAGATATGCCCCAGGCTCCACGTCTAGTCCACAGTTCAGAGGGTTGAGTACCTGCACTTATGTTTTCTCCATTTAAAGCACTGTGTGTTATAAAAAAAGTCTTACTTTAGACTAGTCTCTGGCCCCCACAGTGCAGGCTATCTTCTCTTTCTCCCTTTTTCTGTTCCTTCCCACCCCACCAATTCAGGTACAGAATGGGTCTCTCTGGGCAAGACAGCTAAAAATAAAACTGTTTTACAACTGGGAGCTCAGTTCGATAGTGGGCCTATTTTGTTTTTCATTTCACTTCTCTATATTCAAAATTGTTCCCTGTAGATGAACTGAATGAGATGGCAAGCTTTGAATCCCAGGCAATAGCACCATAATCACAATTTGACTTTGGGACTGACAATGTAGAGAGACATATGTAAGAATATCTTGGTCCTGGGTGATTGTGAAACACTTGACAAGGTTGTTCAACAGTACAGAGAATATAATTATGCTGTGGCAGAACATGGGTTGTTTACAACCTTTCAAGACAGGGTGAATTTCACTCTACGGAATGCTACTCCATATAATGTGACAGCTCAACTTGTAGATGTCTGAGCAACATTTCAAGCATCAAGTGCAGACTGTGAATGTGGATTCAGCCTCATGAACACTATAAAGCCTAAATCGAGAAAAAGACAGGAGGAGAATCACTTGGACATGCTGATCTGGACAAAAGCCTACCTTTAGAGTGGCAAAGTTGACCTTGATAAAGGTTATCAACAGTGGAAGAAGGGCCAGGACCGGTGAGAGAAGCAGATATGTCACACATCTCGTGACGGCACTTGACTTGTCTTTGCCACCCTTTCCCACAGTCTATGTTTGGCCTGGATGTGCACATTTTACAGACTGCCTCTTAGCGGGTACACAAATTGTTAGGTGATACATCAACATGTTAATGTGTTACATAATTGTCAACTTGCTAAATGTATATACCCTTGTATATTCTCCCAACATTCCCCCGCCAAATGAGCAATGCTCCAATTGAGAATATTCAATAAATCTTATTATGGTGCTACCTTCTGAGTCCTGTTCTTTTCTAAACTTTTGATGCAGGCGCCACTAGAGTAAACAAATCATGTCATGATGAGCTGTATCTACATTGCAAAACCATCTCAAGACTATTAAATGGAGCTATATTTGTGAAATAAACCTGTTTTCGCTCTCATTGTAAACAAAAGGTTTTGGGTGGTAATTGCCAGAGATTTATATACTCAAGTGCTGCGCTGGCATGCTTGGTGCACAAAGCCTTGGCTGCAGCGCACAAAGATCTTGCCGCACACAGAGGAAATAAATTAGAGGGAACATTGCTTCCAATGCGACTTCAGGGACTTAAGGGAACGAATAGTTTCTTACCTGTCGGTGTAGTTTTGCAGCTTGAAGACTTTCTGGATTCACTATGGCTGTGCATTATTCCGCCATCTCGTGGTTGGGTCCGGATTCGTAGTCTTTTCTTTGTTTTTGTGGGTTTTTTTGTTGTTTTTTTTGTTGGCCCAGGTGGGCGGCGACGCCCCACCATTTGGTGTCTTCGGTGACGTCGTCGCGCTTCCTGCGGAAGCTCCCACCTTGGTAGCCATCTTCGGATTCTTTTTTCTTTTCCTCTTACAGTTTTTGTCGTCTATGTCTTTGTCTTTTATCTTTCAATTTTCCTTTTGATCCCTCTAAACTCTGTATGTAGTCTAGTTGTACCCTTAACCTCCTATGTTATCTTCCTGGCGGAGGCGGGTGGGATCGCTAGTGAATCCAGAAAGTCTTCAAGCTGCAAAACTACACCGACAGGTAAGAAACTATTCGTTTTGCAGCGTGAATCTTTCTGGATTCACTATGCTGTGCATAGACTTTGTAGCGGTTTTGTTATTGCGGTGGTTGGGTGGAATTTGAGCATTGGTTGCTGAAAATGTGCTGTAAGACCTTCTGTCCTACTTGTGCCTCTTTGTTCATCTGGATATCCACACAGTAGTGTTTGGTGAACGTGTGCACGGAAGACCATGTTGCCGCTTGGCAAATGTCTTGTATAGGTGTGTTCGCTAGGAACGCAACCGTTGCTCCTTTCTTCCTTGTTGAGTGAGCCTGGGCGGCTCCCTCTAACTCTTGTCCTGCCTGCTTGTGGCAGAGTTGTATTGCTTGTGCAATCCATCGTGCTATGGTATTTTTTGTTACTGGCCGTCCCAGGAAACTGCTTGCGAAGGAAACAAAGAGTTGTTTTGTTTTCCTGCATTCCTTTGTCCTTTCTATGTAGTGCATCACTGCCCTTCTGGCGTCCAGCGTGTGTAGCGCCTTTTCTGTGGGCGTTGATGGTTTCTGGAAGAAACTTGGTATCTGTATTGTCTGGTTAATATGGAACCGCGACACCACCTTTGGCAGGAAGTGTGGGTCTGTTCTCAAGACAATTCTGTCCTTGTGTATTTGCAAGTAGGGCTCTTGTAGTGTAAGAGCCTGCAGTTCACTGACCCTTCGCAGTGACGTGATAGCCACTAAGAATGCCGTTTTTAGTGTGAGCATGTGCAGTGTTATTTTGTGTATGGGCTCAAATGGTGGTTTCATCAACTGTGTTAGCACAGTGTTGAGGTTCCAGCTTGGGGCTGGCATTCTTTAGGGGGCTATTCTTTTAGCCCCTTCCAGGAATCTTTTGACCACCTGGGAGGTGAAGAAGCTTTTCCCCGCTTCTCCCTGGTGTGAGGCCACTATGGCTGCTAAGTGAACCCTTAGTGACGAGTAACTCAGCCCGCTGTGTAGTAGGTGCGTCAAGTATTGTAGTACCGTTGATTCTTTTGTGACCTTTCGTTGCAGTCCCTCTTTAATGCACCATTGCGAGAACCTTTTCCACTTTGCAATGTAACATTTTCTTGTAGTGGGTCTCCTTGCTTCTCTGAGAACTGCCATGGTGCTTGGTGGTAGCTTGAGGTGTGCGAATTCTAGGTCCTCAGGAGCCATTCTGCTAGGCTGAGGCTCTCTGGTTCTGGGTGGAGCACTTTTCCGTCTTGCATTGTCAGGAGGTCTTTCCTTCTGCTGAACCTGTGTGCTGGTTCCTGCGCCATTTCCATTATTTGTGAGAACCATGATTGTCTGGCCCACTGAGGTGCCACCAGTATGAGTGTCATGCTGCTGCTCCTGCATTTGCTGAGTACCTTGTGTAACAGTGGTATCTGGGGAAAAGCGTATGCAAATTCGTTCGACCAACTTATCCATAGCGCATTCCCTAGGGACCTTTGGTCCGGTTGTCTGGATGCGTAATGTTGGCATTTTGCATTCTGGAGTGTTGCAAACAGGTCTATCCGTGGTGTACCCCACTTTTGGAACAGCCGCTGCACCTCCTGTTGGTTGAGCTCCCATTCGTGGGATGCCGACGTCTGTCTGCTGAGTCGGTCTGCCTCTACATTGTCTATTCCTGGGAGGTGTATTGCCAGTAGGTCTATCCTTAGAGGGATGGCCCATCTCCAAATTTCCTGTGCTAGGTTTGATAGCGGTGCTGACTGTGTACCCCCTTGTTTGTTGATGTAGAACTTGGTGGTTGTGTTGTCTATTTGTATCAGCACTCTCTGTCCGTAAAGCTGCTTTTGAAAGGCTTTTAAGGCTAGGAACACAGTTTTTAGTTCTAGGTAGTTGATGTGTTTCACTGCATCTTGTTGTGACCACAGCCCCCTGACGCGGAGTCTGTGCATGTGCGCGCCCCAGCCCTGCTGTGAGGCGTCTGTTGTGATGGTCACTGTTGGAGTTGGCTGTGTGAATGGCTTCCCTTGTAATATGTTCTCTTCCTTCCACCACGCTATTTCTTGCTGCACTGCGTGTGTGACAACCACTAGATCTTCCCAACTCCCTGTCGCTTGTGACCACTGCTGCTGTATCCATTCTTGGAACGGTCTCATGTGCAGCCTGATATGTGGGACTAGGTGGATGCACGATGCCATCATCCCCATTGTTCTGCTCACTTTCCTCACTGTCAGAACTTGCCCCTTGCGGTAATGACGTGTTTCCCTCAGGAGCGCTATAGTTCTCTTGTTGCTGGGGAACACCTTGGACTGTGTGCTGTCTATTTGTGCCCCTAAGAATATTTTGATTTGCTGTGGTTTTGTTGACGATTTCTCCCAATGTATTGAGAAACCTAGTCTGGACAGTGTTTGTATGACTTGATTGATGTGATCCTTGCAGTGTCTGTATGATCCTGCTTTCACAAGCCAGGCGTCGAGGTAGGGGTATACATGTATGCCCTTCCTCCGAAGGTGCGCTGCAGCTGCTGCTAGGCATTTTGTGAACACCCTTGGTGCGGACTTTAGTTCGAAGGCTAGCACTGTGAACTGGTAGTGATTGTGGCCTATCACGAATCTTAGTAGACGTTTGTGTTTGTGGTTGACGGGTATGTGCAGATATGCATCTTTCAAGTCTATGGTCGCCATGTAATCCCCTTGTTGGATTTGGGGTATTACTTCCTGAAGTGAAGTCATTTTGAATTTTTGAGTTTTTACGAATTTGTTCAGGAATCTGAGGTCCAGTATTGGTCTTAGTGTCTCATCTACCTTTGGCACTAGGAAGTACGTTGATTATACTCCCTTGTTCCTTTCGTTTATTGGAACTGGTTCTATTGCTCTTTTTGTAGCAGCTCCTCTGCTTCTAGACGTAGGAGGGCGAGCTCCCTTGCGGGAATTGCCCGGTTTCTTGGTTTTCTGCCTGGGGGGTGTTTTTGGAGTTCTATGCAGTACCCGTGCTGTATGATGTTCAGTATCCACTTGTCCGTGGTAATGTTCCTCCATTGTGTGACGAACTTTCCTATTCTGCCCCCAACTGGGGTTGTATGCTCGGTGGTTATTTTTTGGCTGTGTGCGGTTTTTATTTTGTCCTTTTGTGGACTTCTCCTCTCCCTTGGTGTTAATAGGGGAGGGTTTGGTTTGTTTGTGGAGTCACTTTGAGGTGGGCTGCTGTCCCCCTCTTCGGGCCTGTCCACGTCCGTAACCGCGCCCTCGAAAGGACCGTCCTCTGGGTGGGTACTGCCAATTTTGCTGCTGTTGTCCCTGTTGGCTTTGGCCCTGGTTGTTCCCCTGGTATCCTTGCTGGGGGGACTGGTGTGAAGTGGTGGGTGCATTGCCCCCTCTACCATTGGGCCGCCTTGAGGGGTTTCCTCTTCTCATCCCCCTGAACTGCAGTGCTCCCATGGACCTCGCAGTTTCGTTGTCCTTTTTTAGTTGCGTCAACTTGTCGTCGACCGGTGCTCCAAACAGTTTCTCCCCGTCGAAAGGTGTGTTAAGGATGTTACTCTGTACCTCCGGCTTGAAGCCCGAGATCCTGAGCCATGCGTGTCTCCTTTCAGTCACCCCTATCATCATTTGCCTGCTGGAGTTCTCTGCTGCGTCCAAGGCTGACTTTAGGCAAGTGTTCGCGATAGCCTTGCCCTCGTCCGCTAGAGTAATTAGCCCTTTGTTGGTATTCTTCTGGCAGGTGTGTAATGAGCTGGCTCATTTCATCTCAATGCTGGTATGCATGCCTGCTGATGAGGGCGTTGGAGTTGGCGATGCGCCAGTGTATGGCTGCGTTCCTCTCCACCTTTCGTCCTGTGAGGTCTATTCGCTTGCTCTCCTTGTCTGGAGGTGGGCCTGTGTTGGTGGGCACACCGGCCCTTTTCCTGGCCGTTGCTGCGATAATGGAGTCTGCTGGCACTGACCCTTGGATGTACGCCGGGTCTTTTGTGGAATGCTTATATTTCTTTTCGCTTCTAGGTGTAACCGCCTTGCAGACTGCAGGTTCTCTGAAGGCCTCCCTTCCCTGGTCCAGGACGCCGGGCAACATGGGTAGGAATTGGCTCTTTGTTTGTTGAGGGAGCAGTGTTTCGAAGAGGAAACCTGCTTTTGTCTTTTCCTCCTGCATTTCGACCCCATATGTCTTGGCAGCCTTCTGGACGACTCCATTGTAGTCTCCGATGTCGTCCGGCGGCGAAGGCCTCGAGGGTAAGAGTCTACCCCCTCTTCTGGTGACTCTGCGTCGAGGTCTTGCCAGTCCAAGTCTTGTGCCTCCGAGGGCTCTGAGTCCCGGTAAGACTGCATCTCTTCTTCACCTTCGGCTTCGAAGTCGTAGTCTTCTTCGTCCTGGTCTTCGAGCGGTTCAGTGTTTTCGGGGGCTCGATGTATTCGGCGTTGAACTCCTCGAGTGCCTCGTACGCTGGCTTCGATGGAATAGCGTATTGCTTCATCTTCTCGTCGAAGTCTTTTTTACGTTGCAGGATGCTCGCCATCTCTGCCTCGAGTCTTCTCTTCTTTTTCGCCATCTCGTGGGCCTTTTCGGCGTCGAGTGGTGCAGCGCCTCTCTTTGTGGTCGCGGTCGTCGAAGATGACGCCGGGCCTTCCTTTCTCGGTGTCGAGGCTTCCTTTTCGGAGGTGACCTTCGACGCCTTTGTTTTTCGGAGGCTTTCGCCGATTGGGAGTCCTTCTCGAAGGATCCGCTCGGTTGCTTGTCCTTGGATGCTGTTGCTTTCGTCGAGGGTTTCGGCGGCAACGCTCCCTTTGAGGACTTTTCTACACTTCTAAGAGTGTCGCTCGGGGTTCTGGCTTCACTCTTTCGGCGTCGCTTGGATGCCTTGGGGTCGACGACTCCCTTACCTCCTTCGACGTTTTCTTATGGACCTCGACGACAGAGCAGTCCTCCGGTCCCTCTGCGATGTTGTCTTCCTCTCCGCTCGAGAGGCCCAGGTCTCGGAGCGATGGTGCTGGTCCCTGGCCCTGCATGTTGTAGTTCGCCCTTCTCTGTCTCTCTCTTACTCGGAGGGTCTTCGGGGTGAACGCCGAACACGCGTTGCAGTCTTCACTGGTGTGTTCGAGCGGCAAGCAGAGGTTACAGACTGGGTGCTGGTCCTTCTGTGCGTACTTGTGGTGACAGTTCTGGCAAAACTTAAACGGTGTCTTGTCCATAACCGCTCTCAGGGAGCCCCTGTGAGCGCATTCTCTGTAGGCGTCGAGATTTCGGTCGTGGACCTTCTACCTCGTCGTCCTTCTTGTTGTCTCCGGTTTACTTGTGTCGTCGTCCGGTGTCTCGGGAAACGATCCTCTGTGGTGATATTCGACTTTGACATTCCTCGTCCAAAGTTTCTGGAACTTCTCGGCAGCGATCCAGACCCCACGGCGGAAAAAAGAATCTGAAGATGGCTACCAAGGGTGGGAGCTTCCGCAGGAAGCGCGACGACGTCACCGAAGACACCAAATGGTGGGGCGTCGCCGCCCACCTGGGCCAACAACAGAAAAAAAACACAAAAACAAAGAAAAGACTACGAATCCGGACCCAACCACGAGATGGCGGAATAATGCACAGCATAGTGAATCCAGAAAGATTCACGCTGCAAAATGTGAAAATACGCATCCTGCAAATCGATCGACACCATCCAGTCTTCCTGCTGCAGCGCCAGAAGAACCTGAGCCAGGGTCAACATCTTGAATTTCTCCTGCTTGAGGTAAAAATTCAAGATCCTGAGGTCTAGGATCGGCCTCAATCACCCGTCTTTTTTGAGGATCAGGAAGTATAGGGAGTAGCATCACTGACACCTTTCCTGCTCCGGAACAACCTCTATGGCACCTTTCTGTAGCAAAGACAGAACCTCCTATTGCAGAAGCATCAGGTGTTCCTCTAAGCACCAGCCCTGGCGAGGGGGGAGAGGGGAAACTCCGGGAAGGGCATACCCATTTTCTACGAGATCCAAAACACAGAGATCTGATGTCACAGATCTCCAATTTCGTAGAAAATGGGACACCCAACCTCCCACGGGACCAACATGCTCTAGATGGAGGATCTAGAGCTGCTTCCCTGCGGCACCAGTTGGGGGAATGGGAGAGGAGGAGGAAGAGGAGGAGACTTGCTGCTGAGCTGTGCCTCGCAGGTGACCTCTACCTTTTCCTCTGTACGACCTATACAGAAGGTTCGCCTGTTGCCGGGCCCGAAAGGAAGGAGTATTGCCAAACTCTCGAAATCTGCGGTACCCAAAACCTCTGGGATTGTACTATAGACCCAACAATCTCGCTGTGGCTCTACTATCTTTAAAGTGCTATAGCGCCGAGTCTGCTTTGGTACCAAAAAGACGAGAGTCATCAAAAGGCAAGTCCAATAGGGTGGCGTGTACATCAGTTGAAAACCCAGACCCCCTTAGCCAGGTGTGCCTACTGGTAGCCACTGAGGAACCCATAACTCTAGCAGCAGAGTCCACTGTATCAAGCTCTGCCTGTATGACTTGACGGGCCGCAGCTTGTGTGTCCGATAAAACCTCCGCAAAATGGCCCTGAACATCCTCCGGAAGCTTGGGGATCACCTCCTTTGGAGAAAACCATCAGAGCGTAGATATAGCGACCAAGCAGGCCCGTCGCATTTGTGGATTTCAGAGCCATACTGGCTGAAGAAAACACCTTTTTAGCCAATTGCTCCATCCTCTTAGATTCTCTATTTCCAGGCGTGGATTGAAAAGAGCCTGTAGACTGCTTAGTAGAGCATGATGCTTGGAATACTAAGCTCTCAGGAGATGGGTGTGTGGAAAGGAAAGCTGGATCTCCAGGCGCTACCTTATATCTCCTTGCAACCGATCTGGACACACCAGGGGCAGTCATTGGCTTCTGCCATACCTCTAAAATGGGCTCAGTCAAAGCCTCATTAAAGGGAAGCAGAGGTTCTGATACAGAAGGAGAATGAAGAACTTCTGTCAAAATATTGGACTTAAGCTCTGCAGTAGGTAATGGCAAGTCCAGTAGATCAGCTGCCTTTCTTATAATAGAATGGTAAGAGGAGACCTCCTGTGATGGAAGGCCTTTCGGTGAAGAGAGCTCCCACTCCGGAGATGTGTCCAAACCACTACACTCCTGCAGTCCTTCAAATTCCTGCATAGGGTCAATAATTTCTCCCTCTTCAGCCTATTCCTGCTGCTCTTGATATTCTTCCTCCTCCAGCAGCATCTGTGCCTCCCTTCTGGGTCTCATCCTGGGTACCTGCGTCGGTGGCCCCAGGCACGGTGCCGGTGACTTCGGCACCGGCGTCAATGGAGGCTCCACAGGATTAGCTGAAGGCCCCGGGCGGGGCCGGGTCGGCACTCCAACTGCACTCTTCTCTCCAGGGATTGCACCGGCGTCGAGAACCTCGGCGTCAGGAGAGGCCAACTCCCCAGGGTCATCGGCATAAAAGGCATGAATGGTGCCTGTGCAAAATGAGGTAGCAAACCTCCAAGATTGTATGAGAGCAGTCCCAAAGGGCCAACAGGCGCACAAGCAGGGTTAGCCGCCCTGGCAAACATGCAGAATATCGCATTCAAGAAATGCGAAGGATCCGTACCTGGAAAGGGTGGGTACGGATCCAGTACCGCCGTTTCAGAGACAGCTCGAGGAGGCTGTCTGACTGGCTCCAGTAGCGGAGCCAGAGATACTGGAGCCGGCGATGGAGAGGCCGGAGGTGATGGAGTTGCTTCTCTGGGCCCAGGAGAGACTCTCAGAGCCGGAGAGTGTGCCGGAGTCACTTCTGGCGAAGGGGAAGCGGAGACTTCATCCTTGCGGTGACGCCAGAGTACCGAGGACCCCGACTTCGGTGATTTACCCTTAGACGAACCTCGTCTGGGTCCATGACACCGCTTCCTCTTGTGCTTCCTCGACGACTTCGAGGTATGCAGAGTTGGTGGCTTGGACTTGGATCTCTTCCTTCTCCGTCCCCTTTTCTGTTTCTTCAATATGGCCATAAACATCTTGGCCTCCCTCTCTTTCAGGGCCTTCAGATTCATGCACCTGCATGATGAACACCCCTCGATGTTGTGGTCCGACGAGAGGCAGCAAAGACAATCCTCATGGGGGTCAGTGATAGACATATGACCCCCACACTCCCTGCAAGGCTTAAAATCGGACTTCTTCTGGGTAGCCATGCCACTGCTACAATTTCTGGAAGAATCCTGCAACAATGAAACTCCAGGAATGGACAGCCCTGGAAAAAAACATTATGCGTCAACGGCGGGGAAAAAAGGGAACTGACGTCAGCATGCCAACGAGGTCTTCATATGGCTCCGATGACGTCACGCGGAGTTGCGTGCGGATCTGTTCCATTGTGACGTCCTCGTCGACGTGGGAGATCTATGGAGAAAAATTTCCGTGGAATGCTGCGCATGAGGTAATTCAAAAGGTGAAGAATCCACAGGCAGATGTATCCATCAGAAAAACAAGTTACTTACATTCGGTAACACTTTATCTGGTAGAGACTATCTGGCCACAGATTCCTTACCTTAGAATATTCCCAGGCGTAAGGCTGGTCCGGAAATTTTTTGAGCAATCAACCTTGCGTGCCGGTAGGTGTCGTCGTTGGGCTCCGCGTGGCCTAGTTGGCGTGGTCTGCGCCGGAAGTGACAAATGTAGTGCCTATGTAGGAGCCACTCACCTCAGTTCTTGACTACATTGTTCCGCACCAACTAAGCGAAGGAGGAATGCCTAATGTGCCTGTAAGGTCCAGAAGGATCTCTGAATGTGAGAAGACAGTCCGCAGAACGGGGAGGATCGGTAAGGAATCTGCAGCTAGAGTCACTACCACTTAAAGTGTTACGGAAGGTAAGTAACTTGTTCATCTGATTGAGACTTATAGCCACAGATTCCTTACCTTAGAATAGATTCAAAAGTAATCACTCCCCGGAGGTGGGTCTGTAGGCCATTTTAAACTAAGAAGTCCTAGAGGACCGAACGGGCAAAATGCCCATCTTGCCGGGCCGGACTGTGAAGGAAGTAGTGTTTAGCAAACATGTGCAATCATACCCACGTAGCTGCCTCATACATGTCCAGGACTGGGCCTCCTCTAGCCAACGCAGTGGTCTCTGCTATAGCTCTGGCAGAGTGAGCTCGCTAGCATTCAGGACGCTTTTTCTTGGCCATTGCATATCAGATCTTAATACAGAGGATAATCTGAGGGGTTCTCTTCTGAATTGCCTTCCCTTTCTTTGCCCCTGCAAATCCAACCAATAGTTGATCGTCCACCCGAAATTCTTTTGTATGATCTATATAGAACGATAATGTTCTTTTTGGATGAAGGCAGTGGAGTCTCTCCTGTTCTTTAGAAGGATGGGAGAGTGGGGGGCAGAGGAGGGTTAGGCATTCTCTGAACTTATAGTTTGTTAGCTAAAAGTCTGTCTGCTTTATTGCCCTTCTCAAAGAAGAGAAGTAGCTTTCTTTCTGATTTATGGGTCATGAGGAGGAAGTTACTTACCTTTAGTAACGCTCTTTCTGGTAGAGACTTTATCTAGTTGCAGACTGCTCACCTTTTGAATATTTCCCAGGAGTGTGACTGGTTCCGGAAATTTTTCAGCAATACCTCTGAGCACCGGAAGGTAGCGCCTTGCTTCATACTCCACTTTCCTTAGTTCTTTCCGGTATCTTTTACGATATTTCAAAAGTAAACATTTGTCAGTAACTTATTCAATTTAAAAGCATTATGAATCTGCTTATTAATAGCTTTCTTTATTATTTCCTTCTTGTACATTTGCTTGCACTCTTGGTATCATAGCCTGAATTTCGTGAACTCGCTGAGGTGGAGGGAAGACTTCAAACTGCACCGTATCCAGAATGGCTCCAATGAACGGGAGCTTCGGCGAAGGAGTCACATGTGACTTCGGCACATTGATCAACTCCTCCAAAGATATGAGGAGGTTCACCACTGTCAGAGGCGAGGACGCCTTCAGCAGCCAGTCGTCGAGGCATGGGAAGACTGATATTCCCAACTTTGAATGTGTGCAGCTACCAGCACTTTTGTGAACACGAGATGAGCGCTGGGAAGCCAAAGGGGAGCACTGGAATTGTTTGTGGCCCACCTTTAGCCGTAGGTAACACCTGTGGGACTGCAGAAAGAGGACTGCAAAAGGAAATGTGAAAATAGGAATCATTGAAATTCAACAACACCATCTAATTGTCTGGATCCAGGGCAGGTAGGACTTGGGACTGAGTGAATAGCTTGAACTTGTCCTTTTTTAGGAAAACAATTCAGAGGGAGTAGATCTAAAAGGATATAACTGCTGGGGATACAGCGCTCCAGGGCCAAATGCGGTTTGTTACCAAATAAATTAGTGCAGTCAAATGACATGTCTATAAGCATAGCCTGGATGTCACTAGAAAAGTCTGTGGGTCTCAGCCACATGTGGCGTCAAAGAACTACGCTGGTTACAACTGCCCTAGCCAAACGGAGGTGTCCAGACAGAACAGATAATGTATTTCACAGCTTCTCGTCTATCTTGAATGATCCGCTTCAGATTAGCGTGAAAAGCTTCAGGTACTCAGCACGTACCTTAACTTAAGCGAAAAATGCTGCAGAAGGCAACTGGCATTTACAGTGTACAGCACGAGACTGATGACAGATAACATTTGCCTCTATGTGCTTGGAATCCCTATCAGGGGGTGTAGTAGGGAATTAACTTGGGTTCAGTCTGTTTGTGAAGGCTTGTACCTCAAGGCTCTCTGCCGTAGGTAGTTGGGGAAGAAAGGAGTAGATCTGCATTGCCTTGCGACCTGTCTATTGACTGGAATGCAATATCCATGTTTGGGCCAAGTGCCAATCAGAGTATTCGAAAGGGAGGAGTGGTTCCAAGGGAGATTGCCCAGGTTGCAGGGCCTCTGTTAGGACATTTCTTTTGATTTGAACCAACAGGAGTTGGAGGACCAGAACTTCCTCTGCCCTTCGGCAGATCAAAACGAAGGCAGCCGATTCCTCTGTGGAGAGGTGAAGTGTAGAGTGCAGTTCAGTGTCTTGAGAAACGGCAAGCCCACTGGCTTCCTGAATGTCCGGAATTATGTTCTCATCATAGTATGGAGATTCACCTGCTCTATCATCCCCTTCATCATGGTGCTTGGAGTCTGAAGCCAAAGGCAGTTGTCAAAGCAATGATAGCGTGGCACCTGGATCCAAATAGGGCTGAATCGGTGACGCCTGTGGTCATAGCTACGCCTGTGGTCATAGCTGCGACTGAGGTCATGGCAGATTCATTTCCAAGTCTTAAAGGGCAATCCGTTCTTCCGCCGGAGTCGGTGGGGGGTCAGTGCAGGCGTCGACACACAGGGAATCAGTGAGAACCTTGGCGCCAGATTCCAATTCGAGGTGGGCATCAGACAAGGTCTGTTTGTGGTAATACTACTGGAGGCCTTCTTGGATCCTTGGGGCCCGTAGGAGCGTCAGATGGAGCAGGAAGGGGGCCTAATATGTGCAACATGACCTCTTTGAAGGCTTTGGCCTGTTCCTGAGTCGCCGATGGGCCCAGAAATTCAGGCTGAATTGGGATGAGCAGAACAATAGGTTCTACAACGGGGGACCGGGATCAATATCGGGAGGCACTTTAAAGTCCACGCAGCTTCTCCTTAAATGATTGGCAGGCTGAAGGGAAGCCACGTGTTGACTTTCGGTTTTCTTAGATACTGAATTACCTAAAGACTTGGAATTGGAAGAGGATCTTCGTCAAGAACAACGTCAAGAGCGAGAAAATATACGAATCCTCGAATTTGTGCGTTACTGACCCATACGTGACTTCCGAAGGTGTTAGACGATGTAGGGATTGGCTTTATGGTCCTGTATAGCCTTCAGGTTCATCCTGGCACAGTACCCCACGACTTGGATTTGTGCTATGTATCTAAGCACCAAACACAAAATTGGTGAGGGTCCATCACAGACATCTGTTGGTGACAGTCGTTGCAGGGTTTAAAACTTGGTAGTCTTGAGGGGAGACATATCCCTTGCACACTATAAATATTTTGTGAAACATTCCTGTCTTGTGACAGAATAAAACTAGGTCGCTAAGTCAGGATCAGCGGCTGAAGTTGCGGAATGAAAGGAAGTGACATCAGCGTGAAGGGGTGGCAGCTATATGTGGCTCTGGCCTCATTTTTGGGATGGGACAGTCGACACAAAGCCACCAATTGTAAACCATTTGCGTGTAAGGGAATTGCTAAGAAAAGGAAAATGTTACTTACCACAGTATGCATCTGTTCTTGGCATGTAGAGCTGTAAAATCTCATGCTATGCATAGATCGCCATCTAGTGTTGGGTCCGGATGTTTGCACTTTGTTTTTCTTCGATGAAGTCTTTCCAGTCACAAGGTAGGTGACTCCTCCTTTAGGTGATAGTGCGCATGGGCATCGACTCCATCCTTAGATTGTTTTGCCACAGAGGGCGATGATGGAGTTAGTAAGAGTAGTAAAGAGAGATGTCCATGTATATTGTATCTAAGTAAGATAGTACTGCAACAGGTACAGGTACCAGGGGAGGCGGGTGGGCGCAAGAGATTCTACAGCTCTATATGCCAAGAACAAATGCATACTGTGGTAAGTAGCATTTTCTGTTCGAGGCATGTGAGCTGTAGATCACATGCTATGCATAAACTATATAGAGGTTATGTCCCAAAGCGGTGGCTAACCTGTAGCTGTTGCAGCTGTCTGAAATAGTGTACGTAAAACTGTCTGGCCCACACTAGCCTGTTGTCTAGCTAACACATCTATGCAATAGTGTTTTGTAAAGGTGTGTGGTGTAGACCATGTTGCAGCTTTGCAGATGTCCTCTACGGGTATATTTCCTAAAAATGCCATAGAGGCCCCTAGTTTGCGAGTGGAATGCGCTCTCGGGGGAATTGTTAATGTGCGTTTAGCTTTAATGTAGCATATTTGAATGCACTTAACTATCCACCTTGCAATACCTGATTTTGATATTGGATTGCCTTCATGTGGTGGAGCAAAAGCAACAAAAAGTTGCTTTGTTTTCCTGAAAGGTTTTGTTCTTCCAATGTAGTACAGCAATGCTCTTTTGACATCTAATGTGTGAAGAGCACGTTCTGCCACTGAATCTGGTTGAGGGAAGAACACAGGTAACTCAACAGATTGGTTGATATGAAAGGCAGAAATGACTTTAGGTAAACATTTTGGGTTAGTCCTAAGAACCACTTTGTTTTGGTGCATTTGTAAAAATGGCTCTTCTATGGTTAGTGCCTGAAGCTCACCCACTCTTCTCAGAGATGTGATGGCTATGAGGAAGGCTACCTTCCAAGTGAGAAATTGTAGTTCACATTTGTGCAATGGCTCAAAAGGTGGACCCATGAGTCTTGTAAGAACTATATTGAGATTCCACATTGGAGCAGGTGGAAGTCTGGGGGGAATGATTCTTTTAAGTCTTTCCATAAATGCTTTTATAGCCGGCACTCTAAAAAGAGACAAATGCTGTCTGTTTTGTAGATATGCAGCTATTGCAGCTAGATGTAAGCGTATGGATGTGTACGCTAAATTGGAACGCTGTAGATGTAATAGATAGCAAATGATGTTTTGGATCGAAGCGTCCAGCGGATTGATTTGGTTGTTGTTACAGTAAGTGACAAACCGCTTCCATTTTGCTGCATAGCATGCTCTTGTGGTAGGGCGCCTAGCCTCTTTGATAATATTCATGCAGTCTGGCAGAAGATTAAGATAACCAAACTCTAGGACTTCAGGTGCCAGATCGCAAGGTTGAGATGACTGGGATCTGGATGTCTTATCTCTCCATGGTTCTGAGTGAGAAAATTGGGAGTAAGGTGTAGTTTTTGGTGAGGAACTATTGATAACTCCAACAGGGTTGTGAACCAGGATTGACGAGCCCATGTGGGAGCAACTAGGATTAGTATCAGGGACTGCTGTCTGAGCTTCCGAACCACTAATGGAATGAGTGGGAGAGGCGGAAAAGCGTAAGCAAATATCCCTGACCAATTCATCCATAGAGCATTGCCTTTGGACAATGGGTGTGGATACCTGGATACGAAGTTTGGGCATTTTGCGTTTAGGTGGGTGGCGAACAGATCTATCTCTGGGAAGGCCCACATTTGGAAGAATGGGAGAAGAACTTGAGGGTGGAGTTCCCATTCGTGGATCTGCTGTCGTTGACGACTGAGCAGATCTGCAATCTGGTTGTTTACTCCTGGAAGGTGCTCTGCAAGGAGATATATTTTTTGAGGTATGGCCCATTTCCAGAAGTGCTGGGCTAGCTGTGAGAGCTGGAGAGAGTGTGCCCCCCCCCTGTTTTTGTATGTAGTACATTGCTGTCATGTTGTCTGTGCGAATCAGGACAGCTTTGCCTACTAGATGAAGTTGAAAGGCTTTCAATGCTAGAAAAATTGCTAGCAGTTCTAGATGGTTTATGTGGAGTTATTTTTGTTGCAAAGTTCACATGCCCTGAATGGTATGTTTTTGAAGATGAGCTCCCCAACCAGTGAGCGATGCGTCTGCTGTTAGCACTATCTGTGGAATCGAGTCGATGAATGGCCGCCCCTTGGAAAGGTTTTGTATGTTCCACCACTGCAGAGAGCGATGGGTGCGGCCATCCAACAACACTAGCTCTAATAACTGACTTTGAGCCTGGTTCCACTGACGTGCCAAGCATTCCTGCAGGGGACGCATTTGAAGTCTTGCATAAGGAACGATTAAAATGCAAAATGCCATCATTCCCAGCAATTGCATGAACACTCAAGCAGGTAATGAGTGTTGTGGCTGAAACAGCGCTATTAGAATTTGCATGTTGCGGATCCTGACTGGGTTGGGACATGCTAGAGCTTTCCGAGTGTTTATTGTGGCTCCCAGATACACTTGTGTGTTGGATGGTAGGAGATGAGACTTGGAGAGGTTTACAGTGAACCCCAGGTCGTGAAGCAGTTGTACTGTTTTCTGAGTGTCGTAGGCAGCTCTGTTGCGAGCTGGCTTTTATTAGCCAGTCGTCTAGGTAGGGAAAGACATGAATGTGCTGTCTTCTTAGATGAGCCGCAACTACTGCCAGACACTTGGTGAAAACCCTGGGTGCTGTAGTTACCCCGAATGGGAGAACTTTGAATTTATAATGTTGTCCGTCCACCACAAACCTGAGGTATCTCCGGTGAGCCGGGTGAATGGGAATATGGAAATAGGCATCCTTTAAATCCAAAGTGGACAAAAAGTCGCCTTGCTGAAGGAGTGGGAGCACTTGTTGGAGTGTGACCATGTGAAAGTGGTCCGACTGAATGTACAGATTTAGTTCTCTGAGGTCTAGTATAAGCCTGAGAGAGCCGTCCTTTTTGGGAATCAAAAAATACAGGGAGTATACCCCGGTCCCCTGGTATTGTAATTGGACTGGCTCTATAGCGTGTTTTTCCAAAAGAGAGAGAACCTCTTGCTTTAAGAGGGTGAGATGCTCAAGTGACATTGCATGTGATCTTGGAAGAATATTTGGGGGAGTGTCTGTAAGCTCCAGGCAGTAACCATACTGGATAATTTGTAGTACCCACTTGTCTGAGGTGATTGAATTCCAGACAGGCAGGAATTGAGAGAGTCGTCCCCCGACAGGAGTGGAATGATCGGGGGATAACGGAAGGAAGTCACTGTTTGCTTGCGGGGGAAGTGCGGGTAGAGTTACCTCTGCCTCTTCCCTTACCATTGTTTCCTCTAAAACCTCCTCTGAAATAACCTCTTGAAGAGGGGGATTGCCCTTGTAAGAGGAGGAGGGATTTTTAGTGGACACCGTCTTTGAACCACCCCTGTAAAAGTAGCGGCGAAAGGAACCCCTAGTGGCAGGTAACTGCAAAGCCCCCATGGACTTTGCGACCTCAGTGTCTTTCTTCATCTTTTCCAGCGAGGTATCAACCGCTGGGCCATAAAGATGATCCTTATCGAATGGCTGGTTAAGGATGGAGGTTTGTACCTCCGGCTTGAAGCCTCATATTCTCAGCCAAGCATGCCTGCGTAACAGTATACTGGTGTTGACTGCACGAGCTGCTGTGTCTGCTGCGTCTAGGGCACACCTAATGGATGTATTGGTAATAAGTTTACCTTCCTGAATAAGGTAATTAGCCTTAGATTTGTATTCATCAGGTAAATGTTGTATGAGTTTCTCTAACTCATCGTAATGAGCCCTATCATAACGAGCCAACAGAGCTTGAGCGTTGGTAATGCGCCAGTGATTTGCTGCTTGTGAAGCTACTCTTTTTCCAGAGGCATCAATTAGCTTAGACTCCTTATCAGGAGTAGGGGCCTCGCCTGTGGTTTGTGAATTAGCTCTCTGGCGAGCGTTGGAGACTACAAGAGAGTCCAAGGGCAGCTGGCCTCTAATGTAAACAGGGTCGATAGGAGCGGGTTTATATTTATTGTCAATTCTAGGTGTAATTATCCTTGCCCTTACAGGGTCTTTAAATACCTCATCTGTGTGTTTTAATATGCTTTTGAGCATTGGTAAGGTGTGAGTAGCTCTTTGAGAAGAAGTAAGTGTCTCAACAAGGAAATCCTCTTCTAAAGTCTCCCTATGGAGCTCTACCCCATGATATTGAGCGGCCCTGTTAAGAAGCTCAATGTACCCAATGTTGTCGTCAGGTGGGGAGGGTCTGGAGGGATACAAATCAGTGTTGTTGCATGTGATTGGGTCTGTCTGATAATCGTCCCAAGGGTCAGTATCCTGTAACCTATCCTGATCCTCATCCCCATCGCCATCCTCTTCATCCTGTGGGTCAGGTGAAAGTGGTGGTGGTGAATTTGCTGGTGAAATGAGCAAGTTGGGATCAGTGGAAAAAGGAAGTGGAATATAAGGGGGAGAAGGGTTAGTACCCACACTCTTCCTTTTGAGGGGAATGTGATAGTCCTCTAATAGGTCAATCTTCCGTTTATTTGGAAGAGTGGCATGAATGAACAAGTTACTTACCTTCGGTAACGATATATCTGTAAGAAACATTAGTAGTGATAGATTCCTTACAGTAGAATATCCCCAGGCGCCTGACTGGATCCGGAAAGTTTTCGTCAGCAGTACCCCTGCGCGTCGGTAGGTGGCGTCGTGCGGCTCCGCGTCCGTCGTTGGCGTCGTGGTCGCCGAGATGACGTCGCGGGCGCTACTTAGACGCCGCCCACGCGCGCTGTCAGTTCTGTACACGACTTTCCGCGCCAGGAACGCAGAGCCATGCAAGATACTGACCACTGGTGCATTGAAACTAGGGCCCTGAAAGGGATGACCTTAACCCTAGAAATCAGTTCGCAGAACGGGGAGGATGGGTGGGGCGGTAAGGAATCTATCACTACGAATGTTTCTTACAGATATATCGTTACCGAAGGTAAGTAACTTGTTCATCTGAAAGAAACACACAGTGATAGATTCCTTACCTTAGAATAGATACCCCAGCAATACCAACCCCGGTGGTGGGTCTGCGAACTAAGATCACAACAGAAAGTCACGGAGAACAGAACGGCCAAAGAAGCCGTCTCTCCGGACTTGGCTGTCCAGGCAATAATGCTTGGTAAACGTGTGCAGCGAGGCCCACGTGGCTGCCTGACAGATGTCTTGCAGGGGGACACCACGTCCCAATGCAGTAGTGGCTGCAGTAGCTCTGGTGGAATGAGCACGCAGCCCCACCGGAGGTTCTTTTTTAGCCAAAGAGTAACAGGCTTTGATGCACAAGACAACCCAGCGGGAGATAGTTCTCTTGTGTACCGCCCGACCTTTCTTGGTGCCAACGTAGCCAACAAAGAGCTGGTCATCCACCCGGAACTGCTGTGTGCCGTTGAGATAAAATGAGAGCGCACCTTTTGGGGCCAGACGGTGGAGCCTCTCTTCCTCTCTGGAAGGAGGCGGAAAGAAGGTGGGCAAGGTAATAGTCTGCCCAATGTGAAAGGCCGTAACCACTTTTGGCAAAAAGGAAGGACGGGGCCTGAGCACAACCTTGTCCGGATGGACTGAAAGGAAAGGAGGCTTACAAGAAAGAGCCTGGAGCTCACTCACCCGCCTAGCGGAGGTGATGGCCACCAGGAAGGCAGTCTTCAATGTCAAGAGACGAAGAGGACAGTTGTGAAGAGGCTCAAAGGGAGCGCACATCAAGTATGTAAGAACCAGATTCAAGTCCCACTGAGGCATCACGAAAGGAATAGGAGGAAAAAGGTGTGTAATGCCTTTGAGAAATCTATTTACAACAGGGGACTTGAAAAGAGAGGGCTGATCAGGTAGCCTGAGAAAGTCAGAAATTGCAGAAAGGTAGCCCTTGATAGTGCCCAGAGCAGAGCCCTGCTGGGCCAAAGAAAGAAGGAACAGTAGTACTTCAGAAAGAGGGGCAGAAAGGGGATCCACAGCCTTTGCTGTGCACAAATTTGTTCCACCTGCAGGCGTATACCACTTTAGTAGAGGGACGCCTGGCTGCCAGAATAACGTCACAAACTTCAGGAGGCAAGTCGAAAGGAATCAACTGCTGCCGCTCAATCTCCACGCAAAGAAGTGGAGGCTGGACAGGTTCGGGTGGAGGACCGTCCCCTGCTGCTGTGACAGAAGATCCTCCCGAAGAGGCAGTCTGATCGGAGGATCGATGCTCATACTGAGTAGCTCGGGATACCATACTCTTCGAGCCCAGTCCGGAGCCACAAGAATGACTTGGGCCCGGTCGCGCCTGATCTTCTTCAGCACTCTGGGCAGAAGTGGTATAGGCGGAAAGGCGTACAACAGACCGCAACTCCACTCACGATGAAAAGTGTCGCCGAGCGAGTGCCGCCTTGGAGATTCCAACGTGCAGAACTGATGACATTGCGCGTTCTCTTCGGTGGCGAACAGATCTAACCAAGGCTCTCCCCACTGCTGAAAGAGACCTTGCACCACCTACGAGTGAAGACGCCATTCGTGATCGAGCATGCACCTGCGGCTGAGTTCGTCCGCCCTGGCATTCAGAGAACCTGCCAGGTGTTGAACCACCAGGGACATGCCCTGATGTTCCAGCCATGTCCAGAGACGCAGAGCCTCCTGACAGAGGGTCCACAACCCCACCCCGCCTTGTTTGTTGCAGCACCACATGTCGGTGGTGTTGTCTGTGAACACCTGCACTACTCTCCCCTTGACAGAGGGAAGGAATGCCTTCAGTGCAAGCCGGATCGCCCGCAGCTCCGGAAGGTTGATGTGGAGCCGGGACTCCGCCGGAGACCAGAGGCCTCTGATCTCCGCCTCTCCCATGTGGCCGCCCCATCCCAGGAGGGACCCATCCGTCACCACTGTAAACTCCGGTTGGGGAAGGGAGAGGGATCTGCCGTCGACCCAATGCCGGTTCGTGAGCCACCACTGCAACTGTCGTGCAGTGCCCTCCGAAATCTGGACGTGATCGGACAGGTTCCCCTGATGCTGCGCCCACTGGAACTTCAGGTCCCACTGCAGAGCCCGCATATGCCATCTGGCATGATTGACCAGCAGGATGCAGGAGGCTATGAGGCCCAGCAGCCTCAGAGTCACTCTGACCGAAACCCGGGACAAGGGCTGAAAGATGGGAATCAGACCCCGAATATCCCGGACTTGCTGCTCGGGAGGATAGACCCGAAACTGCGCTATGTCCAGAACCGCTCCGATAAAGAGGAGCTTCTGAGAGGGGATCAGGTGCGACTTCGGCACGTTGATGGAGAACCCCAGCAAGTGCAGGAGGTCGGCCGTAGTCTGGAGGTGGGAGACGACTGCCTGGGGCGAGCCCGCCTTCAACAACCAGTCGTCGAGATAGGGGGAAGACTGAAACCCCTGATCTGCGCAGATGAGCTGCGACCACCGCCATCACCTTGGTGAACACCAGAGGGGCGCTGGTAAGGCCAAAGGGGAGCACGGTGAACTGAAAGTGCTTGTGGCCTACCGTGACCCGCAGGTAACGCCGGTGGGCTCGCAGGACGGGGATGTGGAAATAGGCGTGATGCAAGTCCAGCGCCACCATCCAGTCTTGTGGGTCCAGGGCAGACAAGACCTGAGCTAGAGTGAGCATCTTGAACTTCTCTTTGCGGAGGAAGCGATTGACGTTCCGAAGGTCTAAGATAGGACGCAGGCCTTTGTCCTTCTTGGGCACCACAAAGTAGTGGGAATAGCAACCACGACCTACTTCTGGCGTCGGAACGCGCTCGATGGCCCCCTTGGCCAAGAGGGCCGCAACTTCCTGCTGAAGAAGTACCAAGTGATCCCCCGACATGCGGTGGTACTGAGGTGGCATGGCTGGAGGGGTAGTCTCGAAGGGGAGGGAGTAGCCCCTCCGGACTATCTCTAAAACCCACCTGTCTGAAGTGATGGTGCGCCAGTGGGGGAGGTGATGGCGAACCCTGCCGCCCACTGGCGTTTGATGGGCCTGAAAGTTCGGACTAAGAAGGTTTGGAGGCAGTGGTGGCCGGGGTGGTGGTGGACTGACCCGCCCGCTGGCCCCTTGGTCCGGTACGGCAGAACCCGCGGCCGCGCTGGGATGATTGCTGCGCCGGCCTGTGGCTCTGTTGAGAACGCTGCGGGGCGCCCCTTCCTGTGCCACGAAAGGAGTGAAAAGCGGAAGGCGGAGGAGGGCGGACTGCTGAGAGTCCCAAGGACTTGGCCGTAGCCCGTGAGTCCTTAAACCTCTCCAACGCGCTGTCCGCTTTGTCGCCGAAAAGGCGACGGCCATCAAAGGGCATGTCCATAAGGGTGTTTTGGACATCCCCCGAAAATTCAGTGGTCCTCTCCCAGGCGTGACGGTGAACCGCCACCGTCGTTGCAATCAATCTGCCCAGTGAGTCGGCGGTGTCTAGGCCACAACGAATCATGAACTTTGCTGCGTCTCTCCCCTCTGCAACAGCCTGGGAGAGAGCAGGCCGGGCCTCCTCCGGACACTGGGGCAGCACGTTCGCCACCGTATCCCACAGAGAGTGGGAATAACGGCCCAAGAGGCATGCGGTGTTCACGGACCGCAGCGCAGAGCTGGTGGAAGAAAAAATCTTCTTCCCAAACTGATCCAGCTTCTTGGATTCCCTATCCGGTGGTGCGGATGGGAAGGCGGTTGGGGAAGCAGAGGCTTGGGACAACCAAGCTCTCGGGGTGGGGTGTTGGGAGAGGAAAATGGGGTCACCCGGAGCCGGGCGATGGGCCACGTTCCTATCCACAGGAGCCCCTGTGGTAGGCCTGGACCAAGTGCCCAAAAGAACGTCAGAAAGGGCTTCATTGAAAGGAAGCAGCCGCTCCGCAGAAGTAGCTGCTGGCTGAAGCACCTCTGTCTGGAGGTTAGTCCTGACGGCCACAGTAGGGAGCTCGAGGTGTAGGGCCTCGGCCGCCCTACGCAACACCACATCATAACTAGCACCCTCCTCCGTAGCCACGGTAGGAGGAGACAGCATGCCAAGGTCTGGTGAGGTATCCAGACCACTGGCGTCCCCCAATTCCTCAGCCCAGTCCTGTTCAGACTCGCAGGCTGCAGCGAGAGGGTCCTCCCCTTGCTCCTCAGGCTGTTCAACAGGTCTTAAATAAGGAGCAGGGACATGGGGATAAAAATCCCCAAGCAACGTCGAGAACGGCATCGATCGACGCCGGCTCGACACCGCGTCCACTTCGGGGCTGAAACTGAGGTCGACGTCGTCCCGAGGAGCGGGCGGCGTCAGAACTGGTGCCGGTGGAGTCGACGTCGGTGGAGGCGTAACAAGGTCAACCGGCGTCGACCGGGATCCAGGCCTGGATCCAAGGGTGTCCTGCGGTGCTGTGGCCGGAGCCGACAGCGACGCCGGGGCCGGAGCCGCCGGCGAGAAAACGCGAGGACACCCATGTGGGACCGTGGGGCCCGAAGGCACACCGGCGGGACCCGACGGCCCAAAGAGGCGAGCCATGGCCGACAGGAACTCCTGTATTTGGGCCGGAGTCGCCGACAACCCCGGGAAGGGCGGGTAGTCGGGCGGCGACTGCATAGGCTCCGCCAGAGCCGCGGCGGTGGCACCACCCACACCCTCAGCCGCGTCACCGACGAGGGGAAGTCGAAGAACGATGGCGTTTCTTCGACTTCTTGTGCTTCGTCTTACCTGACCCCGAGTGCGAAGACTTGGATCCCGAAGACCGATGAGGATGACTCCGCGCACAGTCCCTCGACCTCCCTCTGGACCGGGACTTCGAATGGCGCAGAGCCGACTGCCGGGCTTCCAGCAACTTTCGGGACCGCTCCCCCAAAGTCTTCGGCGCCATGGCCCGGCAGTCGGAGCCCGACTTGGGGTCGTGGTTGCGCCCCAGGCAGAAAAGACACACGGTGCAGGTCCGTCACCGACATCATGCGGTGACAATCCCCGCAGGACTTGAAACCGGGCATCCTACTGCACCAGGAGTCGATGACTCGAAGAAAAATAGAGGCAAAAAGCCTCAAATAAGTCAGTCAAAAATTGCTCTTCCCGGATATGCGCTTACTGGCGCGGAAAAAGAAAGAACTGACATCAGCGCGCGTGGGCGGCGTCTAAGTAGCGCCCGCGACGTCATCTCGGCGACCACGCCGCCAAAGACGGACGCGGAGCCGCACGACGCCACCTACCGACGCGCAGGGGTACTGCTGACGAAAACTTTCTGGATCCAGTCTCACGCCTGGGGATATTCTAAGGTAAGGAATCTATCACTATGTGTTTCTTTCAGCTATGTCCTGTTTCAGGGTTGATCACCAGTTTTTTCTGTTTTGGATACGAAGGATACGAAGGCGGGGCATCGGTCCGAGGCTCTTTAGAGGGAGAGTCTTTTCCTTTATGAGCCGGTTTCGTTGTCGAAGGTTTTCGGCTCTGAGCCTTTGGGACTCGAAGGTTTCGGCTCCGTGCCTTTCGGTGTCGAAGATTTGGACTTCTGCTTCAGCGCAGAAGGTGTTGGTTCGGCGCCAGAGTGGGGCCGGCTCGAGCCCGAGCCGGAAGGCTTCTCTTTCCGGAGCCCCCCCCCCATCCTGCAAGCCAGCCGAGGGTCCGGGGGTCTATCGGGGCCCGGGGAGGCTCTCCCCGGCCTGGCTAGGGTTCAGAAGCTGGGACCGGGCCCGGGGCTGGAGCTCCGTCCGGCGGGCCCCGGGTGCCCCCCGTCCTGCAAGCCAGCCGAGGGTCTGGGCGCTGGGGACGGGGGTCCATCGGGTGCCGGGGAGGCTCTCCCCGGCCTGGTTAGGGTTCGGAAGCTGGGACCGGGCCTGGGGCTTGAGCTCCGTCTGGCGGGCCCTGGGGTGCGGGAGCCCCTCGTCCTGCAAGCCAGCCGAGGGTCCGGGCGCTGGGGACGGGGGTCCATCGGGGCACGGGGAGTCTCTCCCCGGCCTGGCTAGGGTTCGGAAGCTGGGACCGGGCCCGGGGCTTGAGCTCCGTCCGGCGGGCCCCGGGAGCCCCCTGGTCCTGCAAGCCATCCGAGGGTCCGGGTGCTGGGGACGGGGGTCCATCGGGGCCAGGGCAGGCTCACTCGACCTGGCTGGGTTCAGAAGCAGGGACGGGGGCGGGGGTGGCTGGCTAACTCCGCTCCGCCAGCGGAGCGGAGTTCTCTGCCCACCCCTACAATCATACTGAGCAAGCCAGATAAAGAAAATGTAGAAAAGAGGCAAGACTGCAGGCATTCCACTGCAATGATCGAAGGTTCTAATCTCCTCCCAGCCAAACCAACAAGCTCCAGCACTCCTGCAATTCAGGAAGAATAATCAAGTCCCTCATCTTTAAGCAACAACAATGATGTGTACCCTACTGGAGGAAGGTCCCAGCTGAAAATTTAACACTGCCCTTAATGCATCAGCTTCCCCCCTTTTTTCTTTATTTTTTAAAATCTTTTTTATTACATTTTTCGTATACATACATTGCATATTACAGTCATATGCAAAGAATGCGTGATGCATGTGATATACAGCAATCACAACGAGGAGCTTTGGTGCAAAACACAGAAGAGACAGAATATTATATACAAAAAGGAGGAATGATAAAAAAGAGGAGAACAAATAGAGGGGTTCTTTCCAAGCAGGGAGCATCACAAGTGCAGTCCACGCCATTATTCAACATGTGAGAAGGATCAAAATGCACCATTACAGAGAAACAGTTAGGATGCGGAATGCAAAAACCATTACCATATTGGGTGGGGGGCGCATTCAGGGGAGGGTCCAGACAACAGAACAGAGACTGGTGAGTTGCCGCAGTCACTGGAGACGTGGACGATCTCTCGGGTGGTGTATCAGTAGGAGCTAAGTATGCTTGAAAGTCAGTCAGGATGACATCTAGGCCCGCACGGAAAGCTCCTAAGCGGAGACCGCAGGTGGCGCTGACGATCTCCACGCACAGATAATTAAACGCTTGGGAAGGAGTAAATCCCAGGTCTATAAACCTTGTGGTGACCCTATGCTTCTTATCTTTGCAAGTGAAGCCCAGTAAACAGACCTCCCAAGTATGGGGCAGGGGTCTCTCCGTGCAGTCTGCTAACCGAGAGGTCACGCCTAGCCAGTACTGGTGAAGGGAGGGACAGTTCCATAGCATGTGTACGAGGCCAGCGTCAGGAAGAGAGCAGCGGGGGGCAGGCAGCGTCAGTGTGGTGATAGTATCAGTTTATCTTTTCAGGAGTAAGGTAGGCCCTATGGAGTATGTAGTGTTGAATAAGGCGGAAACGTGCGTTGCACAGTACAAGAGCAGAATTTTCCACTATGGCCCTCCACTCTGTCTCTGTCTGTGTGCAGGGGCGGCCTAGATCCGTTTCCCAGCTGCAACGTAGCGGGGTCAGCGGATCGGCAGCGTGTGTGTGCAGTGAAACAACAAACTACCATGTCAGACGGCAGCCTGTGTCCATGACGTGAAGGTATTGGACGTTGAGATGCATTGGGTGTTCCTGTTGCATGCCACCCCAACATGCTGCAAGTGCCCTGATCATGGAGTAATGGAGGAGGAAGTGGCCAGGTGGAAGTCCCTCGTTTGTTATTAGGAATTTGAATGCTGTGAGTGGGACATCTCAGTAAAGATCCCCCCCCCCGACCCCCCCGAGTGTGCAAGCCTATTTTGTGCAAGGTGCCAAGTTTCCTCGCAGAGGTGATCTGATCTCCCCTAGGGGTGCCCAGGAGCGAAAGCGCAGGGGCATATAGCTGGGTAGCTTTGGTAATTAGAAGACTACGTTTAAAACACGGGTGTGCTCCACACAGTAGTGCAGGAGACTGGGTCGGCCGTCTGGTGAAGGGGTGGAATGAATGCAAAATGTGGGACTGATTCCAGGCTGCAGTGCTGTGGCCGTGGCCGATAACTGAAGTCCTGCCACCCACTGGGCCAGCCACTGTAGTAATGTTCAAAGTTGGGGACTGCTAGCCCAACTATGCATCAACTTCCTTTAACCTATTTACTACTCACCACCGTTACCTTTGCACAGTGCCCTAATGGTCAGTAGGCATGTTTATACTTTACCTGTCCCAATACATACGTAACATGGTTAAAGTATCTGAGACGCGGTCTGTGTTTTTTTGAGTGTGGACAATGCCTGGGATAACATTCCCAGGTTCTGTCTCCAAGTCTATATCCTCAGCTTTCCAGGCCTAAATATCGCAATCAGGTGGCCCATTTAGGATGTTGCCCTTGTCATTTAGGAGAGGTGACCCCCTAACGGTGCTGGATGAATAACGTATATCTGCGTGTGGTAGCAGATTTGTGTCTCTTCTATGGCTCTGCAGCATAAAGCAGTGACTTATCCTGGAGTTCTAGACATTATAGTTCTAGGTGACAACGTTGAGTGGGAACTCACTGACTAAGGATCTCTTATCAAGGCGCAGTCAAAGCTCTCAAATTCGAAGACCTTCATGTGGAACATAAGCAATGATGGTGCCTTTTTCTCAAGGATCCCTCAAGGTAGGAGAGGTGAGCCGACGGAGGAGGAGGCACTCTCTTGCAGGGATAGGAATAAGCAAGAAGTGTCCTCATTGTGTGGGCCCGATTAGCCAGCCAAAGTTGCCAGCAGTAAAATCCTTAAAGGGAAAATGCCAAATTCAAATTCTTCTGTAAGTATGATAAAGCGTATCTGGCTATTTAGGTGAAGGAACTAAACATCCTATTTTTACCCCAGTTGCTGTTGTTTGCTGATAATTACTTTATCATCCAAGGAGATTGGAAACAAAAAAAAAAACACTCAAAATGCTATATTTCATGAATATCAATGGGTTTTAAAATATTTTTGGGAAAGAGTTTTCTCTGTAAAAAATGCTTCCTAGAATCCCATAAACAAGTGAAGATATTCTAATAGCACATGTAAATCATGATGGTGTAAATGAATGTTAGCAAGTGGAGTACCATCAGTCATTTTCAATGTTGTAGACAGCCAAGAATTGCCAAACCAGAAGTACTTCAACGTATATTTTATTAATTACCATACTCACGTTAATTCTTTTTTAACCTCTTCATAGTCCGCCTGACCTTTCAGCTTTTCTTCCAATTGCTGCAAAAAACAAAAATGCACAAGATGACGAAAAAAAAACCTTCTTTCACTGAAGACATATCACACCTATTCTCGTTAAACGGGAGCACTGCAATAGACTTATATTAACTGTTACACTTGAAGATATCCACATATTTGACCTCCATTAATCATACTTCCACAGGATGCTCCTTGATTTTGCCTCAGTAACCAGAAAAAATGTGTGTGTGTGGTGGGTCCCATATATTCTGGGAACACACATCAAATCTACAGTGTGACCGGTGTAAGGGTGGTCTTAAGGCACTCAAAGCAACAGTATATAAACAAAGAACTTGTAAGATCCAACGTAGACTACTCTAGCATCATTAAGGTTTTCCTACATTTAAATGAAATTCACACCTCACACATTCCCCAAGGGCAAGAACAGTAGAACAAGTTAATTACCTTTGGTGACCCTCTTTCTGGTAGATACTTTACCTAATCACAAATTCCTTAGCTTTGGAATACACCCAGGCGCCAGACTGGATCCAGAGAAAGTTTCCAGCAATGCTCCCATGTGCCACTAGATGGCGCCGCGTAACTCCAGGGTGACGGTACCACCTGGTAAGTAACAGAGCGGACCGCATATAAGCTCTGCTTATTCTTTATATTATTTTAAGCGCCTTCAATCTTTCTCCTTCAATGCACTCAGAGCATATTACGAATTGTCAAATACAGCGTGCTGATTCCTAGCTTGAGTCCTTATTAAGATGTTCAGGAGTTCAGTGCACAGAGCGGAGTGGTGTGAGGAATCTGTGGTTAAACGGAGCATCCACAAGAAAGAGCCTTACTGAAGTAACTTGCTCTTCAGATGGACACTCAAAAGCATTAAATTGCAGCTGCTCAATCTCTGAGCGTGTAGGTTGTGGGGGCTGGGGTGTACGATCGTGCGCTCTTGATGAAACGGGACGTTCTCCAGCAGTGGTAGCCAGATTAGAGAGCAAACGCTCACAAGTTCCGGGTCCGTCCCATCATTTTGTGGCCCAGTGCAGGACTACCAGGATGAGCTGGGCCCGATGCATCCTGGTTTTCCTCAGATGCCGAGGTAGTTGTGGGAATGCATAGGAGCCCTGTGTCTCGTTCCAGACAAAATGGGTCTAGTGCTTTGCAGGGATCTCAAACATGGAAAGGTTTCGTCACGGTGTGTTCATGGCAGAGGAGAAATGGAGGTCACAGAATACCCTATTGGACGAAGACATTCTGCACCGTGTCGGAAGGAGGACCAGAAGTTGTTTGTTATGCTCATCTGCTATGGAATTCAGAGACCCCACCTGATGGTTGGTTACCAGAAAGATGTTCCTACAGTCCTCCTAACACAGGGTCCAAGACCACACTCCAACGTTTGCTGCAATGCCACATCGTGGTTACGTTGTCCGAGAGGACCTGCACCAGCCTTCATTTGATGGCAGCGAGTAAGGCTTTTAGAGCTAGACAGATTACCCTAAGTGCCAGAAGGTTTAGGGGAAGCAAGCTCTCACCTGGAGACCATAGGCTTCTGATCTCGACCTCTCCCGTGTGAATCCCCCAAACCAGCTCAGATGTGTCGGTCACAACTGTGAAATCTTGCTGCAGGTGGGAGATGGTACAATATGGGATGGTCCCAGTGAAGGATTATTCAGAGACAACAAAACATTAAAGGAATGAGAAACATAATAAGACAAAACGTTGTATAATTGGAAGTCCAATGTTATTTAATCACACTGAACGCTACATTAACTACAAATTGTTGTATCAAACCAATGCCAAAAACAAGTGCCCCAGCAATGGGGGAAAAAAGAAAAGGGGGGTGTGATATAGAGGGTTTAGTGATTTGAGTGAGGATAAGGGGGTTTATAGTGAGAATATAGTGCAAATTACATGTTTCTTTACATGAAAAAAAGGCTCATCCTTAAGCCACATGAATAAAAACAACATCCAAAGAATCGCGTAGCCATGATTGTAATCAGTAACACAGTGAAGAATCGCTGTTGAACAAACTGGCGAACATTATAAATGTCGACGTTTCGACCCCTAAAAGAAGTAGGCTCCTTAATTCCTTACGGGGGGTCTTCCTCAGGACAATGATGAAAGGGAGAACGGGGCACCATAGGCCATCCCGAACCGGGGATGGAACTTGTTGGGCGCGCAGGCTCCAAAAAGGGCAAAGAGCGAAAGTCAGGCACTCAAAAAGGATGAATATCGAGTCCGTCCCTCACAAAGACTGATCGGACCGAGCCAAACTAATTAGGCCTTTGAATTTAGTAAGCCAAGGTGAATTAATCTTCGGGATTCCTGGGGCACAGTGAAAGGCCGCTCGGTCAACAATCGCTATTCAGGAAAACGTCCGCTTCTGGTGAGAGGTGGGAGATGGGCCTGCCGCAGGTCAGACTGCTGCTACTCAACCACCATCATAGATCCTAAGCTGTCTCCTGTAAGACCTGAATGAAGCCGGAGAGGTGGCCGGGATACTGGTTCCACTGATTTTTGAGGTTCTATTGCAAGGCTCACATGTGCAAACTGGCACTCAGAATAAGAAGGATGAGCAAACCCAGGACACACAGCAGCCTTAGAACCATCCATGTGGAGGCCCTAGATTGAGCCTGAAACATCAGGATCATATCCTGAATGGTCTGAACTCACTGTGGCAGTGGAAAGGTCTTGAAAGTCAACATGTCCAAGGTAGCCTCAATGAAGGGAAATTCTCTGCGTGGGGCTCAGGAGGACTTCGCCTCGTTGTTGGTAAACCCCACAAAATCAGGAGGTCAGCCACTGTCTGGTGGTGGTCTGCGACTGGCTGCATAAAGTCTGTATTTAGCAACCAGCCATCGAGGTATGGGTATACATGTGTCCTGGACCTCAACAGATGAGCTGCAAGCACTGCAACTACTTTCATGCACACTGAGGGGCTGAGCTAAAACTGAAGGGCAGCACAGCAAACTGGAAGTGTTCTGACCTCATCGCAAAACATAGCTGATGCCTGTGGGACTTCAAGACGGGTATATGAAAATATGCATTCTTCTAGTCTAGGGACACCATCCAGTGTCCTAGATCCAAAGTGGACAGAAACAGACCGTGAGCATTTTGAGTTCCTCGCTCCTTGAGAAGACAATAAAGGGTTGAGGTCTCAGCCCTCCTTTGGCACAAGAAAGTAGCATGTGTAGCGAGTCAGCATCCGCTCAATGACACCTTTGGACACGAGAAGCATGGACTTCGTACATCAAAGATTGTGGAGTGATCTTCCTAAGTAAGCTCAGATGTGGGAGGATGATAGGGCGAGGAAGAGCTGAAAGCAAGAGCGCAACCACTTGCAAGACAAATCTGTATGATGTAATTATGTCCAGCCAGGGAGGAAATATTGTATTCTACCAACTAATGACTGGTCCTGAGACTGTGTACAAACTTTAGCAGCTTGGATGCCACTGAAGCAGGGTAGGAAGAGTTGGAAGATTGCTTTCTCAGCTGATGCGAGCGGCCTAGTCTGCTGCCACATCGTCTGCCTTGAATGGATGGGAACTGTTTCTGTAGCACAGGCTGGAGAGCTGGCATTGTCTGAATTTTTGGTACCATTGGTGAAACTGCTTGCCAGTAGACAAGAGTTTCAAAGATCG
Source organism: Calotriton arnoldi (assembly GCA_963921515.1). NCBI lineage: Eukaryota > Metazoa > Chordata > Amphibia > Caudata > Salamandridae > Calotriton > Calotriton arnoldi. Next base: position 3,090,558 of record CAWUFW010000484.1, on the reverse strand, counting down.
TGCTGTGGAGTAGCTATTCTTAAATTGTTCTAGCGCCGAATCAGTGGCGCTAGACTTTACTGTTTGGGACAACAAGGTTCTGAGGTTGTGCGGGACAGCTAGCAAGATCTCACTGACCATATCACAAAAACAGTTGCCATACCTACCCAAAAGGCATACAGCAATGAGAGACCTCAAGGCTAAGTAGGCTAAAGAAAGCATTTTCTTGCCCAGCTTAGCATTTTTTGAGCATTTCCAACTGGGAAGTTGATCATGACCTTGTCTTATATTCTAAGACTTAGACCTTCGCCTCCTGTGATCGCATCGTCTTTGGGCGCATTAGAGCACACTTGCGCACAACTTAAGAGTCGTGACCAGAGTCCAAGCACCATACACACAAGTCATGTGGGTTCTTGACAGACATTCGCCTCCTGCATTCTCGGCACACAATGAATCCTGTTACTGGTGGCAACATTTTCTTCAGTGCACTGTCAAATAAGAATTTTGAAGCGAAGTTCTAGCTCTGTGTCAAAGGGTGCAGAAAGAAAGACACTGACCAACATGCACAGGGGTGGTGCTTACATGCGGCTCCTCTGTCACAGCGAGCCACACAGCACCAGACACAGTGCCACCTACTTGTGCGCAGGAGCCTTTATGCCTGTGACTCCAGGAAGATGGCCCCCACCGGCGCCGAAGCTGTCGACACCGTTGCATTTTCCAGAGGGTCAAGCCCCTTTTGATGGTTCATCTCCGGCGCTGCATGGATCCGAACCGCCGCCGGTACGACCTCAACCAACTTCAAACCCTGTTCCTTTGGATCTCCTACGACGCTGGTTCTGAAGTCACCGGCACCGTGTCTGGCGGAAAAAAGAGAAGTGACGTCAGCACGCCGACGAGGTCTTGTTATGGCCCCGATGACGTCACGCAGTCGCGTGTGGAGCAGTTACTTTGTGACATCCTCGTCGACTTGGGAGAGCTGAGGAGAAAAATTTCTGTGGAATGCTGTGCATTGGGGTAATTCAAAAGGTGAGAAATCTACAGGCAGATGTATCCATCAGAACGTCTGTTATTATCATTTTATTTTTCCTTTTACACTGCTCCGAGAGCAGTGGGGCGACGCTCCTCCGCCTTAGCAGAGGAGCCGCCACTGGTGAAGGTGTGAAGGAACACCAATATATAAAGCTGCAGTGCATTCCATCCCTGTGGTTAAATGCACTGTTACATTACCACAGACATGAAGACCAGTTTTATTATAACAAAAGGTAGACACCACTGCTGGCAAGCTAGTGAATCCTTGTTTTGATAAGAGTTACTCACTTTAAGAATGACCAAAAGAAACAAAAAGCTTATTAGTTCTTCTGAAAGTTTTCATTCTGTCAATGTGGAATTTGAGAGACCATCATATGTTGAAAGAAACAAAAACCCTTTCTTCCGCATTCATTACGTTGTAAAAGAATGTCTTTAGCACTGCCTGTACAATGAGATGGAAATCTGGCACAACCATCAGTATAAATGTTGGATTGGCATGTAGTATCTAGGACCTTGCAAAATTTCATAAGTGCTTCTTTAATCATAAAGACTTGCATTTGACTTACCCTCTGGACAGATGTTAAAGCTGGCAAAGTAACTGCTTTCCAAGAAAGAGATTAAATATCCGCCCTGCAAATAGGTTTAAATGAACTTTTCATCTCTCTATTTAGAATGGTCTGAGTTCCAATTTGGTCTCCAGAAGTTTAACAGGCAAAAATGTTCTAAAGAGCATCAAAAGCTTCTCTATGACGTGTCTTTCATTCTTCAGATTCGTAAAATGGCTGATAATATATACTTCAAATAGAACCTTGGCTGATCTAAATGTCGTAAATATAGCAAGATTTGATGTGGTTTATTTGCTATTGAAAGCAGCATTTTAGTTAGACACCATAAATATAACCTCTTACACTTAGCTTGTAAGTCTTGGTCATTGAAGCTGCCCTTGCTTGCATTAAGATGTGATGACATTCAGGTGGAATATCTGGACAGAAGAACTCCAGGTGTTTAGGAGTCATGATAATAGCCTGAGTGATGCTGAGTTGTGATGCAGACTTCCCTGCGAGTTCCTTGATAGAAAATCAATGCGCAGGTAAATGAAGGAGGTCTGTGAATCAATGCTTGCCGGGCCAAGCCAGTGTTTTTAGAATCGTGTAACAGTGCTCTTTCGAGTTTGCTAATCACCCAAGGGAAGAGGAAAGGGGTAAGCAAAGGTCTTGATCATGATAGTGAAATGGCATTCCCCCAGACCTTATTCCCAGTTACTTTGGGAAAGTATCAGCATTTCCTCTTGCTCTAATTCACAACTAGATCCAGATTTGGTTGACCCTAACTACGAATTGTAGTAGGGAAGGATGTTATCCTCCTGTGACTCAACATCCACTGTATGTCCCCATAATCTTTGTCGGGAATGGCTAGAGCTTTGGAGTCAGACCTGAAGAGTTTCTCCATGCAGCAAATCTCTGGAGTCCAAGGAGATGCTATGCCAAATGTTCATCATCAAAACTGGCCCAAATATTTTCTTTTGCCGCTGGGATAATGTATGATGATTGAGGGTTTTGACAATGGCAAAATTGGCACCAAACCCATGGATGTGAGTGCCTTAAGGTCACAGGCTTCGTTCGTAGCTGCACTAAGGCCGGAGTCTGTGGGGGTGCTGGCGGGTCAAAACTACCAGAATCAACAAGCCCAAAGGTGCAGGTTCCACCCTTGTGGAGTGGTTTAGATGGTAACAGAGAGGTCTAAAAATATCCAGCATGGCAGCCGGCTTGCTTCGTCCAGGAGCAGGACCATTTAGATGAGAAAGATGATGGTTTCTCCTTCCTATGGTGCTTTGCATTTTTCTTTTTGGAGTGGGACGATCTTTCAGCAACCTATTTCCTATCATGGATCTACCTGAAGCGTAATGCTTCAATAGCTTGGCCTTCCGCTCTCCGACACCCTTTTAGTGCATCAATGAACAGGTGTCCAGGACAAGGGTTTCATGCCAGGAGCAAAGACACCACATTCAGCTATTGTGTGGAACTGACAAAGACATCTTCTTGGAGCTTCTGAGACCGTGTTTAACCCTGAAAGTTTAGGGGGAGACATTTGCCTTAGTGGCTGTAGAAAGCTGAAACAATGAGAAAAGATCTAGCTAGTCATCGATGAGGTGCAGAAAAATAGGAACAGATGACATCATGTTGGCTGTCACCCCAAATAACTTGATGTCTTTCAAATTCTGGCCAGGCAGATTGGCAGTTGAGGGTGCATTGGTGTCACCTAGCAGTGCTGGACAGCTATTACTGTAGGAAAAGTTTCCAGATTCAGTCTAGCACCTGGAGGATACTCATAAGGAGAGAAATCTGCAAGTAGAAATACCTGTCAGAAACACCTGCTACTGTCCCCATCAGAATTACAGAATATTTCATAGTGAGGGCCTATCATGTCTAACAAACAAATGAAAATTTGAGACAATTTTTTTTTAAATCCTAAATTATCATTGCACATTGCTACAATACCAAAAAAAAAGAGTTATAAGTCTTACAAACTTTAGCCTCTGACCCCAAAAGGACATTTAAAGAACTACCGGTTATTCTAGGAGGGAGACAAAGATTAAATGCGTCTCTATTAAAAGAGGGATAGGTGTGAATGGGGAAAGAGGACTTTGTTAAAAAACATGCAACAAAATAAATAGAAATAAAAAATTATCACAAATCAAGTTAAAATTAAAAACATTTAAGAACACACTAGCTTTTATTTAGTAAATATTGCTCTACAATATCCATTTACTAAATCTGGTGAGCACAGGACAAGAAAAGTGCACAAAAGGCCCTTACCTTAAGGGTGCCATTCTTTGCGTTCAGCTGCTGTTCTAGCTGCGATATCTGGCTCGCTGAACTCTCACGAAGTTTGGTTAAGCTTGCCTGTAGCCTCTGCACATCTTCCACAAGCTGGGCAATTTCACGCTCCTTAGCGGAAAGTTCAACTTCCAAGCCAGAACGGGTCATCACCTCTGAAGATTTCTCCTAAAAAGAAAGGGAAAAAAAATTGTGCTTTTTTGATTACTAATCCTCATTAGAGTAATATGCATGAAATTGTCTTGTCAACATGTGAATTTTTTTATGGCAACGTAAAGTAAGCTGTCTATCACAGTGCAGAGCTTAGAGTTGGGCACCTCAAGCATGTATTCTTTGCTCCCACCAAGTAGAAGTAATCTTCGGTTCTCTGCCTGCAAGACGCAGGCAGGGAGATTCTTATCAGCTCTCATCTGGGCAGAAGCAATGATATCTTCCCTGCCCGTGCTCTGGCAGGTAGGTAACTAGAGTGTCCTAGGAGATGGGTGGCTCACGCCTCCTTCCCCATTCAAAAATGATGAGGGCCCCAGGGATGGGGTCCCTGGGGCCGTAGTTGGCTCGGGGAGAGAGCACCATACCCTTCTCCCCATCTTAAAAAATGGCAGGCCTTTTTCTCAGCACTCCCCGGCTTGATGGATTACCCTAAACATTCCAGAAGCCGCCGAGGTGGATGAGCCTTTTTTTTATGTGGAAAGTTATCAAAGTTATTAGCAAATCAAGAAATCAATTTCCTATGGAAACGTGGTCCTTATTATAACTACTCAGTGGATTAAATATATATATATATATATATATATATATATATATATATATATATATATATGTGTGTGTGCATTACTGTGATTCTAAAAGTTGCATCACAAATACCTTTTACAAACATTATCAGTAACAAGTTCTGTTACAAGAAGAACCTATGGCATAAGCTAGCATCTTACATGTTGATCAACATGTATTATTTATGTGATTCAGTACACAACGTCAAAGATGTATACAAACAATATGTAGACTAAACAGTTAATGACCTCCGTACACAATTCAGGAATCGCAAATCAGCAATAATTAAGAAGAAACGTGACCAGGCATACATTTTAACCTTGAGGATCATTTGCTGTCAGATTTGAAGATTTTCTCTGTGGAACATATCTTAACGGAAGAACTACTGGACTCAAGATAAAATTTATGGATGTAAATCACTGCATCCAGTTGGACTGGTCATCGCTGAAAACACCATCCAATTACTGCATATCTCAAGAGATGTCAGGACGGCATTGATTACACATTCCAAATGGAATCTTCGCTTATGATGCTTTTTGAAAATCCAGCAGTGTCACTTTGCAATCACTGAGCAAACAATCTTGTACTACCTGAGGAAATCGGAAGCCGAAATGCTGTAGATGAAGGAAAATGTTACATACCAAGTAAGCGTCTGTTTGTGGCATGTACTGATGTAGAGTCACATGCTTAGCATAATCCTGCCAACAAGACAACACAGGTGTCCAGTAAGGAGGGTGGGAGTATGCGAATCTACAGCACTACATGCCATGAACAGATGCTTATTGGGTAAGTAACAATTTCTGTTTGAGGAATGTGTGGCTGTAGATACTCATGCTTAGCATACACTGTAAAGCAGTCCTCCTCAAAGTGGTAGTTAACCTGTATGGGTTACAATTGTTAGGAATAATGTACGTACAACTGCTTGACCAACACTGGCTTGTTGACAGGCTAACACATTGTAGGATTCTTTATGTGATAAATCACTTAGGTGATTAGACCATGTAAGGAGTCCAGGGGTTCCCTTATGAGTGGACAGGACTTGCTAGGCAATCCCAAAGTGCTCTGTTAGGGGGTAGTGTGGTCTAGCAGCCTTAGGCTTAACACAGAAGAGTGCAAGAGATTTTCAAACACCCACAATGATCAATAAATGACTTCACAACTCAAGAAGGAGATCCAAACCAGTTTATAAAAATAGCAATTATCTTTATATATGTTCAGGCATCACAAAAAAATCGTTTCAGGTAAGTATGTTTTCAAAGATAAATTCTTGTCACTTTAAAAAGTGGACACAGATCAATTTTCGAGTTCTGCAATGTTATCCTATGGAAGGAAGAACAAGTTCTGCAACAGGTACAGTACATCGACTTACAGGACCAATCTCCCGGAGTTAAGGTGCGTGGTGGGCAAAGTCCAAGGTAGCACCAGCAGCAGAACAATGGCGGCCAGGTGCAGGGAGTAAACCAGTGCCGGGAGCCCAATATGTTTCAATGGGGATCAGTCTCTGTAAAAAAGAGGCTGCTGGTTCTGGCTAAGAAGCCAATCGGGTTAAACCAACGGGGGGGGGGGGGCGTTTCAAAGCTTGTGATGCTTGGGGACGTAGGGACACCTGAGGTCCTCATTTCCGCAGCCCAGGAGCGACGTATGCAGAGGTGTCTTTAGGCGTCGGGTTTCTCTTACTGGGCGCAGTCGTGGTTGAGGGGCCTGCGTGCAGAGACTGCAGGAGACGTCGGGGAGTCCACGAGGGGTTAGACCACGATGGACTCGAGTTCATGAGGGCTGGGGAACATTGTTGGCACTGGTGGCCCACTTCAAATCCGGCCAGAGGCAACGGGTGCAGTGGTGGCTTTGGGTGTCTGGTTTTGGCGGTTCGACAGGCCTCTGAGTCTTCTCCTTTGAGTTCTTTGGAACAGGTCCACTGTTCACAGGAGGTCTTGGTCTTTATTGAAGGCAGGCAGTCCTCCTAGATTTTGGAGGCACTAAGCTGCAGGATGAGTCGTCTTTGGCGCAGGGTGGACAGAGAACGGCAGACAGGGAAGCAGGCATGGGGCCAAGCTAGGTGCTCTCTTCAGTCTTTTGCTTTTGAAGCTCTCCTTGTCCTTCGTAGGTTGTCAGGATCTGCTTCCTGTGGGAAGTGGGCATAACCGTGTCCCAGAATTCGTAAGTATGCCATTACAAAGATGGCTCCTTCTGAAAAATCGTGTCCACCTCACAGTAGCTCACCTTAGGGGTGGTACTAGCCTGGAGGTGGCACGCCCACCTGCCTCGCTAATTTTCCCGCCTGTCCTGCTGCCAAGTGAGCTCTGGACAGGTGGGGGGGAGGAGAGGAGGAGGACCCTCTTCCCGGACCGGCTTTAGTTCTGGGTATCCTGAGAGGAAAAGGCTCTCACCCTATCAGATCAGAACAGCGTCTCGGGTGGCAGGCTGTCAGAAACCAGTCAGCAAGGTCACCAAAGGCTGGTAGGTTTTTAGGGGGCACCTCTAAGATGCCCTCTGAGTACATGTATTGGTAAATCCAACTCTGGCATCAGTGTGGGCTTGCCAACACAAGATACCAAGCATTCCTATATTCAGTGAACTCATCATGTAGCTGGGGAACTCGTTTTCACCAGATTCCATCACATGTTCTAAAATGGCTTCCCTGGTCACTTGTACTGGCAGCAAAAGAACTGACCAGCACAGTGGCATATTTGCTCACGCAGGTATGTCTTAACATGTAGTACTACTGCTGTAGGGGGGACTTACAAGTATCACATGCAGTGATAGGAGACATGGTAAACAGGGCTGTGTGACATGACATGTTTTCACTTTTGTCTGCGCCAAGTCACGCTGCCTGCTGTCTTGCATGTGCTTGGTGAGGGGTCCAATAGGGTGGCACAATTCATGTTGCAGCCCTTAGGGGCCCTCTTTAGTACCTCAGGCCCTAGGTACCACGGTACCATTTACTAGGGACTTACAGAGGGTGCTAAAGGTTTTGCCAAATGGGGGAACAAATGTACATATTTGGGAAAGAGCTCTGGCACTGGGGTCCTTGTTAGAATGGAAGTGTGTTGTCTGTTTTATAAATATGCTACCACTGACGCTAGGTGTAGTCTTATAGATGTGAAGGCTAAACCAGTAGTATATAAATGAAATAAGTAACAGACAATCTCTTGAACCTTAGCTGCTAAAGGATCAATGTGTTTAGAATGACAAATCTTTTCCACTAAGCAGAATAACAGGCACGAGTAGTAGGCCTGTGTACTTCTTTTAGAACATCCATACAAAGTTGTGGTCATTTAAAATAGCCAAACTCTAATTCTTCTGGAGCCAAATTGCAAGGTCGAAGGATCTTGGGTCTGGGTGTCTGACTTCTCCCTGGCTATGCGTGAGAAGGTCCTGCCTGTTTGGAGGAACTATTGAGAGTTCTAGAATTGTGGTGAACCATGGTTGTCGTGCCCATTTGGGAGCCTCTAGAATGAGGGTGAGAGATGTCTGCTGATGTTTGCAAACTACAAAAATAAGCAGTGATAGAGGCGAAAAAGCATAAGCACATATCCCGGACCAACTCATCCATAGTGCATTGCCCCTGGACTCTGGGTGTGGGAACTTAAAGGCAAAGTTTGGCCATTTTGCGTTTTCTGCTGTGGCGAACAGGTCTATTTGTGGTTTACCCCCAACACTGGAAGTAAGGAAGGAGGACTTGCAGGTTGAGTTCCCACTCGTGGACTCTCGCAAGGTGCTCCACTAACAGGTGAATGCTGTACTGGAGGGCCCACCTCCAAATAGTTAGGGCTAGATAAATCAGTTGAGGTAAGCTGGTGCCCCCTTGCTTTTAGAGATAATGCGTGGTAGTCAAGTTGTCTGTTTTGATCAGGACTACCATTCCAATTAGGCGAGGAAGGAAGGCTTTGAGCAGCTAGAAACTCCAGGTGATTAATATGGAGATGTCTCTGGCTGGGTGTCCAACGTCCATAGACAGTTAGATCTTGTGAATGAGCTCCCCATCCTATGAGGGAGGCGTTCGTTGTTATATATGCTTGTCTGTGCAACTGGGTCTAGAAAGGGCCATCCTTGTAAGGGATTGTTGGTGTTCCACCACTGCAGAGAGTGGCAAGCTTGACCGCCAACCAACACCAGATCTTCCAGTTTATCCTCCCCTTGAGTCCATTGGTGTGCTAAGAACACTTCCAACAGACGCATGTTCAGTATGGTATGTGATACTGTAGCTATGCATGAGACCATCCTACCAAGGAGACGCATGACTGTCCTGACTGTAATCTGCTGATAAAGCTGGAACAGGGGTAGGAGAGCCTGGAAAGATTGAATCCTGGCGGTATTGGGATAGGCTCTCAGGTAGGGCTGTATTTGAAGGGGTTTGAGGAGGGATTTGACTGCATTGATCGTAAAGCCTAGTTGCTGAAGTAGGTTTATGGTGGCTTGAGTGTTTTGGAAGCTTTTTTGACGAGTTGCGCTTTTTATGAGCCAGTCGTCTAGATATAGAAATACATGGATGTTTTGCCTGTGCAGGTGAGCAGCTAGTACTGCAAGACATTTGGAGGCAGTGGTAACCCAGAAAGGAAGCACTTTGAATTAGAAATGCTGCCCATTTATTACAAACTTGAGGTATAAGTGATGCGCCGGGTGAATAGGAATGTGGATATAGGCGTCCTTCAGGTCGAGTGTGGCCATGAAGCCGCCATGTTGCAGTAACGGAATGACATCTTGAAGAGAGTATGTGAAAGCGCGTATGTGAGTGTTTAGAGGTCTGCGGTCTAAGATTGGTCTCAAGGACCTATCCTTTTTGGGAATAAGGAAGAAGAGTGAATAGACTTTTGTACCTTGCTGGTATTTTGGCACTGGCTCTATGGCTCCTTTTTTGAGTGCCTAAATTTCTTCCTTGAGCAGCTGTTGATATTTTGATGAGAGTTTGTTTTTGTGAGGTGGAATGTTTGGGGTGTGGAAGTGAGCTCTAGACAAACTAATGTCTAACACCGACTAGTCAGAGGTGATATTCTACCATGCGAGAAAGACCTGTTGAATCAAGCCCCGACAGGTGTTGTGTGATCGGTGGGGATGGTTGGCAAGTCAGGGTTTGGTGGCAGAGGGCTTAGTGAAGCCGCCCTTGCCTCTACCTTTGAAATTATTGCCCTATTGAATTATGATCCTCTGCAGTATCCCCAGGGTGAGTTAGTTTGCGCCTGAAGACGCTGGTAGGAGGTGGAGGTCTCAGGGGAGGTAGTCTTGGATCCTCCACAATAAGAGGGGCGACGAAAGGAACCACACTGCAATTTTGTCTGCAACGCCCCCATGGCCTTGTACGTTTCATTATCTTTCTTTATCTTTTCTAAGAGGGTGTCGACCTGAGGTCCAAATAGGTGTCCTCCATCGAAGGGGAGAGCCAAGAGATGTTGCTGCGCTTCAGGTTTAAAACCTGATACCTTAAGCCAGGTGCCTCTCTGAAGGAGGACACTAGAATTTATGCCTCTAGCTGAAGTGTCAGCAGTATCAAGGGCGACCTGAATTGTGGTATTTGAAATTAGTTTGCTTTCTGCGGCAATACGATGTGCCCACCTCTTATGCTCTTCTGGGAGAAGTTGGAGGAGCTCCCCCTCTCATCCCAGTGGGCCCTGTCGTATCAGGATAGGAGGCCAGTAGTTAGCGATCCTCCAGTGGTTGGCGGACTGGGCAGCTACCCTCTTATCAGCATCAATCTTTTTGCTCTCTTTATCCGGTGAGGGTGCCTCACCCGATGTTTGAGAGTTAGCCCTTTTGACTAACATTTTGTTGACCCTAGGTGTGAAGAATGGACCTAACAGGGTTGTTGAATATATCTGCAAGTATTGTGTTCAGCATTGGCTGGAGGACAGAGTTTCAAATAAGAAATCATTCTTTAAAGACTCAGTGTGAAGTTGGACTTTGTGGAAGGTGGTAGCTCTGCCAACTAGGTCGTGTTAGGTAGTAGTGTCATCTGGGGGAGAGGGCTTAGCACGATACAGATCCGGGTCTATATCTGCAGATTTGTTTTAGAATGTTGTGTGTCGCTGGCACTAGTCCCAGCCACACTAGTGGGGTACGATATTTAACAGGTGAAGTGTACATATGCTGGGTACTAGGAATTTTATGAATTCCTGCAGCTTCTGGAACTTTCTCTCACAGAAATTACCAAAGTTTGAGGTTTGCAAGGCCCTATGGATAAGAGAAACGTCATGTGATCCACAGAAGTCATAACACTGGGTGTCTAGTTTACAGAACGTCAGGGTTTGGTAAGTTTATCTTGGTTACTGCGGAGTTAGGGACCAAATTTCACACCTACACATATTAAGGAAAACAGTGTTGTTTTGCTGGGTGAAATGTGATAGCTCCAGGTCACATATTTTGTGTCACAGGCACTAGGGCCATCAATCAATCAGTCCGGATTTGTAGAGCGCGGCTAATCACCTGATTAGGATCCTGCTGTGATCATTCAAAGAGCCTGATCTTGAGTCCCTTCCTGAATTCAGTGAGAGAGGGCACTGTACGGAGGTGGAGGGGAAGGTTGTTCCAGGCGTTGGTGGCGAAGTAGGAGAAGGAGCGTCCTCCGCTGTAGCTGCAACAGATGCGGGAAATGTGAGCGAGGCAGACGGAGAGCAGGTGTCTAGAGGGTTGGTGGCAGTTCAGTTGGTGGTTGATGAATTCTCGTCCTTGCTCGTGGAGGGCCTTGTAGGTGTGCATCAGTATCTTGAATTGGCATCTTTTCTGGATAGGGAGTCAGTGGAGGTTCCTGAGGTGGGGGGTGATGTGGGTCCGTTTGGAGAGGTTGAGGATGAGTCTGGCAGCCGAGTTCAGTATCGTTTGGAGTCTCTTCAGGAGTTGGGGGGTGATTCCTGCGTAGAGCGTGTTGCTGTTGTTGAGACAGCTGGTGACTAGGGCTTGGATGATGGTTTTTCTGGTGAATGCGAAGGGTGTCGAAGCAAACGGAGGCACACGTGTAGTACTTTTTTTATTGGGAGAATAGTGGAACATTTGTTACCAATTGTTTTTTCTGCATTTGTGGCTTGCAATGGTACGTCAGCGAGCAAGAAAGAATACATTTTGCCCTCTGAATCCCCTGGTACTTTGGACAACCCCAAATGCAGAGGTGTGCAAATAACCACTTCCCCTAAACTCAGTATTTTGTGCACATTTAAAAAACCATAAGCCTTTTTCACTCATTATATTTTATTGTAGAAACTGCAGCATGGTCGGTACAGGATATCATAAGCTGCAGTTCAGTTGTTGGCTATGGATAGCACGTGTTTTTGGAAAACCTACAAACCCTATGTATACTTGCGATCAGATGGGTATGAGGGATCCATCGGAAGTAACGGTACATTGGCTGCAGAAAATTACAGATGAACCCATAGCACATTTTTTCTACATATTTTCATAATTTTTTATTTCAACAATTAGCTTCTTTAGAAAAATGCTCCGGGTTCTACACAAATGACCCATTGCTGAATTTGGATTCCTGTGTACTTTTCAGAAAAATATCGGTTTACAGGATCACCAATGGTATCCCACCTGTTTCCACAACTAACTGAAAGTAGCGTGAAAGCAGAACATTTAAGAAAAATGGACTACCTCTTGGAAAAATGCAACTTCTGTGGTAAAAAAAAAAAGTTCTTTTTGATACAAGTCTGCTTGTTCCGGAAATCACGGAGAATGGTGACCTTAGCACAACAAACCTTTCGTTGATGCCATTAAAAAAAATGCACAAGTTACTAACTTGTGTAACGATATATCTGTAAGAGACAGTAGTTAGTGACAGATTCCTTACCTTAGAATATCCCCAGGCGTCAGGCTGGATCCGGAAAGTTTTGCGTAGGAGTACCCTTGCGCGTCGGTAGGCGGCGTCGTGCGGCTCCGCGTCCGTCGTCGGCATCGCCGGATGACGTCGCGGCCAGTACTTAGACGCCGCCCCTGCACGCTGACGTCAGTTCTGTACACTACTTTCCGCGCCAGGAACGCAGAGCCATGCAAGAAGCTGACATTGGTGTCTGAAAAAATACTAGGGCCCTGAAAGGGATGTCCTTAACCCTAGAAATCAGTTCGCAGAACGGGGAGGATGGGTGGGGCGGTAAGGAATCTGTCACTAACTACTGTCTCTTACAGATATATCGTTACACAAGTTAGTAACTTGTGCATCTGAAAGAGACACGTTAGTGACAGATTCCTTACCTTAGAATAGATACCCAGCAATACCAACCCCGGTCGTGGGTCTGCGAACAGAGTCAGACAAGGAAGTCCCGGAGGACAGAGCGGCCAAAGAAGCCGTCCCTCCGGACTTGGCTGTCAAGGCAGTAATGCTTGGTAAACGTGTGCAGCGAGGCCTACGTAGCTGCCTGACATATATCCTGTAGCGGAACACCGCGGCCTAAAGCCGTGGTAGCAGCTGTCGCCCTGGTAGAATGGGCACGTAGCCCAACAGGGGGCTCCTTCTTAGCCAAAGAATAGCAGGCTTTGATGCACAAGATTACCCAGCGGGAGATGGTCCTTTTGTGTACCGCCCGACCTTTTTTGGCGCCCACGTAGCCAACAAAGAGCTGGTCATCCACCCAGAACTGTTGTGTGCGGTTGAGGTAAAAGGAAAACGCACGTTTTGGGTCCAGACGGTGGAGCCTCTCTTCCTCTCTGGAAGGATGCGGAGGCGGAAAGAAGGTGGGCAAAGTGATGGTCTTCCCAATGTGGAAGGCAGTAACCACCTTTGGCAAGAAGGACGGATGCGTCCGAAGAACAACCTTGTCTGGATGGACAGACAGAAAGGGGGGTTTGCACGAAAGAGCCTGGAGCTCACTCACTCGCCGAGCGGAGGTGATGGCCACCAGAAAGGCTGTCTTCAGAGTGAGAAGACGAAGAGGACAGTTATGTAGAGGCTCAAAGGGAGCACACATTAAAAAGGTAAGAACCAAGTTTAAGTCCCACTGAGGCATCACAAACGGAACAGGAGGGAAGAGGTGTGTAATGCGTTTAAGAAACCTGTTAACAACAGGGGACTTGAAAAGGGAGGGCTGATCAGGAAGCCTGAGGAAGGCCGAAATTGCACAAAGATAGCCCTTGATGGTGCCCAGGGCAGAACCCTGTTGGGCCAGAGAAAGAAGGAACAGAAGAACCTCAGAAAGAGGGGCAGAAAGGGGATTCACAGCCTTTGCTGTGCACCATGCCACAAACTTGTTCCACCTGCAGGCGTATACCACCTTAGTGGAGGGACGCCTGGCTGCCAGAATCACATCACAAACTTCGGGAGGCAAGTCGAAAGGAATCAACTGCCGCCGCTCAATCTCCACGCAAGGAGGTGGAGACTGGACAGGTTCGGGTGGAGGACCGTCCCCTGCTGCTGCGACAGAAGATCCTCCCGAAGAGGCAGACGGATCGGGGGATCGTCGCTCATACGGAGTAGCTCGGGATACCAAACTCTTCGAGCCCAGTCCGGAGCCACAAGAATGACTTGGGCCCGGTCGCGCCTAATCTTCTTCAACACTCTGGGTAGAAGTGCTATAGGCGGAAAGGCGTACAACAGACCGCAACTCCACTCGCGACGAAAAGCGTCGCCGAGCGAGTGCCGCCGTGGAAATTCCAACGTGCAGAACTGATGACATTGCGCGTTCTCTTCGGTGGCGAAAAGATCTAACCAAGGCTCTCCCCACTGTAGAAAGAGTCCTTGCGCCACCTCCGAGTGAAGACGCCATTCGTGATCCATCATGCACCTGCGGCTGAGTTCGTCCGCCCTGGCGTTCAGGGAACCTGCCAGGTGTTGAACCATCAGGAATATGCCCTGATGTTCCAGCCATGTCCAGAGACGCCTGACATAGGGTCCACGACCCCACCCCGCCTTGTTTGTTGCAGTACCACATGGCGGTGGTGTTGTCTGTGAATACCTGCACTACCGTCCCTTTGACAGAGGGAAGGAATGCCTTGAGTGCAAGTCGGATCGCCCGGAGCTCCAGGAGGTTGATATGGAGCCGGGACTCCGCCGGAGACCAGAGGCCTCTGATCTCCGCCTCTCCCATGTGACCGCCCCATCCCAGAAGGGACGCGTCCGTCACAACTGTGTGCTCTGGCTGGGGAAGGGAGAGGGATCTGCCCATGACCCATTGCCGGTTCGAGAGCCACCACTGCAACTGCCGTGCAGTCCCCTCCGAGATCTGGACGCAATCGGACAGGTTCCCCTGATGCTGCGCCCACTGGAACTTCAGGTCCCACTGCAGAGCCCGCATATGCCATCTGGCATGATCGACCAGCAGGATGCAGGAGGCCATGAGGCCCAGCAGCCACAGGGTCATCCGTACCGAAACCCAGGATAAAGGCTGAAAGATCGAAATCATAGCCTGAATATCCCGGACTCGCCGTTCGGGAGGATAGGCCCGAAACTGCGTCGTGTCCAGAACTGCTCCGATGAAAAGGAGCTGTGGAGAAGGAATCAGGTGCGACTTCGGCACGTTGATGGAGAACCCCAGCGAGTGCAGGAGTTCGGCCGTAGTCTGGAGGTGGGAGACGACTGCCTGGGACGAGCCCGCCTTCAGCAACCAGTCGTCGAGGTAGGGGAAGACTGGAACCCCTGCCCGGCGCAGATGAGCTGCGACCACCGCCATCACCTTTGTGAACACCCGAGGGGCGCTGGTAAGGCCAAAGGGGAGCACGGTGAACTGAAAATGCTCCAGGCCGACCGTGAACCGCAGGTAACGCCGGTGGGCCGGCAGGACGAGGATGTGAAAATATGCGTCCTGCAAGTCCAACGCTACCATCCAGTCTCCAGGGTCGAGGGCAGTCAAGACCTGAGCTAGGGTGAGCATCTTGAACTTCTCCTTCCGGAGGAAGCGATTGATGTTCCGGAGGTCCAAGATAGGACGCATGTCCTCCTTGTCCTTTTTGGGCACCAGAAAGTAGTGGGAGTAACAACCACGTCCTACTTCTGGAGTCGGAACGCGCTCGATGGCCCCCTTGGCCAAGAGGGCCGCAACTTCCTTTTGAAGAAGTACTAAATGATCCCCCGACATGCGGTGGCATTGAGGTGGCATGGCTGGGGGGGTAGTCTCGAAGGGGAGAGAGTAGCCCCTTCGGACAATGTCCAAGACCCACCTGTCCGATGTAATCGCACGCCAGTGGTGAAGGTGATGGCGGACCCTGCCCCCTACTGGCGTGCTGTGGACCTGAAAGGATGAACTAGGAGGGCTTGGAGGCCGCGGCCTGACCCGCACGCTGGTTACCCGACCCGCCTCGGCGGGAGCCACGTCCACGGCCGCGCGAAGACACTTGCTGCGCGGGCCGGTGGCTGGGCAGCGGACGTGACTGGGCGCCCCTTCCGTGGCCACGAAAGGGGTGAAAAGCAGACTGTTGCGGAGGGCGCACAGTAGAAAGGCCCAGGGACTTGGCTGTAGCCCGTGAGTTCTTAAAGCGCTCCAGCGCATGGTCTGCCTTGTTGCCGAAAAGGCCGACACCATCAAAGGGCATGTCCATAAGCGTGTTTTGGACATCGCCCGAGAAACCAGTGGTCCTCAGCCAGGCGTAACGGCGTAGCGCCACTGTCGTCGCAAGCGATCTGCCTAGCGAGTCGGCGGTATCTAGGCCACACCGGAAAGTATACTTCGCCGCATCTCTTCCTTTCGCAATGGCGCGGGAAAGTAGTGCCTGGACCTCCTCAGGACACTGGGGCAGAACCTGCGCCAACGAATCCCACAAGGAGTGGGTATATCGACCCAAAAGGCAAGTGGTGTTGACGGACCGCAAGCCAGCACTGGTGGAAGAAAAAACCTTCTTCCCAAATTGGTCCAGTTTTTTGGATTCCCTATCCGGGGGAGCTGTAGGGAAGGCGCTTTGGGAGGCGGAGGCTTGGACAACCAAGCTCTCAGGGGTGGGGTGTTGGGAAAGGAACAGGGGGTCGCCCGGAGCAGGGCGATGGCGCCGGGCTACGTTCCTATCCACAGGAGCCCCTGTGGTGGGCTTGGACCAGGTGCCCAAAAGAACGTCCGAAATTGCCTCGTTGAACGGCAGCAGTGGTTCTGCAGAGGTAGCCGCCGGCTGAAGCACTTCCGTCAGGAGGTTAGTCCTGACAGCCACTGTAGGTAACTGGAGGTGCAGGACCTCAGCTGCGCTACGCAGCACCGTAGCAAAGTTTGCTCCCTCCTCCGTTGCCACGGAGTGAGGAGACAGCATGCCAATGTCTGGAGAGGTATCCAGACCACTGGACTCCCCAAGTTCCTCAGCCCAGTCCTGATCGTACTCACATTGGGCAGTGAGAGGGTCCTCAGACCCCTCCCATGTCTCTTCGTCCTCCAAATCAGGTTCAATGTAAGGAGGAGGGACATGTGGGACCCAAGGTCCCAGCGGCACCGGAGCCGATCGACGTCGGTCCGGCGCCAAGTCCGGATCCGGAGAGAACCTGGGGACGACGTCGCCTGGAGCCCCGGGCGGCGTCGTGAACGGCACCGGTGAGATCGACGCCAGTGGAGGTGTCGTTAGATCAACGGGCGTCGATCGGGCTTGCGGCACCGGAGCCGGGGTCGAGGCCGGGGCCGGGACCGGGGCTGGTGTCGCTGGCGGCGCCGGGACCGGAGTCGCCGGCGCCGCCGTAGGAACCCCACTAGGGCCCGCGGGCCCGAAGGCGCACCGGGGGGACCTTGAGGCCCGAAGAGGCGGGCCATGGCCGACAGGAACTCCTGTATTTCGGCCGGAGTCGCCGCCGAACCCGGGTAGTGCGGGTAATGCGGCGGCGGCTCCACAGGCACTCCCGGCGCCGCGGGGACGGTGCCGACGGGACCCTCAGCCGAGTCGCGCGACCGGCGAGGGAAGTCGTCGAGCGATGACGCTTCTTTGACTTCTTATGCTTCGACTTACCGGAGGAGTGCGAAGACTTTGACCCGAAGAACGATGATGACTCCGCGACCGGCCCCTCGACCTCTCTCTCGACCGGGGCTTGGCGCGGAGCCGACTGCCAGACCTCGAGGAGCTTTCGAGACCGCTCTCGCAAAGCCTTCGGATGCAAGGCCCGACAGTCAGGGCGCGACTTGGAGTCGTGGTCGCGCCCGAGGCAGTAGAGACAATCCTGATGCGGGTCCGTGATTGACATCATTCGACCACAGGCGTCGCATTGCTTGAAGCCGGGCATCCCTACCGACACCGTAGGAGTCGTAAGACTCGAGAAACAATGACAAAAGTCACAAAAAATCAGTCAAAAATTGACTGGGGCACTGCTCTCTCCGGATCTGCGCTTACTGGCGCGGAAAAAGAAAGAACTGACGTCAGCGCGCAGGGGCGGCGTCTAAGTACTGGCCGCGACGTCATCCGGCGATCCCGACGCCAACGACGGACGCGGAGCCGCACGACGCCGCCTACCGACGCGCAAGGGTACTGCTACGCAAAACTTTCCGGATCCAGCCTGACGCCTGGGGATATTCTAAGGTAAGGAATCTGTCACTAACGTGTCTCTTTCAGATAATAATAATAATACTTTCATGTACACTACTTTTCCTCCCATTATTACCAAAAACAAATTGCTACATTTTCGTAATTTTCCCTGTGCCCTCCATGGAAATCCTCATATTCTGGGTTCTTTTAGATACCACAGATTATAGGGGGGTCGGAGAGGGATAAAAATCTGGCATGGATACATTATGTCGAAAAAAGGCTAAGAAGGTGCAAGCCCAAAGTACCCCAAATACCAAAAAAGGTCTCGGCACTGGGGGTAGAAAAGCTTCAGCAGCTAAGAGGTTATGGAAGCATAACATATGTGGTCGTCAGCCTGGAGTCTGTTTCAAGACAATAATGGGGGCGAGATGTCCAAATAGTACGGCTTTACACATTTCTGAAATAGAGAAAGTTCTTGGAAGAGAGGTTTAAGCTGCTTCAGAGGGCAGGAACAGAGCTTAGACCAGGTGCCCATGAGCATATCAATCAGGGCCTCATTAGGAGTAAAGGCAACAATGAGGTTTGTCCATGGTGTAAAGCCTCTATGAAAATATTCGATTTGACTTCCATAGTGGGCAAAAGTCTAAAACTGATGTACATCTCATCAGCACACCAAATGAGGCACAGTGTATGGGGAAATGTCCACCCACTGGCAATCATATTGTTGTTGTTATTGTTATATGCATTTGTAGCGCGCTCGGCTACTCCAGAGAGTGTCCCGGCGCAGAACGGGAGAGGATCATAAATCCGAGCTTAAAACAGGAAGGTTTTCAACTTTTTCTTGAAAGTGCGGGAGTCTGGAATACTGCGAAGAGCCAAGGGCAGTGCATTCCAACCTAGGGCCGCTTTTCGAACAAGGGAGCAACCACCAAGCCTTTGCCGAAAAAAACGTGGAATCTGGACAAGTAATTGAGAAGAGGAGCGCAACTGTCTCGTCGGCGCATAAAAAGAGAACCTCTTTTGCAGGTAACTAGGTCCCCGGCCATAAAGGGCATTATGGGCAATCGACAAGACCTTGAAGTTGATCCGCACCTCCATCGGAAGCCAGTGCAGGGCGCGCAGATGGAGGCGCACGCTACTCCGCCTGTGAAGATCCAGTAAGAGGCGGGCCGCCAAATTCTGCACCACCTGGAGCTTATTCAACAGATAGCTGGGGGTCCCTACATATAGAGCATTAGCGTAGTCCAGGCGAGACAAAATCAAAGCCCGGACCACGGTTTCCCTAGCTGCCATTGGGAGAAGAGGGAGGAACTTCCTCAAAGATTTTAAAATCCCAAAGCATATAAATCCAGATATAAATTCTCATCCTCAAAATGTTGGGAAAATACTCCTCCTCATCACAATGGTCATCCCCAAAGACTGATTCGCCTGGGGCAGAGTCGAAACAAAAAACGTTGGAGAGCCAGGGTGTGTCTCCAAGATGAAGGCATGGTCCTGTCTGAATTGGACTGAATGGCCAAGTGTGTCGGTACAGCAGTACGATATGACCTTGGTTGAAGCGGAGATGGATTTGACTCAGAGTCAGAGGACAATAGAACGGAGGCGTCCTTTGGCACCAGTGGTGTGAGTGCCGGCGTCTATATTACAGGGCCCGGTGTGGATCTTGTTACTGGATTGGAAGTTGGCTCCAGCATCCAAGAGGAATCCTGCGGGCTTCCGGAGAACATACTTGAGGCCTCCGCAGATCCTTGGGGGGCGTTGGCACGCCAGAGTAAGCTGGAAGTCTGAAAATAATTCTCAACACGGCCTCCCTAACGGCCTCAATTTGGGATGCTGCCAAAGGACCCAGAAACTCGGGGTGCATGGGAATAAGTTGAGGATTCAGAGAGAGCGAGACCTCGAGGGAGCCCGACGTCCTTGCAACGTCTCAGGATGAGCGTGTAGGGAAGAGGATGAATCACATATGGCCTTTTGCACTTCTGCTCTGACTTCAACTTAATAGAAGACTTAAACCTCAATAATGACCTGTTGAAGGGCCGTCCTCGATAACGGGAACACATCCAAACCCTCAACTTCAAACGGGGCTTCTAAGACTTCTTTCGGTGTAAGGCGATTTAGAACTTCGCTACTGGTCCTGGATCTCTTTTCAGGTTTATAAGGGCACACTCCTCGCAGGTCCTGGCGTTGTGCACTATACCCAGATACCAGTCAGACCTTGTGCAGCTATGACACAGGCATCTGTTTGCAATAGTCCCTAAAAGGCTTAAATCATTAGTTTTAAAGGGGATATATCCCTTGCACCCTGGAAAACAGAATTTAGGGGGTGGGAGTTGAGGGGAGGGGACTGTAAAAAATGAGGAAAAAGTTGGGAGCTAGCTCCGGATCCACACACAACAGCATGTGAAGCACCATTTACCGTCTGACGGCATGTATGGCTGTAGATAGACATAGACTGAAAAGCAGATCTCCTTCTAAGCGGTGGATAACCTATACTGGGTGGATTGGTTTGAAATAATGTGCTTCGCACTGCTTGACCGACATTGGCTTGTTGCCCTGCCATGACACACAAATGTTTTGTAATGTGTGTGGTGTGGTCCATGTAGCTGCTTGGCATATGTCAGCTATTGGTATGATCCCTAGAAATGCCATGGTAGCTCTTTTTTTGTGTGTATAGTGAGCTTTTGGTGGGATAGTGAGGGGTCGTTTGGCTTTAGAACAGCACATTTGGATACATTTTACAATCCAACGTGAAATACCTGATTTGGAAACCTTTATGTGGTTTGGAGAATGCCCAAATAGTTGTTGAGTTTTGCAAAATTGTGTTCTATCGTTGTAGTTCATGAGCGCGCTTTTAACATCCAATATGTGTAATGCTCTTTCGGCCGCTGAGTCTGGTTGAGGAAAAAACACAAGCAACTCAATAGATTGACTCATGTGGAATTGTGAGACTACTTTTGGCAGAAATGTAGGATTAAATCGTAGAACTACTTGGTCTTTGTGTATTTGGAAGAATGGTTCTAAAGTTAATGCATGACGCTCACCAACCCGTCTGAGTGAAGTGATTGCGATGAGAAATGCAAGTTTCCATGACAGAAATTGGAGTGGTCATGTGCGTTCAAATGGTGGACCCATTAACTGTGTTAGCACAATATTGAGATTCCACGCCGGTGTAGGTGGAATAACTCTTTTGAGGTCTTGTAGGAAGGCTTTGATCACAGGAATTCTGAATATAGAAGTTTATTCTCTATTTTGGAGATGCAGCAAATGCTGTAAGGTGTATTTTTATAGAAGTGAAAGCTAATCCTGCGGTTTGTAAGTGGAGAAGGTAGCAAAGAATGTTCTGAGCTGATGCATTTAATGGGTTAATATTTTTTGAGTGGAAATAGTGAACAAAGAGTTTCCACCCTGCAGCATGGCATGCACGCGTTGTGGCCTTTCTTGCTTCTTTTAGGATAGCCATACATTCTTGGGGTAAATTTAGATATCCAAATTCTAAGACCTCATGAGCCAGATTGCAAGATTGAGCGATCTGGGGATTGGGTGCCTTACTGCTCCTTGGTTTTGAGTGAGAAGGTCCTGCCTGTTGAGTAGTACTTAGTGTTGGACTACTGACAGTTCTAGTAGTGTTATAAACCATGGTTGTCTGGCCCATGTAGGAGCAACTCGGATGAATGTCAGTGAGGTCTTCAGCAGTTTTCAAATGACGAACGGAAGAAGCGGGAGAGGTGGAAAAGCGTAAGCAAATATCCCTGACCACTTGATCCATGGTGCATTGCCCCTGGATTGTGGGTGTTAGAACTTGGGAGGCGAAGTTTAGGCATTTTGTGATCCGTGGTGAGCCAAATAGGTCTATGTCCGGCTGCTCTTATTGCTGGAAGAATGGGTGTAGGAGTTGTGTGTTGAGTTCTCACGAACTTGTTGGTGTGTTCTGCTGAGGAGATTTGCCAAGTCGTTTGTGGGAAGCTAGCTCTTTATACGATATATCAAAATGAGACATGTCGTGTAAAGAGTCCAGGGGTTCCCTTATGAGTAGACAGGATTCTTGCTGTGGCAATCCCAAGGTACTCTTCTAAGGGGTAGTGTGATCGATGTGCCATTTGCTTATGACAGAGGAGTGCAAGACATCTGAAAATACACTAGTCAATAAATGAGGCACACGACTCAATAAGGCGATCCACACTAATTTATAAAAATAACACGTATGTTTATATATGTTTAGGCACCAGAAGCAATTAGTTCAGATATGTAAGTTTTTATATAGGAATTCTTTTCAGTTCAAAAAGTTGACATTTAGTGCAGTTTTTAGAAGCTGCAGTGTTATCCTATGGGAGGAAAAGTCAATGCGGCATTTAGGTACAGTACAGTGACTTACGGGGCCAATCTCCAGGAGTTAAGGTGAGTGGTGGGCAAGGTCCAAGGCAGCACCAGCAAAACACCACCAGCTGCACTAGGGCGGCCAAGTGCAGAGGTGCAAATCAGCGCCGGCGCCTAATGTTACTCTATGGGGATCGGTCTTCATGGAAAGAGGCTGAAGGCACGGACTGGGAGACCAGTCAGGCAGAACCAACAGGGAGGCTCAGGCCTCACGATGCTCGGGACGTAGGCGCACCTTTGGTTCTCTTCTTCACGGCCCAGGGGCGACGTGTGCAGAGGTGTCTTTAGGCATAAGGTTTCTCTACCGGGAGCAGTTGCAGTAGAGGGGGCCTGCGTGCAGAGGCTGCAGGCAACGGAGAGTTCTCTGGGGGTTGAAATCACTGTGCACTCTGTCTCTGGAGGGCTGGGGTACTACGACGACACCGTTGGCCCACTTCAACTCGGGCTTGGAGCAACAGTGATGTCTTCAGGCGTCTGGTTTTTGCAGTCAAAGTACTCACAGGAGTCTTTGGATGCTTGCAGGTAAGCAGGTCTACTACTTCTCGGGAGGTCTTGGTTCCTGAGTGAAATGCTGGCAGGTCTCTCAGGCTTTGGGGACTCAGCAGCTGCAGGACAAGTCGACTTTTGGTTCAATTGTCGAAGTCAGCAGGCAGGCTGGCAGGATGGGCTCCAGGTAAGTTGCTGGGTCTTCAGTTCTTGCAGGATGCGACTCTTCACGGCATTCGGGTCAGCAGGATCTGTTTTCTTGGTGCCAGGGGCTCCCCTAAATACTGAATTTAGGGGAGTATAATGTAGTAACAATGGGCTACTTATCCCGGGGGTCACTACGCTCCCTATATGGCCACTTCCTGTGGGAAGTGGGCATAACAATGTCCTAAAGTTTCTAAGTGTGCCAACACAAAGATGGCCACTTCTGAAAAAACATACTCACATCAGGTTAGGCCCCCTTAGGGGTGGTACTAGCCTGGGAGTGGACACGCCTTCCTGACTAGCTAATTTCCAGCCTGTCCAGGTTCCAAAGGGCTCTGGGCAAAGGGAGTCAGCTTCCTCTCCTGTGAGAGGAGCCAGATTCGCATTTCAAAGGCGGGAGCTTCTTTGAAGCTCGTCAGCCTAGGAGTGCTAATCAGTAAGTTATCTTGAGGGAGGGGTTGTGAACACCATCTTCCAGTGCAAGCTTTGTTTCTGACCTCCTGACAGCAGAAGCTTTCACCCTGGGAGGTCAGAAATCTGTCTTGCGTGGCAGGCTGGCAGAGACCAGACAACACACCAGAGGCTGGTAGGTTTTCAGGGGGCACCTCTAAGGTGCCCTCTGGGTGGAAACAGTTGGAACAATGCAGGCAGAGCCACGCGAGTTCCAACTACGTGGGGCTGGGGCCGCATTGCAGAGGGGGTTCGTTTGTATGGTTTGGGGGAGGGGGTAGTTTTCAGGCCTGGGGAGTTGGGCAGTTTTCAGGGCTGGGAGGGTTCGGGGGAAGTTTGCAGGGCTGGAAGGGGTTTGGGATAGGTTTCAGTGCTGGGGGAGTTCGGGGTAGGTTTCAGGACAGGGGGGTTGGGGTAGTTTTAGATGTCAGGGTGGGGGCTTGGGGGTCCTTTTAGGGCGAGGGACGAGGGGGCAGGGATTGTAATACTTTTTAGGGCTAAGGGGGGCAGGGTAGTTTTTAGGGCTTAGGGGAGGGCGGGGTTGTTTTTAGGACTCGGGCAGGGACGTTTTTAGGATGGGGGAGTTTTCAAAAGGGAGGGGGTAGTTTGAGGAGTCCGGGGTCGGGGGGTTAAGACTTACCTGTCAAACCTTAAACACGGATGCACAAGTTACTAACTTGTGTAACGATATATCTGTAAGAGACAGTAGTTAGTGACAGATTCCTTACCTTAGAATATCCCCAGGCGTCAGGCTGGATCTGGAAAGTTTTTGCGTAGCAGTACCCTTGCGCGTCAGTAGTCGGCGTCGTGCGGCTCCGCGTCCGTCGTCGGCGTCGTGATCGCCGGGATGACGTCGCGGGCAGTACTTAGACGCCGCCCCTGCGCGCTGACGTCAGTTCTGTACACGACTTTCCGCGCCAGGAACGCAGAGCCATGCAAGAAGCTGACATAGGTGTCTGAAAAATACTAGGGCCCTGAAAGGGATGTCCTTCACCCTAGAAATCAGTTCGCAGAACGGGGAGGATGGGTGGGGCGGTAAGGAATCTGTCACTAACTACTGTCTCTTACAGATATATCGTTACACAAGTTAGTAACTTGTGCATCTGAAAGAGACACGTTAGTGACAGATTCCTTACTTTAGAATAGATACCCCAGCAATACCAACCCCGTTGGTGGGTCTGCGAACAAAGATCAGACAAGGAAGTCCCGGAGGACAGAACGGCCAAAGAAGCCGTCCCTCCGGACCCGACTGTCAAGGCAGTAATGCTTGGTAAACGTGTGCAGCGAGGCCCACGTAGCTGCCTGACAGATATCCTGCAGCGGAACACCGCGGCCTAAGGCCGTGGTAGCAGCCGTTGCCCTGGTGGAATGGGCACGCAGCCCAACAGGAGGCTCCTTCTTAGCCAAAGAATAGCAGGCTTTGATACACAAGGTTACCCAGCGGGAAATGGTTCTCTTGTGCACCGCCCGACCTTTTTTGGTGCCCACGTAGCCAACAAAGAGCTGGTCATCCACCCGGAAGTGTTGTGTGCGGTTAATATAGAAGGAAAGCGCACGTTTTGGGTCCAGACGGTGGAGCCTCTCTTCCTCTCTGGAAGGATGCGGAGGCTGAAAGAAGGTGGGCAAAGTGATGGTCTGCCCAATGTGGAAGGCAGTAACCACCTTTGGCAAGAAGGACGGACGCGTCCGAAGAACAACCTTGTCTGGATGGACAGACAGAAAGGGAGGTTTGCATGATAGAGCCTGGAGCTCACTCACCCGCCGAGCGGAGGTGATGGCGACCAGAAAGGCTGTCTTCAGAGTCAGAAGACGAAGAGGACAGTTATGTAGAGGCTCAAAGGGAGCGCACATGAGAAAAGTAAGAACCAAGTTCAAGTCCCACTGAGGCATTACAAACGGAACAGGAGGGAAGAGGTGTGTAATGCCTTTTAGGAACCTGTTAACAGGGGACTTGAAAAGGAGGGCTGATCAGGAAGCCTGAGGAAGGCCGAGATAGCACAAAGATAGCCCTTGATGGTACCCAGGGAAGAACCCTGTTGGGCCAGGGAAAGAAGGAACAGAAGAACCTCAGAAAGAGGGGCAGAGAGGGGATTCACAGCCTTTGCTGTGCACCATGCCACAAACTTGTTCCACCTGCAGGCATATACCACCTTAGTGGAGGGACGCCTGGCTGCCAGAATCACATCACAAACTTCGGGAGGCAAGTCGAAAGGAATCAACTGCCGCCGCTCAATCTCCACGCAAGCAGGTGGAGACTGGACAGGTTCGGGTGGAGGACCGTCCCCTGCTGCTGCGACAGAAGATCCTCCCGAAGAGGCAGACGGATCGGGGGATCGACGCTCATACTGAGTAGCTCGGGATACCAAACTCTTCGAGCCCAGTCCGGAGCCACAGGATGACTTGGGCCCGGTCGCGCCGAATCTTCTTCAACACTCTGGGTAGAAGTGGTATAGGCGGAAAGGCGTACAACAGACCGCAACTCCACTCGCGACGAAAAGCGTCTCCGAGCGAGTGCCGCCTTGGAAATTCCAACGCGCAGAACTGCTGACATTGCGCGTTCTCTTCGGTGGCGAACAGATCTAACCAAGGCTCTCCCCACTGCTGAAAAAGACCTTGCGCCACCTCCGAGTGAAGACGCCATTCGTGATCCATCATGCACCTGCGGCTGAGTTCGTCCGCCCTGGCATTCAGGGAACCTGCCAGGTGTTGAACCATCAGGAATATGCCCTGATGTTCCAGCCATGTCCAAAGGCGCAGAGCCTCCTGACATAGGGTCCACGACCCCACCCCGCCCTGTTTGTTGCAATACCACATGGCGGTGGTGTTGTCTGTGAACACCTGCACTACCGTCCCTTTGACAGAGGGAAGGAATGCCTTGAGTGCAAGTCGGATCGCCCGGAGCTCCAGAATGTTGATATGGAGCCGGGACTCCGCCGGAGACCAGAGGCCTCTGATCTCCGCCTCTCCCATGTGACCGCCCCATCCCAGAAGGGACTCGTCCGTCACAACTGTGTGCTCTGGCTGGGGAAGGGAGAGGGATCTGCCCATGACCCATTGCCGGTTCGAGAGTCACCACTGCAACTGTTTTGCAGTCCCCTCCGAGATCTGGACGTGATCGGACAGGTTGCCCTGGTGCTGCGCCCACTGGAACTTCAGGTCCCACTGCAGAGCCCGCATATGCCATCTGGCATGATCGACCAGCAGGATGCAGGAGGCCATGAGGCCCAGCAGCCTCAGGGTCATCCGTACCGAAACCCAGGATAAAGGCTGAAAGATCGGAATCATAGCCTGAATATCCCGGACTTGCCGTTCGGGAGGATAGGCCCGAAACTGCGTCGTGTCCAGAACTGCTCCGATGAAAAGGAGCTGTGGAGAAGGAATCAGATGCGACTTCGGCACATTGATGGAGAACCCCAGCGAGTGCAGGAGTTCGGCCGTAGTCTGGAGGTGGGAGACGACTGCCTGGGACGAGCCCGCCTTCAGCAGCCAGTCGTCGAGGTAGGGGAAGACTGGAACCCCTGCCCGGCGCAGATGAGCTGCGACCACCGCCATCACTTTCGTGAACACCCGAGGGGCACTTGTAAGGCCAAAGGGGAGCACAGTGAACTGAAAATGCTCGAGGCCTACCGTGAACCGCAGGTAACGCCGGTGGGCCGGAAGGACGGGGATGTGAAAATAAGCGTCCTGCAAGTCCAACGCTACCAACCAGTCTCCAGGGTCGAGGGCAGTGAAGACCTGAGCTAGGGTGAGCATCTTGAACTTCTCCTTCCGGAGGAAGCGATTGACGTTCCGAAGGTCCAAGATAGGACGCATGTCCTCCTTGTCCTTTTTGGGCACCAGAAAGTAGTGGGAGTAGCAACCACGTCCTACTTCTGGGGTCGGAACATGCTCGATGGCCCTCTTGGCCAAGAGGGCCGTGACTTCCTTCTGCAGAAGCACCAAGTGATCCCCTGACATGCGGTGGAATTGAGGTGGCATGGCTGGGGGGGGTCGTCTCATAGGGGAGGGAGTAGCCCCTTCGGACAATGTCCAAGACCCACCTGTCCGAGGTGATGGCACGCCAGTGGTGAAGGTGATGGCGGACCCTGCCCCCTACTGGCGGGCTGTGCACCTGAAAGGAAGGACTAGGAGGGCTTGGAGGCCGCGGACGGGGCGGAGTTGGTGGCCTGATCCGCACGCTGGTTGCCCGTACCGCCACGGCGGTAGCCACGTCCTCGGCCACGCGAAGACGCTTGCTGCGCGGGCCGGTGGCTGGGCAGCGGACGTGACTGGGCGCCCCTTACGTGGCCACGAAAGGGGCGAAAAGCAGAGGTTAGCGGAGGGCGCACAACAGAAAGGCCCAGGGACTTGGCAGTAGCCCGCGAGTCCTTAAAACGCTCCAGCGCATGGTCTGCTTTGGAACCAAAAAGACCGACTCCATCAAAGGGCATGTCCATGAGTGTATTCTGGACATCACCCGAGAAACCAGTTGTTCTCAGCCAGGCGTGGCGACGCAGCGCCACCGTCGTTGCAAGCAATCTGCCCAGCGAGTCGGCGGTATCAAGGCCACAACGTATGGTGAACTTTGCCGCATCCCTACCTTCCGCAATGGTGCGGGTAAGCAGTGTCTGGACCTCCTCAGAACACTGGGGCAAAACAGCCGCCACCGAATCCCACAGGGAGTGGATATATCGGCCCAAAGGCAAGCGGTGTTGACGGACCGCAAGCCAGCACTGGAGGAAGAAAAGCCTTCTTCCCAAACTGGTCCAGGCATTTGGATTCCCTATCCGGAGGTGCGGTAGGGAAGGCGGTTTGGGAGGCAGAGGCTTGGACAACCAAGCTCTCGGGGGTGGGATGTTGAGAGAGAAACAAGGGGTCGCCCGGAGCAGAGGCGATGGCGTCGGGCCACGTTCCTACCCACAGGAGCCCCTGTGGTGGGCTTGGACCAGGTGCCCAAAAGAACGTCAGACAGTGCATCATTAAACGGCAGCACAGTCTCCGAGGAGGAAGCTGCCGGCTGAAGCACTTCCGTCAGGAGATTAGTCCTGACAGCCACAGTAGGCAATTGGAGGTGCAAGGCTCCAGCTGCTCTACGCAACACCGTTGCGAAATTTGCTCCCTCCTCCGTAGCCACGGGAGGAGACAGCATGCCAGCGTCAGGGGAAGTGTCTAGACCACTGGCATCCCCAAGTTCCTCTGCCCAGTCCTGATCATACTCACACTGCTGTGTGAGAGGGTCTTCCGACCCCTCCCAGCTCTCCTGGTCCTCCTCTGGTTCAAAATATGGAGGAGGAGGGACGTCTGGGACCCAAGGTCTCATCGGCGCCGGAGCCGACGTCTAGCGACGTCGGTCCGGCTCAATGTCCGGAACCGGAGAGAACCGGAGAACGACGCCGCCCGTTGCCCCGGGCGGCGTCAGGAACGGCACCGGGGACATCGGCGCCGGCGGAGGCGTGGTTAGGTCAACCGGCGTCGATCGGGGTTGCGGTACCACCGGAGCCGGGATCGAGGCCGGGGCCGGAGCCGAGATCAAGGCTGACGGGACAGGCGACGCCGGGACCGGAGTCGTCGGCGACGCCGGAGCAACCCCATCAGGGCCCGCGGGGCCCGAAGGTGCACCGGAGGGACCTTGAGGCCCGAAGAGGCGGGCCATGGCCGACAGGAATTCCTGTATCTCGGCCGGAGTCGCCCCCGAACCCGGGAAGGACGGGTAATGCGGGGGCGGCGCCACAGGCACATCCGGAGCCGCGGGGCGGGGACGGTGCCGACAGGGGCCTCAGCCAAGTCGCGAGACCGGCGAGGCGAAGTCTTAGAGCGATGGTGCTTCTTAGACTTCTTGTGCTTCGACTTACCCGAGGAGTGCGAAGACTTGGACTCCGACAACCGGCCGGACCTCGAGGAGCTTTCGAGACCGTTCTCGCAAAGCCTTCGGGTGTAAGGCCCGGCAGTCAGGGCACGACTTCGTGTCGCGGTCTCGGCCGAGACAGTAGAGACACTCTAAGTGCGGGTCTGTGATCGACATCATTCGACCACAGACGTCGCATGGCTTGAAGCCGGGCATCCCTACAGACACCTAGGAGTCGAGAAGACTCGAAAAGAAACAGTGAAAAAATCACCAAAAATTTAGTCAAAAATTGACTAGGGCACTGCTCTTCCCGGATCTGCGCTTACTGGCGCGGAAAAAGAAGAACTGACGTCAGCACGTAGGGGGCGGCGTCTAAGTACTGCCCGCGACGTCATCCCGGCGATCACGACGCCGACGACGGACGCGGAGCCGCACAACGCCGCCTACCGACGCGCAAGGGTACTGCTACGCAAAAACTTTCCGGATCCAGCCTGACGCCTGGGGATATTCTAAGGTAAGGAATCTGTCACTAACGTGTCTCTTTCAGATATGTCTTTACCATACATGCCTTAACAACGCATAATTCGTGGTAAAGGCATTCGTGGTAAAGACATATTCGTGGTTAAGACTTGCATTGTTGAGACGGCGTTGAACAGGCATGCATGGTAAATGCATACGTGGTTCCATCACACAACCGCCCTCTTGGTGCATGTATTAATAAATTCAACACTAGAATCAGTGTGGGTTTATTAATACGAGATATTTGATACCAAACATCCCTATCTTCAGTGTAAACCTCATGTAGCTGGGGAACTCGTTTTCACCAGTGTCCAGCACATGTTCTAAAATAGCTTCCCTGTTCACTTGCACTGGCAGTAATGGAACTGACCAGTCCAGGGGCATATCAGCTCAGGCAGGCATGCCCTCACATGTAGTATTAAGCACCCTGCCTTAGGGCTGCAGAGTTTGCTGTAGGGGTGAATTACAAATATTACATGCAGTGTTTGGGGATATGACACACAGGGATGTGTGTCATGTCGTGTTTTCACTTCTGTCTGCACCAAAACACGCAGCCTGCAGTGGTAGTTGTGTGTGTTTGGTGTCACTGAGGGTGGACCAATTCGTGCTGCAGTCCTTTGGGGACCCTCTTTAGTACCCCAGGCGCTGGGTACCAGGGGTACCACTTACTAGGGACTTAAAGAGGGTGTTAAAGGTATTGCCAATTGGGGGAAACTATTGTACAGGTTTAGGGAAAGAGGTCTGACACTGGGGACCTGGTTAGCAGGAACCCAGTGCACTTCTAGTCGAAATACCAGGCAAAATTTGGGAGTGACCATGTCAAAAAGGGGTACTTTACTACTACGTTGTCCACCCCTGTTATGTACTCTGCTAACAAGTGAATGTTGTGTTGGAGAGCGTACTTCCAGATGTTTTCTGCTAGGAGAACAGCTGTGGAGATCTGAGCCCCACCCTGTTTTTGCAGGTATTACATGGTTGTCATTTGTCCATTATGATTAGGACTGTTTTGCCTGCGAGATGAGGAAGGAATGCTTTCAGGCTAGAAGAACAGGTAGCAGCGCTAGGTGATTGATATGTAGGAGAGACTGACTATGTCCAATGCCCATGTACAGTCAACTCCTGTGAGTGCGCTGCCCATCCAGTCATTGATGCGTCTGAAAGGCTGACCCTTGTAGTAGATTTTTGGAGTTCAACCATTGCAGAGAGTGGCAAGCCTGACGGCTGATGAACACTAGATCTTCTGACTGACCCTTCGCTTGAGACCATTGCTGCGCTAAGCACTGTTGTAACAGGTGCATATTCAGTCTGGAATGGGGTACCATGGCTGTGCATGATGCCATGGTTCCCAGGAGGCGCATACCAGTTCTTACTGTTATTTGTTTGTGAGGCTTGAACTGTGGAATAAGTCTTTTGAATGTTTATAGCTGTGCTGCATTTGGGTAAGCTATCTTTTTGTGACAAATAATAGCTCCCAGCTAAGGCTGTACATGAAGAGGTTGCAGGTCTGATTTGACTGCATTGACTTCCAAACCTAATTGGTGAAGTAGGTTTATGGTTGTTTGCTGTATGGTGCAAAGATTTGTGGTATGTTTTGCTTTTGATAAGCCAGTCGTCCAGATAAGGAAAAACATGTATTTTTTGCCTTCGTAAATGGGCTGCTACTACTGCTAAGCATTTGGCGAACACACTGGGGACTGTGGTGACCCGAAACGGAAGCACTTAGAACTGAAAGTGTTGTCCAGTGAAAGCAAACCTGAGGTATTGCAGGTGTGTTGGGTAAATTGGAATGGAAAAGTAAGCATCATTTTTGCGGTCATAAAGTGGCCCTGTTGTAGTAGTGGTAATGACATCTGTAAGAGTGAACATATGAAAATTTTCTGAAAAGAATGTACCTGTTCAGAGGTCTGAGGTCTATAATGGGTCTTATAGCCCCGTCCTTTTTGGGTATAAGGAAGTAAGCCCTGTGCCCTGTCTGTGTAATGGCACAAGTTCTATTGCTTCCTTGTTTAGGAGAACCTTGAACAACCTCTTTCAGCAGTTTTTGATGGTCTGTTAACAGTCTGTGGGTGTGAGGTGGAATGTTTGGAGGTATTGAAGTGAGCTCCAGGCAATAACCATGTTAGATAATATCCAACACCCACTGGTCGGATTTGATATTTATCCATGCGGGAAGGAACTGCTGTAGTCTTCCCCCGACAGGTGTTGTGTGATTTGGGGGGGAATGGTGGGTGAGTCTAGGCTCGATGGTGGTGGAGGCGATAGGTCAGCTAAAACCTCCTCCACCTCTTCCTCTATGATGGTTTCCTCTTAAGGAGCCCCTTTAGGATTCTCTAGGGAAAGATGTTGGAGTGTGGGTCTTAGTGTAAGCAGTGGATGCCTCAGGGGATGTTGTTTTGGACCCTCCACAATAGGAGGAGCAGAGAAAGGAGCCACGTTGTTATTGTGTTTGCAATGCTCCCATCGCTTTCGCCGTCACATTATCTTTTTTTATTTTCTCTAGGAGGGTATCCACCTGTGGCCCAAAAAGATAATCGCCATCGAAGGGGAGGGCTCATAAGTTTTCTTGAACCAGCCAGGTACCCTTAACCAGTCATGTCTTCTTAAGATAAGGCTTAAATTAATGCCCCTAGCGGCTGTCAGCCGCGTCAAGGGCACACCGTATGTTAGAATTAGAGATAAGATTTCTCTCTGATGAAATTTGGAATTGTTCTCTTTTTATTTTCTTCTAGGAGGTACAGTAGGTTCTCCTCCATTTCGTCGCAGTGTGCCCTGTCATTGCAGGATAAGAGACCAATGGCGTCAGCAATCCTCCAATAAATGGCAGATTCTGCCACCACTCTCTTGCCTGCCGCATTGAACAAGTTACATACCTTTGGTAACGATATATCTGTAAGAGACAGATTAGTTATGGATTCCTCACCTTAGAATTACCCCCAGACGTCAGACTGGATCCGGAGAATTTTTCTTCAGCAGTACCCCTGCGCGTCGACAGGTGGCGTCGGTCGACTCCGCGTTCGTCATTGGTGTCATGGTCACCAGAATGACGTTGCGGTATCTACTTAAGACGCAACCATCGCGCACGGACGTCAGTTCTTTACACGACATTCCACGCCAGAAGCGCAGAGCCATGCAAGACTCTGACCATTGGTGCACAAAACTAGGGCCCTGAAAGGTAGTCCCTTACCCTAGAAGTCAGTTCGCAGAACGGGAAGGATGGGTGGGGAGGTGAGGAATCCATAACTAATCTATGTCTCTTACAGATATATCGTTACCGAATGTAAGTAACTTGTTCATCTGAAAGAGACAATTAGTTATGGATTCCCCACCTTAGAATAGATACCGCAGCAATACCAACCCCGGAGGTGGGTCTGCGAACCAAGTTCACACCAGAAAATCCTGGAGAACAGAACGGCCAAAGAAGCCGTCTCTCCGGACTTGGCTGTCCAGGCAGTAGTGTTTGGTAAACGTAGCTGCCTGGCAGATGTCAAGAAGGGGGGACTCCACGTCCCAAAGCAGTAGTGGCTGCCGTCGCCCTGGTGGAATGGGCACGCAACCCCACTGGATATTTCTTTTTCGCTAAGGAATAGCAGATTTTAATGCACAGAACGACCCATCGGGAGATGGTTCGTTTGTGCACGGCCCGACCTTTCTTGGCGCCCACATAGCCAACAAAGAGCTGGTCATCCACCCGGAATTGTTTTGTGCGATCCAGATGGAATGAAAGCGCACGTTTTGGATCCAGACGGTGGAGCCTCTCCTCCTCTTTAGAAGAATGCGGGGGCGGAAAGAAGGTGGGCAAAGTGATGGTCTGGTCCTATGTGGAAAGAGGTAACCACTTTGGGAAGGAAAGAAGGCCTAGTGCGAAGGACAACTTTGTCCAGATGAACAGCCAGGAAAGGAGGTTTGGAAGAAAGGGCTTGACCGTCTGAAAGCAAAAGGTATAAAAAACCTTGCCTTGAAATTACTTTTATCCTTCCTGTCAAACAGGGAAAACACAATCAACTTTGACGCCTTCTTATCAAGCTCATTTCGTC
This sequence comes from Calotriton arnoldi, assembly GCA_963921515.1. Classification (NCBI taxonomy): domain Eukaryota; kingdom Metazoa; phylum Chordata; class Amphibia; order Caudata; family Salamandridae; genus Calotriton; species Calotriton arnoldi. Next base: position 3,056,713 of record CAWUFW010000484.1, on the reverse strand, counting down.
TGCCCTGCGGGGTTCCACATGGATCCTCTCTTAGCCCGACCCTTTTCAATATATATGTCACAGACCTTGACCCCCTGGTCGAAACCTTCGGGTTTTCCCTCACCTCTTACGCGGACGACACGCAAATTGTATCAGCCTCCCATGATGCCAACTATACTGGTGCTCGCATACATGACTGCATAAAATGTATCAATGGTTGGATGAACAGACACCATCTTAAGCTTAATGCGGGAAAGACTGAGGTGATGTTACTCGGTAATAACCCTAACTTTTGGTCTGCCCCGTGTTGGCCTGGGGAGATGGGCCCACTTCCCTCACCCACCAGGAAAGCCAAGAGGTATTGGCGTCATGATTGATGACCACTTACTCTTGGGCAATCAAATTAACACAGTGGTCTCCTCCTCATATAACACCTTGAGAATACTTTTTAAAAAATCTAATATTTCTGCCTATCTCAGTCAGGAAGTCCGTTATTTCCACAGTTGTCTTATCCAAGATTGACTACTGTAATGGCCTTTACATTAGCCTGCAAACTCAATATTTGAATAAGTTGCAGATTCTTCAGAATTCAGCGGCCAGACTCCTTCTTGACCTGCCTAGTCACCACTCGGTTTCCGCTGCTCTCAAGGATCTCCATTGGCTGAGAGTCAAAAACAGAATCAAATTTAAGGCTCTCTGCCTGACGTGCAAGGCCCTCCATGATTCAGAACCCTCTTTTCTGAAGAAAGCCCTATCATGGTACACTCCCTCAAGAAACTTAAGATCAGCAGGCTCTTTCAGAGTAAATACCATTAGATTTAAAAAAATCTAAATGGGGTGGAAATAGCTTTGTGGTTAGAGCTGCGACAGCCTGGAATCTCCTTCCACTCAATTATAGATCAGCTCCCTCCCTATCTCAATTCAGGAAGCTCCTAAAAACTTGGCTTTTCAATCAATAGGTCTCTCAAACCCCTTTTGTTGCTTACTACTTCAGCGCCAAGACACCCTCGGGTATACGTTGCGCTTTACAAATAATTTAACATAACATAACACTCACCCTGCGAGCAGAGGTGATGGCAACCAGAAAGACAGTTTTAAGGGTCAGAAGTCTGAGACGACAGTTATGTAGCGGCTCGAAGGGAGCGCACATAAGATAGGTAAGAACCAGGTTCAAGTCCCACTGGGGCATTACGAAAGGGGTTGGAGGAAACAAGTAAGCAATGCCCTTAAGGAAGCGATTTACAATAGGGGACTTGAAAAGAGAAGGCTGGTCAGGCAGCCGAAGGAAGGCCGGAATGGCCGAAAGATAGCCTTTGAGAGTGCCCAGAGCACTGCTGGGCCAAAGAAAGAATGAAGAGGAGAACCGCTGAAAGGGGGGCAGAAAGGGGATCCACAGCCGTTGCTGCGCACCATGCCACAAATTTGTTCCATCTACAGGCGTATACCGTTTTGGTGGAGGGACGCCTGGCTGCCAAGATAACGTTACAGACTTCGGGAGGAAGGTCGAAAGCTGCCAACTGTCGCCGCTCAATCTCCACGCAAGGAGGTGGAGGCTGGACAGGTTCGGGTGGAGGACCGTCCCCTGCTGCTGCGACAGAAGATCCTCCTGAAGAGGCCGTCTGATCGGAGGATCGATGGCCATGTGTAATAGCTCGGGATACCAGACTCTTCGTGCCCAATCTGGGGCCACAAGAATGACTTGGGCCAGGTCGCGCTTGATCTTCTTCAGTACTCTGGGCAGAAGTGGTATAGGCGGAAAGGCGTGTAGAAGACCGCAACTCCACTCTCAACGAAAAGCGTCACCTAGCGAGTGCCGCCTTGGAAATTCCAAAGCGCAGAATTGCTGACATTGAGCATTCTCTTCGGTGGCGAATAGATCTAACCAAGGTTCTCCCCACTGCTGAAAGAGACCTTACACCACCTCCGAGTGAAGACGCCATTCGTGATCCATCATGCACCTGCGGCTGAGTTTGTCCGTCCTGGCGTTCAGAGAACCTGCAAGTTGTTGAACCACCAAAGATATGCCCTGATGTTCCAGCCATGTCCAGAGGCGGAGAGCCTCTTGACATAGGGTCCACGACCCCACCCCACCCTGTTTGTTGCAGTACCACATGGCGGTGGTGTTGTACATGAACACCTGCACTACTCTTTCCCAGACAGAGGGAAGGGATGCCTTTAGTGCAAGACTAATCGCCTGAAGCTCCAGAAGGTTGATGTGGAGCCCGGACTCCGCCGGAGACCAGCACGGCCTCCCCATGTGGCCGCCCCACCCCAGAAGTGATGCATCAGTCACCACTGTGAACTCTGGTTGGGGAAGGGAGAGGGATCTGCCGTTGACCCAATCCTGGTTCGTTAGCCACCACTGCAATTGGTGTGCAGTGTCCTCCGAGATCTGGACGCAATCGGAAAGATTCCCCTGATGCTGTGCCCACTGGAACGTCAGGCCCCACTCCAGAGCCCGCATATGCCACCTGACATAGTCCACCCGCAGGATGCAGGAGGCCAAGAGGCCCAGAAGCCTCAGAGTCATTCTGACCGAAACCCGGGATAGAGGTTGAAAGATCGGAATCATAGCCCGAATATTTAGGACTCGCTGCTCGGGAGGAAAAGCCCAGAAGTGCACAGTGTCCAGAACCGCTCCGATGAAAAGGAGCTTCTGAGAGGGAATCCGGTGGGACTTCGGCACATTGATGGTGAACCCCAGCGAATGCAGGAGGTCGGCCGTAGTCTGGAGGTGGGAGACGACAGCCTGGGGCAAGCTCGCCTTCAACAGCCAGTCATCGAGATAGGAGAAGACTGGAACCCCTGATCTGTGCAGATGAGCTGCGGCCACCGCCATCACTTTCGTGAACACCCAAGGGACGCTGGTAAGGCCAAAGGGGAGCACGGTAACCTGAAAATGCTCGTGGCCTACCGTGAACCGCAGGTAACGCTGGTGGGCCGGCAGGACGGGGATGTGAAAATAAGCGTCCTGGAAGTCCAAGGCTACCATTTAGTCTCCAACGTCGAGGGCAGACAGGACCTGAGCCAGTGTCAACATTTTGAACTTCTCGTTCCGGAGGAAGCGGTTGACGTTCCTGAGATCCAAGATAGGACGCAGGCCCTTGTCCTTCTTGGGCACCAGAAAGTAGTGGGAATAACAACCACGACCTACTTCTGGGGCAGGAACTCACTGGATGGCTCCCTTGGCCAAGAGAGCTGCAACTTCCTGTTGGAGAAGGGCCAAGTGATCCTCCGACATGCAATGCGTCTGAGGTGGCATGGATGGAGGGGTAGTCTCGAAGGGGAGAGAGTAGCCCCTTCGGAGTAACTGCAAAACCCACCTGTCCGACGTGATGTTGAGCCAGTGGGGAAGGTGATGGCGAATCCTGCCGCCCAATGGAGATTGGTGGCCCTGAAAGGTCGGACTAGGAGGGCTTGGAGACTGCTGCAGTGGGGGCGCTGGTGGACTGGCCCGCCCGCTGGCCCCCAGACCCACAACAGTGGGACCCACGTCCCAGGCCGCGCAGAGGCTGAACAGCTTGCGCAGGCCTGTGGCTCTGGGCGAAACGCGGTGGCGCACCCCTTCGTAGCAACGAAAGGGGCGAAAAGCGGACTGCGCTTGGCAGGAGATGGATGAAAGGCCCAAGGACCTGGCTGTAGCCCTGGAGTCCTTAAAGCGCTCAAGCGCGTTGTCCGCCTTGTCGCCAAACAAGCGACGGCCATCAAAAGGCATGTCCAAAAGCGTAGCTTGGACATCACCCGAAAAGCCAGTAAAGTTCAACCAGGCGTAGCGTCTAAGGGCTACTGAAGTGGAAATCGTCCTGCCTAGTGAGTCGGCGGTGTCAAGCCCACATCGGATGGCGAACTTCGCTGCGTCTCTCCCTTCGGCAACTGCACGAGAGAGCACGGCCCGGACCTCCTCCGGGCACTGTGGCAGCACCTGCGCAACCATGTCCCACACCGAGTGGGAGTAACGGCCCAAGAGACATGCGGTGTTCACCGACGGCAGTCCTAAGCTGGAGGAAGAAAACATCTTCTTCCCAAGGTGGTCCAGCTTCTTGGATTCCCATCAGGTGGTGCGTTAGGGAATGCGCCCTTGGAAGTCGAGGCTTGGACCACCAAGCTCTCAGGGGTGGGATGTTGGGAGAGGAAAATGGGGTCGCCCGGGGCCGGGCGGTGGCGTCGGGCAATCATCCTATCCACAGGAGCCCCTGTGTTGGGCTTGGACCAAGTGCCTAAAAGGATGTCCGTGAGGGCCTCATTGAACGGCAGCAGGGGCTCCGAAGAGGCAGCGGCCAGTTGCAGCACCTCGGTCAGGAGGTTAGTCCTGACCTCCACCGTAGGAAGTTTGAGGTTTAAGGCCTCGGCCGCCCTACGCAACACCACTGCGTAAGATGCACCCTCCTCCGTAGCCACGGTAGGGGGAGAAAGCATGCCAAGGTCTGGGGAGGTGTCCAGACCACTGGCCTCACCCAACTCCTCTCTCCAGTACGGTTCTTCCAACTGGTCTGCTAGAGGGTCCACAGACCCCTCCCAGTCCTCCTCACCCTCGGGAACACCAGGGGAGAACAATGGTACAAAAGTACCGGTCGGCGCCGGTCCCAACGTCGGCCCGGCCCCATGTCTACATCGCGGGGGAGGCCGGGGTCGACGTCGGCTGGGGACACAACCAGCGTCGGAGGAGGCGGAGGCGTTGTCACTGGATTCGGCGCCGGAGGAGGTGTCACGAGGTCAACCGGAGCCGATCCGGATCCAGGCCTGGATCCTTGGGGGCCCTGCGGCGCCGGCATCGAAGGCCTAGAGCCCCCAGCCGAGTCTGTGGGGCCCGAGGGCGCGCCGGCGAAGTCGGGCTGCCCAGAGATGGAATGTAAGGCTTCGTAAAGGCTGCGAAGCTGGGCAGGGGTCGCTCCGGCTCCCGGAAAGGGAGGGAAGGCCGAAGTCGACCCAACAGGCTCCGCGGGCGGAGCCGGGCGACTACCTTCCACTTCCCACGTCGCGTCGGCCGACGGGTAGAACGCGAAGAGCGAGTATGCTTCTTCGCCTTCTTCTTGTGCTTCGACTTACCCTAAGACGAAGACTTCGATGACGAGTGGTGGTGGTGGCTCCGCGACCGGTCCCACGACCTCCCACTCGACCGGGACCTCGAACGGCGCAGAGCCGACTGCCGGGCCTCGAGAAGCTTTCGGGACCGCTCCCGCAAAGACTTCGGGTTCATGGCCAGGCAGTCGGAGCACGACTTCGGGTCGTGGTCACGCTCCAAGCACGAAAAGGCACACGAGGTGCGGGTCCGTGACCGACATCAATTTGCGACAGGAGTCGCAAACCTTGAAGCTGGTCTGACGTGACATCCCTACGTGCAGCAGGAGTCGAACGACTCAAAAAGAGGTCGACAAAAAGTGACTCGAGGTACCACTCTCTCCGGATCTGCGCTGGCTGGCGCGGAAAAAGAAAGAACTGACGTCAGGGCGCCGTCTAAGTAGATACCGCAACCTCATTTACGACCATGACGCCAACGACGAACGCGGAGTCGACCGATGCCACCTATCGACGCGCAGGGGTACAGCTGAAGAAAAATTCTCCGGATCCAGTCTGATGCCTGGGGGTAATTCTAAGGTGAGGAATTCATAACTAATTGTCTCTTTCAGATTATACGTTTACTCTCCTTGTCTGGTGGGGGTTCTTCACTAGTTGTTTGAGAGTTTGCCTGTTTATGGGTAGGGGGCACCACTAGGGAGTCCGGTACGAGTTGGCGCTTAATGTATGTACGGTCTACTGGGGAAGGTTTATATTTTTTTTATCGTCCCTAGGAGCAATACTCATGGAACTAACTGGATCGATAAAAATGTGTGTAGTGTGCCTGAGCATACCTTTAAGCATGGGTAAGTACTGCACGGAACGCTGAGTGGACGAGAGAGTTTCGAATAGGAAGTCGTCCTCTAGTGGCTCAGTGTGAAGTGTCACTTTATGAAAACTGCCTGTTCTACTTATAAGAACATGGTAAGTAGTGGTATAGTCAGGAGGGGAGGGTCTTGTTAGGTAAATGTTATCCTGTGGATCTGCGTCATATGCCCCCCAGTCATCTCGTGGTGGTAATGTGTGCTGATCATCATCCACCCCATCCCCTGTGGAGGAGTGGAATGAGATCTCTGGTGAATCTGGAGGGTCATGCATTCATGACTGTTGTGTTGATGAAGTGTGTACTGCAGGGATTGGAGAAGGCTAGTGCGGAGTGGGCTAGCAGGCTTTTCCTCTTCCTTCTTGGGACAACAGGGAAATCTATTGCCTCTTTATTAAAAGAAAGTTACCTTTTTTCAGGCTGTACCCCTGAATGAGGGGGCCTGGTGAGGATTCTTCCTGTATCTGGGTGAATCATTAAATGTTTTTGCTGAGAGTCTAGCTGTTGATGTAGCTTCTCTAGCACTGATTGCACAGTCTGTGGAGAACGTGGCGCACCGGTTTGTTTTTTAGGCTCTGACACAGTTTTAGTTCCAGTTATTTTGGGTGCCAAGGGTTTCGGCTCCGAGGCTGGCCTTTTCGGTGCAAGAGTGGTATATTTTGGCTCTGAAGACGTTGGTGCCAAAGTGGAGTGTTTTGATGCCGAAAGTCACATCAACTCAGAGTTGGAGGGCTTCCGATCGACAGCTTGCTGTTTAGGCTGTTTCTTCGGAGCCGAGCCGAGGCTAGATGCTCCATGAGCAGCCAGTCAGTGCTAGCCATGGCCCGCAGGTAGTGGTGGCCAACAGACTTCTTAGGGTTTGCCGGTGCCAGCTGTGGTCTGAGTCAAGCTGGAGGGGGCAGAATACTCAGTTTGTTGCCCCAAAGTGATGGCGGTATATCCCGCATCCGACTCAGAGCTGTGGTCTGGAAATAGGTTACCCTCATCAGCTGCGGTTGGATGTGCCTCCATTTCAAGTTCGGGTTCCTGCGAACCAAAAATGTTTGGTGTCTCTTCTATGCTGTGTCGAGACATCTGGAGTCTTCAATCCTTCCAATCACGCAGCATCTTTTTGGATTGAAACAACCTGCAGGCCTGGAAGGATTAGTCTAGATCTGGAGACAAGCACAAATTACACACCTCGTGTAAATCGATGCATGGAAACTTTGCGCAACATGAAGGATAAAATCGAAAGGGTATCCATTCCATCAGCACTTGGACGTTTGTTGGAAAGAACGTTGAAGAGAAATTCCGCCCCGAAGGTTGAAGGCCCGGTGGGGTGTGACCAAACAGAGTCCACTAGACGAATTAGATGTTGATGTTATAAGTATGGAAATAGTGATCGAATCGCGATCATAAACAACACCAATGGTACTAGAAAGTAGCCCACTGACTGTGTCAAATCAGTGCAGAGGAGAACACGACCAAACCCGAAGGTGGAAAAAAACTATCGAACCATGGAGTCGAAGACGATTCGCATTGTTAGCAAGTAGAGCTGTCACTAGACCTCGTGACTCAAAAGACTTTTTAAAAGAAAAACAACTTGCACACTTCCGAGCCCAATATTAGATGGCGGGCTATTGATAAGCATGTGTATCTACAGCCAACCATGCCATTATATATATCTATATAGATATATCTATATAGATATATATATACATCTATCTATCTATCTATATATATATATATCTATATATATATATATATATATATGTATATATATATATATATAGAGAGAGAGAGCTATATCTGTACCCAATTATAATGCCCCTGTAACCTTTGGTTTTTTCAATGAATTTTTAAGGGTTTTTTTACATTTTATTCCCCTACTATAACATCCCTATAACCTTTGTTTTTTCCAGTGAATTTATACGTTTAAAAAAAATCTATTCCCAACTATAACGTCCCTGTAGCACAAGTTACTAACTTGTGTAACGATATATCTGTAAGAGACAGTAGTTAGTGACAGATTCCTTACCTTAGAATATCCCCAGGCGTCAGGCTGGATCCGGAAAGTTTTTGCGTAGCAGTACCCTTGCGCGTCGGTAGGCGGCGTCGTGCGGCTCCGCGTCCGTCGTCGTGATCGCCGGGATGACGTCGCGGGCAGTACTTAGACGCCTCCCCTGCGTGCTGACGTCAGTTCTGTACACGACTTTCCGCGCCAGGAACGCAGAGCCATGCAAGAAGCTGACATAGGTGTCTGAAAAATACTAGGGCCTTCGAAGGGATGTCCTTAACCCTAGAAATCAGTTCGCAGAACGGGGAGGATGGGCGGGGCGGTAAGGAATCTGTCACTAACTACTGTCTCTTACAGATATATCGTTACACTACTTAGTAACTTGTGCATCTGAAAGAGACACGTTAGAGACAGATTCCTTACCTTAGAATAGATACCCCAGCAATACCAACCCCGGTGGTGGGTCTGCGAACAAAGATCAGACAAGGAAGTCCCGGAGGACAGAACGGCCAAAGAAGCCGGAACCGGACCTGACTGTCAAGGCAGTAATGCTTGGTAAACGTGTGCAGCGAGGCCCACGTAGCTGCCTGACAGATATCCTGCAGCAGAACACCGCGGCCTAAGGCCGTGGTAGCAGCCGTTGCCCTGGTGGAATGGGCACGCAGCCCAACAGGAGGCTCCTTCTTAGCCAAAGAATAGCAGGCTTTGATACACAAGGTTACCCAGCGGGAAATGGTTCTCTTGTGCACCGCCCGACCTTTTTTGGCGCCCACGTAGCCAACAAAGAGCTGGTCATCCACCCGGAAGTGTTGTGTGCGGTTAATATAGAAGGAAAGCGCACGTTTTGGGTCCAGACGGTGGAGCCTCTCTTCCTCTCTGGAAGGATGTGGAGGCGGAAAGAAGGTGGGCAAAGTGATGGTCTGCCCAATGTGGAAGGCAGTAACCACCTTTGGCAAGAAGGACGGACGCGTCCGAAGAACAACCTTGTCTGGATGGACAGACAGAAAGGGAGGTTTGCATGATAGAGCCTGGAGCTCACTCACCCGCCGAGCGGAGGTGATGGCGACCAGAAAGGCTGTCTTCAGAGTCAGAAGACAAAGAGGACAGTTATGTAGAGGCTCAAAGGGAACGCACATGAGAAAAGTAAGAACCAAGTTCAAGTCCCACTGAGGCATTACAAACGGAACAGGAGAGAAGAGGTGTGTAATGCCTTTGAGGAACCTGTTAAAAACAGGGGACTTGAAAAGGGAGGGCTGATCAGGAAGCCTGAGGAAGGCCGAGATAGCACAAAGATAGCCCTTGATGGTACCCAGGGCAGAACCCTGTTGGGCCAGAGAAAGAAGGAACAGAAGAACCTCAGAAAGAGGGGCAGAGAGGGGATTCACAGCCTTTGCTGTGCACCATGCCACAAACTTGTTCCACCTGCAGGCGTATACCACCTTAGTGGAGGGACGCCTGGCTGCCAGAATCACATCACAAACCTCGGGAGGCAAGTCGAAAAGAATCAACTGCCGCCGCTCAATCTCCACGCAAGCAGGTGGAGGCTGGACAGGTTCAGGTGGAGGACCGTCCCCTGCTGCTGCGACAGAAGATCCTCCCGAAGAGGCAGACGGATCGGGGGATCGACGCTCATACTGAGTAGCTCGGGATACCAAACTCTTCGAGCCCAGTCCAGAGCCACAAGGATGACTTGGGCCCGGTCGCATCGAATCTTCTTCAACACTCTGGGTAGAAGTGGTATAGGCGGAAAGGCGTACAACAGACCGCAACTCCACTTGCGACGCAAAGCGTCCCCGAGCGAGTGCCGCCTTGGAAATTCCAACGCGCAGAACTGCTGACATTGCGCGTTCTCTTCGGTGGACGACCCCACCCCGCCCTGTTTGTTGCAATACCACATGGCGGTGGTGTTGTCTGTGAACACCTGCACTACCGTCCCTTTGACAGAGGGAAGGAATGCCTTGAGTGCAAGTCGGATCGCCCGGAGCTCCAGAATGTTGATATGGAGCCGGGACCAGAGGCCTCTGATCTCCGCCTCTCCCATGTGACCGCCCCATCCCAGAAGGGACGCGTCCGTCACAACTGTGTGCTCTGGCTGGGGAAGGGAGAGTGATCTGCCCATGACCCATTGCCGGTTCGAGAGCCACCACTGCAACTGTTTTGCAGCCCCCTCCGAGATCTGGACGTGATCGGACAGGTTGCCCTGGTGCTGCGCCCACTGGAACTTCAGGTCCCACTGCAGAGCCCGCATATGCCATCTGGCATGATCGACCAGCAGGATGCAGGAGGCCATGAGGCCCAGCAGCCTCAGGGTCATCCGTGCCGAAACCCAGGATAAAGGCCGAAAGATCGGAATCATAGCCTGAATATCCCGGACTCGCCGTTCGGGAGGATAGGCCCGAAACTGCGTCGTGTCCAGAACTGCTCCGATGTAAAGGAGCTGTGGAGAAGGAATCAGATGCGACTTCGGCACATTGATGGAGAACCCCAGCGAGTGCAGGAGTTCGGCCGTAGTCTGGAGGTGGGAGACGACTGCCTGGGACGAGCCCGCCTTCAGCAGCCAGTCGTCGAGGTAGGGGAAGACTGGAACCCCTGCCCGGCGCAGATGAGCTGCGACCACCGCCATCACTTTCGTGAACACCCGAGGGGCACTTGTAAGGCCAAAGGGGAGCACGGTGAACTGAAAATGCTCGAGGCCTACCGTGAACCGCAGGTAACGCCGGTGGGCCGGCAGGACGAGGATGTGAAAATAAGCGTCCTGCAAGTCCAACGCTACCAACCAGTCTCCAGGGTCGAGGCGTCAAGACCTGAGCTAGGATGAGCATCTTGAACTTCTCCTTCAGGAGGAAGCGATTGACGTTCCGGAGGTCCAAGATAGGACGCATGTCCTCCTTGTCCTTTTTGGGCACCAGAAAGTAGTGGGAGTAGCAACCACGTCCTACTTCTGGGGTCGGAACATGCTCGATGGCCCTCTTGGCCAAGAGGGCCGTGACTTCCTTCTGCAGAAGCACCAAGTGATCCCCTGACATGCGGTGGAATTGAGGTGGCATGGCTGGGGGGTGGTCTCCAAGGGGAGGAGTAGCCCCTTCGGACAATGTCCAAGACCCACCTGTCCGAGGTGATGGCACGCCAGTGGTGAAGGTGATGGCGGACCCTGCCCCCTACTGGCGTGCTGTGCACCTGAAAGGAAGGACTAGGAGGGCTTGGAGGCCGCGGACGGGGCGGAGTTGGTGGCCTGACCCGCACGCTGGTTGCCCGAACCGCCACGGCGGTAGCCACGTCCTCGGCCACGCGAAGACGCTTGCTGCGTGGGCCGGTGGCTGGGCAGCGGACGTGACTGGGCGCCCCTTCAGTGGCCATGAAAGGGGCGAAAAGCAGAGGTTAGCGGAGGGCGCACAACAGAAAGGCCCAGCGTCTTGGCAGTAGACCGTGAGTCCTTAAAACGCTCCAGCGCATGGTCTGCTTTGGAACCAAAAAGACCGACTCCATCAAAGGGCATGTCCATGAGTGTATTCTGGACATCACCAGAGAAACCAGTTCTCAGCCAGGCGTGGCGACGCAGCGCCACCGTCGTTGCAAGCGATCTGCCCAGCGAGTCGGCGGTATCAAGGCCACGACGTATGGTGAACTTTGCCGCATCCCTACCTTCCGCAATGGTGCGGGTAAGCAGTGTCTGGACCTCCTCAGAACACTGGGGCAAATCAGCCGCCACCGAATCCCACAGGGAGTGGGTATATCGGCCCAAAAGGCAAGCGGTGTTGACGGACCGCAAGCCAGCACTGGAGGAAGAAAAAGCCTTCTTCCCAAACTGGTCCAGGCGTTTGGATTCCCTATCCGGAGGGGCGGTAGGGAAGGCGGTTTGGGAGGCAGAGGCTTGGACAACCAAGCTCTCGGGGTGGGATGTTGAGAGAGAAACAAGGGGTCGCCCGGAGCAGGGCGATGGCGTCGAGCCACGTTCCTACCCACAGGAGCCCCTGTGGTGGGCTTGGACCAGGTGCCCAAAGAACGTCAGACAGTGCATCATTAAACGGCAGCACAGTCTCCGAGGAGGAAGCTGCCGGCTGAAGCACTTCCGTCAGGAGATTAGTCCTGACAGCCACAGTAGGCAATTGGAGGTGCAAGGCTCCAGCTGCTCTACGCAACACCGTTGCGAAATTTGCTCCCTCCTCCGTAGCCACGGGAGGAGACAGCATGCCAGTGTCAGGGGAAGTGTCTAGACCACTGGCATCCCCAAGTTCCTCTGCCCAGTCCTGATCATACTCACACTGCTGTGTGAGAGGGTCTTCCGACCCCTCCCAGCTCTCCTGGTCCTCCTCTGGTTCAAAATATGGAGGAGGAGGGACATCTGGGACCCAAGGTCTCATCGGCGCCGGAGCCGGCGTCGAGCGACGTCGGTCCGGCTCCATGTCCAGAACCGGGGAACGACGCCGCCCGGAGCCCCGGGCGGCGTCGGGAACGGCACCGGGGACATCGGCGCCGGCGGAGGCGTGGTTAGGTCAACAGGCGTCGATCGGGGTTGCGGTACCACCGGAGCCGGGATCGAGGCCGTGGCCGGAGCCGAGATCAAGGCTGGCGGGACAGGCGACGCCGGGACCGGAGTCGTCGGCGACGCCGGAGCAACCCCATCAGGGCCCGCGGGGCCCGAAGGCGCACCAGAGGGACCTTGAGGCCCGAAGAGGCGGGCCATGGCCGACAGGAATTCCTGTATTTGGGCCGGAGTCGCCCCCGAACCCGGAAAGGACGGGTAATGCGGGGCGGCTCCACAGGCAAGTCCGGGGCCGCGGGGACGGTGCCGACAGGGGCCTCAGCCGAGTCGCGAGACCGGCGAGGCGAAGTCTTAGAGCGATGATGCTTCTTAGACTTTTTGTGCTTCGACTTACCAGAGGAGTGCGAAGACTTGGACTCCGACGACCGGCGGGGGCTCCGCGACCGGCCCCTCGACCTCTCACGGGACCGGGGCTTGGAGCCGACTGCCGGACCTCGAGGAGCTTTCGAGACCGCTCTCGCAAAGCCTTCGGGTGTAATTTCCGGCAGTCAGGGCACGACTTTGTGTCGTGGTCTCGGCCGAGACAGTAGAGACACTCTAAGTGCGGGTCTGTGATCGACATCATTCGACCACAGACGTCGCATGGCTTGAAGCCGGGCATCCCTACCGACACCTAGGAGTCGAGAAGACTCGAAAAGAAACAGTGAAAAAATCACCAAAAATGTAGTCAAAAATTGACTAGGGCACTGCTCTTCCCGGATCTGCGCTAACTGGCGCGGAAAAAGAAGAACTGATGTCAGCGTGCAGGGGCGGCGTCTAAGTACTGCCCGCGACGTCATCCCGGCGATCACGACGCCGCCGACGGATGCGGAGCCGCACGACGCCCCCTACCGACGCGCAAGGGTACTGCTACGCAAAAACTTTCCTGATCCAGCCTGACGCCTGGGTATATTCTAAGGTAAGGAATCTGTCACTAACGTGTCTCTTTCAGATACCTTTTTTTTCGTGTATTTCTGAATTTCTGACAAGAAAGAACCCACTTGTCACAGTCACTACAGAAGAGAGTGTGCTCCAGTAGATCAATGATGCATTCATCTGCATTAAGGATTTCAGATCGTTCTTTCAAAGTGGAATTGCCAAGAAAACACACTTGCTTTGCCTTCACGAAGCCCAAGAAGTTAGGATCATTTGTCCTTTACAGAAGTGGAGCTTCAACTGGGGCACCTGCTATGTTTTTAGTTGTAAGTGCTTCCCGTTGAGATCTAATTCTGTGAAATGAGCACCAGGGCCATGGAAACAGATGAAGTGTCTGCTCCCAGCAGGCAGGAGCAGTTACTGCTCTTGCCTGCTAGGACTTACTATTTGCTCTCGCTGGGCAGGAGCTTTAAATTGCTCCCGCTAAGCGTGAGCAAACAGAGGTTTCCCTGCCCGCACTAGGCACCCCGGGACATAGCAGGAGCCCGTCCCTGGAGGATGGGGTTTCCAGGGCCAATAATGGCTCCGGGAGGGAGGCTGAGAGGCCCCCCCTCCCTTTGCAATGCACGGATGGGCCCTGGAGGATAGGGTATATTGGCCCCGGATGAGGGCAGAGCAGTCTCCCTTCCTTTTTGCATATTGGCCGGGTGATGGGGACCTCGGAGCTGAAAACAGCCCAGGAAGGGGGGCTGTGCAGCTCCCCCCCCCCTTTCTTTTTTTTTTTTTTTAAATGGCCAGCCCTGGGTGGTGTCCCCTTTAATATAAAAGATATTCCCCACTGGGACCTGGCCCACACCCTTTAATTTTGGATGGGCGGCCCCCCCGGAGTAAGGCGGGGGGGCCCCCCCCCCCCAAAGGCCAAAATCGGCTCGGGAGGGGCAGCGCACACCTTTCCTTTTTGCATATTGGCTGGGCCCTGGGGATGGGGTCCTCAGGGCTGAAAACAGCCCGGGAAGGAGGGGAGGGCCCGCTGGCTCCCCCTCTCCTTTTTTTTTTAAATGCCTGGGCACCGGGTGGTGGTGGTCCTCGGAGCAGGAATCGGCACGGGAGGGGGGGCCACATGAGCCCACCCTTCCCCTTAATATAAAAGATGTTTCCACCTGGGACCTGGTCCATCTGGGGGCATACAGAAAATAAGCGCATGAGACTGCGTTTGTTTTTCCCAAAAAAAATGTCCATGGATTCGCAGATCCACTGTGATTTCACAGCAAATTTGGGAGGGGTGGGGGAGTTTTTGGCCCCTGGCATGGCCCTTTGTGACCCCACCACCAGGCCTAGAAGGTCAGGATATTCCTACCCTGCTCCTTTTTTTTTTTTTCCTTACCTTTTTTCTTGAGATTCGGACGAGTCCGAGTCCCAAGGTGGCTGCCAGCACTACCTGGTTGAAGTGTTGGCAGCGAATCAGATCTCAGCATGAGATCTGGCAGATCTACAGAGGATTCGCTTCCTTAGATATACAAATGAATTTTTTCTTTAATAACTCATCTAAACCTACTGAATGGATTTACATCAAATTACAATAAAGGCTCTTTCTGGACCAAGAGCCAGCTTTCTGTCAAATTTGGGATAATTCTTTTCAGTGGTTCAGGGCTGTAGTAGTGTTCAAAATCCTTATGGGAAAATGCGTTTTGGGACCCCTCATTCTTTTGCAACCCCTGCACCACGGGTCATCCACGAAACTTTCCAGACAGCAGCTGAAGGGACCAGTGCATTACTTTTGAAAATTTCGTAAAGATTTTTCAAACAGCGCCAAAGTTATTAGCAAAACAAAAAACGCTTTGTCTATGGAAAGTAGGTCCTAACTATAATTACTTACTGGCGAACACTTTGGTAAATAGTCCAGTGGCACCTTCTCCAGTATATAGACAGTACAGCTTCAACAGCATTTTTCTAATCCCATTTTAAAAAGCTCTAAGACCACATTGCACCACCTAAGTGCAGGTATGTGTCACTGTAATAAAGTGGTTCTGTATATACTGAACCAAAGTAAGGTTCAGTGGGCACAGAGTACACAGTCCCCAGAGGTTTGGCAGAGGCTAAAGTTAGATATAACCTTACTCTCTAAAGTGGTAGCTTGGTCGAGCAGTAAGGCAGTATCAGAGGACAGTGTAAAGCATTTGTTGTACACACTCAGTCAGCAAATGGTCTCACACACTCAAGAACTGAACTGTAGGCCAATTGTTTTGTATATAAAAATATATTGTTTTATTTTAGAACCACAAGTAGGTATAAACATACTTTCTCAGAATGAGATGCTTAAGTTATATACTTTCAATACACAATAGACTTTTAAATGCAATAGCTACAGTTGTTGCAATAGGCAACACAATTCAAACACAATTATAACATTGAGCTCAATAGGAGTTTTTAAGTAAAAGCAGTTTCAGTTACTTTACGTATGATTTTCTTACTCAGGGTTGGATCCTGGATTCAACCCTGGTGCATTTCCTGTAAACAGTTGAAAGAAATCGTTTTTGTTACACAGGCGATTTTTAAGGAATATTTGTTTGTTTCAAAAATCGACACTTAGGAGAATTTCTGGAGAAAACCAGGCAATGTTATCCTATGGAGGAAAATCAAGTTATCGGTAAGTACAGTTGTAATTGCGTTTCAGGGTCAGTGCTGGGCACCAAGATCCAGCACTGGGATCTCTCCTGATAACAGGTGAGTAATTTCGTTTTCGTTGATCGGGCGATTTTTAAGGAATATTTGAAAGTTTCAAAACTCGACACTTAGAAGAAATTTCAGTGCAAACCAGTCAATGTTACCCTATGGAGAAAATTTAGGTTATCGACTTTCAGGTAAGTACTCGACTGGCAGAGTTAAGGTTCTGGGCATAGACTCAGGGGTCTCCCAGGGTCAGGTAGGTACAGTTGGTACACCCTCATCGGCACAGGGGCGGCCGGGTGCAGAGTGAGTTAGGCCCAATGTTAGCCTATGGCGGGCAGGGGGCCCTTGGTTGGTGGCTGCTAGCAGGCAGGCCACGCGGCTGTGGGAGCTGGGCTCCTGGTCACTTACACAGGGCAAGTGGGGAAGTAGAATAGGATAGGTGTTGCACTCCCAGGGGCACTCGGGCGGCTGGGTGCAGGGTGCTTTTGAGCCGTCGGGCGCTCAATGTATTTCAATGGAGAAGCTGGAAGTTGAACAAAGGCTGCAAGCTCGGGGACGGAGATTCTTCAGGTGCGACCACCACTTCGAGAGGTAAGTTGGGTAGTTGGAGGATGGGTAGGCACCCCGGAGTTGGGCACAGGGGGCCGCAGGGCGCCGGGGTGTCTTTTTGCGTCGGGAAATCTTACCCTCTGCTGGTCGCGGTTGGAGGGGTCCCTGGGGCTGCAAGCGTCGTCAGAAGCGTCGAGGAGGGTCCTTGGGTGCTGGATTCTGGGTCACAGTCGCCAGGGGGACGTCCTCGTGGTCTTTGTCCACTCAGGCACAGGCCGGGCTCGGCGGGTGCAGAGTGTGCAGGATTCGCAGTTCCTGGCTGGCACCAAGGGTTGTTACTTGCTTTGAGCAGCACCACTGCTCGTGGGAGTCCCAGTCTTTTAGAGTCACAAGGCAGTCAGGTCCTCCGGGGTTTTCGAGGTTGCTGACCACTGGAGACGCCGGGGTTTAGCAGAAGCAGGTGCGAGGGTCGACAGGCCTGTAGGGCTGGGGCCAAGTCAGTTGGTGTCTTCCTCTTTTTAGCAGCTGCACGGCAGGTCTTCTTTCTTCTTGTTCTTCTTGCTTGTTTCGGTATCTGAGGAAGGAAGGTTCAGGGTGCCCCTAAATACTAAATTTAGGGACGTCACAGGTAGGTAAAGGGCAGGGACCAATGGGTCCCTTCCCTGGGGTGGGTACACCCCCTATCCTGCCACTCTCCAGTGGGAGGGGGGCAGGAGCCTAGTCCTGATTGGGCAGGGCTCCCCAGCCTCAAGATGGCGAGAGCCCGGAGATGTGCTTCACCTCGCCTCCCCCACCTGAGGGGTGGGGTTGGCAGAGGCTGGCACACCCCCTTTCCTCACATGGGGTTTCCCGCCAGTCTTCCCGCCAGAGTGGGGGCTAGAACGGGTGGGGACCAGTTGCTGAGTACAGCAAGTGGTCTGGGGAGGCTCACAAAGGCGGCATGCCTTTGAAGCTTCCCCCTGCCCATCCTGGGGAGGTGACCTAGCACCTCGCCCAGGACGTGCATTGTTGCAGGCCCGGGAGAGCGGATGGCTCTCTACCCAGGGGTCCAGCAACATGTCTGCTGGGTGGCAGCCTAGCCAGCCTCTCAGGCAGGACGTGGATTGTGGGTTAGGTTCAGGGGGCAACTCTAAGTTGTCCTCTGTCGTGCATCTTACATTAAATCCCACACTGGCATCAGTGTGGGTTTAATGTGCTGAGAAGTTTGATACCAAACTTCTCAGTCTTCAGTGTAGCCATCATGGTGCTGTGGAGTCCGTGATGACGACCTCCCAGCACCATATACTCTTAATGGCAGCACTGCACTTACAGTGCCCAGGAATGGACCTGGATACTGTAGGGGTACAGGGCTCTTGCACCTGTACCCTCACCACTGGCATAGTGCACCCAGCTAGAGGGGTGACTGAGGTATGCCAGGGCAGTGATTATTTGTGGGCATGGCACACAGGGTTGTGTGCCATGTCGACTCTCTGTTTTGTTCTGCACCAAGACACTCAGCCTGCAAAGGCAGTGTGTGTGTGTCAGGGTACAGGGCCTCTAAGGGTGGCACAATAAGTGCTGCAGCCCTTAGAGGCCTTCTCTGGTCACAGTGCCCTGGGTACCTATGGTACCATTTACCAGGGGCTGACATGTGGCCAGAGATGCCAATTGGGTTTAGGCTACAATGCAGTTTTAGGGAAGGAACACAGGCCCTGGGCACCTGATTGGCAGGAGCCCAGGGCACATCTCAGTCAAAGTACATCAGCAATTCAGCAAAAAGTGGGGGCATACCATGCACGAAAGATGGCACTTTCTCACAGTCACAGCATCCTAAACAACTTTTTAACATTTCCTCTCTGATAGATAAACATGCAGGTATAGATTGTCTGTCAGGTCATATAATGAAACAGCTAAAAAAAACTCACTGTATCTCTAAGAAATCAGCAGCTTCTCTGTCCCAGCATACACTGTACTGGCCGTTTGTTAGACGGCTATCAAAAGTTATAATACAAAGTTATTGACAACCGGGGAGTGGTTTGGGCTGTTTATGACTTAAGTGAGGTGAGAATCAGGATTGCAAGTAAGTAACATTATCTTCCGCATCGTAGTATCTTCACGGATAGTCATGTGATCAAGGTCCTTTGAGGGCGAAACGCGTCATGCTGAATGGTTTTACTGGAGTGAAATAAATATTTAAATCTGCACCTACTTTGTGGTCCGTGCTCCTGTTCCTGCTCTGTTTTGCAAGCCTGAGCCAAGGTTGGAGTTCTTTGAATATATATATATATATATATATATATATATATATATATATATATATATATATATATATATATTCCAACGAAGGGCTCGTTTTTACGGCATTTTCGGCGCTCTATGACGGTGCGGTCCGTGGAAGCGGCGGAGCCCAGCCGCATTTAATCACCACAAATTTCCTCTTTTGGAGAAAGAATCCACACGCACTCACGGGCAATTTGATGGCACGCTCTTAGATTTTATTAAAGCGGCAACATTCTCCAACCAGCCAACAACCCAACGCGTTTCAGTCTGCCCAAGGTCTGAGGGCAGACTGAAACGCGTTGAGGCTGGTTGTGAGAATGTTGCCGCTTTAATAAAATCTAAGAGCGTGCCATCAAATTGCCCGTGAGTGCGTGTGGATTCTTTCTCCAAAAGAGGAAATTTGTGGTGATATATATATATATATATATATATGGACTTCTTCCCGACAACAAACAAAGTATGCTATTTTAATTTATAGTACACAAATCACCCCGGGAGGGGTACCTCGGCGCAATAACAGGACACAGGTAACAAAGAAGTGACAACATAGAACAGTGTCTTAAGTAGTTTCCTGAATTGAAAGTGATCAGTACAGGTTAGAATCTGAAGAGGCAGCTTATTCCAGGAGAAAGGGGCTAGGTACGAAAAGGACCTGCCCCCTGAACATGCCTTTCTGACTCTTGGAACAGTGAGCAAAGCTTTGTCACTGGATCTGAGAAGCCTTGAAGGGTGATAGTGAGAAAGCTTTGAAGATAGGTAGCTGGGACCTTTCCACATCAGAGCTTCATGAGTTAAATAACAGATTTTAAAAATTATTCTGTTTCGCACCGGTAACCAATGTAATGCATACAAAAGGTGGGAAGATGCAGCACCAGATGAAAGATTGCAGATGAGACGAGCTGCGGTGTTCTGAACAACTTGCAGTTTTGAAAATAGCTTCTCATTTGCAGAGGCCAAAAGAGCATTACCAAAGTCCAAACATCTAATGACGAGAGCCTGGCCCAGAGTTTTCCTCGCTGTAAGACGGAGGAAAGGGAAGGCTCTTCTCAGCAAGCTCATCGTATGAAAGCAAGATGGGTCGTATCCTTTGTCCAAGCACCATATACCAAAACCTTTCCATTTGAAAGCATAATAAGATCTAGTGGATGTTCATTTGGAATCCTTAAGACTGTTCATATAGTTTGATCGTAAATTTAAATGGCCGTATTTATATGACCTCAGCTGCCGTGCTGCCAAATTCAATGTGTACGTAGGGGTGAAGACTCTGTCCTTGCATTCCAGATAGTAGGTTCTGTTTGTACAGCAACGCCTTGGGGGGGGTTTGACTGATGGGTAAAGAAGCTATAGATACCACCACTGCCTTGGCCATTCTTGAGCTAATAAGATCATTGTTGTGTTGGAGTGAGACAGCTTGACCAATAAAGTTGGCATTAATGTAATTGGAGGAATTTTACTGACCAACTGATCAAAAGGGTATTGCCTAAAGATCTTGGCACTCATGCTCTTGAGGCATAGTTTGGGCATTTTGCATTTGCTTCCGTTACAAAGAGGTCTATTTCCGGAAAGCCTGTAGTGGAAGATACCTAAAAAGACTACTTCTTCTAACTCCCATTTGTGATTTTCTTGAAATCACCTGCTTAGAAGGCCGGCCTGATAATTCTGCATCCCCAGTAGGTGAATTGCTTGAATTGACAACCCTTTCGCTAGTAACCAATGCCCAATCGATTGGGATTACAGTGATATAATTCGGGATCTGACACCACCTTGTTTCCTGACGTAGTGCATCATTGTGGTACTGTCCGTTTGCACCAGGATTCTGTTTTTCTTCAGGAATGGCAAGAATGCTCTGAATACTAGACGTTTTGAAGAAAAAGGGGCAACCCAGTAACCCACGGACCTTGGTAGAGTAATAATTATTAACACAAATGGTCCCTTATGTGGGCAGTGTAGCTCGACTTCCACTTCAATAGTTTCTTAAGGAACCCTTCTTACAAGTAAGGTTTGTACATTTAATCATTATTTCAAAGATAAGGATATCTACAGCAAAAACAAGGTGCTCCTATAGGGTGACAGCGTAGTGAAAAGTAACATAGTGAATCAATAGTGCGCTGTTGCTATATACAATCTTATATACATGTGACTGATAGTACGATGTTATTCACGACATTCGTGTTAGGAGTGTCGTTATCCACAATCAAATTAAAACCAGTCCGCATTTGTAAATTGTCGAAGTTTCGACGCATGCAGCTAATTTAATCAGAAAAGGGTCATCATCAGGACAGAGGATAGAAGGAGACACCTAAAAGGAAAAAGAGTGATCTGTAAGTATCAAAGATATTATACTCCATGAAAAGTGTGTATGAACATGATGGGTTTTGACATAGCATGTGGATCGTGGCAACAGTCCTACAATCTTTAGGGGTTAACTACACCAATTCATACATCATCTGGCTTAGTCTAACACATGATAAACTGTGAGGAGAAAAACCTGACGTAAAAATCTTGTATAGTGTATTATGAAACCATAGAGTAACTGACATTCTATCAGAGATGGCACCTACCTACAGGGGTGGGAGTCTGGCTTTACTGCACCGTCACCCTATAGGAGCACCTTATTTTAGCAGTAGATATTACCTTATCTTTAAAATAATGATTTGTTTGAATGATAAATAAATACATTAAATGTACAAACCTTACTTGTAAGAAGGGTTACTAAGAAATGACTGCTGTGGAAGTCAAGGGCTACACTTCCACCATAGGGACCATTTCTGAATACTCTATGGGCTGCCTTAATTTCTAGGACATTTATGTAGTAAAGACGCTGCTTTTCTGATCACAGACCCCAAACGGTTAGATCCTGAAAGTGAGATCCTCAACCTATAAGAGGCATCCGTGACAATCGCTTGATTTGGTTGTTCTTGATTAAAAGGCATTCCTTTTAGAAGGTTCGTTTTTCAACACCGCCATTTCAGAGATTGTTTCACCTATTGATACAGAGACACATTGTCCTCCCAGTTTTCTTTCCAATGTGGCAATCGATCTTCTAGGCATGGCTGTAAAAATCTCATGTGGAGACGTGCATTTGGAATTTGATAAATGCATGAGGCCATGTAGCCCAACAGGGAAGAGATCTGACTAGCTGTTGAAAAGGGTTTGAGTAGTAACTGATGGCATTTCTGAAAAATGGTAGATACTCTCTCCTCCGAAGGATACACTTCTCTTTTTGCGTATTTAGTTTCCCCTAACTAATTGATTATCTGTACTGGAGATATAGTTGATTCTTCCAAATTGATGTGCATCCCTAGGCATTGTAACAGATTGGTAGTTGTACTGAAATCCAATTGTTTCTGGTATGCCGGTATGCAGTCTGTGCCTTGATTAACCAGTCATCCAAGGGTAACTTATCGTTTCTCACCTGTCTGTGTATTTTTGCAGCCTGAAGAATTTTATGAATTCACGTGCTGCGCATCATTCCGCCATTTAATGGTTGGGTCCGGAGTTCTCCACTTTCTTGTAGTCCTTCTCTTTTAGATTTTTCTGTGATGGTATGTGTCGACGGACCTCCATTTGGTGTCCCATGTGACGTCGTACTACTTCCTTCGGAAGCAAAGTGTGAAAGACTGTATCAAAGGCAGCAGAGAGGTCCAATAGGGTCATTAAGTAAAATCTGCCCACATGAGCCATCGTCCTAAGATCATCCTTGCCTGAGACCAGAGGAGTCTCAGTGTTGTAAGAGGGTCGGAAGATAGATTGAGTTGAATCTAACATGTCTTTGTATTCAAGGTAAGACAATATCTGACTATGAATTGGCTTTTCTAAAATCTTAATAGGGACTGGAGGAGACTGAACAAAAATGACTAAGTATAGTGGGATCAAATGAAGGTTTCTGAGAAATAAGATCCCAAGTACCTTTTCCAGGAGGAAGGGACAGAGGCAGTGACTATGGGTTTATTATAGACACCCGGTACACAACTGAAAAACCTAGACTCAGGACACCAGGAGGATAAGGCTCCAAAGGAGAGCTAGAGGAAATAGTGTAGGCTTATTACCTTCAGTGAGAGAAAATGGGCACAAAAGAAAATGGTACTTACTTGTAGTCTTAGCTCTGCATTTAAAGACTCTTCAATGAAGACAAACACTTGAATACATTTGCTCTGCTTGCATGGACTCCAGAGCTCTTTTGCATATGTATATATTGTCTATGAATATAAAAGCATATTGCCATGGTGCGCATGCCCATCAGAGGAACAGCACTCTTTAGTAGTCAGAAGTGATTTTTTTTATTTCATGTAGTCTTGACAAAAAAAGAGCAATTTCAAGACCGCATCATTGTCTGCCTCCTGATTAACGTCCCCCTCAGGGAGTGGATAGGTTCAAGGTAGCCTTGGATCAAGATGTACTTCTTTGGTATGGGTATCTCTGGCCCTAAAAATATTGTTATTGATGTTGGTGAGTGTGCTAACTGAAACGAGGGGGTTGAACCCTCTGTTGGTAATAACTCCGCTCTAGGTGGGTATATTGTCTGAAGATTTTTTTTTCTCTTCTAGACCTACAGCTTTTAGGTTTACTGCTTCATTTTCAGCATCTCGTCATCGGTATGTTGACCAAATAGCGCAGAACCAGAGAAATGCAGATTCACCACATTTAACTGCGCTTAAACGATGGTGAGGCGAAGCCAGGAAGATCTTCTGATAGAAAGACCATGGCAGCAGCTAGTGGCAACCGTTCGGCAGAATCGAAAGCTGTGTGCCTATTATTTAATTGGCCAGAACAGTACTTTCCTTGAGCTTCTCCAAGAAATCTTGTTGGTGGTATTTTGGTCTATCGTCAAGACGTCCTACTATCCATATCATCTATTTGATATTTTCCTAAGACAGCCTTGGCACTTGCATTCCTCAAGTGAGATGAAGCTCTTCTACAAACTTTCAGAAACTATCATGTTGAGTCTGTTGCTACCTCCCTCAGGGGTCAGTGGTTTCAGGTTCAGTGGCATGTCTTCGCATGACTGAAGTCAGAATTCTAGAATGTGGTTTAGATAAATTTCTCAAAAATTCGAGGTCCAGTTGAAGAGCCCTGTATTTTTTGATAGGGTGAGGTATTGCTGCCTTCTCCGTAGTTGGGGTCAGGAATTTCTACTCCGCACTATTCAACATACCCGGAACAAAGGGTATAATGGTTTTGGAGCTGCTCTCGCTTGCAAAGTCTCTAAAATAGCAGAGACAGTAGATTGTGGAGTCTAGTTAATGGTTATGTTCAGTTTTGATGACCCTCCGTCTAAAACTTCACAAAAAGTTGTAATATTGTCAATGGGTGAGACAAGAGGGAAAATCTGCAAATGACATACGGATATATGGAGCAACTTACATTGTTGTATCTAAATAAGGACGTCTAGATCCTTCAGGAGTCCTGTATCTCTTGCTTTTCTCACAAGGTTGGATTAGGCCCCTTGCAGGGGATGAAAGTCTTACTGGAGAAGATAGAAGTCTCCCACTTATCCCCACTGACGACACCCATATAGTTTTGACAGACCCTCGAGGATTTCGCAATTTGCAAAGAAATAGCTAAATCGGCAGTTTTGTAAAAAGGCCGTACTTTTACAAAACTGCCCGCGAAATTTGGAGAATATACGATCTGATATTGTTTGTTGTTGATCAGGCTGACAAAGGCTCTTGAAAACAAAATTAACAGATATTTTCATCCCCCATATTCCCAACTTTTGGGAAACTAAGACATCTTGTGGGTGTACACCAACAAAAATCGTGGCTGGGCACCTGGTTTGCAATGCTGTTACAGGTAGCGAGGCCCTAGAGGACTAGCTGGGGGTCGGGCAGTGAGACTTAAAAGATGAGAAGGAGAGAAGTGGTAGTCTTGGAATGGGACAATAATGGACGTCCCTTGTAGCTACATCACACAACATTGGTTTCTTAACAGCACATCAGGAAAATTGGGCCACTTCATGTTTTCAATTCAATGCTATTAAAAGCCAAGTACCCACTACATCGCTCTTCCATCCTCTAAAGGAGGCACATGTTTAAAACATAATAACATAATACATCAGTCACCCCATTAGTATCTGAAACATATTCGATAAGGAATAGTTATTTAAGTTGCAAACAACAGGCAGGTGGATCAAAAGTTAGGAGGATAATATATTTTGCTAGATAAGAAAGACCCTAATGCGGGTTGGGGGGATTCCGAACTGCCACCAGTTGTATTGATCCGTGCTCGATGACCTCTACTGTTGTACTGTGATCTATCAAGCTTGGGGATTGGAAAAAATAAATCATACATTTATTACATATAATTTGGAGTTCTAGATATATCAAGCAGGAGTGTGAGTAGTTGTGTTAATCATCAGATCTATCGGAGTGAATCTTTGAGAAAGTGATTCAAGATTATAACAAAGAATGTCCATCCAGTTTATAAGTACAGCATTCACTTTCTGCAGTAACCAGTATTTCTTTAAACCAGTCTGAATGTGTCAGCACTGGGTTTTCCAAAGTCTCAGAATGCAAGGTTTTGCAAAACCCAATGCTGTAGTAAACCAGCTCATCTTATTAGTGCTCACACCAGGCAATAAGCATAAACTGCTCAATTATCAAGTAGACCTTGATCTGGAGATGAAACCCGCAAGACTGTCTTGTCGTGGATCGCATCTATGACCAGTAACACGTCAATGCATGGCAGTGGCAAAGTAAATGTCCTATATTGCATTCTATCAGGTGACATCTCCAACAACAGCAATTGGCGCTAAGATTGGAAGACTTGAGTCTATATAGTGTTCAGTGCCATTCGTGTAACATCATAAAATGCCTGTATTTTAATCGTGCCTCTCTGAGTTCTTTATTATGAAAAGTTGTAAGGGCACAACAATCTTTATTAGTCAATTGAACTGAAAGTTTTTCTTGCCAACACGACCCGAGGACAGCTGCCGTAGTTGTTGAGGAAATGGAATCAATCGTTGTGCCATACAGACCAGACATTTCTTCTGTGCAGTCCCTATATTCATAAATATGTGCGACTGGGAGAATATTTGCAAAGATAATGTTGCTGAGTCTCACATGTAGTTTATACAGTGTGGGAATTGTTTGTATTTCCACCATTAAGAGTTGTTTCGGCCATATTCACAATTTATTTTCCGGAAAGATATCAAATGGTCATCCGTCAAAAGGTCCCTGATAATGGTTATTCCTTTTCTCCGCCGATCCTCTAACTTAATGTTGAACCCCCATCAACATCTTTTCTTTATTCCATATAAGCGCTTGCTATATGATGGTATACCTTAAGGGAGTTTGTGGGAAGTGTACCAGGCCTGCTTAGTAGAATGAATAATGGGGCTATTTCCATCATCAGGTTCTGTGTACCTACTTTACAGTATGTTCAGATGGTCCACAAACGACAGCAGTTTTCTTTCAGTGCAAACTCATCCAGGTTTATAAACACATCAGCATCAGCCTCAAGAGAAATGCTGGTTCATGAGAATCAAACCAAATTTTGGTGGGTGGGGATAGGGGGGGGTGGGTCACAGAGCAGAGATGGGCTACTGGGCCCCAATCGTGATGTTTGGGGTCATTTGCTTTTAGTGCCCTGAGTTCCATCCTAGTATGGCTCTGCAAACTGGGAAAAGAACAACCATTTTATACTTGACTCTCAAGGTAGGCTCAAAAGTACAAGGCTTCTCGTGAAGGTAGTGCAGAGGGCAAGAGTTGAGATCTCAACAGTCCGTGAACAGACACACGGAGACATTTGCAAAAACCCATGGGCTGGTATCAGCACATGATTAAGCCATTGACTGAAAGGGGGACCCGCAAAAACAAGCCAATGGCTCAAGGGGGCTATCCCAAAGCCCATCTCTGCAAATTATATAATGAACGTTGTGTGTAGTGTTGACATGACCTCTGGCAGTCAGCAAAGCTATCTGTAGGAAGACATAAGTCACACCAACGTAGATGGTGACAGTGACAACTAAAGTCTTGATCGATGGTGTCTTTTCATTGCCGAAGGCTTTTCAGACATTAAAGAGCAACACCACTTCGATGTCGATGTGTGTGTCATAGGCGTCAATGGAAGCCTCTTTGATAGTTACACTGACATCTATGTACGAGGGGTCTTTGATGTAGACGGCAACGCAGCCTTATGTAGCCGATGTTGTGATTTTGATGTGTGTACTCTATGGTGTAGATGTTGAGAAGATATCAAGCCTGCCTTAGACGGCCAACAGAAGGGCATCAAAGCTCATGACATTGTTAATTCAGACATCGTTCTTGAATGACATTAAGACTGGTAGTGATAACGACTATCTTTTTCACTATGCATTCTCTCCTTGGATCTGCCCTTTTAGGAGTCCTTTCAAGGAGCTGGTGTCTTCTCAGAGTGCATGAGAAGATATTTCTTCAAGTCTCCTTTGCTTTTTCTTCTCCTCTTCAGCTTTCATATCTTGAAGCATCCCTGAGAGTCTTATTCCTGCCCAGTCTTTTTATGTCCTTTTGGACATTTTCTGGATTGTGGACAAATCCCATATTCTTTCATAGAATGCAAAGCCATGAGACAAATCACACAGACTGTAAAGACAAGACTGTAAAAGTGAAATATTGAGGAAATAACTATCGCAAAACAGAGGTGTGAAACCTCAGGTGCTCTGGGATCCTACTCACAAGAGTCGGTAAAAAAAGGACTCTCTCTGTGAGGCAACTGCCAGTACAGTGCATCACAGTTAGAACAAGCTTCTGCAATCTTTTCCACAGATTTCTACACATGCCTATCAATTTAGATTTTTTCCTTCACATTAGACACTTTCAATCTGTAAAATCCAGAAATAAAGGTGTAATCCAAAGACGGATGTAAATAAGTTAAATCAATATGGCTCAGTACCTTCCAGCAGGCAGCCAGCTCAACAACTGTGGCAGAGTTCTCAAACTGAATAGAACTCCACCATGATCTGGCATGTGCCAGAATTAAAAGTACACAATAATATTAAAGGGGAAGGGAATATAAATTATACAGAATGTAACATCTCCCTTACTAAAAAATAAAAAAAACAAAAGGAAAAAAATAAAACTATAGAAATAACCCCAAAGAGAAGAAAGATCTCTGTAAGGAGAAAAGGTGATGATGCAATTATTCATAATCTTTGAATTTACGAGGAACCCATCTAGTGCGAGCTTCTTTTTTTTACCCTGGGAGCCACAGCCATATGTTCATCCTCCCGCCGAGCAGTGATTCTGAGAGGTGTAACTCTCACTCTTTGCTACCCTCCTGACATACCATACCTTACCATTCTGAGTGACAACACTGTTAAGATAAACCCTTTTTTTTTGTTTTGTTTTTTAACGGAGATTTATATAGCACGAACTGGACCCAAAGGTATCGGGTAACAGAGCGCTTTACACGAGCACCAGTTGTGTTACATGAGGACACATTCATTTTTGTTAGGCACGTGGAGATTAAGTGATTTGCCCAGAATCACAGGATGCTGTGCGTCCTTGCTGAGACTCGAACCCGATTCCCCAGATTTGAGGTCAACAGCCCCAGCCGTTAGGCCACATTCTCTCCCCTTAACCACCTTAACAGGTTTGCCATAGTAGGACACTCCTTTGGCCAATTCACCCGGTTTGCGTATCCTAACCCAGTCTCCTACAACCACATGAGGTTGCTTTACATTCATTCTAGCATCATATGAACGTTTAAATTTCTCTTGCTTTTCCGCTACTCACAGCCACTTCATTTTTAATTTCTCCACAATCTTTCTCATTTTATCTCTTTTTAAACCACCATGGACATAATTTAGATGTTGGTTCTCTTCCTTTTAATAATTTAAAGGGATTGACCTCAGTTGTAGTATGTGGAGTAATAAGGTAGTAGAGCCTAAAAATGCTCTCTCAATTTGTCCTTCCATTCTGCACCAAAACCACGTACCCATGCATGTCCCGTTTCAAAACTCTGTTGTACCTTTCCACTTGGCCATTACCTTGTGGCAGTGGTAACATGGTGAATGTTGAAGTAAGTGAAAAAGTCTTCCGTCTCCTGAGATCTCAACTGCACAGCATTATCTGTAATAAGAACTTCGGATACCCTTCTCTGGCAAATAGTTCCTTAAAGAATTTGATAACACTAGACACAGGTAACTTGTGGCACAAACCTAACTTTGGGCCACTTTGAGTGATAATAGATAAGTACCATGGCAAACCTGCAATCCCGTGGCAAGAATTTAAAAGGACCTGAGATATCAAAACCAACCTCTGCCATGGAAATTCAGGCCACTTCACAGGAACCAAACGTGGAGGGTTAGCCTTCAACATCTTTTCTCTATTAACAAATTCAGTACATTCCCTGACTACCCTGTCCACAAACCTGCCCAATCCTGGCCACCAGAAAACAGTCCTTATACGTCTCTTCATAGACGACATACCTAGATGTCCCTCATGAGCAATAGATAGAATGTGATCCCCAAGAGACTCAGGAGGTATATACACTTCCCTTGTCTAAAGATCAAATCACCTTCAATTTACAATTCTTCTGAGTTCTTCCAATAGGGAAAAACCTCTGCAGATACTTCACCATTGGATGGCCACCCTTTTTCAACACACTCCACTACTTTCACCAACAAAGGATCATCCTTGATGGCCCTTCTCCAGACCACCTCAGTAATACTTCCAAATCTACCCGACACTATCTCCTCTATGCTAGCTACCACTTCCAGGTGAAACCCCGAAACCGGTCCTAGGATGCTTGTTTCCAGTCCAGGGAGAACCTGGCCTGGCAGTTCGGGCTTGACTGTTCCCATAGGGCACAGGGTCAAGACTGATTTGCATATGGCTGGGTTCAAACTGGAATGGCATGGTGGGCAAATAAACGATGGATTTAGGCCCAGATCTCTGTACTGAGGTGAATGTATGACATTGTTCTGCATTCAGTCCATCAATTGTTGTTTTTGCATTTACCACTTCCTCATCACTAGTCTTCTCTCCAACATCTGGATAAACAATCTACTGCAAGGTTATTTTCCCTGGCACATACTACACCAGAAAATTGTATTCTTGCAATCTAGACATTAAACATGGTATGCGTACAGTAGCCCTCTGGCCTCCACCAGGAGACAAAATAGCAACAAGAGGTTTGTTGTCCATCCTCAAAACAAAGTCAGCCACCCCACACATAGTTGCGAAAATGTTCTACTGCCCACACACATGCAAGTAACTCCTTTTTGATGACAGCATAACGCCTTTCCGTTTCATTTAGCTTTTGAGAAGCAAATGCCACATTCCACTCCTCTTTCCCTGCACGTTAAGACAACACCCTCCCCAGACCATAAAGACTAGTATCCACTGTAATAATACAATTCTTATTGACACAAAATGGTTTCAATGAAGGAGCTGTCACCATCTCAACCTTGATACTATCAAAGGCACATTGCTGTCTCTCTCCCCACACAAATGCAACATTCTTTCTTGCCAATTCCCTTAGGGGTTCCATCTTAGCAGCAAAATTCCTTATGAACTTGCTATAATATTCGCACAGTCCTGAAAATGAAAGCAGTTTTTCCCTTTA
The DNA here is from genome assembly GCA_963921515.1 of Calotriton arnoldi. Taxonomy (NCBI): domain Eukaryota; kingdom Metazoa; phylum Chordata; class Amphibia; order Caudata; family Salamandridae; genus Calotriton; species Calotriton arnoldi. The sequence continues at coordinate 3,026,437 of CAWUFW010000484.1, read as the reverse complement.
GTCTGGAGCAGGAGCTCTCAAAATTGCATCAATACGAGATTTTCTTCCTTTGACAGTGTATGTCCAAAACACTCAACAGATTCACAGTACAATTTACATTTGCTCTTCTTGAGAGTCAAACCATGTTCTCTCAACACTCCACAAATTCTCCTCAAATGAAAAGAATGTTCAGACATCACAGGAGAATATAAGGATATTGTCTTCAAAGCATTTTACTAAGGCTGCCATACCCTTGAAAATGCGACACATTGCTCTTTGGAAGACTGATGCCGCTGACGCCAAGGCCAAACGGAATCTTCTTAAACTGGAACAAACCTTGTGGAGTGATAAATACTACGTGATTCTTTAGCTAGCTCAATTTGGTGATATGCAGACCGAAGGTCCAATGTTGAAAATATAGTAGCACCACCCAACATACATACGTCATATACGTTGGGTAACGAATGACAATTAACTACTATGTTGGTATAGAGAGCTGTAAAATCAATGCATAATCTCAATGATTTGTCAGCCTTAAGACCTAGAACGATGGGAGAAACCCCACTCGGATGATTCTACTTCCTCAATGACTTGCCCTTTAAAATATCTCATCCAACACGCTTCTTAGTTCATCTCTCACATTAATGGGAACATTCCTCAATTTCTGTTTAACAGAGTGTACTCCTTGTTTAAGCTTGATTAAATGGGTATATCCTTTGAGCCTCCCCAAATTGTCATAAAAACTTCAGGGAATTCATGCTCAATTTCTGCAGCACCACCACTTTCATTCATTACCAAAACAGGTTCCTTGCTACGAGAATTGAGAATAATTCCCAGTTTCCATTGGTCCCTCCAACCTAACACATTAACTCCTTTATGGCCACAAACAATTTGATAAACGGTGTCCTTCCTTTGAAAGAAATTTCTGAAGCAATATAACCCATAAGGTCAATTAAAGACCCATCGAAACTCTGGCCTACCATATCCGAATCACACAAATCCTCTTCAGTTAATGCCCCTTTAAACCTTTCCTGAAAATAGTTTTCAGTGATTATAGACCATGGTGATCTTAAGTCTGCCATGAGTTCCAATTCCTTCTCTAAGAACCGAACAGTACATTTAGGAAACTTCTTGACTTCAGTCTCCTCAGCACAGGGATCGCCAGCAGACAACTCAATGCCTTTCTCTTTCACTTACATTGCCCTGACTGCATGCACACCTCACAGACAAAACTTCACCTGTACCCACAGCAGCAGTTTTTCCTTTAAAAACTCATTTTTTCCAATCGTCTTTGCACACACGGGTTGTTGTGCATTTCCTGCTAATCCGTAGGACCTGCACGTTTGTTGGACAACATAAACTTTGGGTGAGGTACCTAGACTGATTCCGGGCCCCCCAGCAGGATATGATGGCCTAGAGACCAGCTAGTTCACAGTGCCACTGTAAACCCCCCTAACCTTACCAGGAAGCAAATGGTTTCAGGCAACTACTGAACAGGACAACCCTGACCTCTCAGTGATCGGTGAAACAGATCAGAACATTTCGCTCAGTCACAGGTGCCTACTTGTGCTCAAAGAAATATACAGAGAATACACACGTTTTCAATATATTTATTGAACCAATGTTATTCTCGTATAAAATACATTGCTGTGATAATCAGTAGACAGAAGCAGATGAAAGTGATTACAAGCACCAAAAGAGTAAATAGTAGATACAGCTCTACCACGGTGCTAAAACAATGTATATAGGCAGGCATATAAATAAGGCAGTAATCAGGCATACTCCTACTATGCGAACCTTACTCTAACTGTACCTAGAGTGTGTGTAGGTGTGTAGCCAAGAATCCCCCCCAAGGGACAATCCAACTCCATTACCTGGCGGGAGAGAATGAAGGATCCCTTCTGGGTCACGAACTAGACACCCCTCACAGAGATGTCAGACCGCTGCATGGTGAAGTCTCAGCATGCAGGGACCCTCTATGTCAGCTGAAGTGCCTCCTCTGCTAATCTATTGGGATACTCTTTAGTTATAATAGAAAGCTGTATTGCGATGTGCATATAGATTAGTGATGTTATGGATATGTAGATAGCCCCGACGCCCGTGGATGAAGATAGAACAACATTTGTACATAGTGCGTAGAAGGGCCTTGCACATGATGTTTGAGGCATCGTGATAATGTTGTTCGAAGCTAGATGTGTAAACAAAGTAGTTTCAGAGAAACTAATCCAACATTGTCGTGCAAGCAAATATGTGCAAAAGGTCACAGCAGAAATGTTATTGTGAAAAATAGAGCAATGTAAGAAATGAGCCGCTTCGTTACATGGGCCTAACCCGGGCACATAACAGGGCAAAATCTCCTATTTTTCCGCACTTGATGATTTCTGTTCCAATAGTATGACAGTGCAAAGATGAATCCACATGACTAACTACCACACCTGTAACACAAGATCATTTTTATCAGTCCTCTTCCCTGCTTGGGCATACCTGCGGAAAGAGTTAACAACACATACTTCAGCCATACCTTTTTCGTTCTTTACCCTAACATCTTGAACAGTTTCCATCCATTTTTCTGACTGCTCAAATGCTTTAGCACCTGCAATAGCAACTTGTATATTTGAATTGCCCATCACCCATAGTTGTTCTTGTGTTTTTTTACTTCTCACATTTACAATTATCTGATCCCTGATCATGTCATCACAAATGTTTTACACTGTTCCAATTGGGTATTAATGGTCAGCAGTGTACAGTAAAATCTCATGCTCTCTCCAACATTGCTTTAATATGGGCTCAGTAATATTAACAAACTCACTGTTTTAGGGAGTAAGTAAGCAAATTTTATTTATGCACAGTTATTTAAAACCATAGTATTTACATTACATTTAGTAAAATATCATAAAATAATTTCAAATATTGGCTTTAAAGCAAGGAAATATAAATCACCGTAGATGCAATTCATTGTCTTGCTTTGCGCAGGGTTAAAAGAGACATTATATTAAAACAATATAATATTTATAAAATATGAGCTGCTCTTCCGTGTATAAAAGACAGGACCATTGTAGCCGTTTCAAAATCCTACAGTGTCCATGAAGTGCATACATGCCATGCTATATATAAAGTACAACAAATTTAGCAGTATTATGTGCAAATAAAGCAGAGGGTTATATCAAACAAAATGTTTTCAAGGTCACTTTCTCGAGCTTTGAAAGTTCTAGTGTTTCAGGTAGTGCTTGAGAGTAACTAACAGTTTTTTCCCTGCACTTTTAGAGAAATTTCGTGTATCAACAGTTCATCACTGGATCAGTGGATCTTAAACTTGCAATTACAGCCTGGCTACAGGTATATATTCCCCGCTCGTTAAAAGGAACTTTCAGCAATTCTCTCCTTTCTTGCAATAATCCCAGGCATTTTCTACCCCTTTATTACGCAGCCTACAAGGCGCTTACATGGGTGCCTTATTCCATTTTTTCTCCTATTTTCTCCAGGAATACTGCAGAAATGGAAGTGCATGAAATCAATTTTCAAGTTTCTTGACCATCCAGCTTCTATATATGGTTGACACTTGAGTATTTTATATTCATTCATCAAGGACCAGGCATGCAATCTACTGGCAAACTTATCTTTATCTTTGGGAAGTGATAATTTCTTTACTGTAGTATTGACAATTTTTTTTAGAGCAGTTGGAGCAGGGGACTTTGCCCCTATTGCTTGGATTCTCAGTTCTTTAATCGCTGAATTTAAGTAGAGGCGGGCTGGTGCTATTTCATTCCTTTCTATCTCCTGCCACAGAGCTTGGCATAACTGACTTTCAGAGGCTGACCTTATTCTGTTCCAGGTTTTTACGTAGACCTCTTTCCTTGCTGTTGATTGATTAATGAGCCCAAACTCCAATCTTGTCTGGGCTGGTGATGCTTTCAAGGGAAGGTGGAACAGTGATCTGAATACTTTCGAAGAGATTAGATATAAAAGTACTGCATCTCTGGCCCGTAGTACTTCACTACCATATGTAGCAGTGAGTAAGAGTCTTGCTCCAATGACTTTCAATATTGATGCATAGCTTGAGCTATCTAAAATTCTTTGTAGGGTACGGAATGCCTGGGTCAAGGAAACAGCTTTTCTCTTCAAATCCTTCCTATGCTGGGTGAAAGTGGCCCTATCGTCAAAAAGAGCTCCCAGGTATCTATAAGTTGTTGTCTGCTCCAGTTGGTCGTTTCCCAAGAACTATTTATGCTTTCTTTAGGTTGCCATTTACTTCCATGATCTTTGATTTCTTTAACTTAACTATCATGCGGTTTGCTAATGACTAAATGCAAAGCCAGTCTATGAGTCGTCGCAGGCTTGTCTGGCTGATCAATATAACATCGTCCGCATATAATAAGTTTGAAATGACCATATATCCGATTTTTGGTGCATGAGATTTTACTGTATCCAGTTCGATCGCGAGGTCAGCTAAAAATAAGTTGAATAAATATGGAGCAAGTACACAGCCCTGCTTTAGGCCCTGATGTGACACTATTTTCCGTGATAGCATAGTTTCATCTCCGATTCTCATCCTTGCCCAAGTATTCTTATATAGCAGCTGGAATGCTTTTAAAAGAGGGGCCGGAATACCCTAGAGTCATAGCTTTTGCCACAAAAGATTACAACTCACACAATCAAACGCAGACTTATAATCCACAGAAAGTGCCTGTTTCTTGTACTTCCGTTTATCCATTATTAGTGATCCAGCCAATAAGTTGGTTTCCGTGCCTGTTTCTTGTTATGTTAAAAAATATATACAGCGCACGAATACCAGACGGTGTCTTGGCGCTAGCAGAACCAGAAGGGGCGAGCCGGAACACTATTCGACGAACAGCCAGGTCTTAATGGCCTTCCTGAACAGTGTCAAGGAGGGAAGATTTCTGATGGTAAGAGGGAGGGAGTTCCAGAGCCTTGTAGCTCCTACCGCAAAGCTTCCACCCCCTTCCCCCCCCCCCAGTCTGTTTAAAGATTCTTTGAGGGCGTATCACTTTTGCCCCTGGAGATCTGAGGCATCTGTTTGGAGAGTACCAATGAAGTGACCGCCTCAGAAACTGAGGACCGGTCCCGTGAAGTGCCTTGTATGTGATGCACAGGGTTTTAAATTTGATACGACTTTGAATTGGCAGCCAGTGCAAACTCTGGAGGCGTTTGCCCACGGACTGAAATTTGGGAATCCCCAGGAGGATTCTTGCAGCCGCATTTTGGATCATCTGGAGCCTTCGTAATTGCTTTATGGGTATACCGAGATATAGTCCATTACAGTAATCGAGTTTGGACAGGATTAAGGATGGGACTACAGTTTTCCTGCTTTCTGTTGGAATCATAGGCAGGATTTTCTTGATTGCTTTAAGGATGAAGAAGGAGTAGTTTCTTACCTGTAACTCCAGTTCTCTTGTAGGGGTATTTCCGTGATAGTCAATCATGTGAATAGTCCCGCCCATGTGCGTGGACCCCGGAGCACTTCATTAGATATATCTTCTTAAGTTGTCATCTTCTGCCTTTCTTCAGGAAGGCCTGCATAGACACTTAAGAGATAAAAAGACAATAATGCAGCCTAACCAACTAGGCTACACTGGCCATTACTTCATCTTGAAGTGAAAAAAGATAGCCAGTTTAACTCTTAAATTTAGCAATTTTACTGAGTTTCACACATAGAAAACTCCCCTTCACAAAACTCCTTTTTCATGATAGAGATGAAAAGGGTTGGACAGAGAAGCCCCCATAGGCTGCCATTATGTGTCTGCAAATGGATACCGTGCCTTTAAGAGTCTCCAGAGACCCCCGGTATCCCATGATGCACAGCCAGAGGCAGTTACTTTCAGTTCTTTTTAAAGGCGTAAAGAAGCAGTGCCTGCTGAGTCTTGGGTACATCTGTGTCTGCCACCGGGGAGGCGGGCGGGTTGCTTATGACTATCACGGAAATACCCCTACAAGAGAACTGGAGTTACAGGTAAGAAACTACTCCTTCTCTTGTAGGGGATTTGCATTGTATAGTCATAATCATGTGAATAGACTAGCAAGCCCATCCAAAAACAACTCCCCAGCGGTGGAAGAAACAGAGAACAACTGCACTATTGTGCAAATAGATTCCGAAGTGAAGCCTGCCCAACTTGAGCATCTGCCCTAGCATCAGTGTCTAGGCAGTAGTGCTTAGTAAACGTATGGACTGACTTCCAAGTGGCAGCCTTACAGATTTCTGAAATAGGTACGTTACGAAGTAAAGCTGCTTTACCTCTGGTAGAGTGAGCCCTAGGCTTACTAACAAGAGTCTTGTTGGCTTTCAGATAACACAGCTGAATACAGGAAACAATCCACCTAGAAATGGATTGTTTGGAGGTAGCTAGACCAGTTCGGACTGAGCCATAGTTTACAAATAACTGGTCCGATCTACGGATATCCTTAGTCTTGTCCAAATAGAATTTCAAGACCCTCCTGACATCAAGGGAATGAAGCGACCTCTCAGCAGGAGAAGAGGGATTCTGAAAGAATGTAGGCAATGTAATAGTTTGGTTCACATGAAACTCTGAAACTACTTTAGGGAGGAACTTCGGCTGAGTCCTCATAACTACCTTAGAGGAATGAAAAACTGTATATGGCTCTTTACAACATAATGCCTGAAGTTCGCTAACCCTGCGGGCAGAAGTTATGGCCACAAGGAAAGCAGTCTTCCAAGACAGATGCTGAAGAGAAGCCTTATGAATGGGTTCAAACGGTTCCCTCATCAGTCGAGAAAGAACCACATTGAGTTCCCAAGGAGGCGAAGGACGCCTAATGGGAGGAAACACTTTCTTCAATCTTTCAAGGAAATCTCTGATGACTGGGATCTTAAAAAAGAAAGTTTGTGAAGGACATTTCCTATAAGCAGTTAAAGCTGCCAGGTGAACTTTAATCGAATGAAACTGAAGGCCAGATCGAACCAAGTGTAGCAAGTAAGGAAGGATGACATCTTCCTTGCAGGAGGTAGGATCCACATTCTTAGATGCACACCAGATGCAAAATCTCTTCCATTTATATGCATAGGACGTGCGTGTAGATGGTCGTTTGGCGTCCTTCAATATCTCCATACAGTCCCGAGGGAGATTCAAATGTCCGTACTGTACTAACTCAGGAGCCATGCCGCCAAATTCAACGACAAGAGATTGGGGTGCACCATCTGTCCGCCGAACTTCGTTAGAAGGTCCGGCCGGCATGGAAGACGGAGATGTGGCAGAAGAGACCGGTGGAGTAGGTCTGTGAACCACCACTGACGGGGCCACTCCGGAGCAATGAGGATCATCTTGGCCCGTGATTGAGAGAGCTTGATCAGTACTGTCGGGATCAGGGGAATTGGCGGAAAAGCGTAGAGAAAGCCGCCTGACCAGTTGATCCACAGTGCATTCCCCAAAGACCCTGGTTGGTAAAACCTGGAGGCGAAGTCGCAGCATTTGCTGTTTTCCGCGGTAGCGAACAGATCGACCTCTGGAGTACCCCATCTTCCGAAGATGTCTCGCACTACTTCGTCGTTTAAGACCCATTCGTGATTTTCTTGAATGAGTCTGCTGAACGCGTCTGCCTGAGCATTTTGAACACCTGGGAGGCGAGTTGTTGTGATGGTCAGGTTTCTGGCCAACAGCCAGTTCCAGATGGCCTGGGCTTCCCGAGATAACGCTCGGGATCTCGAGCCCCCCTGCTTGTTGAGGTAGAACATTGTGGTCGTATTGTCCGTCTGTACAAGCAGGGAACTGGTGTGAAACGACGGCTGGAAGGCTTTCAGCGCCAAATGGACTGCTCGAAGTTCCAGGAAGTTGATGTGGTACTTGGTCTCTTTCCGGGACCACGTGCCCTGTATCTGAAGGTGGTCTGAATGTGCACCCCAGCCGTGGAGAGAAGCATCCGTCACTATGGTTTGTTTCGGTATCTCCTTGTGGAAGGGAATTCCCCGGAGGAGATTGCGTGGAGAACACCACCAGCGGATGGACTGGAGAGCCTGCTGCGACAGCAGAATCCCGTCTTCCCAATCGCCCAGTTTCTGGTCCCACTGATCCTCCAGACATTCTTGCAGGGGTCTCATATGGAGGCGTGCGTTTGGAGTGAGGAAGATACAGGAGGCCATGGAGCCCAGGAGAGAAGACACCTTCCTCACCGTCGGAGAGGGTATGGTCATGAGAGCCTGAGCCTTCCGAAGGATCGATAAGAGTCTCTCCTCCGAAGGACACACATTTGCCGTGTGTGCATCGATGGTGGCTCCCAGGTACTGTAGACACTGGACAGGAGTCGAGACAGACTTCGTGAGGTTGATGTGGAGGCCCAAACGAAGTAGGAGATTGGAAGTCCGATTGAAATGCAGTTGCGCTTCCTGTAACGTACCTGCCTTGATCAGCCAATCGTCTAGATACGGGTAGACGAACACCTTGTTCTTCTTTAGATGTGCAGCAACAACGGCCATGCATTTGGAAAATGTCTGGGGCGCTGACTTAGGCCGAAAGGAAGCACGGAGTATTGATAGTGGTTGTTGCCCACAGTGAATCGCAGGAACTTGCGATGTTTCCTCGCTATGGGCACGTGAAAATATGCGTCTTGCAGATCTATTGCGCATAGCCAGTCTCCCTGATGAAGTTGAGGGTAGATTTGATGCAAGGACAACATCCGAAACTTTTCTCTGCAAACCCACTTGTTTGCCTGTCGCAAGTCGAGGATGGGTCTGAACTCGTTCTTGTCTTTCTTGCGGACTAGAAAGAATCGAGAATACAGTCCTGTTCCTCTCTGTGCCAGAGGAACCGGTTCTATCGCCCGTTTCTGTAACAGGATGTTGGCCTCCCTCTGTAACTCGCGTAGCATGTAGCTTGAGCGAGTTGGAGGAATCGACGGAGGAGGGCTTGTAAAACGTAGCGAGTATCCACTGCGAACAATATTCAGCACCCAATTGTCCTGAGTTATGTTCTGCCACTCTGCCAGATAATTTTGAATGCTTCCCCCCACCGGAGTGGGTATCGGACGAGGGGGTAGAAACCCTTCAGGGCTTGGAACCAGCAGGGGCCTTGTTCCCTTGAGCAGACTGCTGGTTGGACCGTCCTCGCGACTGGCGTTTCTGAAACGGCTGAAAAGACCGCTGAAACTGCTATTGTTGGTTGGACTGACGGCCCTGAGATCGTTGGAACCTCTGGGAGGAATAACGCCGTTGGAAGGGGCGGAAGGTCTTTCGCTGTTCTTTAGGTTTCTCCAGACCTAAAGCCTTCAAAGTCTCCATTTCAGTCTTCATGCGGGCCATCTGGTCATCCGCATGGGAGCCAAAGAGTCGTGCCCGAGAACGGTAGATTAGAAATGCGCTGTTGCGCCTCTGGCTTCAGCGAAGTAAGACGAAGCCAGGAATGTCTCCGGAGAGCAACTCCATGGCAGTACCCGTGGGCTGACAGGAGTGAAGTATCTGCTGGAGCGCTGATGACTTGGTTCGAAACCATCAGACCCTCGTTCACTATCTCCTGAAAATCTTCCCGCTTGTCCCTGGGCAGGAGGTCCACAAATTGCTGCAGCGACTCACACAGGGATCAGTCATACCGGCCCAGCAAGGCAGTAGAGCTGGCCGCCTTCATGGATGTAGCTCCGGTGTTGCAAACTTTTCTCCCCACCGAGTCCAGCTTACGGCTTTCCTTATCCGTTGAAGTCGGAGCCGTAGCATGCTGTTTCCTTGCCGCCACCACAATGACAGAGTCCGGGGTGGGGTCCAGTCGGAGGAAGGCAGGATCCGAATCAGGTGGGCGATATTTCTTCTGTAACCTGGAAGGCGCAGATTTTATAGAAGATGGTGTCAAAAACAGCTCCATAGCTGGTTCCACTAAACCAGGCACCAACGGAAGCAATGGACGAGATGTTTGTCTCTGCTGGAGAGTCTCATAATCACTGATGTCGAAGGCACAGGAGTAGACAAGGGAATGTTAAGCTTTGACGCCCCTCTGACCAGACCTCCTGAAAGGTGGAGATATCATCAACGGGAGACACTCTCTGAGGAGGGGAATCCGTTAGAGTGGGTGAGTACCTCCCCGTACTCGTGGAAGACGTATCCCTGGTATGCCGGGAACGAGATCTCTCGTGGCGATGAGATCGTGTGGAAGACCGGTGGTGTCTCTGGGAACGATGTCTTGGCCGAGACCGTGACCTTGGTCTTCGAGGCTCTGCAGGACGCGTGGGCTGAGGAGCCGTGGGTCCAGGCTGAGGCAGAGGAGGAGGCGGAAGAGGAGGTGGAGGAGGTGGAGGAGGAGGAGGAGGAGGAGGCGGAGGAGGACTTGGCGGTGGTGGCGGTGTCACTGGCCGGGCCACCGGTTGACGAGGAGCAGGAGGCGTCCTTGATGGTGAATAGGTACGCGAGTACTCCGAATCAGAAGAAGAGACCAACCTCCTCCGTTTTCGAGCTGGCTGCGAAGAAGGTGCCCTGGACTCAACGTCAGACCTTCCCCACGACGTCGATCTACTGCTAGACAGCGAGCGTCGACGTCATCTGGATCGTGAACTTCCTGTAGACGTCGACAGGCTCACTACGGAGCGAGTCCCAGAACGGTACCTCGACGTCGAACGTCGGTGATGACCCCTCGACGTCGACCTTCTCCTCGACTTTGACCTTCTCCTCGACGTCGACCTTCTCGTAGACATCGACGACGATCGGCAGTGACGCATCGACGGCGACCGCCGTTACCTGTGTGACTCAGATCGACGACGATGATGCCTCGACGGCGATCTTCTTTGAGTCGACGTTGAACGCGGGGAAACCCGCGACGGCGATCTCGTCCGAGAACTCGCCGTTCCTCTCCTCGACGTGGAGCGTCGACGTCGCTTCGACCCAGAGCCTTGAGTAGACGGAGAGCATATAGTAGTCATACCTGCTCTCGACGTCGTCGTCTTCGACGTCGATCAGGACCGGCGTCGTTTTTCCGCCGTTTTTCGACTGGGGAGCCCCCCCAGAGGTCGAAGCATGGGTTTTGGTAGAGGACTTACCCTTTCCTTGCCCAGAGGCTGTAGATGCTGCCTTCTGTCTTCTCTGCTCCAACCCTTGGAGCCGAATCTTCTCCCTGTCACGCAGGGTGCGCCTAGAAAAGGTCTTGCAAATAGAGCAGGTATCAGGGACATGAGAGACAGGCAAGCACAGAATACAGACTCTGTGTGCATCAGACTTGGCCTTCTTCCTACCACAGTCAGGACACTTGTCAAACAGAGAAGGCATTTTGACAAGAAAACTGTAGAAATTCTGCCAAAAAAGCACAGCAGAAGGTAGATAAAGGCCAAAGAAGTCGAGTGTAGCTGAAAAAATCCAAATACTGTATTAAATTTAGAATAGAATACCAAAAAAGGTAGAGCTCAATGCTCCAGGGTCCTGCTAGCAGGAGCCGGAAAAAAGAACTGAAAGTAACTGCCTCTGGCTGTGCATCCTGGGATACCGGGGGTCTCTGGAGAATCTTAAATGCACGGTATCCATTTGCAGACACATAATGGCAGCCTATGGGGGCTTCTCTGTCCAACCCTTTTCATCTCTATCATGAAAAAAGGAGTTTTGTGAAGGGGAGTTTTCTATGTGTGAAACTCAGTAAAATTGCTAAATTTAAAAGTTAAACTTTTTTCACTTCAAGATGAAGTAATGGCCAGTGTAGCCTAGTTGGTTAGGCTGCATTATTGTCTTTTTATCTCTAAAGTGTCTATGCAGGCCTTCCTGAAGAAAGGCAGAAGATGACAACTTAAGAAGATATATCTAATGAAGTGCTCCGGGGTCCACGCACATGGGCGGGACTATTCACATGATTATGACTATACACGGAAATCCCCTACAAGAGAAACTTGGTGTTGTAACGGTCTTGACTTGGGCTTCAAGGTCCAGTTTTTGGTCTATCATGAAATGAAATGAATGAAATGAAATTTGTACTTGTAAAGCGCACTTATACCCCCAAAGGGGTGTCCTGGCGCTGTACGCATACCGCTGTGGAACCCTTCCTGGCTTTTCCCTGTGAAATGTCCACTCCTGGGCACCCCCAGGGTGAAGCCAGGCATCCCAGCGCTGTTGGGGCCGTTGTGGAGATTAAGCAAGCTATTGCCCAGAGTTGCAGAGTGGGACCCATGATTAGAATAGGCACCGAGGCGAGAATTATCAGGTCCGAGGAAATTGAGCCCAAGACCCGCCGAGGCGGGAATTGAACCCTGGTCCCGGGCCAGATCTCTGCATCAGGGTCTGCCGCTCTAACCATTGAGCCACACTTCTCCACATCACGCCTACATTTTTTGCTTTGGGGACTGGGATTGGTGCTGTTCCCAGGTCATCTGGCCACCAGATCGGAGACCAGTAAGGGGAGAAGTTGCCGAACAGAATCACCTCAGTTTTCCCGGAATTGAGCTAAAGATGGTGCGAACTCATCCATGAGCTGACTGCTGTCATACAGTCCCTAAATCTTTGTACTGGAGGTTGGGTATTTTTACTGATGGATACAACAATTTGGGTATCATCTGCATAGGATGTTATTTCCATCCCAAAGGATCTAATTACTAGTGCCAGCTCAGAGACATATATATTGAAAAGTGTGGGACTCAAAGAGGAACCCTGTGGGACTCCACCTGGGAGTGTGAAGGTCGGGGAGGTGTAGTTACCCAGGGCGACTGATTGTGTCCCATCAGTAAGAAAGGAGGAAACCAATGCCAGTGCTTTTCCAGAAATACCAAGAAAGTTCAGATGATTAAGCAAGGTTTTGTGGTCGACCGTGTCGAAGGCCGCCGACAGGTCAAGCAGGACAAGAGCCGCAGCGCCCCCTGCATCCATTGCTGCTCTTATTTCCTCGGTGGCCTTTATAAGCGCTGTTTCAGTGCTGTGTTCAGCCCTAAATCCGAATTGCGATTCATTTAGCAGGTTATGTTCATATAGATATGAAGTGAGCTGGTTATTCATAACCTTTTCTACCAATTTGGCTGGTGCTGGGAGGCGCGAGATAGGCCTATAGTTGCCTGGGTCAAGTGCATCTAAGTTGGATTTTTTCAGAAGGGGTAGAATCGAGGCCCTTTTCCAAATAGAGGGAAAGACACCCTCACTGAACATGGAGTTAAAAATGGAGGTAAGACTTAGACCAAGAATCTCCGGGGCTCGTTTAAATATCATGGGAGGGAGAGGATCATGGGGAGAGCCCGATTTTATTTTAGAAATATGGAAGATTATCTCATCAACAGTTACCGCTCTGAATTCTGTGAAGGTGGGGGCGTTCAAATTTTGTAGGCTTCTGGTGTAGTCGGAGTTAGACTTTGCCCCTTTGTCAAAGGTGGTGAAGATTTGCACCACTTTATTTTGAAAGTGCTGTGCGAGTGCATTACAGAATTCTTGAGTGTGATCATTTCCTTTTCTTTCGGGGGGAGTAGACAGTTTAGTTATCACCCGAAAGAGCTCTTTGGAGGAGCTGTCTGCCTCCTTAATTTGATTAGAGAAATAGGAACTTTTTTCAGATATGATCAGTTTTTTATAATCCGCGAGTAAGATTTTGTATTTTACGAGTTTGTGTTCCTCGTAGTTACTTCTCCAGCATCTCTCCTGTCTTCTGCACTCATGTTTTTTTTGTCTGAGAGTGTCAGAGAACCAGGTGGCTGAGGGAGTGGTCCTGATGCTAGGGGTGGTATCCTATTTGCAGTTGTAGTGAGCCATTGATTGAAGTGGATAGAGGCATATTCTGCTCGTTGTGGTGATTTAATTAATGAAATTGTGAGCTGGATGTTAACCTGGTTATTGTCAACCTGTTTCCAATTTCGGTATAATCCAGCTGACTGTTTGGTTTGGGTAGTTTGGCCCTTGTCTGAGTTATTAAGCTCAAAGATAATGGCGCTGTGGTCGGTCCAGCTAAGTGGTAGAATCTCCTTGATCTCGAGTGCGTCATAGTTGGTAAAAATACCGTCCAGGATATGGCCGGCCTGGTGTGTGGGGCCCTTAACCCTTTGATTTAGCCCGGCAAGTGTCATGGTATCAAGTAGGGACGTAGTGCTTGAGTCCATAATAGCATCCAGGTGAAAATTAAAGTCACCTAAGATAGCAAAATTGTTCTCCAGAGCGCAGGTTTCCAGAAGTGTATTGAGAAAGACCAGAAACATATTTTTTTTCCCCCCCGAGGGGAGGTATAGTAGTAGTCCCTTGAATGAAAGGCCATTGACTATTTTAAAATTGAATGATAGGGCCTCACAGTCCGAGGAAGAAATGGTGTCAAAGGAGGCTGCATATGTGTCTTGATAAATAATAGCAAGACCACCACCTTTTTTGTGCTTCCTATCTTGCCTGAATACTGTGTAGCCAGGTGGCACCGCCGTGCAGAAATCTGGACCTGATGCCTGATCGGCCCAGGTTTCAGTAATAAAGAGCAGATCTAGGCCCTGAGCGACAAGTAACTCTGCAATGTCTAATTTAATTCTTGAAAGAATCCGGTTTGGTTTGGGGGTACGATCTTATTGTCATTTGCCCATATCAGCAGATCATTAAGTAGAAGACTGGCAAAATATTTGGCCTCAACATCTTGCAGAGTAATTAGGCGATAATTTTCCAACTGTTGCCTATTACCATCCTTGAAGATTAGATTGATTATTGATTCTCTCCCTGTGTCTGGGATCGTCTGTTGCTGAAGTGCACAGTTATATACCAGAATTAACATACGTGCCCAAAACGCTGCATTTGATTGAAGAGAGCTTGCGGAAGCCCGTTTGGACCATGGACCCCATTGTTCCTACCTTTTTGTATTACTCTGCATGTTTGATCTTCTGAGAACTGATAAGGGGCCTGTTCTTGTGAGCACAGCAGATTCCTTGTTCCATGACTCTGTGAATATGGATACAATGTGGTTAACTTAAAGGAGAGTTTAAAGTGCTCCGTCAAGAACTTGCCCAGATCGCTACTGTCAGGTTCAAGCTTATTACTCAGGCTGGTGCTCGATTTAAGCCGTTAACTAGTTGCAAGAAATCTCTTCAGTTTTTATTCTAGGAGGGAAAGAGGACATCCGCCCAGAAGTTTTGTTTTACCTTTGATTTTTCTTCTCATACTGTATTTCTGTAGCTTTTGTTTATAATATTGAAAATTCTGCGGAACTCTTGATTTTCTGGACATTTTTTGGCCAGTCTCCAAGACCGATTGCGCTCGTTTCTGATTGCATGACACCATGCCAAAATTTTAATTTTTCTTTGTTCATCTAAGTTGGATTTGTTTCTAATTGGCCTTGCACACCTGATAATTTGCTGATTGTCCATTATTTTCTCAGTGAAGAGGGACCACTTTGCTATTGGGTTTTTTGAATCTTCACTACAGCAATCATTTGCTACAGTTTTAGCTATATCTTTTGTTCTTGTGTGTGTTCTGACCGTATCAGCATCCAGTAGTTGGTTGCATTACTTCTCCAGGTAAAAAACGGCATTTTTTCTGTTGGAGACGGTTTTGGACACAAATTTCTAATATCTGTTGACCATGATCACTTTTGTTTGTCTTCAGTACTCTGAAAGATGTCAATTGGTGCAAAAGCGGGAGAGTTGCTAACGTATAATCTAGAATGGAATTTGAAGACGTGGTATAATAGGTCCATTCTGGAGGGATCTCTTGCTGCTATCTTCCATTGACAATTCATAAGCCAAGGGATTAAAAATATTTTATTAGTGCAATTGCCTTTCCATGACTCAATCTTTTATTTGTATCTCTCATGGCCTGTATTGGTACTGACCACATATAGTCCTGCTGATTTATTTGCTCATCTCGCTGAAATGATTTTAATAAGTTCATATTGAAGTTCCCCGTTATCAGAATATCTGGAAGCGAACCTACTTGGGAGCTTTCAAGAATTATTTTCAGGAGCTTACATACCATTGATGACTTTGTTCTTAAACTCGGTGGCACAGAGATTAACCAGAAAAAAATTATTTTTTGCACTTTATGACGCTTTCTAAGTGTTATTATTAAGATGTTTTCATCTTCCGTATCAATCGGTTCTATTTCTGACTGTAGAGCAATTGCTACAAATGTGGCTAAACCTCCCTTTGGCGTCCGGCTTTAACTTTCCTATCCGTGGAGAAAAAGCCTACGTAGCTGTTTATTGGGAACAGCTGTAATGCCCATGTCTCTTGCAAGCATATTATATGATTATTTTTCAGGAGTTCTGTAAGATTTTTATCCTGACTTTTGGTTAATGCACCAATGATATTCCAAGAGCAGATTGTTAATACTCCTATTTCGTTAGCGATTTGAGATTCTTCTAATTTGTGGGCCTTGTGATATCATGACTGATTCTTGCCATGCTGGGCATCAGTTAGCCAACCTTTATTTAGCTTTATCTTTCCCGTTTGATCTAGTGTTACCTTGTTTTTTTGATGCAGGGATGAGATGCTGGATGCATTCCCTACCGGTTTTGTCAGAATTGAGTATGATTTTCTCCCGCTTACTTAATCTTTAATTTAATTCAATCTTTAACCTTTATTTTCCTGTGCTTGTTCCCGCCGCTGCTGCCCCTGCGGCCCCTCCGCCCCGGACAGCCCCTGCTCCCACCTCCAAGCCTCTCGTCCCTCCCCCCTCCCCTAGTTAATGGCGGCCGCTGCGAGGGAGCGCGAGTAAGACCTTGAACTGTGGTTTGGGTCAACTCTCTCAACGCGCCGCAGTCTCTTCACCTCCTCCTGGTGAGGTTTGCGACTGGTGCCTGCTCCGCTGCCCGATCCTGCCTGCCGGCCTCAGCCCACGTCCTGCTCCTCGCTGCAGGCGTCAGCCATCGCCTGCTGCCCCGCGCTTTACTTATTTATTTACCCTCCTTGTTTTCTCCCGCTTACTTAATCTTTAATTTAATCTTTGACTTTTTTTTTCTGTGCTTGTTCCCGCCGCTGCTGCCTCTGCGGCCCCTCCCCCCGGATAGCCCCCGCTCCCGCCTCCCAGCCTCTCGTCCCTCCCCTACTTAATGGCGGCCGCGCCGCTGGCGCGCCAAAGTCAAGCCCGTCTGCGCCCATCTGCGACCCGACCAGCGCCAGGGACCTTGGATCTCCCACGACACACTGCTACGACCCTACCACCCTCCTCGCACTCAACCCCGGAAGAAGCAACAACTGCCAACAAGCCGCGCTGAATACGACCCACGGCCAGTTCTCCTGCCACCAGACCTTCACCACCGCCCCGGCAGCCAACACCGCCGACACCCTAAGATGCATCCTCCTCCACGTGCGCTCCATGCACAGACACGCCGTTGAGATCTGGAACCTCCTGGACTCACTCTCACCCGACGTCGCCTTCTTCACGGAAACCTGGACCATCGCCTCCTCCACCCCGACATCGCCATCCCGGACGGATACAAAATCCAGAGGAAGGACCGCCCCAACCACCCGGGAGGAGGCCTCGCCATCGCACACAAAAACTCCCTCCGCCTCACCACCTCAGCCAAACCTTCCCCGCTGCCGAACACCTGCACTTCCACATCCAGACCAGCCCCAACTCCACACTCCGTAGCACCCTCGCCTACAGACCTCCCGGTCCCCGGACCCTCTTTGCCGACACCATCACCGACCTCATCGCACGACACGCCATCGCCACCAAGGACTACATACTCATTGGAGACCTAAACTTCCATCTCGACAACCCCAACTCCGCCGCCCTCCTCGAAAATCTCGCCAACATCGGACTCAAACAACTCGTCACCACTCCAACCCACAAGGCAGGACATACCCTCGACCCCATCTTCACGGTTGGAAACAGCGTCCACTTCAGTCACACCACTCAACCCCCATGGACCACCACTGCGTACACTTCCTCATCGACAAACCCAAGCCACACAAACCCGCTCCGTGCCCCCGCGAAGGAACTGGAGCAAAGTCACCGAGGAGCAACTGAACTCCACCCTCAACCTCAACACCCCCACCGCTGCAACCGACGCCAACCGCGCAGCCAGAGAATTCCACACCTGGGTCTCCAACTGCGCAGACAAGCTCGCACCGCTACGCAACCCCGACAAACAGCGCCCTAGAAAAGCCGCCTGGTTCACCTCCAACCTCCAAGAAGCCAGGCGCACCTGCAAACGCTTGGAGAAGAACTGGAGAAACAACAAGACACCGGAAAACTACACCACCTACAAGAACGCCATGACGGACTACCACCAATGCATCAGAACCACCAAAAGGACTTTCATCCACAAAAAAATCCTCGGCAACTCCAAGGAACTCTTCAGCGTCATCCAGGAATTCACTAAACCCCGCAGCGAAGCCGCGGACATCACCCCCTCCCAGGACCTCTGCAACAAGCTCGGATCCTACTTCCACATGAAGATCAAAAACCTCTACGACAACTTCAACAACCTCACACCCGACTCCACAGCCACCCCACCCTCCGGCAACGCCAGCCAGCCCACTATCTCCTCCTGGGTCCCGGTCAAGACCGAAGAGACTGCATCAACCACGAAAAGCATCCATTCAGGGGCTCCCACTGACCCCTGCCGACCACTCATCTACCACAGAGCCGCCATCGCACCTGAACTACAACGCACCATCAACACCACATTCGAGACCAGCACTTTCCCCGACGACTGGAAACGCGCAGAAGTCAGGCCCCTGCTCAAGAAGCCCACAGCAGACCATAAGGACCTCAAAAACTACCGGCCCATCTCGCTCCTCTCCCCTTCGCGGCGAAAGTCACGGAGAAAACCGTCAACGCAGAACTAACAAGGTTCATCGAAGACAACGCCGTCCTCGACCCTTTGCAATCCGGATTCCACAGCAACCACAGCACCGAGACCGCCCTACTCGCCGCCAGACGACATCCGCACCCTCCTCGACCAAGGCCACACCGCAGCCCTGACTCTACTCGACCTGTCAGCAGCACACAACACCGTCTCACAACTCACACTTGCAGCCAGACTACACGACGCCGGCATACGAGGAACCACCCTCGACTAGATCCGATCGTTCCTCAATGGCAGAAGCCAAAGGGTCAGACTCCCACCCTTCCTCTCCGAACCCACGGAAATCAACTGCGGAGTCCCACAAGGACATCGCTCAGCCCAACCCTCTTCAACATCTACATGGCCCTCCTCGCCGCCATCGTCCGACAGCACGGCCTCAGCATAGTATCCTACGCCGACACCCAGCTCGTCCTCTCCCTCACGAAGGACCCCACCACCACCAGACTCAACTACCAGAAAGGAATGCAAGACGTCGCAGCCTGGATGAGCAACAGCTGCCTAAAGCTTAACTCGGAGAAGACTGAAGTCCTCGGAACCACCCCATCGGCATGGAACAACACCTGGTGGCCCACCGCCCTTGGCAGGCTCCCGACCCCAACAGACCACGTCAGAAACCTCGGCATCGTACTCGACTCCTCCCTCTCCATGAACCGACAGGTCAACACCGTCGCCTCCAGCTGTTTCAACACCCTCCGCATCCTCTGTAAGACTTCCTAATAAAACCCCTCCCCTCGCTCCCCCGAGTCAAGGAAGACAGTCACCCACGCACTCATCACCAGCAGGCTGGACTACGGAAACGCCCTCTACGCCGGCATAAACAAGTCACATCAGCCAACACCTACGGAAGCTCCACTGGCTCCCCATCGAGAAGAGAGTCACTTTCAAGATACTCACCCACGCCTACAAATGCCTACACAACACCGGACCCCAATACCTCAACGATAGAATCAACCTCCACGTACCCTACAGAAACCTCCGATCCGCCAACCTCGTCCTCGCCGAAACCCCACGCATCCACAGAGCCAAAGCAGGGGAAGATCCTTCTCCTACATCGCGGCCAAGACCTGGAACGAGCTCCTGATCGACATCCGGCGCGCCCCCTCCCTGAACACCTTCAGGAAAGCTCTCAAGACCTGGCTCTTCGGCTGAACGGAACTGCTGACCCGCCCCTGCCCCCCCGCCTTGAGACCCTCACGGGTGAGTAGCGCGCTTACAATTCCCTGATTGATTGATGTTTCCATAATTATTTATTATTGATACCGAATTTACTGAGGCAAATGGTGCTGGCTAGGCAGATAAAGGGGCCATTTCGACTTGGATACCCAGGACCGTAGGCAGTCATTTTCCTGAAGTACCATTTTAGCTGTAGGATGACGTGCCCACGTAACGAGTGTCGATTCTTGGGTCTTATCTGTCAGTTCCATCAATTCAATAAAGTCTGTGTCAGCTGAGGTAATTTCCGCTAGGGAGGCCACTGCCTGAAGGAGTTTAAGAATGGTGCCACTATTCAGAATATCATGCCTTCCTCTTGACTGGTATTTATGCGTGAACATTATTTTAATGGTGAATTGCCATCATATGTTGAACAGGTTTTTCTGTGCTCATCCATATCATCCATTTTTGGCAGCAGAATTATCCACAAAGATTTTCTATTTTGGGTTGTTTCGATTTCCGCCTGGCCAGGACTTGAACTGCCCTCACCAACATTTTGGATTTGGTTGTCTACCGCTCCTGCGACTGTGTTCTTGTATCTTATTGTATTCTGTTGAGGCTGTGTCTCCTTATGATCCTTTTCTTTGCCTAGTTATTGATTTTTAATGCTGGCTCTTTGCGTGGGGATGGGTATTCCTGGATTTCTCCTCCCAGTCCAGATTTACTTCCTTCGCTTTTGAACTTCTTGTATTTTAACAATGATTGGGAACAGCTTAATATTTTTTACCATGGGTTTGTCATTTTCAGGTTTTAAATCCTCTTGCATTTTGGCGCTTTTATTACTTCGTTGATTTGTTGTAGTGAAGGCGTGTCATTAATCTTCTTGCTCTTTGTTTATTTTTTGCTTTACACAATTTTTTCCGCTGTTTCTTAGATTTTTTGGGTTCTGATAGAGTTAGACGCACTGTTTGCGATTGCTCTGATTGTGAGGGAAGGAAAGATACCGCTTTTAGGTGAGATATGGCTTCCATATTCTCTGTGCTGTGGAGAGGAATTCCGCCCATAGTGGCTATTGTTTTGGATGATGACCAGCCCTGCGTGGGGAGTTCAATTTTTCCTTCATCTTTATCTCCTTTTATTTCCTGGGGCGATCTACATATTTCCGTTAGACGGTTTTGTTGCCTATCCTGTGCATAGGTTTTGCTGCTCCATGGAGATTTTAGATTTGTTTTTAGATCTTCTATCAGTGCAGTCATTGCCTCAGGAATTGTGGCAAGTGTGTTTACCCTTGGAGCGCATGTACAGTCACTCTACTGTGGCTGAGGCCGCATATTTTTGTGGACGATTGATCAAATTATTCAATTTGCCCATTTTCTGGTCAATTCCAGATACTGAGGCTGCCATCTTGTTTAATAGATCAATTTGAACATCCATTTTCTCTGATTGATAAGACAGGACGTCCAGCCAGGTGCGGCCCGTGCAGGTAAGAGCGGTGGGGCAGGGTTAATTTGACGTACGACAAATGGTTTTCTTTTTTTTTTTTTTATCTAAGTTTCCCTTGTCGTTCTAATTTGAATCTCCCTCCACCTTGCCCACCCACCCCACCGTTCTTACCTGCATGGGCCACGCCTGCGTCCAGCATTAGCTGCCATGTCCTACACAAAATGCCCCATACAGAGGCTATATTTTTCACTTCCGATGGATCCTGTTGTGAGGTTGAGCCCATTGTGTTTTCTCTTCGCTCCTTTTGATATTTTGGAAAATAGAAGGAGCGTCCCATACAGGTTTTGGAATCATAAGGTCAGGTTCTCTTGGTTCGATACCTTCGTAAGTTGTTGGTTTCAACACTGCTGGGTTTATTCCTCTACTCACTTCTACTTTAACTTCAATTAGAAGTGGTTTTCCATTCGTTAGAAGCCGTGTCGACATATCACCATGTACTTGTTTCTGTTCTTGATGCTGCTGATTTGGTGATATTGGAATTAGCTACAAGAATTCCAGATCACTAATTGAGCCCCACACAGCCTCTTTACTTTCCCCAGATCCGATTTTGGACTTCGCTCAATTCTGTCTTCAGGAGAGACCGGTTTAGTTCTAGAAATTTGTGGTGAACAATTAGTATTTTTTATTGGTAGTATAGGTTCTGGAAGGATATTCGAGTCGCAAGGCATAGAAAAAGAATATTACTCGGGTCTTTTAAAAAAGTCAAATCGTTGTAGAATTTTCTGAGATCTTTCAAACATACGGGGTACCGGTGAAATTAATGACTGATTATCTCTTGGTGATTTTGCTTTTATACTTATTGCTGATTGTGAAACTTGAAGCCTTTTCTTCCTTTTTGTTACAACATGTGGGAGCCTTTTCCTTCTCGACCTCATGACATGGTCTCACTTTTCTAGTTTTCAAGTCGATCACCCTTCTTCCATTCCTCAACTTCTGCTCTACTGTACTTGCGGGCGTGATGAACAAGTTACTTAGCCTCGGTAACGATATATCTGTAAGAAACATTAGTAGTGATAGATTCCTTACCTTAGAATATCCCCAGGCGTCAGACTGGATCCGGAAAGTTTTCGTCAGCAGTACCCCTGCGCGTCGGTAGGTGGAGTCGTGCGGCTCCGCGTCCGTCGTTGGGGTCGTGGTCGCCGAGATGACGTCGCGGGCGCTACTTAGACGCCGCCCACGCGCGCTGACGTCAGTTTTGTACACGACTTTCCGCGCCAGGAATGTAGAGCCATGCAAGATACTGACCACTGGTGCATTGAAACTAGGGCCCTGAAAGGGATGACCTTAACCCTAGAAATCAGTTCGCAGAACGGGGAGGATGGGTGGTGCGGTAAGGAATCTATCACTACTAATGTTTCTTACAGATATATCGTTACCGAAGGTAAGTAACTTGTTCATCTGAAAGAAACACATAGTGATAGATTTCTTACCTTAGAATAGATACCCCAGCAATACCAACCCCGGTGGTGGGTCTGCAAACTAAAATCACACCAGAAAATCGCGGAGAACAGAACGGCCGAAGAAGCCGTCTCTCCGGACTTGGCTGTCCAGGCAATAATGCTTGGTAAACGTGTGCAGCGAGGCCCACGTGGCTGCCTGACAGATGTCTTGCAGGGGGACGCCGCGTCCCAATGCAGTAGTGGCTGCAGTAGCTCTGGTGGAGTGAGCACGCAGCCCCACCGGAGGTTCTTTTTTAGCCAAAGAGTAACAGGCTTTGATGCACAAGACAACCCAGCGGGAGATAGTTCTCTTGTGTACCGCCCGACCTTTCTTGGTGCCAACGTAGCCAACAAAGAGCTGGTCATCCACCCAGAACGGCTGTGTGCGGTTGAGATAAAATGAGAGCACACGTTTTGGGTCCAGACGGTGGAGCCTCTCTTCCTCTCTGGAAGGATGCGGAGGCGGAAAGAAGGTGGGCAAGGTGATAGTCTGCCCAATGTGAAAGGCCGTAACCACTTTTGGCAAAAAGGAAGGACGGGGCCTGAGCACAACCTTGTCCGGATGGACTGAAAGGAAAGGAGGCTTACAAGAAAGAGTCTGGAGCTCACTCACCCGCCTAGCGGAGGTGATGGCCACCAGGAAGACAGTCCTCAATGTCAAGAGACAAAGAGGCCAGTTGTGAAGAAGCTGAAAGGGAGCGCACATCAAGTATGTCAGAAGTAGATTCAAGTCCCACTGAGGCATCACGAA
Source organism: Calotriton arnoldi (assembly GCA_963921515.1). Classification (NCBI taxonomy): domain Eukaryota; kingdom Metazoa; phylum Chordata; class Amphibia; order Caudata; family Salamandridae; genus Calotriton; species Calotriton arnoldi. Next base: position 3,002,930 of record CAWUFW010000484.1, on the reverse strand, counting down.
AGGAATAGGAGGAAAAAGGTGTGTAATGCCTTTAAGAAATCTATTTACAACAGGGGACTTGAAAAGAGAGGGCTGATCAGGGAGCCTGAGAAAGGCCGAAATAGCAGAAAGGTAGCCCTTGATAGTGCCCAGAGCAGAGCCCTGCTGGGCCAAAGAAAGAAGGAACAGTAGTAGTTCAGAAAGAGGGGCAGAAAGGGGATCCACAGCCTTTGCTGTGCACAAATTTGTTCCACCTGCAGGCGTATACCACTTTAGTAGAGGGACGCCTGGCTGCCAGAATAAAGTCACAAACTTCAGGAGGCAAGTCGAAAGGAATCAACTGCCGCCGGTCAATCTCCACACAAAGAGGTGGAGGCTGGACAGGTTCGGGTGGAGGACCGTCCCCTGCTGCTGCGACAGAAGATCCTCCCGAAGAGGCAGTCTGATCGGAGGATCGATGCTCATACTGAGTAGCTCGGGATACCATACTCTTCGAGCCCAGTCCGGAGCCACAAGAATGACTTGGGCCCGGTCGCGCCTGATCTTCTTCAGCACTCTGGGCAGAAGTGGTATAGGCGGAAAGGCGTACAACAGACCGCCAACTCCACTCGCGACGAAAAGCGTCGCGAGCGAGTGCCGCCTTGGAAATTCCAACACGCAGAACTGATGACATTGCGCATTCTCTTCGGTGGCGAATAGATCTAACCAAGGCTCTCCCCACTGCTGAAAGAGACCTTGCACCACCTCCGAGTGAAGACGCCATTCGTGATCGAGCATGCACCTGCGGCTGGAGTTCGTCCGCCCTGGCGTTCAGAGAACCTGCCAGGTGTTGAACCACCAGGGACATGCCCTGATGTTCCAGCCATGTCCAGAGACGCAGAGCCTCCTGACAGAGGGTCCACAACCCCACCCGCCTTGTTTGTTGCACACCACATGGCGGTGGTGTTGTCTGTGAACACCTGCACCACTCTCCCCTTGACAGAGGGAAGGAATGCCTTCAGTGCAAGCCGGATCGCCCGCAGCTCCAGAAGGTTGATGTGGAGCCGGGACTCCGCCGGAGACCAGAGGCCTCTGATCTCCGCATCTCCCAAGTGGCCGCCCCATCCCAGGAGGGACGCATCCGTCACCACTGTAAACTCTGGTTGGGAAAGGGAGAGGGATCTGCCGTCGACCCAATGCCGGTTCGCGAGCCACCACTGCAACTGTCGTGCAGTGCCCTCCGAGATCTGGACGTGATCGGACAGGTTCCCCTGATGCTGCGCCCACTGGAACTTCAGGTCCCACTGCAGAGCCCACATACGCAATCTGGCATGATTGACCAGCAGGATGCAGGAGGCCATGAGGCCCAGCAGCCTCAGAGTCACTCTGACCGAAACCCGGGACAAGGGCTGAAAGATGGGAATCAGAGCCCGAATATCCCGGACTCGCTGCTCGGGAGGATAGACCCGAAACTGCGCCGTGTCCAGAACCGCTCCGATAAAGAGGAGCTTCTGAGAGGGGATCAGGTGTGACTTCGGCACGTTGATGGAGAACCCCTGCAAGTGCAGGAGGTCGGCCGTAGTCTGGAGGTGGAAGACGACTGCCTGGGGCGAGCCCGCCTTCAACAACCAGTCGTCGAGATAGGGGAAGACTGAAACCCCTGATCTGCGCAGATGAGCTGCGACCACCGCCATCACCTTGGTGAACACCCGAGGAGCGCTGGTAAGGCCAAAGGGGAGCACGGTGAACTGAAAGTGCTCGTGGCCTACCGTGAACCGTAGGTAACGCCGGTGGGCTCGCAGGACGGGGATGTGGAAATAGGCGTCCTGCAAGTCCAGCGCCACCATCCAGTCTTGTGGGTCGAGAGCAGACAAGACCTGAGCTAGAGTGAGCATCTTGAATTTCTCTTTGCGGAGGCAGCGATTGACGTTCCGGAGGTCTAAGATAGGACGCAGGCCTTTGTCCTTCTTGGGCACCAGAAAGTAGTGGGAATAGCAACCACGACCTACTTCTGGCGTCGGAACGCGCTCGATGGCCCCCTTGGCCAAGAGGGCCGCAACTTCCTGTTGAAGAAGCACCAAGTGATCCCTCGACATGCGGTGGTACTGAGGTGGCATGGCTGGAGGGGTAGTCTCAAAGGGGAGGGAGTAGCCCCTCCGGACTATCTCTAAAACCCACCTGTCCGAAGTGATGGTGCGCCAGTGGGGGAGGTGATGGCGAAGCCTGCCGCCCACTGGCGTTTGATGGGCGTGAAAGTTTGGACTAGGAAGGTTTGGAGGCAGTGGTGGCCGGGGTGGTGGTGGACTGACCCGCCCGCTGGCCCCTAGGTCCACCACGGCGAAACCCGCGTCCGCGCTGGGATGATTGCTGCGCCGGCCTGTGGCTCTGTTGCGAACGCTGCGGGGCGCCCCTTCCTGTGCCACGAAAGGAGCGATAAGCGGAAGGCGGAGGAGGGCGGACTGCCGAGAGTCCCAAGGACTTGGCCGTAGCCCATGAGTCCTTAAACCTCTCCAACGCGCTGTCCGCTTTATGGCCGAAAAGGCGACTGCCATCAAAGGGCATGTCCATAAGGGTGTTTTGGACATCCCCCGAAAATCCAGTGGTCCTCAACCAGGCGTGACGGCGAACCGTCACAGTCGTTGCAATCGATCTGCCCAGTGAGTCGGCGGTGTCTAGGCCACAACGAATCATGAACTTTGCTGCGTCTCTCCCCTCTGCAACAGCCTGGGAGAGAGCAGGCCGGGCCTTCTCCGGACACTGGGGCAGCACGTTCACCACCGTATCCCACAGAGAGTGGGAATAACGGCCCAAGAGGCATGCAGTGTTCACGGACCGCAGCGCAGAGCTGGTGGAAGAGAAAATCTTCTTCCCAAACTGATCCAGCTTCTTGGATTCCCTATCCGGTGGTGCGGAAGGGAAGGCGGTTGGGGAAGCAGAGGCTTGGACAACCAAGCTCTCGGGGGTGGTGTGTTGGGAGAGGAAAATGGGGTCACCCGGAGCTGGGCGATGGCGTCGGGCCACGTTCCTATCCACAGGAGCCCCTGTGGTGGGCCTGGACCAAGTGTCCAAAAGAACGTCAGAAAGGGCTTCATTGAAAGGAAGCAGCGGCTCCGCAGAAGTAGCTGCTGGCTGAAGCACCTCTGTCAGGAGGTTAGTCCTGACGGCCACAGTAGGGAGCTCGAGGTGTAGGGCCTCGGCCGCCCTACGGAACACCACAGCATAACTAGCACCCTCCTCCGTAGCCACGGTAGGAGGAGACAGCATGCCAAGGTCTGGTGAGGTATCCAGACAACTGGCGTCCCCCAATTCCTCAGCCCAGTCCTGTTCAGACTCGCAGGCAGCATCGAGAGGGTCCTCAGACCCCTCCCAGTCCTTCCCTTGCTCCTCAGGCTGTTCAACAAGTCTAAAATAAGGAGCAGGGACATGGGGATAGAAATCCCCAAGCAACGTCGAGAACGGCATCGACCGACGCCGGGTCCACTTCGGGGCTGAAACTGAGGTTGACGTCGTCCCGAGGAGCGGGCGGCGTCAGAACTGGTGCCGGTGGAGTCGACGTCGGTGGAGGCGTAACAAGGCCAACCGGCGTCGACCGGGATCCAGGCCTGGATCCAAGGGTGTCCTGCGGCGCTGAGGCCGGAGCCGACAGCGACGCCGGAGCCGGGGCGAGGAAACGCGAGGACACCCATGCGGGACCGCGGGGCCCGAAGGCGCACCAGCGGGACCCGACGGCCCAAAGAGGCGAGCCATGGCCGACAGGAACTCCTGTATTTGGGCCGGAGTCGCTGACGACCCCGGGGAGGGCGGGTAGTCTGGCAGCGACTGCATAGGCTCCGCCGGAGCCGCGGAGGTGGCACCACCCGCACCCTCAGCCGCGTCGTGCGACCGTCGAGGGGAAGTCGAAGAACGATGGCGTTTATTCGACTTCTTGTGCTTCGTCTTACCTGACCCCGAGTGCGAAGACTTGGATCCCGAAGACCGATGATGATGACTCTGCGCACGGTCCCTCGACCTCCCTCTGGACCGGGACTTCGAACGGCGCGGAGCCAACTGCCGGGCTTCCAGCAACTTTCGGGACCGCTCCCGCAAAGTCTTCGGCACCATGGCCCGGCAGTCGGGGCACGACTTGGGGTCGTGGTCGCGCCCCAGGCAGAAAAGACACACGGTGCGGGTCCGTCACCGACATCATGCGGTGACAATCCCCGCAGGACTTGAAACCGGGCATCCTACTGCAACAGGAGTCGATGACTCGAAGAAAAATAGAGACAAAAAGCCTAAAAAAAGTCAGTCAAAAATTGACTTGGGGTTCCTGCTCTTCCCGGATCTGCGCTTGCTGGCGCGGAAAAAGAAAGAACTGACGTCAGCGCGCGTGGGCGGCATCTAAGTAGCGCCCGCGACGTCATCTCGGCGACAACGACGCCAACGACGGGCGCGAAGCCGCACGACGCCACCTACCGACGCGCAGGGGTACTGCCGACTAAAACCTTCCGGATCCAGTCCGACGCCTGGGGATATTCTAAGGTAAGGAATCTATCACTATGTGTTTCTTTCAGATATTGCTTTTCTGCACTCTGCATGTCCGGTTCCCACCGATGACTTTGTTCCAGCGTGTTTCTGATCTACTCCCTAGCACACGTGTCCAGTTTATTTGGTGCTGCTAGATAGGGGAAAAAGATTTCTCCTGGAGGAATTTGGTATTGGAAAGGCTGCTGTGGTGCTGCTTTCTCGTAAAGAGGAATTTAGGAGGGCACGAGCGCACCTGCAGCCTTACTATGTCCCCTGCTTGTGTCTATCGCTACACTACCCAAGGGCTACTGGATGACTGCTGCCTGGCTGCCAACGGGCGGGATCTGCAGCAGTAAGAGTCCAAAGCGGGGTGGCGGTTAGGGTCTCTCACTTCTAGGTCATAGACCTCCTAGGTCATAGACTCTTGCGGTCTCTTGCGACCCGCGCTGTTGGAAACTGTTGGGAGTTTGGTTAGCCCTTAGGAGGGCTGCCGAGTAGATTGACTGCTGCCTGCCCGCCTATAGGTGGGATCTGCTGCAAAGCTGGCTGGAGGTGAAGTCCCCCACAACATATGGGCAAATCACGGTCTTCTATGTCCCCTTACTAAGAGAGCCTGCCTGGTTTACAGCTCTTGGTGAGCTGCGGGTGGTTTGGGGGCAGAGGCGACAATCTGGGCAATTTTCTCAATGTACTCCAGCCCTGTTCAGTTTGTTAGGGTTCGGCCCCCCCCTGCTCACACGACCACCTCTTTTCTTCTCCCCCGCTCGTCGCCCAGTACACATGCGGGATTCAGACCTGGGTCCAGGTGCGGTGAGCGCAAAAGGCAGTCGGTGTAGAGAAGTGCAGTCTGCCTGCACCCAGCACCACCACTGGCTCAGCCCGCTCGTGTCACAGGTTCTGCCAGGCTCTACCAATCGCATCCGACAAGAGAAAACTGTTTTAGAGACAATATTTTGATAAGATTTATGGTGTTTAGAGCTGTTCATCTGGTACTTCCAATAAGTGTTTTGTTTTAGTTTTTCAGAATTAATGGCTAATGCTTCTGGAGTTACACCTTCTGTTCATTCCCCTATTCAACAGAACATCTGGATAATAACTTTTAAAGCTATGAATGACCATGGGCACAAATCAGACAGAAAAAGAATCTTCTTTATTACTATATGAAAATTGCAGGCCAGAATGTGTACCATCATCTTCCTCAATATATAGCTGAGTAAGACTTGAGTTTCAGATTGCAGTCAAATAACTTGAAAGTTTTTTGAGGGTGAGAGAAATTTGGTGGTGTTAAGATAAAAAAAAATTGCAAGGGTAGAGGGACTATACAAATATGCGGAAGCTCTAGCCATTGCACTTAATGTAATATTGACGGATTCAAAATACTCACATCACTAAACAGCTATGGGTAACTTCAAATAACTTAGTCGTTTTAAGAACTCAATCGGTTTCCTTGTGTTAAATATGGCAATAGGTGAAAAAATGATGTATTTTAAAACAAATAACGCTGCACAAACCAGTCTATACAATTACACTGCAGCAGAATCACAGGAGCAAACACTGAATAGATAGATCACCCAGATCAAACTTGAAGCAGAGAACAGGAAAAATAGCAAACGTAAGTAAATATATTTCTCACCATGTCGGGAGACTCTTGAATCTGTACAGCTTGTCGAAGAGGTTTGTTCGTGGATAACAGTTGCTCCTTTAAAGTCTCAGCTTCCTTCTGAGCCACCTCTGCCCTCTGAAGGGAATAAAAAGATTGGAAACGATCAAATCCCCTCAATTTAACAACTGGTATTTAATCCAAAGGTATTCATCCATATGTGCCATAGTAAAGAGAACAATTGAAATGTATGTCAAATAAAAGAAATGTACTTCAGCAAGGTTTTACAAGCAGCACAGTGAAGAAATGTGTAAATCCATGTGAAAGCAGTTTGACGGTAGGAGTAAGAATCTCATGGTGATATCTGCATTACTACTCACACGTTTCCAGAAAGAAAGAAGCAATGGCAAAGCCAATAGGTCTGGCGTTGGCTGCCAGACTTTTGCTTTGCCAATAGCTGTTTTATCATGGTTTCTAGGAAATGTTATTGTCTGTGAACCTGGCGGACCCTCATCAATATAACGAAATAAAATCAATTTGCTAAAAGCAAAAACATTTTTTGGTCTCAAAAAGCACACATTGGCACCATCATAGTCGATAGGTCAACAGCTTGGTGTGTGGGGATGTGCTACTTGTGAAAGGGCAGAATGTCGTCACAGTGAAGTCTGCCACTGGCTCAGTTGAGCTGACGCATTTCACCATGCTGTAGTGGTGGAAGAAAATGACAACAGAGCAATGGTTGAAGAGGGTTGACTGAAAGTCCCAATTGTATTATACATATAATTTTAGTACCATCAAAAGCTCTTGGCTAATGCTAGACCTAAAAATACTGGCAAGAACGTTTAAAACTTTTATTTTTTTTGAACAACATAATGATAAATTACTTATGTGGTGAACTTCGTATATAATCATGAAAGAAATGAGCAGAACATTTCACATTTATTAGTCTAAATGCGCAACAGATGGAGTGGACACATGTCATAGTGTCACATCTGACAACACAAAGAGAGAGAATGTAACAAATACAATAAAGATTTCCTAAACTTGTTATGAGAATGCCCGAAGGTTTGCGCCAGTAGCTAATATCAATATACCCCCACTGCGCTGCATTACATCATATTTTCAGTTTCTCCATTGTGCCCCTCTGATAATACGTGTACTTCAGTTCAGCTGCAGCCAAGGACCAACGCTAAATCTAAGTGAACAAGTGACAAAGGTAGAATCACATATGAGGTTGCGTGTTGTTCATTGCTTAAACCTGTACAGCTTCGCTGGAGTAGGACTGAACTGATTTTCTAAATGTCTAACTGATTTGATTTTGCTTGGCCCTTTATCAGAAGAACATAGCACCTCACACATAAATAAATACAGCTCAGAGTATCTTTTTTTTAAAAACTATTTAGTGGCAAAAAGAAAGATCAGGTGCCTTCATTGGTTTAAAAATGAATGTTCTCAAAGCCAAACCAACAACGAAATACCTGGAATATTTTACCTGGAGTTTACCCTCCCAAAAAGACAGAAACATGTAACAATTGTAGGAAAGCAGGAAAGTACCTCTTTTTGTATGATCGCTTGACAACTTTTTGGAAAGATGCTGCTGGTTTTTCAACTCTGCTGTGCACTGGGCCCTGCTGTTCAGGCCCAGTGCATGTGCTCTGACCCCAAAGTATGTGTAGAATAAACTAATACCCGATTGGCTCATTTACCTTTCCTATAAGCCACTAATATACATATCCAAGGCTAATTAGCTAAATGTCACTAGTGGGCTGCACCAGTTAGTTGTGCCACCACTGCAGTGACGAGGTGAAAACTTGACGCAAGGCCTGCCATTGCAGCCTAGTCGGGCACCTTCAAAACTGCCAACACGGGATGGCAAAATAAACCCTTTTGAATGGGTGGTCGAATGCACTCCATATTTACACCATTTTGTTTGAACAGTTTGAGAATGCTCACAGGGTTTTTTCGGTATGCTGAACTCGGCTTAGGCTCTGGCACAAGCACATGTGAATGTTCCACATTATACACTGGTGCACGATGAGCGCCCCAGATCCGAGTCGCACAGTGAAGTTGAATATCAGTTGAATTTAAACCAAGTAATTCATAGTAATCAAAGTTTATTCCAGTTTCATTGATGGCAAAGTTCATGCGGAGGCAACATGCTTCCAATTTTGACGTGCATAAGAAATGCCTATCCAGGCTGTTTTCCAGCATGTTGGAATGCACGTTTTCCTCCCGAGTAGCCGTAATAATGTACACACAATGCATTTCTGGCAAAGACCCCTTCGTCAGGGGTAACTATTAGCGTAGAACAAAGCCCATCAGTTTATCATACATTGTTTAAATATGTTTGTTCCGACTATGTTGTTACTGCATGAAGTTTTACTGATGGGCTTTGTTCTACATTAACAGAGGGGAAAACCCGTTGCAAAACCGTTTGTCTAAGAGGACTGGCTCGTTCTGCTGGGTACAAATACAGGGGTGTGCTCAGGGCTCCCCACAGGGTGAGGCAGCTTGAATCATCTTGAAATTGGGTAGATAAGGGTATTCTTGAATTGTTTGGCGGCCACACACCCAGAACATGATGTACAGTGGGAAGAGTCACCTCTTGGGAACAACTGCCCTATTGGCTAGTGGGTCCTCCCCACAAACACGAAGATGTGGCATCCCAGACACTCAGTCCTCAGATTGCTACTGGACTGGAAAGACGACAAAAGAATTGCCCTGCTGCTCCCTGGGCCCAGCAAAGAGAGGCTGCACCAAAGACTGGGCTGCACCTGAGGGACCAGCAAATAGGACTGTGCCTGTTGTCCCCACTTGTGGAGAAGAGTTCCACTCGTGCCAAGACAGAAGAAGTGACTCCAAGGGTTAGGTGGCTAGTCCCCTGTTAAGCTTTAGGACCGTCAAAAGCAAAATACTGCACTCCTCAAAAGCCCAGCTCCCCAGGAACGCCAGACCGCCAATGAACACTGAAGTGCTTACTGGACGCACGAGTCCTGGCCTTCCCGAGTTGTCCCCAAGTCAGTGGGACCTGTAGCAGAAGTGGACCCTTGTCCCCAGAAATAAATGAAAGCAATTGCTGAACCTGCTGTAATCATGAGACCAGTTCATCAGTAACAACTGGACCTGCACTGGACCCCAGGGTGGCACCCAGAAAAAATTCATCATATCTCTTCCGTGTCTTCAGCACCAGAACCACTTCTGACTGGTCAGCGTTAAAGGAGCAAAAGACACTAAGGACCTTAAGACTGCTGGAGGGGACAGGTAACTGTCTCCCTGGATCAAAATTGTCCCTGTGACTGGCCCCCACCTTGTTGGGGTCCGTCCACGTTAAGAGAAGTAGCCGTACTAGCCAGTTGGCTAAGAACTGTTTAACCAATTACAACAATTTAATATATCTTAACAAAAAGAACTATTAACCTTTCAAAATCCATACCTCTGGTTTCCCTAAATAGACCTGCCATTTTGGTTTCTATTCCAAGATAAAAATATACTCTATTTTTATTAACTGGTTTTGTATTATTTTTATTGTGTTGTTTCTGTTACTTATTGACTGTTTTGGTACTTCGAAATGCTTTACATGTGTTCCTTTGATTAAGCCTGTCCTGCTCTGTGCTACAGATACCCAGGACTGAGCTAAGGATTTTATTAAAGAAACCGAGCAGAACCTGATAAACATTGTGACATTACTACACGGTGAGGTCTCACAACCACACCACATAATCCACTTGCCTACAACAATGAATCCATATATTTGCACACATACACAGATAGTCATGAAAATACATACACATTTAAATATTAACAACTAAAAAAGAAGGCAATAAATCTAAATAATGCAGGAAGACAAATTGGCCAGCAGGTTGCAAAATACTCTAAACAAAGGATCAGGGGAGAAATCTAGGGATGAATGTCCAAACCCTTCCCTAAAGAGGAAAGAGGCACTGACCCCTAAAATTGACAAGAAGACTGTAACCTTGCTGCCAAGTTAATCAAAGATGCTAAGAAGGGCATAAATGAGTCATAGACATCATCCCAGGACACGGCCCTGAAAGTTTGTGGCACCCCTACAAAGATCTTGGGCTTGGCCAAACATGCATACAAGTGAGGTAAGTCTAATTACATTGAAGATTTTGAGGGGCTGGTAGAAGTGCACTATTTTTTATGGAACTGTCAACTGTACCGTGTTGAAGTCCCTTCTGATTAAGTTAGATTACAAGTTAAATGACCTTCCTACATCAGAAGGAGGGCCAGTACCTAGCGCAATGTGGTTTGTTTGGACAGCCCTTCCTCAAGGAACGAGGAAAATTTGGCATCACATCTACTACATTGGACAAGGAACAGTTCTCCATCAAAAACGCCTTAATCACCAACACCCCAAGAGGGTATTCAGGTGAGAATTTCCTATTTTTAGGTTGCAGCTTATCAGACAGCGCATCTGTCTGGTTTGCTAAAGACATCCTGGAGACATTCAGCGAGTTGACCTAGGAATGCATTCTGCTCTTAAGTTTGCCATTGGCTTTGTAATTCATGTTTTCTGGCTTTCCATTTGCTGTTGCCCAAACCTTATTTACAATATCATTATGAGGGCTCCCTTTCAATAAACAGGCCTGTATATCTTGTTCTTATCTCGTCACATCTGCTGTGCATTCAAAGACCGAGGTCAAATGTCAGGCGCTGTCTTCCGAGGGCGCTTGTTTACTTTTCTTTCTCTGACTTCAAAGGGAGAGGATTAATGTGACAATCTTGCTGAATACTGGGGGTAGGAAAGAGGTTTTTTCTAGCACACAACAAAATTTAAATGAACTGTGTAAGTATTTCAAACTATATTAGAATTAGGAACAAAAAACAATTTTTTTTATTGCTGAAGCGTGTTGGAAACAAATACTTTAACCCTTTCGCTGCGTGCGTCGGCCAACGGCCGTCGCGAGCACTACCTCGGTAGTGCTGCGCACGTCCGTTGGCCGACGCGGCCCCGCCCGCTTAATAGAACGTTCCGCACTGGCGCGGAACGTTCGAAGCAGCTAAGCGGTTAATATGATCAAAACAGATCATTACACTAGGTGATGGAATTTCCACACATTTTTATCTGTGCACTGTATAGTATTATTAGTAAAACTGTATGTCTGTGCAAATGTAATGGTCATTTCAAATAAAAATGTGTTGTCTGTAATGGCAGTCTGCTACCACACCATGAATACTCCAATATATGCCACTCCATTCTGCACCACTCCATACCGCTGCACCACTCCACGCCACTGCACACTGCACCGCTTCACTCTACATGACTTCACACAACACCTCTCTATGCCAATGCACTCCGCGCCTCTACTCTACACCACTGCACTCTTTCCTACTGCACGCTACACCACCCCAGGCTAGGCCAGACCAATCTACCTAGCACAATCTCACTCTACGCCACTGTACCCTACGCCACTGTGCACCACTGCACTCTACGCCAATACACTCTACTGAATTATACTCTATGCAACTGAACTCTACCCTGCACCACTAAACTCTCTGCCACTTCACGCTACTCTGAAACAATCTAATCTACGTCACTGCACTCCAGCCGACTCAAATTTACTCTGCATCACTGCACTCTACGTCAATGCACTCTACACAACTGCACTCTACTCTGCATCACTGTACTCTATGCCACTGCATTCTGACACTCTACTCTGCAACACTGCACTCTCTGCCAATGAACTCTACGCCACTCTGCACTACTCCACGGCACTCTATGCCACTGCACTCTACTCTGCAGCACTGCACTCTATGCCACTCGACTCTACATCACTCAACTCTACACCAAACCACTCAGGGCCACTGCGCTCTACTCTGTGCCTCTCCACTCTGCACCACTTGCACTCTTATGCACCACTCTAATCTATGCCACTGCATTGTACGTCACTGAACTCAATGCCACTGCACTCTACGCCACTATACTCTGCAACACTCCAAGTCACTGCTCTATTCTATGCCACTACACTCTAAGCCTCTCTACTCTACCGTGTGCCACTCTACCCTATGCCAATGCACTCTTCGCCACTGTACACCACTGCATTCTTCGCCTCTGCACTCTACACCACTCCAGTCTAGGCCACACTAATCTACTCTGCACAATTCCACTCTACGCCACTGTACTCTATGTCACTCTGCAAACCTGCACTTTACACAACTGCACTCTACGCCAATACACTCTATGCAATGAACTTTACTCTGTAACACTCAACTCTATGCCCCTGCACTCTATGTCAACCTACTGTACGTCACTCTAATCTACTCTACACCACTTCACTCTACACCACTCTACTGTACACCACTGCCCTCTACACCACTCTACTGTACGCCACTACACACTATGCCACTCTACGCAACTGCACTCTACCATGCAACACTCCACTCTGTGCCACTTCACTCTACTCTGAAACAATCTACTTTACGCCACTGCACTCTACACGACTCTACTCCACTCTACGCCACTGCACTCTATGCCACTCCACTCTTAACCAATGCACTCTATGCCAATGCACTCTATGCCAATGTACTCTACGCCTCTCTATGCCACTGCACTCTACTCTGCACCACTCTATACTCTGCACCATTCTATGCCACTCAACTCTACTCTGCACTCTACGCCACTGCACTCTGCCACTCAACTCTACTCTGCGCAACTACATTCTGCGACACTACTCTGTGCCACTGAACTTTGCTATGCACCACCTTAATCTAGGTCACTGCGTTAAACGACTCTACATTGTACGCCACTGAGCTCAATGCGACTGTACTCTACGCAGGGCACTCTACACTAGTCCACTCTACATTTATGCCACTCCAGTGTATGCCACTACAATACACAACACTCTCTGCCACTCCACTCTATAACACTTTACTCAACTCTTCGCCATTCCATTCTACGAAACTTCACACCACTCTACTGTATGCCACTAACTTTTAGCAATGCTGAACAGCAGCCATGCTGGTGTACAACATGGCTAAAACACATTGGAAAAGCGAGAACTATTGGCTTTGCCAATGCTTGTTCTCTTCAGTGAGTTACTCAAACCCAGGATGGGAGGCTGATAGTGTATCTGGGCTATATTATGCTGATGAATCAATACCTAAAGCAGCAGTGTTTGTACCTAATCATGAAAGTGAACCTGCTGCAGGGTTATGGTATGTTGTCAACAGAGACAAATCCAAACAGGCTCCGCAAAAGATGAAGATCTTTCTAGGTTTCGTCATCGATTCTAAAATTGCACAAGTAGAAAGTTAAGAACATTCCAATGGAGTTCAGGAGGATCCTTCTAAGAGACTAGATTTCTTCCATACACTTGGCTTCCCCTCTTATTCAAATCTTTAACTTAGCCAGTACACTGCATTACAGAGAACTACAAAGACTCAAGGCCTCACATTTTAGGAAATGATAGAGCTCCCCAACGAGACCAGATTGTAACACCAGTGGTGGATGGATCTCTTGAAGGCCTGGAAAGGAAAGTGTTATTTGGAACTACCTTGGGCATGACAGTAAAGTCAGATGCAAGCCAGCTTTAATGAACAATCCAATGTGAGGATTTACCCACATGAAAAAAGGTCAGGAGAAGAACTGAACTTCAGCATCATCTGTCTGAAGCTACTTATAAGCTCTTTCTCAATGGAGAGTATAACCAAAAACAGAATAACGTGCATCATTCAGTTGAAGAGGGAAAACATCTTGGCAGTCCATTACATCAGCCACATGGAGAGTGAAGAAGGATTAGTTACTTACCTGTAATCCTAGTTCTCTTCCAGGGGTATACTCATCAAAGTCATAAGCACTGAATTATCCCCTCCCACCTGCGGGATCCCGGAGCATATAGAAATATACATATATATATGTGTCTGTTGGGGATCACAAGTGCATAGCACTTCCGCGACATACATATATACATGTATATAAATACATAAATATGCAGCCTAACATAATTCCAATAAGGCAAAATGCCAAAATTACAAAGGTTTTCCCTGTACAGACAATCTCCTATATACACTCTGTAATAGAGAACATACACTGTAATAGTGTCATACAAGAAAACCTTTATTTTCAAAAAAGGAAAAAAAAAACATGTAATAGCAGGCAGTTGGCCCATAGGCTGCATAGCTGAATAAATATCACCGTACAGTAAAACACTGGCACCTTGCCTTTAAGGCTTCCAAGAACTTGGACACTTTGCCTTTAAGGCCTCCAGGAGACCCTCTGCTCCCATCATGCACCACAGGTGACAGTTAGGTCAGTTCTTTTTGCACGGTGTACTAACTTGTAGCAATCTGATTATAAAATGCAATCACTACCGAAATATACTAAAAATGCTCGTCCGGGGAGGAGGGAGGGTTGCTTATGACTTTGATGAGTATACCCCTGGAAGAGAACTAGGATTACAGGTAAGTAACTAATCCTTCTCTTCCAGGGGATACTCATCAATAGTCATAAGCACTGAATAGAGTAGCAAGCTCATACACACCACCTCGCGGACGAGCAAATAGTATTGAAAAACAGATCATCTTAATATGACATTAAGCGAATAAATTCCTCAGTGAGGCTTGCCCCACTTGGGCATCCTCCTGAGCATCTGAATCTAAGCAGTAATGGCGAGAGAAAGTATGAACAGACCGCCATGTAGCTGCTTTGCAGATTTCTGCTATAGGGACGTTCCTGAGGAGGGCCATAGTAGAGGCCTTTCCTCTGGTTGAGTGCGCTTTAGGCTTTCCCTGAAGAGACTTATTAGCTAATTGATAGGCTAGAGATATGCAGGAGACTATCCATCTTGAAATAGACCTTTTAGAAGCTGCCAATCCTGTATTAATGGGACCGTAGTTGACAAACAAGCGGTCCGTCTTTCTTATTACCTTGGTCTTATCCAGATAAAACTTCAACACCCTCTTAAGGTCTAACGAGTGTAAGGCCCTTTCAGGAGGTGTAGAAGGATTAGAGAAGAAGGTAGGCAAAGTGATAACCTGATTAATGTGGAAATCTGAAACCACTTTCGGCAGAAAACTTGGATGAGTTCTGAGAACTACCCTATTTGAGTGAAAAACAGTGTAGGGTTCCTTACAACATAATGCTTGTATCTCGCTGACTCTATGAGCCGACGTGATAGCAACCAAAAACGCCACTTTCCAGGACAAGTGCTGCAGGGAGGACTTGTGT
This sequence comes from Calotriton arnoldi, assembly GCA_963921515.1. NCBI lineage: Eukaryota > Metazoa > Chordata > Amphibia > Caudata > Salamandridae > Calotriton > Calotriton arnoldi. The sequence goes on along the minus strand of CAWUFW010000484.1, from coordinate 2,987,682 downwards.
ATTGGTTCAAAAGGTGCGCCCATCAGTTTGGTAAGGACCACGTTGAGCTCCCAAGGAGGAGAAGGGGCTCGTACTGGTGGGTATACCTTTTTAACCCTTCAAGAAAATCTTTCACCACTGGCATTTTGAAAAAGAACCCTGTGAAGGTGATTTTCTATATGCCGTTATTGCTGCTAAGTGTACCTTGATAGATGTAAACTGCAGGCCCGACTTAGCCAGGTGTAAGAGATACGGCAAAATGACCTGTTCCTGCCCTCTAACTGGGTCATGACCATTATTCAAACACCATAGGTAAAAACGTTTCCACTTGAAAGCGTAGGAAGCCCTGGTAGAAGGTCTTTTCGCTTCCTTAAGGATGTTCATACAGTCCGCTGGCAAGTCTAAGTGTCCATACTGCAAGACTTCAGGAGCCATGCTGTCAGCCTGAGGGAAGGAAGGTTGGGGTGAAACACTCTCCCTGGCTCTTGGATAGAAGGTCCGGACGGCAAGGCAATCTCTGTTGCGGAACTTCGGAAAGTTGTAGAAGATCCGGGTACCACCACTGGCGTGGCCACTGCGGAGCGATCAGAATCATCCTGGAGTTGGTCTTGTAGAACTTCGTGATCACTGCTGGAATGAGAGGCAGTGGAGGAAAAGCGTAGAGTAAGCTCTGAGACCATCTTATCAACAGAGCATTCCCGCTTGAACCTGGTTGGTGATACCGGGACGCGTAGACGGGGCATTTGGCGTTTGTTGCATCTGCGAACAAGTCTATGTCCGGCACACCCCATCTTTGAAAGATATCCTGAGCCACTTCGGTGTTTAGCACCCAGTCGTGCGCTTCTACGAACTCTCTGCTTAGGAAGTCCGCCTGTACATTTAGGACGCCCGGCTCATGGACAGCTGTGATGGTGAGATGCCGTGCCAGAAGCCACTTCCAAATGGCTTGTGCCTCCTGGGACAGAATTCTGGACCTGGTGCCTCCCTGCTTGTTCAGATAAAACATAGTTGTGGTGTTGTCTGTCTGAATCAAGAGGGAGTTGGACTGAAGAGACGGAAAGAAAGATTTGAGGGCTAGTTGGACGGCCCTCAACTCCAGAAAATTGATATGGTATCCCCTCTCTGTGTCCGACCACAGCCCTTGCACTTGAAGGTGATTCATATGAGCCCCCCAACCTTGCAGGGAGGCGTCTGTCACTATAGTTTGAGTCGGAGTCTCTTGATGGAAGGGAACACCTTTCATTAGATGTGACCGCTTTGTCCACCACATGATGGAGTCCCTGGCAGACTGGGACAGAGTGATCCGATCCTCCCAGCTGCCTGACGCTTGCACCCACTGGTCTTCCAGAGCTTGCTGCAGGGGACGCATGTGCAATCTGGCATTGGGAACTATGAAGATGCAGGAAGCCATGGACCCCAGGAGAGAGGACACTTGTCGGACTGTTGGGTGGTGAGTCTGCAGGAGTTCTCGGCATTTGATCCTGATTGATGAAAACCTCTCCGCCGAAGGACACACGCATGCCTCCGCGGTGTCCAGCGACGACCCTAGGTAGTGAATGTTCTGGGTCGGATTGAGAATCGATTTTTGAAATTGACTCGTAGACCCAACTTGTTCAGTAACTGGAGACTGTAGGAAAGATGAGACTGAAGCAGGGATGGAGTTGAACTCTTCAGGAGCCAGTCGTCCAGATACGGGTAAACGAATATTTTGCGTCTGCGGAGAAAAGCCGCCACCACTGCCATGCACTTTGAAAATGTCCGTGGGGCTGACTTCAGTCCGAAAGGTAGGACTCGGAACTGAAAATGACGTAGAGCAACTTGAAAACGGAGAAATTTTCGATGTTTCCTGGACACTGGAATGTGGGAATAAGCGTCCTGCAGATCTATGGAGCACATCCAGTCTCCTTGATGTAGATGGGGGAAGATCTGGTGCAGGGCAAGCATCCGAAATTTCTCTTTGCGGATGTATTTGTTCAAGATGCGCAAGTCCAGAATTGGTCTGTATTCTACTGTCGGACCTCTTTTTTTCGACCAGGAAATATCGAGAGTATATCCCCTGGCGTCTCTGATGAACAGGGACGTATTCTATGGCTTTTTTCTGTAGAAGACTGTTTACTTCCTCGTGTAAAATGTGATGACACAAGCGGACTCCTCCGTCCGGAGGAACCGATGGAGGTGGGATCTTGAACCGTAGCAAGTATCCATTTTGAACAATATTCAACACCCATTTGTAGTTGGTTATGTTTCTCCACTCCTCCAGACGATATGCGATACTTCCTCCTACCGGAGTGGCACACGTGTTTAGAGGAAGCACTCCCTCATTGCTTTGATGGCTGCTTTGAGGTAGAGGCCTGCTGTCTATTGGTCCCTCTTCCTCTTCCTGGTCTCCGTTGGTGGAAGTGAGACTCTGCTGCTGCTGACCCTGAGCCGACCACTGAGGGGTTTGAACCCTCTGTTGGAACGGGCGTTTATCGTAGGGGCGGAAGCGCCTACGAAATTCCTTCCGTTTCTCGAGACCCACAGCTTTCACCGTGTCCAGCTCTGCTTTCATCTTCGCCATTTCTTCGTCCGCATGCGGCCCGAAGAGAGAAGACCCATTGAAAGGCAGGTTAGTTATCTTCCGCTGGACGTCGGGTTTGAGGCCAGTCAAGCGTAACCAAGCAGAACGCCTCGAACAGATACCATGGGAGTATCCGTGGGCAGCCAGATCGGATGAGTCAGCGGAAGCACTAATCACCTGATTAGCCACCAGACCTCCCTCTTGCAGTATTTCTCGGAAGTCTTGCTGGTCCTCTTTTGGGAGTTTGTCCGCAAAACGTCCCAGTGAATCCCACAAGGATCTTTCATACCTCCCCAGCAGAGCGGAGGCACTGGCGACCTTCATGATAGAAGCTGAAGTGTTGAACATCCTTCTACCTAAAGAGTCCATCAGTTTACTATCCTTATCCGGAGGCGCTGAGGAGGAAGACATAGATGAGAGCGTCTTTCTAGCAGCCGCCACAATGATGGAATCCGGAGGAGGATCCGATCGAAGGAACAAAGGATCTTGGTCCGGAGCCTTGTACTTTTTAGCTATTCGGGAAGGAACAGCTCCCACCGTTGCCGGTGTCATAAAGGACTGCATAGCAGGTTCGAGAAGGCCTGGGACAAGAGGAAGTAAAGGCCGAGCCGAGGAGCGATGATGAAGAGTCTCGAAAATCACTGAGGAGGAAACAGCCGGGACAGACATAGAGATGTTCAGCTTATTCGCTCCTCTACAGAGAACCTCATTAAAGGTGCTGAGGTCATCAATTGGAGAAACTCTTGATGGAGGTGTAGCCGTCAATGTTGGAGAATAGTCTCTGATAGAGGACAAGGTGGGAGAAGACCAGGTGGGAGATCTATGCCGTCTTCTCTTCGGAGAAGAATGATAAGAGCGAGATTTGTCCCTTGATCGAACATGGCGGGCATGTGGAGATCGTGATCTGCTTGGACTCCTCCTTCTGGAAGAAACCACAGTCGGTGACCTTGATCTTCGAGGTGTTTTAGGGGATGGAGAATCCCTGGACAAACGTGAAGGAGAATAGGTACGGGAAAAGTCCGACCCCGGGCTACTGAGAGCCCTAGACTTCCTGCGCCGTGCATCTTCACCAACCACCCGAGAGCCCTCCGGGGAGATCTGGACAATACGCAGTCCTGGAGAAGATCCAGATTTTGAGGACGATAGAGATGCAGCTCTAACCTCATCCGAGGCAACAGCAGGCTCTTTAGCTCTCGACGTCGGCGCCTCGACCTGTGCTTTTCCCTCGACGTCGACTTCTCCCTTGACGTGGGATGATGGGTAGGAGTTAAGGAGTTCGCTGTCCTCTACGGCGACCTCACCTCCCTCAAAGATGTCCTCGACGTCGACCGTCTACTCAGTGACTTCGACGTCGAACGCTCTCGCCTCCTCGACGTCAATGGCCTCGAAGTCTTCGACGTCGACTGGTCTCGAGGCACCTTTGCCGTCGGCAAACTTCTCGACGTCGACCTACGGGGAGGCGACGGAGAGTGCCTTGACGTCGATGGATGTCTCGACGTCGATGGGTGTTTTGACGTCGATCGACCTAGGCAATGAACATACCTCGAGCCCGAGGCAGTATGCTTCGACGTCAATGCCTTTCTCGACGACGGAGACTCACGCCGTCTCGACGTCGGAGATTGTGTCGGTCGCTTCTTCGACGGTGGCAACGACGTCGACCAGTCCGGAATCTGTCGTTTCCTCGATGTTGAAGAGGCAGAATGATGCTGACGTCGGTGTTCCTGAAGAGAGGAGGGCTCTTGACACGTAAGGCCACTTTCCAGCCGGGCTTTTCCTCTCTCGAGCACAGCTTGAAGGCGAATACTTTCCCTGTCGCGAAGAGTCCTCGCAGAAAACCTCTGACAATGATAACAAGTGTCAGGCTTGTGACTGGAAGGAAGACAGGCGATACACACGGAGTGTGGATCTGAGATGGCCATCTTCTTTCCACAAGATGGACATTTGCGGAAAAGAACCGGCATTCTGACAGAAAAAGAGTGAAATTTTGTCAGAGAATGGTAATAAACCACTGCCAGCACAGGAAAACCGCAAAAAACCAAAGAAGAAAACAATTCCTGACAGGAAAGTCAGAAAAACTGTCGAGCTCAAGCTCCAGGATCCTCATAGAAGGAGCCGGAAAAAAGAACTGACCTAACTGTCACCTGTGGTGCATGATGGGAGCAGAGGGTCTCCTGGAGGCCTTAAAGGCAAAGTGTCCAAGTTCTTGGAAGCCTTAAAGGCAAGGTGCCAGTGTTTTACTGTACGGTGATATTTATTCAGCTATGCAGCCTATGGGCCAACTGCCTGCTATTACATGTTTTTTTTTCCTTTTCTGAAAATAAATGTTTTCTTGTATGACACTATTACAGTGTATGTTCTCTATTACAGAGTGTATATAGGAGATTGTCTGTACAGGGAAAACCTTTGTAATTTTGGCATTTTGCCTTATTGGAATTATGTTAGGCTGCATATTTATGTATTTATATACATGTATATATGTATGTCGCGGAAGTGCTATGCACTTGTGATCCCCAACATACACATATATATATATATGTATATTTCTATATGCTCCGGGATCCCGCAGGTGGGCGGGGATAATTCAGTGCTTATGACTATTGATGCGTATCCCCTGGAAGAGAAGGAAGTAGTTCCAGATCGCTAGGAGAATTGACCAAGGACATTTGGTATTTCTGCCTGGACAGACAGATTTCACTGCAAGCATTCCTGGAAATCATAATCTGGTGTTGGTTGACCAGTTCAGACACTGGTGGTTGGAACCTGGAACTAAGCACTCATGGACAGCTGGGGTCTTCTACCACAGACCTATTTGAATGCCAGCTAAATAATCAACTTCTGAGGTAGTACATCTGACAACCAGATCCAGGAACAGCAGACAAGGACGCTTTTATATAAATCTAAATCCGTATTTGTAAAGCGCGAACTACTCACCCTTACGGGTCTCAAGGCGCTGGGGGCCGTCGTGGAAATTAAGTGAGCTATTGCCCAGAGTCACATGGTGCTGAGCTGAGCTGCCGCCGGAGCCGGGGATCGAACCGTGAACCCTGTGCTCTGAAGTCAGCTGCCCTGGCCGCTGCACCACACCTCCCCACTGGGGGCCAGTAAACAATTGGGCCTTTTTTCTCAATCACCATGATAAAAAGGCTGACTGCACAGATAAAGAAGTAGATTTTTATAATGGCAATCTTAAATTTGGTTTTAAGTTCATCTGCAACTTTCCTGGGATTTTCCAATCCATCTTTCCACTAATGGCATGGAGGATTAAAGGACGTTCCGTGCAGGCTTCTTTGTTCATTCAACAGTCTTAGATAGTGTGCACCGTCATGCGATACAGTTCATATTAACGACGTTGGACAGACTAGTGTTCTGGATCCAATGGGGCAGATGTTACACGTTTTGAATTTTTTGAAAGGTAGTGGGCTAGAGGCTTCCTTACAAGATAGCAAACGCCTTTAAATCGGCTCTTTACATGAAGTCCCATTGGGAGTAATCAGTTTGGTGAGCAGACTGATAGAAGGGTATTTATTTATTTAAGGGCATGTCAGTTGATGCCCCCAGAACCCACAGTCTCTCAACTATGGGATATTAATAACATATTACATGTATTCTTATGTTCTCAGAATGAATTGCTTTCCTGGATGGACCTTTCAGCAAAGCTGACAAAGTTGCTCAGCCCAGTTCCTTTTATACTAGTTTTGAATGTAAAAATGTGGATGTCTCCAGCAGGAGGTTTATGCCTGAAGGATAACTGTCTGCCATTGTCAGGAGGAAAGAGTTCTACACTAGTTCCATCTTGTAGCCTGCATTTCCTAAAACATTCAAGCTGTGTGTTGAAACTGAAACTGCAACTTTTGCAGCTCACTCACTAACAAGGACCACATCATCCCCGGCATTTGAGCTAGAATGTTGCTTGGATGGTATTCTGCGCTTCAGAAACGCAGGATGGAGGGAGCCATCTTTCATGGTTGTCGGACTAGTTACTAACCTTCGGTAATGCCTTATCTGGTAGACACATGATCTAGCTGCAGATTCCTTACCTTTGAACTTCCAGGCATCAGGCTGGATCTGGAAGATATTTCTTAGCAGTACCCCTGAGTGCCGGTACGTGGCATTGGACGACTCTCCATGATGTTGTGTTCGTAGTCGTGATGTCCACATCGTCAATATAACCGCCACTCAGGCGCGCTGACATCTACTTTTGACGGTTTTTCGCGCCAGAAGCGTGTAGCCATAAAGTGACTGACCATGGTGTGCTAAAAAAAGACAGCTAGGGCCCAGAAGTGGAACAGCCCTTACACTTAAAACAATTACCCAGTGCGGGGAGGATGGGTGGGTCAGTAAGGAATCTGTGGCTAGATTATGGCTCTACCAGGTAAGACATTACCGAAGGTAAGTAACTTGTCCATCTGATCGAGACATCTAATCGCAGATTCCTTACCTTTGAACAGATACCCAAGCAATACCTTCCCAGAGGAAGGACTGTGGAAACGTTTTAGACCAGAAGGTTGTGCTGAAACAGGCCCTCTCTGCAAACCTGAGAATCCAGGCAATAGTGTCTGGCAAACGTGTGCAGAGACGCCCACGTGGCAGCTCGGCAGATATCGGCAATTGGAGGGCTGTGGTGGCTGCCTTCGCCCTGGTGGAAAGGGCCCTAAGGCCTTCAGGAGGATGCTTCTTTGCCAAGACATAACAGATTTTTATACAGAGGATAACCCAACGAGAGATGGTACTCTTTTGAACAGCATGCTGCTTCTTTGCTCCCATGTTCCCTGTAAAAAGTTGGTCATCCACCCGGAACTCTTTACTGCGATAAATGTAGAACGATAACGCTCTTTTTAGGTTCAGACGGTGGAGACGCTCCTCTTCTTTGGAAGGGTGCGGAGGTGCATAGAAAGTGGGCAGAGTAACAGACTGTCCCAGATGGAAGGGAGTTGCAACTTTGGGTAGAAAAGATGCTCTAGTTCTTAGTACAACTTTGTCCAGAAAGACTGTCAGGTAAGGAGGCTGTGATGACAGTGCCTACAATTCACTCACTCTACTGGCAGAGGTAATTGCCTCCAAAAAGGCTGTTTTGATATTGAGCAACAGTAGAGGGCAGTTGTGCAGCAGCTGAAATGCACATCAAGAAAGTAAGGACCAAATTAATGTCCCATTGTGGCATAAGAAAAGGGTAAGGGGGAAACAATTGGGTTAACCCCTTCAAAAATCTCTGCACCAGAGGGGACTTAAAAAGTAAAAGCTGATCTGCCAGCCGAAGAAAAGCCGACAGGGCTGAAAGGTAGCCCTTCAAATTGCCCAAAGCAGAGCCCTGCTGGGCCAAGGAAAGGATAAACAGGAGAATATCTGACAGAGAAGCAGCTATGGGGTCAATACACCGTTCTGTACAATATTTACCAAATTTGTTCCATCGGCAGGCGTATACCGATTTCGTGTAGGGATGCCTGGCTGCCAGAATAACTACGCAGACTTCGGGAGGATGGTCAAAAGCTGTCAGCTGTTGTCGCTCAATCTCCACGGAAGAAGGTGGAGTGTGTACAGGCTTGAGTGGAGGACCCTCCCCTGCTGTTGCAACAGAAGATCCTCCCGAAGGGGCAGCCTGATCAGAGGATCGATGCTCATAGCCAGAAGCTCAGGATACCAAACTCTCTGTGCCCAATACAGAGCCACAAGAACCACTTGTGTCCGGTCGCTCCTGATCTTCTTGAGCACTCTGGGCAGGAGTGGTATGGGCAGAAAGGCGTACAGGAGGCATGAGCTCCAGTCGCAACGAAAAATGTCGCAGAGCGAGAGCCGTCTAGGAAACTCCAATGCACAAAACTGCTGACATTGCGTGTTCTCTTCGGAGGCGAACAGAACTAACCAAGGCTCTCCCCAACGCTGAAAGAGACCTTGTGCCACCTCCGGATGGAGACGCCACTCGTGATCCTCAAGGCACCTTTGGCTGAGTTTGTCTGCTCTGGCGTTCAGAGAACCGGCCAGATGTTGAACCACCAGGGAAATGCCCTGCTGTTCAAGCCAAGTCCAGAGACACAGGGCAGGGCCTCTTGACAGAGAGTCCACGACCCCACTCCGCCCTGTTTGTTGCAGAACCACATGGCGGTACTGTTGTCTGCGAACAACTGAACTAGCCTTCCCTTGAGGGATGGTAAGAAGGCTTTCAGTGCCAACCGGATCGCATGAAGCTCCAACAGGTTGATATGAAGCTTGGCCTCCCCCGGAGATCAGAGTCCTCTGATCTCCACCTCCCACAGATGGCCGCCCCATCCCAGAAGGGAAGCATCAGTCACTACTGTGAGATCTGGTGGGGAAGAGAGAGGGGTCTGCCTCTGACCCAATCGCGGTTTGGCAGCCACCACTGCAAGTCTTTCGCAGTGCCCTCTGATATCTGAACCAGGTCAGTGAGATTTCCTCAATGCTGTGCCTATTGGAACTTCAGGTCCCACTGCAGAGACCGCATGCGCCACCTTGCATGGTCCACCAGCAGGATATGCAGGAGGCCATGAGGCCAAACAACCTCAGAGTCATTCTCACCGAAATCCAGGATAGAGGCTGAAACATCGGTATCATAGCCTAAATATCCTGGACTCGTTGTTCGGGAGGATAGGCCCGAACCGCTCCAATAAAAGGGAGCGTCTGAGAGAGAATCAGGTGCGACTTCGGCTTATTGATAGTGAACCCTAACAAATGCAGGAGGTACTCTGGAGGTGGGAGACTAATGCTTGGGACGAGCCTGCCTTCAACAACCAGTCATCGAGATAGGGGAAGACTAAAACCCCTGATCTCCGCAGATGGGCTGGACCACCGCCATCACCTTTGTGAACACCCGAGGGGCACAGGTGAGGGCACAGGGGAGCACGGCAAACAAAGTGCTCGTGGCCCAATGTAAACCACAGGTAGCGACGATAGGCAGGACGGGAATATGAAAATAGGCATCCTGCAAGTCCCGCACTACCATCCAGTTTCCCGGGTCCAGGGCAGACAGGACCTGAGCTAGGGTGAGCATCTTGGACTTCTCCTTCTTGAGGAAGTAGTTGAGGGCTCGGAGGTTGAGGATAGGACGAAGGCCTCAGCCATTCTTTGAGACTAGAAAATAGCGTGAGTAACAACCACAGACTATTTCTGGCCCAGGAACCCTCTCTATAGCTCCCTTGGCCAAGAGAGTTTTGACTTCCTTGCGGAGTAAGACAAGGTGATCATCCGTCAGCCGATCGTACACTGGAGGCATGGATGGAGGGGTAGTCTCGAAGGGGAGGGAGTAGCTCCTTCGGACTATTTGCAACACCCACTTGTCTGAGGTAATGTCTCGCCAGTGGTGGAGATGATGGCATATTCTGCCACCAACTGGTTGTGAATGATCCTGAAGGATCGGACTAGGAGGATTTTGCGGTGGAGGTGGGGATCGTGCCCTCGTGGTCAGTGTGAACCGCGTCCACGGCCCGCAGAGGTTGTTGAACTTGCGGGTCTTCTGGCCGGAAGAACAAGTTACTTACCTTCGGTAATGATATATCTGTAAGAGACATAGATTAGTATTGGATTCCTTACCTTAGAATTACCCCCAGACTGGATCTGGAGAATTTTTCTTTGGCAGTACCGCTGCGCGTCGGTAGGTGGCGTCGGTTGACTCCGCGTTCGTCGTTGGCGTCGTGGTCGCCAGATTGACGTCGCGGTATCTACTTAGACACCGCCTATGCGCGCCGACGTCAGTTCTTTACACGACATTCCACGCCAGAAGCGCAGAGCCATGCAAGACACTGACCACTGGTGCACAAAACTAGGGCCCTGAAAGGGAGTCCCTTACCCTAGAAGTCAGTTCGCAGAACGGGGAGGATGGATGGGGCGGTGAGGAATCCATAACTAATCTATGTCTCTTACAGATATATCATTACCGAAGGTAAGTAACTTGTTCATCTGAAAGAGACAATTAGTTATGGATTCCTCACCTTAGAATAGATACCCCAGCAATACCAACCTCCGAGGTGGGTCTGCGAACCAAGTTCACACCAGGAAGTCCTGGAGAACAGAACAGCCAAAGAGGCCGTCTCTCCGGACTAGGCTGTCCAGGCAGTAGTCTTTAGTAATCGTGTGCAAAGAAGCCCACGTTGCTGCCTGGCAGATGTCATGAAGGGGGACCCCACAACCCAAAGCAGTAGTGGCTGCCGTCGCCCTGGTGGAATGGGCGCGCAACCCCACTGGAGGTTCCTTTTTTGCTAAGAAATAGCAGATTTTGATGCAAAGAATGACCCATCGGGAGAAGGTTCGCTTTCGCACAGCCCGACCTTTCTTGGCGCCCACATAGCCAACAAAGAGCTGGTCATCCACCCGGAATTGTTTAGTGCGATCCAGATAGAAGGAAAGCGCACGTTTTGGATCCAGACGGTGGAGCCTCTCTTCCTCTTTAGAAGGATGCGTGGGCGAGAAGAAGGTGGGCAAAGTGATAGTCTGTCCTATGTGGAAAGAGGTGACCACTTTCGGGAGGAAAGAAGGCCTAGTGCGAAGGACAACTTTGTCCGGATGAACAGCCAGGAAAGGAGGTTTTGAAGAAAGAGCCTGCAGCTCACACCCTGCGAGCAGAGGTGATGGCTACCAGAAAGGCAGTTTTAAGTGTCAGAAGTCTGAAAGGACAGTTATGTAGCAGCAAGAAGGGAGCGCACATAAAATAGGTCAGAACCAGGTTCAAGTCCCACTGAGGCATTACGAAAGGAATTGGAGGATACAAGTAATTAATGCCCTTAAGGAAGCGATTTACAATAGGGGACTTCAAGTTTTTCTAGTTAAGTTTATTTGATTTAGTTCTCAACTGAGAACAACAAATATTTAGTACATAAAATTTACCTTTAAAATTTAACAATAAGATGATAAAAGCAGTCATTCTAGTACAAAGTTAAAAAAGATTTAAAAAATTTGAATAAATTGTAGCATACAAATTCATTTGGCGGTACCTTACAAAGCAAAATCAAGGTCTAAACTGAATTAATTTTACATTTTCTACGAATGGGTTGTATAAACCTTCTTCTTGCTTCACCAACTATTACATTTGGGCAAACAAATAACGTGTGTTCCAGATCTTGCTCCCCGCCATTACATAGGTTACAGTAAGTACTAGTTTCTTGTTTTGGGAGCCACTTATAAGTAAAAGATTTTAAAGGGAGTATCCCAAGCCGGAGTAATATAATCGATCGCCTGACTACGTGCTTTAGGTTAAAAAAGATATACTGCTGCATTTTCCGATATACAATTGTTTCAGCATGATTTTTATATAGTGTCAAATTGGAGCAATGCTGAGTATCAAGTTCAAAGCTTAACGTTGGTGTCAGATGTTTTAAAAAGAGCTTTAATTGGGCAGGAGTCCACGATTGCAACATATTAGTGTTAACATTAGATATTTTAAAAGCGATTGAGACATTCCTACAAAATACATATTTCGGTGAACTATGTTCGAATGTCTCTATTTTTAGTAGGGATCGTAGCGTTCCTTGTTCCGCATGGATGATGTTATATGCCCATCTAATAATATTGCTAATTCCTCTAGTATAAGAACTAACTAGGGAAAGTTCGAGGCGGAGAGCTTGTACCGGAACTGCTCGAGACATCTTTGTAAGTTTCCGAAGGACTTTCCCTTCTTTTAAGTCCAGATATTTCCATTGACTTAGTGGGATGTATTCAAGAGCGTATGATAGCACTGGCGGAATCTTAGCACTATATACCTGAAGAAGAGAGGAAAAATGCCTTTGACCGGTCGAGGCATATAATCGTAAGAGTGCCCCCACATGGACGTCAACTTTCCGGTTCAGATTCTGTATGTGAGGCAAGTTTTGCAGTGATTTAGAGAAGATTCTCCCTAAGTAGGTGTATTCGCTTGCCACTTCCAACGGTTTACCCCCGAGAGTCCATTTGTAGTTAGCATACCGTTTCCTTCCCGAAAATGGAACTATTTATGTTTTTGCAGTGCTCGGTATTAAGTAATTTTCTTCGGTGTAGTCAGAGTGCTTGCAGGTTTCTTTTCAGGCCAAATGGTGTTAAATCTAAAATGACTACATCGTCTGCATACATCATGGTGTGGATTTTATGAAATGCGATTTTAGGTGGAAAATTGCAGACTTGTTTGAAGCTTTCGGGCAGATCGCTAAGATATAAAGAAAACAGTAAAGGAGCAAGAAGGCATCCTTGTCTGAGGCCGTTTGGTGTAGGTATTGGGTTCGTGAGACCCTTCTCCCTCCCCATTTGGACTTGACACCAAGTTCCGGAGTATAATGATATTATTACATGGAGTAGGTTATCCGGGATACCCATTTTACGAAGTTTTCTCCAGAGCGTTCCTCTATCCACCCTGTCGAATGCGGTCGTGAAATCGACGAAAGCAGCATACACTAACTGAGATTTTAAGGTTACATGTTTGTCGATTATTGTTTGCAGCACTGCAATGTTGTCAGTGACCGAGTGTTTTGGTCTAAACCCAGCTTGGTATAAAGGAATTAGACCTGATGAAAATGCCCAGTCTTTAAGATGATCTAGTACTGCTGCTGCAAAAATCTTTCCTGTTGCCTTCAGGAGAGCTATCTGCCTGTAATTACCGGGTAGCTACCTAGAGCCCTTCTTATGTATTGGGATTACAATGCTCCCCTTCCAAGATTTTTGAATTTTCCCTGTGTCAAAGATATGGCGAAAGAGGGGAGCGAGGAAGTTACTCCATTCCTTGGGATTAGTTTGGAGGACCTTAATTGGAATTTGGTTACATTAGGGGACTTGAAAAGAGAAGGCTGGTCAGGAAGCCGAAGAAAGGCCAAAATGGCGCACTATGCCACAAACTTGTTCCATCTAAAGGCGTATACCGTTTTGTTGGAAGGACGCCTGGCTGCCAAGATAACGTTACAGACTTCGGGAGGAAGGTCAAAAGCTGTCAACTGCCGCAGCTCAATCTCCACGCAAGGAGGTGGAGGCTCGACAGGTTCAGGTGGAGGACCGTCCCCTGCTGCTGCGACAGAAGATCCTCCAGAAGGGGCAGTCTGATCGGAGGATCGATGGCCATGTGCAAGAGCTCGGGATACCAGACTCTTCGTGCCATAGGCGGAAAGGCGTATAGAAGACCACAACTCCACTCGCGACGAAAAGACGCTGAGCGAGTGGCGCCTTGGAAATTCCAACACGCAGAACTGCTGACATTGCGCATTCTCTTCGGTGGCGAAACGATCTAACCAAGGCTCTCCCCACCGCTGAAAGAGATCTTGCGCCACCTCCGAGTGAAGACGCCATTCGTGATCCATCATGCACTGGCGGCTGGGTTCGTCCGCCCTGGCGTTTAGAGAACATGCCCTGATGTTCCAGCCACTTCCAGAGACGAAGTGCCTCCTGACATAGGGTCCACAACCCCACCCCACCCTGTTTGTTGCAGTACCACATGGCAGTGGTGTTGACCGTGAACACCTGCACTACTCTCCCTTTGACAGAAGGAAGGAATGCCTTCAGTGCAAGACGGATCGCCCAAAGCTCCAGAAGGTTGATGTGGAGCCCGGACTCCGCCAGAGACCAAAGGCCTCTGATCCCCACCTCTCCCATGTGGCCACCCCACCCCAGAAGTGATGCATCTGTCACCACTGTGAACTCTGGTTGGGGAAGGGAGAGGGATCTGCTGTTGACCCAATCCTGGTTCGTTAGCCACCACTGCAATTGGTGTACAGTGCCCTCCGAGATCTGGACACAATCGGAAAGATTTCCCTGATGCTGTGCCCACTGGAACCCGAACAGGCGACGGCCATCAAAGGGCATGTCCAAAAGAGTAGCTTGGACATCGCCCGAAAAGCCAGTAGACTTCAGCCAGGATTAGCGTCTAAGGGCTACTGACGTGGAAATCGTCCTGCCTAGCGAGTCGGCGGTGTCCAGCCCACATCGGATGGCGAACTTTGCTGCGTCTCTCCCTTCGGCCACTGTACGGGAGAGTACAGCCCGGACCTCCTCCAGGGCCGCTCCCGCAAAGACTTCGGGGCCATGGTCCAGCAGTCGGAGCACGACTTCGGGTCGTGGTCGCCCTCCAGGCACCAGAGGCACACAAGATGGGGTCCGTCACCGACATCAGTTTGTGACAGGAGTCACAAGGATTGAAGCCGGTCCGCCGAGATGACATCCCTGTGCACCAGGAGTTGTAACGACTCAAAAAGACGTCGACAAAAGTCGCAAAAATAGAGTCAAAAAGTGACTCGAGGTACCGCTCTCTCCGGGTCTGCGCTGGCTGGCGCAAAAAAATTAAGAACTGACGTCAGCGCGCAGGGGCGGCGTCTGAGTAGATACCGCGATGTCATTCCGGCGACCACGACGCCAATGACGAATGCGGAGTCGAACGACGCCACCTACCGGCGCGCAGGGGTACTGCTAAAGAAAATTCTCCTGATCCAGTCTGACGCCTGGGGGTAATTCTAAGGTGAGGAATCCATAACTAATTGTCTCTTTCAGATTAGGGTTGCCGCGGTTGGTAGCCCCTTCCGTAGCCACAAAAGGAGCGAAAAGCAGACACAGGCCGGGATGTTGTGGTGAGGCTCAAGGACTTGGCGGTAGCCCGCGAGTCCTTGAAATGCTCAAGTCTGGCATCTGCTTTGTCTCCGAAGAGACGGGAGCCATCAGAGGGCATGTCCATAAGATTAGCCTGGACATCCCCCGAAAAAACAGATGTCCTCAGCCAGGCATGGCAACGTACGGCCACCGTTGTGGAAATTGCTATGTTGTGTCCAAGCCACATCGGCTGGCGAACTTCACTGCATCTCTCCCGTCTGAAATGGCTTAGGAGAGTAGAACCCGGTCCTCCTTCGAGACTCTGGGCAGCACCTGCACAACCCTGTACCATGCAGTGTTCACCGACCGCAATGCTAGACTGGCGGAAGAGAACATTTTCTTCCCAAAGCTTTCCAGTCTCTTGGATTCCATGTCCGAGGGTGCAGAAGAGAACGTGGCACGGGAAGTGGAAGCTTAAACCACCAAACTTTGTGGGGTGGGCGGAGAGGAAAACTGGGTCAGCCAGTGAAGGGTGATGGCGACGGGCAATTGTTCTGTTCACAGGAGCCCTTGTGCTGGACTTGAACCAGGTGCCCTGAAGAACGTTCGTCAAGGCCTCATTGAAAGGCAGCAAGGGTTCCAAACTGGAGACACCAGGCAGCAGGGCCTCTGTCAAGACGTTAGTCTTGACGGCCACCATAGGGAGCTGCAGGCCCAAGACCTCTGCAGCCCTACGCACCACCATAGCGAATGAAGCCCCCTCCTCTGTAGCCAGGTTAGGGGGAAACAGCATGCCAGAATCTGGGGAGGTGTCCAGGCCACTGGCAGCACCCAATTCCTTATACCAGTCCATGTCATGGGTTTGCGGGATTTCTAAGAGGTCCTGCTCCCCCTCCCAATTCTCCACATCCATTCCCAACTCTTCAGAATAAGGCAGGTTAAACGGTATGGAGCAGTACGGCTCTGTCGCCGCCGGTCTCGGCGTCGGTGGATGCCCGACCGGCTCGGTGTCCTCAGGAATGAGGATTGGGGAAGCGCCACATGTGGGCGCCGCTGAGGACCTCTGCTGCGGATGTGGCATTGGGGAAGGTCGCTGTGGAGGTGCAACTGGTACCAGTCTGGACCTGGGAATGGGTCCAGTAGGAGGCCGTGGCACCAGGGCCAGAGCCGAAGGCGAGGAACCCACAAGACTCCTTCATCCGAGCCTGCGAGGCCCAAGGGCGCACCGTCAGGGTAAGGCCACCCATATATGGTGCACATGGTGTAATAGAACTCCTTAATTTGGGCGGGGTTCACTCCAGACCCCCGGGAAGTGAGAGAAACACAGAGCCGACCCAGGAACACCGAGGCACGCTTCAACTTCTTGTGCTTTTTGTGATGCCTCTTACCTGACGACTTGGAAGAAGAGGACCTCCACCCTCCAGAGCAGTGCTTGGACCTTCCTCTTGACCGACACAGGTATCGACTGGGTGACCTCCGAGGCGCTGATCGCCGGACCGCTACTAGCTTTAGGGACCTTACCCTCAAAGCTTTCGGTCCCATGGCCCGGGTATCTGAGCATGACTTTGTGTCACGGTCGAGCTCGAGGCACCAGACACACACTAAGTGGGGGTCCGTTACCAAGGGGTTGATCCCCGAGGTCTTCTTGCTAGACGCCCCTAGCACACCAAAAGAAGTCAACAAAAAGTCGAAAAAAGTCTGCAAAAAAATGAGAGGGGGTAAGCTCTCTTAGACGGATCTGCGCTGGCTGGTGCAGAAAGAACAGAACAGGCGTCAGCACGCCGGAGAGGCGGTTATATTGACAACGCGGACTAAGCATGAGAGGGGGGACCACAAGGCCCCCCTACTCTTTATAATGACATGTGGCCCCGGGGGATGGGGTCCCTAGGGCCTAATAAGGCTTGAGGAGGGGGGCCGCATGACCCTCTCCCTCACCATTATGACATGCGGCCCCAAACAGACTTGAGAACCAGGAATGAAATAATGAAGGAATCAGTCCAAAAACGGTCTTAAAATCAATATGCCAGATCCAATGGGATTAAAAAAAAGTGCACTAAGCCAGTGGTGTCTGATCAGTTGCAGATCGTAGGCACAAAGCTTGAAAAATGGGTAGAATATTAGGTGTGAAAGAGTTTTTGAATCTCTGATGCATAACAGCACAACCTCTGTACGTCAAATGTTTCTGCTGCTGAAATCAAAGGAAAATCTCTTTTTATTAACACCGCAACAAGTTTATTCAGTTTATCAAAACACATTATCAGTGTCTATTCAAGGCCAGGGGACATTTTCAAGTACCCTTCGAAAAGGGGGACACAAGGTTACTCTACAACATTTTACAATCTCTGATATGGTTCACAAACATGGCTGGCCTTGGGCCATGCCACAACAACTTTCGTTAGCCAATATTAAATAGGAACCATCGTTCAGAAGTGTATCATGGGATGGATGAAACAGGTGCAACTGATAACGTACAGCTCAGACCTGGCTTTCTGGGATTACAAACACCATTTGATGAAGTCGCATAGGAGTGAATGAACGAGAGGGTTAGCGCATGCTGGTGTGCTAATGAATGTAGGGCTGTCTTGAGTGAGGCAGGAGAATTTAAAGAATAGCTCCCATATGTGGTGAAGAAAAATTAGCTACTTACCTGTAGCTGCAGTTCTCCAGTATTGGTATTTTTCATAGATTCCCATGCTTGAATCATTCCTTGTCGAAGTGGGAGTCCCACGGTACCATAGGCTATAATAGCAAACCTGAATTATAACCAATCAGGTGACAGCACCCTCTAGAACACTCCAAACAGAGGCGGAGTCCCTCAGATTTTGGAGCACAAGTGGGGAATAAATAACCTCGATCTACGAGGGAAGCCTCTATGGAGAGGAAAGTGGGTTGCAAGTGAATCTATGAAAGATATCGATACTGGAGAACTGCAGTTACAGGTAAAAAAACTAATTTTCTTCTCCAGTATTGGATCTTTCATAGATTCCATGCTTGAATCACAATAGCAAGCACTATTGTAGTTAAATAGATCGATTTAGGTAAAAGTAAATAATATATATTGGAAGAGACAATAATGCAGTATACAACGCTGTGATATACACTAGCAAAGATGTATCCACATCACTTAGCTTTACAGAGGGTCACGTCATTGGAACAGATTATGCAAAACCTCCTGTCCTATGGCTGCATCGCTTCTTTGAGCGGATTTCAGGCAGTAGTGCTGTGCGAACGTGTGGGTGCACTTCCAGATTGCAGCACGGTATATCTTTTCCAGAGGGGCGCCTGCAAAGAGACCAGCTGAGGTAGATACTGCCCTTCTGGCCTTCTGCCCCTCTGGAGTGCGCCTTTGCTGTAGTTGAGAGTAGTTTACCAGTTTTGCTGTGACAGAATTGTATGGCGGCGGAGATCCATCTGGCAATGGTAGCTTTTGTGACTGCTGTACCTTTATGAGAAAGTCCGTAAGAGACCAACAGCTGATAATATTTTCTGAATTACTTGGTACGATGGAGATAAAATTTGAGACAGCGCTTAATGTCCTTTCTTAAAGTGTGGAGAGACCTTTCTGCTGGAGATTGCAGATTCGGAAAGTAAGTGCGGAGTATAATAGGTTCATTTAAATGGAATTGCGATGGAACCTTGGGGATGAACTTAGGGTTTGTCCTGAGAAGCACATTGTCAGTGAAGCGCAAGAAAGGTTCTTGAATTGTAAAAGCCTAAATTTCACTGACTCTCCAGTAGACGTGAGAGCCAACAATATAGCAGCCTTCGAGGTGAGAAATTTGAGATGGCATACTCGGGGAGGAGCCCTTACTGGAGGGGAAAGCTCTGAACAACACCTTCATGAATTGTTTGACCATCCTAGTCGAACAAAGAGAAGGAGAATGAGAGGACCGGCTGAATCTTGAAATTGCAGCTAGGTGAACTTTTACAGATCCTTGTACCAATCTTGATCTAGAGTAGGTTGGCAGCATTTGTTCAGGTGACTCTTCCAAGGGATGGAGATTAGATTGCTGACACCATAAGCAAAATCTTTTCCATTTCAATCTGTATGTCTTGTCTGCTGATTCGGGCCCTCGCTTTGGCCAGAATGTCCATACAGTCTTGGTAGACATTGCATCCCAGAATTCATTGAATTCAGGAGCCATGCATGTAATTGGAGAGGTGCTGGTTCCGGGTGTAGGATCTATCCGTTGTCTCATCTGGAGATTGTGGATCCTGGGTAGGTGGATAGGATTGGTCTCCGAGAGCAGCAGGAGCTCCATAAACCAATGCTGTCTGGGTCATCTGGGAGCTATTAGAATGAGGTGACAGCTTTCAATCTTCATCTTGGTGAGGATCCCCGGTATGAGAGAGAAGGAGGGGGAAAGCATATGCATAAGTGCATTCCCCCAAGACCCTAGAAGCAGGTATCGACTGGTGTAAAACTGTGATTTGGCGTTCCTATTTGTCGCGCAAAGGTCCTATGCTGATTTTCCCCAGCGTGAGAAAACCCTGTCCAACACCAGCTGATCCAGTTCCCACTCATGACAACTGTCTGTGGTTCTGCAGAGAGTGTCCGCCAAGGTGTTGTTCACTCCTGACACGTGCTCGGCTATTAAAGTTATGTCGTGGGCTGCCAGCCAATTCCAAAGATCTTGAGCCTCTTGAGAGAGAGAGAGATCAGGATCTTGTACCCCCTTGCTTGTTGGTGTAATACAGGCTAGTCGTATTGTCTGTACCGACCAGCACGGAGGCTCCTGCTATACGTGGCAGGAAGGCTTGAAGAGTCAGAAAAATAGGCTTGAGCTCTAGACGATTGATGTGCATCGACTTTTGGAGTGTAGACCATTTTCTTTCGATTTGCAAGTCATGCAAATGGCAGCCCCAGCCTTCCATGGAGGCATTAGTGGTGATGATGTAATTTGGGATCGACGTCAGGAAAGTAAGGCCTTGTGAGAGACAAGACTGTTGTGACCACCACGATAGTGTCTTCCGCATTTTTGAGGTAATGCTGATCAAATCTTCGAAGGAGCCTGTCTATAGGACCCATTGCAACTAGAACTCTCCAGCAATGGCCTCATTTTCAGCCGTGCCAACGGGACAAGGTTTATAGTTGAAAAGATCACGCAGAGGAGCGACTTGAACATCTGCACTGAAATGGACCTTCTTTTTTAGATCTTTAGGGCCAGGTTTGATAATCTTTGTTGCCTGTCTTGTGACAGATAAGCCTGTTTCTGTTGTCTGACTTGAGATGGTTAAGGATTTTGGGTAATTTACTGTGAAGGCTAGCCTGTGAAAAAGTGAAAGGCAGGCCATGGTAGTACTGGAAGCTTGTTGCAGTGTTGAGGCTTTTAGCAGCCAGTCGTCTAGGTAAGGGAAAACCTGATGACCTTGCTTGCTAAGTGTGGCTGCCACTGGGGCAAGACATTTTGTGAAAATCCGAGGAGCTGACTTGAGTCCAAAGGGAGGAACCCTGAACCGGTAATGGGTACTGACTATGGTAAAACAGAGGTGCTTGCGATGCTTTACGATGTATGGGAATGTGGAAGTAAGCATCTTGCAAATCCAGGGAGGTCATGTAGTCTGCGCTGTTCAAGAGGTAAAGAATGTTGGAAAAAGTAATCATACGGAAAGACTGTTTACGCAGAAATTCGTTCAGGCTCCTGAGGTCCAGGATGGGTCTCCACTTTCCTGATTTCTTTCGAATAAGGAGAAAACGGGAGTAGAATCCCATGCCCTTCTGAGAACACGGAACCCTTTCTATGGCACTCTTGGCCCACATTGTTTGAGCTTCTTTCCTCAGTAAGTGAAGACTAGGTGGGTGCGTTCCTTTTGAAGGAGTGTTTGGTGACCTGTGCACAAACTCTAGGGTGTGTCCGTAGGTTACTAGGTCCAACACCCATTTGTCCGATGCTCTCTCCTTCCATTGAGGGAGGTAGTTGGAGATATTCCTGCCCACAAGGGTGAAAGGAGAAGGTGGAGCCGGTACCTGGTCCAGGTCACTGTTTGCGGCCGGTGTCACGACCCAGGGGTGGATTGCTTTTGGCATGCACCTTGCTTGTGGTAGGCTGATGAGGGTGGTTGGCGGTATACCTATATTGGGATTGAGGCTGATCATGTTGGGGGTCGCTGGTACCGCCACTGATGGTTGACAAACCTCTTCCTCTAGCTCCTTGAAAGGGCAACTTCTTGAACTGGAGAGTGGCAAGAGGTCTGGCGGTGTCCATGTCTGCCTTGATGGCCAATAAGGCATTATTTATATGCTTCCCAAACAAAGTCTCGCCGTCATAGGCCATGCCCAGTGTCTTTGACTGGACCTCTGGTCTAAAAGAGGTAGCCTTAAGCCATCCTTGTCGCATTAAGACCGTTGCTCGCACCAACTGACGAAAGCCTGTGGAAGTTATGTTGAGAGCTAAGTTGATATTTTCTGAGGTAGTGCGTTCCCCTTCCTGTAATATTTTCTTTGCCTCCACCTTCCAGTCTTCAGGGATCAAACCAAGCAGACTGCTGACATCTGACCACATCTGGCGGTCATGTCGCCCCAGAATCGCTAATGAGTTGGCTGCTCGGACAGTGACAGCAGACATGAGGAAGAATCTCTTCCCTATATTATTCAAGCGCCTGCCCTCCTTATTTGGCAGCGCAGAGATGGGTGCAGAGGGATTTTTAGAGAGCTTTTGCGTCACTTGAAAGATGACAGTCAGGCTGGGGATGACTTGAAGAGGCAAGCAGGGAAAATCATCAGTAGCCTTATATTTCTTGTTGAGGCGAGGTGATTGTGGTGCTACCATAGCTGGATTTTCATTATTTTTATCCCCTAATCCCAGATATCTATAAATGGGATGGATCTTGCAGACTTTCTGGCTTGCTCTTTAAAATCGTGTAGAAAACAATCAGCTTAACAGAAGTTAGTAGATAAAGTTGTGCTGTAGCTCGGTCAGATTATGAAAACCCCTAATGTCCTCTGGGGGAGAGTTTGTAGGTTGAGGTGGCGAAGGGGATAGATTAGGGATCATGTAATCATCCGATATGTCTTGTGGCTGTTGAGGATCAGGGATCTCTCCTCTCTTGTCGTCTGAGAATGAGTGGTCCTCTCCTGGAGGTGGTAGGATATTGGAAGCAAGTGTTATCCTGGGCGTTATTGGTGGAAGGATGTTTCTTGGTGTAGTAGGAGAAACAGGCTGGGGTGGCACTGTTTGCTGTCCTGTGGAGGATCTGGAAATCTCCTCTTGTAATCCTGAGGCATGGCTTGCAGATCTTGCACTGGAGACACGGGCAGGTGCATTTCGCCCTGTCAAGGCTGAAGACACGGGTGTTATTCGTAAGGTTCATAATGCCGCCTAGGAGGAGCATAAAATGACTGGGAGTATTGCTCTTCATCATCATCATCCGAGTCTTCCTCCTGGTATTTCACCTGGAGCTCTGACGGACTATGTGCATCTCCAAAAGGCCCATCATCATCCAACTCTTCCACATCTAGTAAATGGCTAGGAAGTAAAAGTGTGACCTTACTAGGTGAGGTCACTTCAGGTCTTAATAAAGTCTTGGTTATTTTGATAATTTTTATTCTCGTGGACGGTCCCGTTGACGTAAAAGTTAACTGGGGCGTCAGCAGTAAGAATTCCCTCGCCAGCTGTAAGAATTCCCTCATCGACTGTACCGTAGTCAACGGTGCTTTTGTCGTCGATTGTGCTAAAGGTGGCGCTTCTGTAGTCAGTGTCATTGTCGACAGTGTAACTGTTGACGGTGTTCCTGCCAACGATGAGTTCGTCCGACGGCGACTTCTTCGACACTGGACCAGCCATAGACAACTCTGACGTCGACGGTGACTTAGAGGAGATCACCTTGGCTGACGAGATGGGAGCATTAATCACTGCCGGAGTCGCATTTCTCGACAATGAGGGTTACGTCGACGACACTGTGGTGACGGCCGTCGTTGTTGATACAGCCGTCGACGATGTCAATGGCATGCGGAGATGATTTTTAGTCCTCAACATCGACAGTTCTGAGGAGGGAGAATGTTTTCACTCAGATTTATTCGCAAACTGGGTCGAAGGTTGGGAGGAGGCCGCCCCTGTAGAGATCAGCTTAAGTTTCTCGTTTCTTAGGGCATCTTTATGGTGGGTCTTCAAGGCCTTTCTACTCCCCTCAGAAGTCCCATGGTCAAAAGATCTTGACCTTTTCTGGGGTCTATCACAAAAATCGCTGTTCTCAGACGGGATGGAAATTTGGGATTTAGACTTCTGTAGCCACAGAAGTAGGCTTCCCTCTCTGTCTCAATGTTGTAGAAGAAAAAGTACATCACGTCTTGCACTCCTTTAACTGATTTTGAGGGTTTCAGTAATAAAGACAGCCTTTGTGTGGGTAAACCACATCTAGCTTCATCTTCCCACAGGATTTGCAGATCTGAAGAGGCCTTTCTTAGAAGACTCAGGCATTTTTGATGTAGAAAAGTTGGAATATACTGGAAAAAACTGAGCAGAGCTCAGGGTGACTCAATTCAGACAATGTCCAGTAGAAAATATGAGGGACTCAGCCTCAGTATGGAGTGTTCTAGAGGGTGCTATCGCCCAATTGGTTATACTTCAGGTTTGGGCCTTTTTGTTTTTTAGAGCACATGCATAGACTATTAAGGTGACTTTGCATTGCAATTGTAGCCTGTGGTACTAATACATACTGCTCTAATATGGTACTGTGGGACTCCCACTTCGACGACTGGGTATGATTCCAGCATGTGAATCTATGAAAGATCCAATACTGAAGAACGAGTTGTGCATTTTTTTATGCCAATCCAAAAGCTTATATTTTTGTCACTTGTGAAAGTGGAGGTTGTAATGGGAAGGGAGCCATGTGATAAGCAGATTTTCTGCTACAGAAAACTGGTCTTCTTCCATTAAGTCTATGCTTAACATGATACATATGGCTTCTTTCGTAGCCATAATTCTTTGAGTAGAAGTCAAGTTATAAGGTTCAAACACAGCACCTTTTGATTTTATGACTCGTCAAGGTATCTTAGTGTTTGTAATGTCTAATTTAGTTATGTAATTGCTTGCGATTGAGCCTCACCATGTTGGAGAAAACTTAAGTCCTCTTTATGAGATCAAGTGACAAAGATAATATATTATTTTGGGAATGCACTCTTTTAGAAAGCATTTGAATACCATTGTCTATGACTTGAAATGTAATTTGCAAATTGTTTCTAGCAGCTTATCTAATTCTTTCAGCAACCTCTTTCTGAGTATTTTCACATTTCACTGTAAATTGCATAGTCTGCTGGGACTATAAACATTTTTATTTTAGCTGGATGTGGACCAAAGAGGAAATCAGAAAAATCCATATCTTCACAAGCTTGGGACATGTGCTCCTTCACAGCCGTTAAGCTGAAAAATGCAAACCATCATTTGCACAACTAAGTCGCACTGTATGTGGTAACAGTTACAGGTGTATGTATATGTATCATACCTGGGTCTGGGCATTAGCTGAAAGACCCAGGAGTATTGGAACGATTATGTTACTAACCCTGTAAGCATCTATTCGTAGCGTGTAGTGCTGCAGATTCACATGCTATGCATACTCCTGCCATCTAGTGTTGGGCCCGGACTTTGCTAATTGTTTTTCTCAAGGAAGCTTTATGATCGGCGCCGTGCGTCGATTCTCCTCCCCCTCGAGGCACTGCGCACATCGAAGTCGTTCTGCCTTAGAAAGTTTTGGATATCAAGGAGTGAGGATATAGTTTGCTTCATAAGCATTCTTTTGTTAGACATGCTGCTTTGTTGGTATTTTTTCACCATCGAATACCTGCCAGGGAGGTGGGATGTGAATCTGCAGCTCTACACACTACGAACAGATGCTTGCAGGCTAAGTAACATAATCCATTCATAGCATATGTTGGCTGCAGAACCACATGCTATGCATAGACTATAAAGCAGTACCCCTCCATGCAGTGGCTTTAGGCATGAGATGGTGCAGTGGTTTGAAATAATGTTTGAAGGAAAGTTTGTCCAACTAAAGCGTGTTGTCTTGACTGAACAACCACAATATAATGTTTTGTAAAAGTGTGTGAGTTTATCCAGGTTGCTGCTTTGGAAATATCATTGAGAGGGATATTTTTAAAAAAAGCCATGGTAGCGCCTTTTTTTCTTGTTGAATGGGCTTTTGGTGCATGTGGTAATGTTCTTTTTGCTTTTGCATAGCGTATTTGAATGCATTTAACAATCCATCTTACTATACCAGCTTTGGATAAAGCATTTCCTTTTGTTGGATTAGTAAAGGAGACCAAAGTTGGTCGGTTTTTCTGAAGGGTTTAGTACTTTCAACATCGTACTTAGGTGCCCTTTTAACATCTAAGGTGCGTAAGGAACATAATGCAACAGTTTGTTGTTTCGGAAATTAAACTGGAAGTTCTAAGGTTTGATTTAGATGAAATGGTGAAATAACCTTGGTTCAAAATTTGGGGTTAGTATGTAAATGCACTTTGTCTGTGAAGGCTTGGAAATAAGGCTTTTCAATGGCGAGAGCATGTATTTCACTTCTTAATGATGTTATTGCTACTAGGAAAGCTAGTTTCCATGTTAAAAACTGTATTTGACAATTGTGTAGTGGCTCAAATGGTGGTCCCATAAGCAGTGTCAGTACAATATTTAAATTCCAAGCTAGCCTGGTGGTATACATAGGGGAATGATCCTTTTTAATTGTTCCATGAAGGCTTGGATTACAGGAATACAAAAAAGTGATTGGTGTTTTCCGTTTTGTAAATATGAAGTAATAGCTGCCTAATGTAGTCGTATTGAGGGGTACGCTAAGTGTGACTTTTGTAAATGTAACAGATAGCATATTAGTTGCTGTTCTGTTGGAGAAGGGTTAATGTGTTGTGTATCACAATAATGTACAAAACGCTTCCATTTAGCTGCATAGCATGCTCTTGTTGTAGGTCTTCTTGCTTCGTTTAAGATTGTCGTACATTCTTCAGGTAAATTGAAGTATCCAAATTCCAATACCTCAGGTGACAGATTGCAAGAATAATTTGTTGGGGGTAGGGATGTCTCACCTTTCCATTGCTGTGTGTTAGAAAATTTGGTAGCTTCTCGTGAGGTTGTAGGAAGAGCTCCAATAGTGTAGTATACCATGGTTGGGGAGCCCATGATAATGCGATTAGAATTAGAGTCATTGTAATCGGAGTTTCCTGACTACATAAGATAGTAGTGGGAGAGGAGAAAAAGCGTACGCAAATGTCCCTGACCAGTTTATCCATAGAGCATTGCCCTTGGATTGTGGGTGTGGATGTCGGAATGCAAAGCTTTGGCATTTTGCGTTTTACTTTGTTCTAAACAGATCTATTGTGGGTGTTCTCCATCTTTGGAAGTATGTTTGCAGTAACGTACTGTGTATCTCCAATTCAGGGACCTGCTGCTGTGTTTTGCTGAGGAGATGTGCCATGTTGTTCTCCTCTCCTGGTACGTATTGTGCTAGGAGATGGATTTTGTGATTGTTTGCCCATTTCCATATTTTCTGTGTCAACTGGGAAAATTGTAAGGTATGCCCCCCCTTGTTTTTGTATGTAATACATGGCAGTCATATTGTCTGTGCGTAGAAGGACTGTCTTTCCTGTTATGTCTGTGAGAAAGGCTTTGAGAGCCATGGAAATGGCTAATAGCGCCAACATGTTGATGTGTAGCAACTGTTGTTGTGGTCTCCAGTGTCCCTGAACGACAATGTCCTTCATATGAGCTCTCCATCCAAGAAGTAATGCATCTGTTGTGATCGTTATTTGTGGGATTGGATCCTTGAAGGCTCTCCCTGCTAAAATATTGTGATTGTTCCACCATGATAGAGCCTAATGAACCTTTGGTGAAACCAACACGGGATCTTCCAGATTTCCTCCCACTTGTGACGATTGAGATGCTAAACACTCCTGGAGGGGTCTCATGTATAGGAGAGAATGAGTCACTATTGCTATACAGTAAGCTATAATTCCTAGAAGTCTGATTGTTTTCACTGGTAGGTTACGATGTGGCTGAAAAAGATCCAGTTGGTTCTCGAGATTGAGAACCCTTTTGGGATTGGGGAAGCTGTCCCCGAAATGGTATTTAGTATTAACCCCAGATAAGGTTGAATATGAGATGGTTGGAGACGTGATTTTTTCACATTGATGGAGAACACCAAACGATGAAGTAAATTAATTGTTTTTTGGGTGTCTGCTACACATTTGTGTTTGTCTGGGCTCTTGATCAGCCAATCATCGAGATAAGGAAACACATGAATGCTTTTTCTTCTTATTTTGCTGCTAATACTGCTAGACATTTTGTGAATACCCTTGGGGCTGTTGTTACTCCAAAGGGCAGTACTTTGAACTGATAATGAAGTCCACTTACCACAAATCTCAGAAACTTTCTGTGTGCTGAATGTATTGGAATATGAAATTAAGTGTCCTTCAGGTCTAATGCGGTCATGAAGTCGCCTTTTTGAAGTAGTGGTATTAATTACATCTTGTAGTGTGGGCATGTAGAAATGTTCTGACAATATGTAGCAATTTAGTGGCCATAGATCCAGAATGGGTCGTGGGGTTCCGTCTTATTTCGGCATTAGTAAGTAAACCTTTTTGTTATGGAATTTGTTTGGGACTTTCTCGATAGCCCCTTTTTGTAGTGATGCCTTTACTCGTTCTTTAAGCAGGTGTCGATGTTGTGGATTTAATACCTGCCTTTTTAGTGGAATATTTGGTGGTTTTTGAAGTAATTCTAGGCAACATCCTTGTTTGAAAATGTCTAGGACCCATTGGTTCGATGTAATGTTTTGCCACAATTGATGGATATCTTGTAACCTTCCCCCGACAGGTGTTGTTTTTGGGGGTCGGGGGAAATTAGCAGGTCATTTTGTTGCGGGGGTGAAACAGCCCTTGTTGGGTGTGCCTCTACCTCTACCCTTGTTGTTTTTGTATCCTCCTCGATAATAACCATGCCCTTGTTGATGGTATTGCTGCTGTTGGCGTTAACAGGAAGTATTTTCTGTGGTAGTGGTTTTAGCAGCTCCTCTACCTTGGTACTTCCCGAAAGGGACGTTTTTGTGTAGTGGTTTGTAAAGCACCCATTGACTTTGCAGTATCGCTGTCTTTTTTAATCTTTTCTAGTTGATCATCTACTGCAGGCACAAAAAGATGTTTTCCATCAAAAGGAACATTTAAAATATGTTGTCATACCTCAGGTTTGAAGCCAGAAATGCATAGCCACGCTTGCCTTTTGAACATAATAGAAGTATTTATGCTCCTAGCAGCAGTCTCGGCTCCATCGAAGGCACATTTGAAGGTAGTATTTGAAATGATCTTCCCTTCATTAACTAGATCTTCCCCCTTCTTCCTGTATTCCTCTGGAAGATGTTGCATGAGCTCAAGTATCTCGTCCCAGGTAGCTCTGTTATAGCATGAGAAGCGTCCCACAGAGTTTGAAATCCTCCAATGGTTTGCATGGCCTGTAGCAACTCTTTTAGCTGCTGCATCTATTCTTTTGTTTTATTTATCTGCAGGAGGTGCTACTCCAGTGCCTTGCACAGCAGCTCTCTTCTTGGCAGTGGTGACAACAAGTGAATCTGCAGGTGGATGACCTTGAATATATATTGGGACATTTGGTGAGGCTTTATATTTCTTTTCAATATGTGGTGTTAGGACTCTTGATTTTTACGGGGTCCTTGAACACCTCTTTAGCCACATTCAGGATAGATTCAATCATGGGTAAATATTGAACAGTTCTTTCTGTGCGTGATAATGTTTCAACCAGAAAGTTACTTTCTTCCTCTGTTGAATGCATGGGGAGCTTATGGTATTTAGTAGCTTTTTATAAGACACTATAATAGGAGGAAGTGTCATCGGGGAGAATCTTTTGTGGGCACAGGTGGGTCTATGTCATATAATCTGGTAGCACCACATCATAGTCTTCCCATGGGTTAGGTGTGTCATCAGTATTGTGTGCACCCTGGGAATCAGTGTCCAGTATTTCTCCCTCTTCTTCCCCTTGTGGAGTTGATGAACGAGTGTGAGCTTGTGACTCTAGTTTCTTGGATTATCTTTTGTGGAGGCTCAGGAAGTTGTCCCTCTTCTGCCTTTCTTTTTGTAGTTTCCTTTCTCTTTTGTTGCATGAACTGTTGTAGTCCTTCAAATACTAACCCTGGATCTTTAGTGGGTTTAGTACTTTGTGTCTTTTGTTTCTTGTGTGCAGTTGTTATGCTTTTAGAAACGGTCTGCCTTTCAGAACTACTGGAATCAAGGCTTTTCTTCTGTTTATAACGTTGTCCGAGTTGCTTCTCAGAGCTCTGATCCCAAGTTTTAGACTTCATTCTGGTCGATTCCGAATGCTTTTTCGGCTCTGATGTGTGTGTCTTGGAGCTCTTTGGTGCCAATGGTTTTATCGGTTCCAATTGATGCCTGGTGTCGAAGGCTTTGTTAAAGTCTATGTGGTCTTGGGTGCCCTCATTGTTTTGAAAACGTCCCCTTTTTGATGCCTGGCCACCCGATCAGGATCGAGAATACTCTCGTCCTTTCTCGGTTCCGAGGCCTGGTCATGGTGTCGGCCTGAACCCGAAGATTGTGGTGCACAAAGTCGGCGTATTGGTGGTGGCGAGTGTATAATCTTTTTATGGGGGGTTGTAGTACTCTTGGTACATGGTGTCGTTTTGGTTATCGGTCCAGAGTCTATGATCGTCGCCGGTGATTTGGGTTGTACCAGAGCTAGTTCTTCCACAGAAGATATTTCGGACGAGGAGTAGTGTGGACTGGCTATTGTCGTCCTGCCTCTTGATGGAGCGCTGGCTTGGCTGTACGCGTCGCTGGCGTGGCTGAACTGTGCCTCAGCTGTGTGCTCCATATTATGTGTGAGCCATCGATCCTGTCATGATCGAAGAGTCTTTTTATTTTTAAACAATGCACAGGCGGAGCACTGTTGTTCTTTGTGCTCCGGAGAGAGACACAAGTTACAGACGTTGTGTGTGTGGGAGGGTGCATACTTGGCTCCACACCAAGGACACCGTCTGAAGAGTTCTTTCTTCGTCTCCATCACCCAGAGACGATCCTTCTTGATGGTTGAGTGTATTCGGAATCCGGGAAGTCCTTACCCAGCGTAGAAATCGATTCCAGTGATTACTCTTTCCCCGTATGCCTGGTAGCTTTGAATCTTGAACAGCTTCAACATAATCCATTCGAGCCCGATGGCGGAAAAAAAGCTGTCTGAGGAACAAAGACTTCAACATGCGCAATGCCTCGAGGGGGAGGAGAATCGACGCACAACGCCGATCATAAAGCTTCAGCGACAAAAACAACTTGCAAAGTCCGTGCCCAACACTATATGGCAGAAGTATGCATAGCATTTGTATCTGCAGCAAACATATGCTACGAATAGAAATGTATGCACGCATATATCTATATCAATCGGCCATAGGTCTATACTTCAGGATGTAAACTTAGTCAAATTATATGCATCATTTTGGGTCATAACCCCTTAGATCAGTATTTGTGATATTTTCGTTTCCCTGCACAATTGGGAAACTGTGTCAAGTTCATTTTTGGAATGGAGGGTGTTTTTAAGTCTTTCGAGGACCCAAATACCAGACTAGTGGCTTGCTGGATAGTTTTATTCAGGAAAAGTATTTCTCCTGTTATTATGCACGCTCTAAATAGGGCTTCTTTACCTTGAATTTGCCAAAATGTTGTTCCCCAAAAGCTTTTCTCATCAATATTTACTTTTCATTACTATATCCTAGTAAAGCAAAAAATTTAACTCCCAGTTGTAGATCAGTTAGTTGTTGGTAATAAGGTTCTCTTGGAACTGTTCTGGTTCTTATGAATAATAAAAAGACGAACGATCTGTCCTGTCAGCACTGTTGCAATAAAGGTATTACTTCAAGAAATTTGAGTGGCTATTAAAAGCTGTGCCTGGCACTGTTCCCACTGTGTGCAGTTGTATATCTCTCGGGGATAGTGAAATCTGTGTATGTAGTTATGACAAAAGTGGTAGTAGCAATAAACTCCTTTATAATTATTAGCTTTCAAATAAGGATACTCAATGTCGAGGGTTGTGTAAGCCTGTAAAACTAACATCATACGTGTAACTGTTTTAATATTACATTCATCTGAAAAGAAACCAGGTATTAGTCTATCATCCATAGAAATCTTTAAAACATAGGAAATATGTAGTAATTCTGTGGGTCCTATTATTTGACAAAGAACCTTTTCCTAAACCATGACATCTAGCACAGGATACGCTGTGATGTTTACAGCATGATCCCGTCCCACTCTGAGAGAGGAATGCGGTTGTAATTCTCAAACCACAGGTAATGACACAGTGTTAGCAGAAACATAATTAATAAAACAACAACTGGCATGGTGAGCCACATTAGAAAGAAAAACACCTGTGGAGCAATCCAGAAGGAGGACCACAGTGGTATTAGATACCAGTCGAGACCCAACAGTAAACAAGAAGCAGTCGGAGACGTTGAGTGACTGCGGAATGTATAGGCAAATCATCTATTTCAAAAGTAAAGTAATTGTTTATTCTAGCAAGGGCATCATTTCAACTGATGTCGACTCAGTCAGGGGTTTATAGTAAACCACAGCAGTACTTGACAATACTGGAATTGCCGAAATTGCAGCATCAGGTTCCTAAATGGAATCTGACACTTAGTGCAAAGCGGAACACAGAATAGGCCTGACAGTCCCCGGATTGTGACTTAAATTCCCAGCATCGCAGTACTCTTCTCGAAGTAGCTCCTTCAGAGTAGGGAGAGGTTGTAAGACTGTACTGCAAAGGCTTCTTGCAATCTATGCACAGTATGTTTTTTTTTTTTAACCAGACAATGGAGATAAAATTACAGTTTGTGAGCCTCCTATTCCAAGGACAGGAAGGGGTGGTCAGCTGAAAGGCCCAAATAGCTATCAGGGATCTTTTCTTGAACTAGATCATCTATTTTGGGTATCCACCCATCAGCAGTTGAAGCAAGGTCTGAATGCTTCAAGTTAGATTGTGTTTCTCTGACCTCTTGGACGTTCTGTGAAACAATTAAACAGTGGTCCAGGGGAAACTTATACTCATCTACAACCTTTCCAGGATTATCTAGGTCATGTACATATACAGATACTCCTAAGAGCATCTTGTATGGAGTGCGACCATCTAATAGTCCTGTAGGCAAATTTTTTAATGCTCTCTGGACCCCCACACAGATTATGTAGCCAACTCAATTCTGTATTTACCACCCTAGCGATCAAGATTTGTTTAATTGCATCATTGGCATGTTCCATTAACCCATTGATCTCTGCATGAAAGTGATGCGAGAAATGCAGGCATACTCCCAGAGCACCCATAGCATCCCTTGATACCTTTGTGGCAAACTCAGGGCCATTGCCTGAATCAAAGGTGTGAACGTCACCCATGCTACTAAAACTGCATGTCTTACGACTGTTCAAGCATCAGCATTTTTTTGTGTTCAAACCTGTGTGGTGGATGGGTTTGTAAATCCACCCTTGCTTCTACCTTTGGAATTGTTACCCCTATGCTGCTGGTATAAGGTAGAGGTCTCAGAAGAGGTGGTCTTGAAGTCTCCACGTTAAGAGACGCAGCAGAAGGAGCCACAGTAAGACTGTCTGGAGCACATTCCTGGTTTTAGCTGTTTTGCTATCTTTTTTGATTTTTTAAAGAATGGTATCTACTTGAGGACCAAAAAAATGTTCCCCATCAAATGGGAGGGCCAGGAGATTGTTGTTTAAACCCTGAGAACCCTGAGATCCGGAGCTGAGCATGCCTGCATAATATTATGTTAGAATTAATCCGCCTAGCTGCAGTATTGGCAGCGTCGAGGGCACAGCAAATCGATAATTAGATTAATTTGCCCTCAGAGGCAATTTGATATGCCTGTTTCTTATGTTTGTCTGGGAGGTATTGGAGCATCTCATCCCAGTGAGTCCGATCGTATCTAGAGTGGAGGCAGAAGGAATTTGCGATCACCCAGTGATTAGCGGATTGGGTGGCCACTCTCTATCCAGCCTGCGTCAATCTTTTTTCTCTCCTTATCTGGTGGAGGTGCCTCGCCAGAGGTTTGTGGATTGGCCCTTTTACATGCTGTTGCCACAACCAAATAGTCTGGTGGAATTTGACCTTTTATTTAGATCCGAAACAGATGGTTGGTGCAGACCATGCCTGAAGGCAGCGGGCCAGGCAATGGTTTTAGGTCTCTCTGGAATGGGCTGTTGACCCTCTGTGGTGGTCTGCTGGAGTCGATGATGAGTTGGTGGGGGCACAGTACTCACGGCTGGTTGAGCTGGAGACCGATCTTGCAGCTCGATCTAGGAGCTAGAACTATCGCCGGGGGAGAAGGTCCTTTCATCTGCAGCCGATGCTTGTGCCTATAGTTCTGCCTCGAGGTCCATAGAGTTCTGGTGTTTCGCCCATGCTCCTCCGAGACATCTCGAGACGTCGAGTCAAAGAGTCTTCTTGGAACTGAAAGAGCAGCAGGCCTCACAGCTGGCCTCGTCGTGCTCAGGGGAGAGGCACAGATTACACACCTGGATTTGCTGCAGCGTCATCTGGTGGGGATGGACTTGCTGGGTAGAGGTCAGGGTCTGTATCCCCTTGTGGGTCTATATCATATGCATTCCAAGGGTCTGTAGGCTGTGTATCTTCTCCCATATCATCCTAGTCATCCCTAATGTGGTGTAATGTGGCCCTCCTCCGACTGTTGAGGTGATATAGGTGGAGTGGTGTGAGATGGTGGAGTAAGAAAGGTAGCGATAGGCATATGTAGAGGGCTTGTGGCAATGTCCTATTTGCTCTTCCATGGAGGCATACCAGGATCAGAAATGGCTTCCTCGGAAGACAGATGTCTTTTTGATGGAGGCGTTGTTGATTGTAAGACAAACTTTTTTGTTCCAGGTGAATTTGCAATGTTTTTTGTTTTGGAGCAAACAGTTCTTGCATTGTCTCGAAAATGGGTTTGGGTGTTTTTTTCGGTCCGAAGGTATAACATTTCAGTGCCGGAGTGGTCGGAGTCAAAGAGCTGTGGAGTTTGGCCTTAGAACCCGATGGTATGGTTTGGTGTAAAGGCTGCAGCTTTTAATGTGGAGTCCCCTGCTGTAGTCCGATGTTTCGGTGCTGAGCCCGAGTGCGGGGCCTCCGAATTGACAGAGCGGTGTGAGGCATGGCTTTTCTGCAGTGGCGGCCCGTGAGCAGTTTTTTCACTCAGAGCAGATTTTTTGGGCTTTGGATCAGGGGTGATTGTACTCACGGTTCGATGATCTTTGGAAGGCTGCTGTGAACTGGATCTTGTTTGTTGTCCGACTGGGAATCGGAGTCTTGTATGGAAACAGACTCTACAACCAGTGCCACGGCCTCTTCTTCCTCTTCTGACTGGCCGAAGATATCTAGAGTGTAGTCTCTGTGCTGCATTTCTAGACGCTGCGCACGTCGATCCCAAAGTGTCTTTTTAGCCCGAAATGACCTGCAGGACTTACAGGTATCTTCTTGATGGTCGGGCGAGAGGAATAAGTTACAGACCAAGTGTTGATCGGTATGGGAGTATTTTGAGTGTCATTTCGGACAGAAGCGAAACGGAGTGTGGTCCATCAGCAGCTTATTTTCAGGTAGAGCTGAATGATAGGAAAGAGGCCCAGTCGGGCGTGGCCTGAAGGCCGCTAAGGCAAATCGAGCACTTCGACGCAAGGGATTGTTTCCAAGCTCGAGATGGAAGAAAAACTACCCAATCGAGACAATACCATTGGTTAGATACCTAACAGTGAACCTAAGGGAACCTGAGACTATCTCAAACTTGAGCACGAGAGAGTACATCCGAACCCATCGGTGGGAAAAAACAATCTAACAATGGAGTCGATGCCTATGCGCAGTATCACAGAGAGGAGGAGCTGGACGTGACTCAAAAACATTCTTCGAACAAAAACAACATGCAATCATCCGAGCCAAACACTAGATGGCAGACATATGCACAGCATATGTATCTACAACCACACATGCCTCAAACCAATTGTTTCTCAAAAGTCTCAGTCCTTTAGACTCACTGGCAGCAGGCTGAGAACAAATTAAGATTCACCTTGCTGGTGGAAGCCTGGATCGCTAAACTCTCAGGAGTAGAATGATGTGTGAGAAAATTGGGGTTGCCAGGCATTTAGCCACTTGCCTGTTCACTTGTGGGTAAGAGCAAGGTTTAGACCAAGTGCCCATAAGAGTATCATTTTGGGCTTTGTTGAAGGGAAGTAAGGGCTCAGAGGAAGACAACTAAGGCTGTAGAATTGCAGTAACCACATATGTTTTAATATAAACAGCAGGAAATTGTTGGTCCAGGACCTCAGCAACACACCTGATGACTACAGCTAAGGAAGCACTCCCTTCTAAGCTCACTGGCCTATTGTAAATTCATCCTGTTGCTGAATCGGCCCCAAGCGCGGGAATGGGCCCACACCCTCAACTCAGAGTGGAAGTGGCACTTGCACGACTTCTTTAGATGTCTGATAACATACTGCTTCGCTTCACGGTCCCGGATCGCTTTTTGGTGCTTGAGGGCACATTCCTCGTATGACAAGCCGTACCCTGAGCCAATACCCAAGAGGCACAACTCATGCAGGTCCGTCACCTACATCTGTTTATGACAGTCAGGGTATGGTTTGAACCATGTAGTTCTAGGAGGGACATAGTTCCCTTAAACACAGGAATTCAGTTTCATAAACTCATGAAACCACAAAGAGGGAGCGGAGCTCTGACTCTGCGTACAAGAGTGCGGAAAGAATGGTACTGATGTCAACGCACAGAAGTGTACTTTCATGTGGCTCCGTTCTGTAACTTCCGAGGCACAACAAGGGCAACGTGGAATCACACGGCGCCATCCAGCGGTGTGCGGGAGCAATGCTAAGAAAATTGTAGGATCCCGTCTGGCACCTGGGAACATTTTAAACGCGAGGAATCTGCAGTTAAAAGAATCCATCAGATGTAAGGATCTGTTTGATTGAAATTCATGCATTGCTCATCATCCTCTTCATGTATATAACCTGACCCATAGCACAGAGTCCTGTTTATAAGATGCAATCATTCGCTTTTTTAAAGACATTTATTGATGTTATACTAACAGCAGGCATATTCTTGCTACATTTTCAAACTGTCCAATAGTTATGTTTATCTGGTACAGAACTTCCTGTTCGAGATAGTTAATATACATAGATATTCCTGACCGGGACCCAGAGGGTCTTCAGTCTGTGACACACCTCATTCACATATTGGGTGCTCCAAGACTACTTCTGAGACTCTACAACTCAAACATTCTCATCTCCTACCTGTGATTATATCATAATCTAAGCCTAGAAAAAGCCCTAGGCTTTCCAGGCACAAAGAGGTGCAACATGTTGGCTGTAGTAAAAATAAGCACTAGACAACACACTATCACACTAATAATAAAGCAGCAAGAGTGAAAACTATATAATATGCTAAATCTAAAACAAATTCCAAAAAAGAAGATAAAGAGAAACATAACTATTGAGCTGGTTGATAATGCAGCAAAGAAATACCGGCTGTTGATTTGACAACAATGCATTTCATTAGAAACTGGAAAAGAATGCATCTTATTGACCTTCCACACCGCCGGTAACCTGCTGACTCCTTTTGCACCAACTTCATATATATCTCGGTGGACAAATCTACCTCCCTTTCTGGACTGATGACTCCCTCGTCCGCTTTATTCTACACTCCAACCACCAAAGCAGCATCGCCTTGTTCAAGACCACCCACTGCAATTGGAACACCATCTTCAAAGTTGAACTAAGGCGACCTCGCCCATTCCATCACCAACTTCAACCACTGGATCACCTCCTGCACAAATGCCCTGACACCTCTAAAAACCATGAACCACCACAAGGAACACCAATTTCATCCAATACCTCCACAAGTCAGGAATTTGAGGAACAGCTCTTCAATGGATCAGCTCCTTCATACAGGATGCCTACAAAAAGTCAGTCTAACCCAATACACCTCTGAACCCAAAAAGCCGATCTGTGGAGTCCCCAAAAATCATCTGTCAGCCCATGCTCTTCAATATGAACATGGTCCCACTCATCAACATACTGCGAGCATATGGAATCACCATCACCTCCTACACTGACAACACACAATAGATCCTCTCACTCTCAAAGGACACTGCCAGTGTCCAAGGTAAGTTCGCAAAGAGCATGTCAGAAGTCACCCACTGCATGAAATCCAACTGCACTTAAACTCAAATCTGTTAAGACGCAGGTAGCACTCTTCGGGAAGGAGGTCACTCTGGTCCTCGGTCTGGTGGCTATCCAAACTCAAAACCATACCCACCCCATCCAGTCAAGTCAGGGACCTGGAAATCATGGTCACCAACAAACTATCAATGTCCGGCTGAGTCAACTTCATTACCTCTCCACTTCCTCAAGACCCTCAGGAAAATTTTCAAGTGGCTTCCTCTCAACTCCCGTCGAACAATCACCCAGGCACACCTTACCAACAAGCTAGATTGCATAAACACACTCTATGCGAGATCTCCTCCCAAGTCACCAAGCGGCTCTGGATCATTCAAAAAGCAGCATCTAGCTCACTCACAATCAACCTTTCACCATGCACCCATATTTTCACTCACCTCAAAGAGCTTCACTTGCTCTCCATACACAAGTATGCACGGTTAAAATTACTGACACGCACACACAGGAAAGCACAATTTGAACAGTTTCATCAGCTTCCAAAATCCCAGCATACACCTCCACTTAGCAAACCTCCTGATCCCCACTACCCCCCCTCTCCCACCACCACCCAGAGAGCTAGAACTGTGGCTGCACCTTTTCATTCCGGTCTCCTAAAGGATGAAACAAATGGCCCTTCACATCAGGGGCGATAGCAGGCCTTGAATTGAGGAAAAAACTTAAAATGTGGCTCTTCATATAGGTACTTCTGTCAAAAACAAGATCCTTTTGGGTTCCTTTGAAGCATACAAAAACACACTTCCAGCATCCACTCACGGTCCAATCACCAACACCGAATAGAAACCAAAAACATAATATAAATTCTATAATATATTTTTATTTTTTTAGAGTCAAAGTAAACTCCAGATATGTAAAAAAGGTTAAAAAACATAATTCATTAATGCATATAGGTTAAAAACATATCATACATAAACGTATGGGAGAATGTAACAAGCAATCATAATATCAACAACCCAACAAGTCAAATAAGCACCTCAAGTACATAAAAAGTGAAATTGATAACCCTGGTTGGATGCTTAATAACAAACTTTTCTCCTAATCCACCCCGGTATTGCTTGGGTGCGTTCTCAACAACAAGCGACGCGTTTCGGTGGTATAGTGAGTTCCACCACCTTCTTCAGGCTTACAAATATAATTCAGTGTCTCACAACACATTCATCCGAGAAATGATGTATTTCAGGGGGTCTGTCTCTTCCCCTGTTGCGGCTTCCTTCTCAATTCTCTGAATTCGGCCACACAATATGAAGATAAAATGGGGGCGCAAGCGTCTTCCCTTGATGGCTTCTTCTTTCGCTGATTAAGATTTTGGGAGATTTGGATATTTGAAAGAAAAGCACAACTTCACTGATTATCCTTGATACAGAATCCGTCAAGGAGTCGCCACTGGAGCTATAGCGCTTAAAAATGACAAGGTCCTAATTCTTGTCGGCTTTCCAGGAGCTTGCACACCGCCTTCTCGTGCCTGTAGGCTAAGAACTCAAACTGCCGGGACTGAAAAGCCTCCTGGCGTACTCCTTCTCACAAATAAATCGATAATCTTCATATAGGTGCCAGCAAGGTAAGGAGCCCCCTTCTCGCAAGTGCCAGAATATCCTTTCAGGGTCAGATGCATGCTTTAAAAGTACTGTTAACATGACATAATAGGGCTCTATGTTCTACATGTAAAAAAGAATTCTGTGATTGAAAGATAAACCTAGTTTAGAAACTAGTGCTATAAACAATATTCAGCACATAATAAGGGCTGCCATCAGGTAACACCCTAATTGAATAACCTCTTCAAGCATATGCTCGGCATTATGTGCCAACCTGAAATACTAATAAAGAAAGATTCAAAGCAAACCTAAAGCTCTGCTGATAAAGAATAGTAGTCAGAAGGAATAAACAAATATTTAGCCACATTCTAAGATTAAACTGGCCAAGGGAGACCAGAAACCAATACCAGGAGAGTAAAGGTTTGGCACCACTCAATTATTCATAGGGGCAATAATGTGTGTATTGTCTGCCAAAGTCTGTGCATTAACTACCAATGTTTCATTAAATCCTAAGACACAACAATGTATGCTTTAAATTGTATGCCTGCTCAGTAAATAACATCACTGACCTGATGCACAAGTTACTAACTTGTGTAACGATATATCTGTAAGAGACAGTAGTTAGTGAGAGATTCCTTACCTTAGAATATCCCCAGGCGTCAGGCTGGATCCGGAAAGTTTTTGCGTAGCAGTACCCTTGCGCGTCGGTAGGCGGCGTCGTTCGGCTCCGCGTCCGTCGTCGGCGTCGTGATCGCCGGGATGACGTCGCAGGCAGTACTTAGACGCCGCCCTTGCGCGCTGACGTCAGTTCTGTACACGACTTTCCGCGCCAGGAACGCAGAGCCATGCAAGAAGCTGACATAGGTGTCTGAAAAATACTAGGGCCCTGAAAGGGATGTCCTTAACCCTAGAAATCAGTTCGCAGAACGGGGAGGATGGGTGGGGCGGTAGGAATCTGTCACTAACTACTGTCTCTTACAGATATATCGTTACACAAGTTAGTAACTTGTGCATCTGAAAGAGACACGTTAGTGACAGATTCCTTACCTTAGAATAGATACCCCAGCAATACCAACCCCGGTGGTGGGTCTGCGAACAAAGATCAGACAAGGAAGTCCCGGAGGACAGAACGGCCAAAGAAGCCGTCCCTCCGGACCTGAGTGTCAAGGCAGTAATGCTTTGTAAACGTGTGCAGCGAGGCCCACGTAGCTGCCTGACAGATATCCTGCAGCGGAACACCGCGGCCCAAAGCCGTGGTAGCAGCCGTTGCCCTGGTGGAATGGGCACGCAGCCCAACAGGAGGTTCCTTCTTAGCCAAAGAATAGCAGGCTTTGATACACAAGGTTACCCAGCGGGAGATGGTTCTCTTGTGCACCGCCCGACCTTTTTGGCGCCCACGTAGCCAACAAAGAGCTGGTCATCCACCCGGAAGTGTTGTGTGCGGTTGAGGTAAAAGGAAAGCGCACGTTTTGGGTCCAGACGGTGGAGCCTCTCTTCCTCTCTGGAAGGATGCGGAGGCGGAAAGAAGGTGGGCAAAGTGATGGTCTGCCCAATGTGGAAGGCAGTAACCACCTTTGGCAAGAAGGACGGACGCGTCCGAAGAACAACCTTGTGTGGATGAACAGACAGAAAGGGAGGTTTGCATGAAAGAGCCTGGAGCTCACTCACCCGCCGAGCGGAGGTGATGGCCACCAGAAAGGCTGTCTTCAGAGTCAGAAGACGAAGAGGACAGTTGTGCAGAGGCTCAAAGGGAGCGCACATAAGAAAGGTAAGAACCAAGTTCAAGTCCCACTGAGGCATCACAAACGGAACAGGAGGGAAGAGGTGTGTAATGCCTTTTAGAAACCTGTTAACAACAGGGGACTTGAAAAGGGAGGGCTGATCAGGAAGCCTGAGGAAGGCCGAGATAGCACAAAGATAGCCCTTGATGGTACCCAGGGCAGAACCCTGTTGGGCAAGGGAAAGAAGGAACAGAAGAACCTCAGAAAGAGGGGCAGAAAGGGGATTCACAGCC
The DNA here is from genome assembly GCA_963921515.1 of Calotriton arnoldi. Classification (NCBI taxonomy): domain Eukaryota; kingdom Metazoa; phylum Chordata; class Amphibia; order Caudata; family Salamandridae; genus Calotriton; species Calotriton arnoldi. The sequence goes on along the minus strand of CAWUFW010000484.1, from coordinate 2,946,886 downwards.
TTTGCTGTGCACCATGCCACAAACTTGTTCCACCTGCAGGCGTATACCCACCTTAGTGGAGGGACGCCTGGCTGCCAGAATTACATCACAAACTTCGGGAGGCAAGTCGAAAGGAATCAACTGCCGCCGCTCAATCTCCACGCAAGCAGGTGGAGGCTGGACAGGTTCGGGTGGAGGACCGTCCCCTGCTGCTGCGACAGAAGATCCTCCCGAAGAGGCAGACGAATCGGGGGATCTACGCTCATACTGAGTAGCTCGGGATACCAAACTCTTCGAGCCCAGTCCGGAGCCACAAGAATGACTTGGGCCCGGTCGTGCCGAATCTTCTTCAACACTCTGGGTAGAAGTGGTATAGGCGGAAAGGCGTACAACAGACCGCAACTCCACTCGCGACGAAAAGCGTCGCCGAGCGAGTGCCGCCTTGGAAATTCCAACGCGCAGAACTGATGACATTGCGCGTTCTCTTCGGTGGCGAATAGATCTAACCAAGGCTCTCCCCACTGAAGAAAGAGTCCTTGCGCCACTTCCGAGTGAAGACGCCATTCGTGATCCATCATGCACCTGCGGCTGAGTTCGTCCGCCCTGGCGTTCAGGGAACCTGCCAGGTGTTGAACCATCAGGAGGGTCCACGACCCCACCCCACCCCGCCTTGTTTGTTGCAGTACCACATGGCGGTGGTGTTGTCTGTGAACACCTGCACTACCTTCCCTTTGACAGAGGGAAGGAATGCCTTGAGTGCAAGTCGGATCGCCCGGAGCTCCAGAAGGTTGATATGGAGCCGGGACTCCGCCGGAGACCAGAGGCCTCTGATCTCCGCCTCTCCCATGTGACCGCCCCATCCCAGAAGGGACGCGTCCGTCACAACTGTGTGCTCTGGCTGGGGAAGGGAGAGGGATCTGCCCATGACCCATTGCCGGTTCAAGAGCCAACACTGCAACTGTTTTGCAGTCCCCTCCGAGATCTGGACGTGATCGGACAGGTTGCCCTGGTGCTGCGCCCACTGGAACTTCAGGTCCCACTGCAGAGCCCGCATATGCCATCTGGCATGATTGACTAGCAGGATGCAGGAGGCCATGAGGCCCAGCAGCCTCAGGGTCATCCGTACCGAAACCCAGGATAAAGGCTGAAAGATCGGAATCATAGCCTGAATATCCCGGACTCGCCGTTCGGGAGGATAGGCCCGAAACTGCGTTGTGTCCAGATCTGCTCCGATGAAAAGGAGCTGTGGAGAAGGAATCAGATGCGACTTCGGCACATTGATGGAGAACCCCAGCGAGTGCAGGAGTTCGGCCGTAGTCTGGAGGTGGGAGACGACTGCCTGGGACGAGCCCGCCTTCAGCAGCCAGTCGTCGAGGTAGGGGAAGACTGAAACCCCTGCCCGGCGCAGATGAGCTGAGACCACCGCCATCACTTTCGTGAACACCCGAGGGGCACTGGTAAGGCCAAAGGGGAGCACGGTGAACTGAAAATGCTCGAGGCCTACCGTGAACCGCAGGTAACGCCGGTGGGCCGGTAGGACGGGGATGTGGAAATAAGCGTCCTGCAAGTCCAACGCTACCAACCAGTCTCCAGGGTCGAGGGCAGTCAAGACCTGAGCTAGGGTGAGCATCTTGAACTTCTCCTTCCGGAGGAAGCGATTGACGTTCCGGAGGTCCAAGATAGGACGCATGTCCTCCTTGTCGTTTTTGGGCACCAGAAAGTAGTGGGAGTAGCAACCACGCCCTACTTCTGGGGTCGGAACACGCTCGATGAGTGGTGAAGGTGATGGCGGACCCTGCCCCCTACTGGCGTGCTGTGCACCTGAAAGGAGGGACTAGGAGGGCTTGGAGGCCGCGGACGGGTTGGAGGTGGTGGCCTGACCCGCACGCTGGTTGCCCGAACCGCCACGGCGGTATCCACGTCCTCGGCCACGCGAAGGCGCTTGCTGCGCGGGCCGGTGGCTGGGCTGCTGACGTGACTGGGCGCCCCTTCCGTGGCCACGAAAGGGGCGAAAAGCAGAGGTTAGCGGAGGGCGCACAACAGAAAGGCCCAGGGACTTGGCAGTAGCCCGTGAGTCCTTAAAACGCTCCAGCGCATGGTCTACTTTGGAACCAAAAAGACCGACTCCATCAAAGGGCATGTCCATGAGTGTATTCTGGACATCACCCGAGAAACCAGTTGTCCTCAGCCAGGCGTGGCGACGCAGCGCCACTGTCGTTGCAAGCGATCTGCCCAGCGAGTCGGCGGTATCAAGGCCACAACATATGGTGTACTTTGCCGCATCCCTACCTTCCGCAATGGCGCGGGTAAGCAGTGTCTGGACCTCCTCAGAACACTGGGGCAAAACAGTCGCCACCGAATCCCACAGGGAGTGGGTATATCGGCCCAAAAGGCAAGCGGTGTTCACGGACCGCAAGCCAGCACTGGAGGAAGAAAAGGCCTTCTTCCCAAATTGGTCCAGGCGCTTGGATTCCCTATCCGGAGGGGCGGTAGGGAAGGCGGTTTGGGAGGCAGAGGCTTGGACAACCAAGCTCTCGGGTGGTGGGATGTTGGGAGAGAAACACGGGGTCGCCCGGAGCAGGGCGATGGCGTCGGGCCACGTTCCTATCCACAGGAGCCCCTGTGGTGGGCTTGGACCAGGTGCCCAAAAGAACGTCAATCAGTGCATCCTTAAACGGCAGCACAGTCTCCGCAGAGGAGGCTGCCGGCTGAAGCACTTCCGTCAAGAGATTAGTCTTGACAGCCAGAGTAGGCAATTGGAGGTGCAAGGCTCCAGCTGCTCTACGCAACACCGTTGCGAAATTTGCTCCCTCCTCCGTAGCCACGGGAGGAGACAGCATGCCAGGGGAAGTATCTAGACCACTGGCATCCCCAAGTTCCTCTGCCCAGTCCTGATCATACTCGCACTGCTGTGTGAGAGGGTCTTCTGACCCCTCCCAGCTCTCCTGGTCCTCCTCTAGTGAAAAATATGGAGGAGGAGGGACATTTGGGACCCAAGGTCTCGTCGGCGCCGGATCCGGCGTCGGGCGACGCCGGTCCGGCTCCATGTCCGGACCCGGAAAGAGCTGGGGAACGATGCCGTCCGGAGCCCCGGACGGCGTCAGGAACGGCACCGGGGACATCGGTGTCGGCGGAGGCGTGGTTAGGTCAACCGGCGTCGATGGGGGTTGCGGCACCACCGGGGCCGGGATCGAGGCCGGAGCCGAGGCCCGGATCAAGGCTGGCGGGACAGGCGACGCCGGGACCGGAGTCGTCGGCGACGCCGGAGCAACCCCATCAGGGCCCGCGGGGCCCGAAGGCGCACCGGAGGGCCCTTGAGGCCCGAAGAGGCGGGCCATGGCCGACAGGAATTCCTGTACTTGGGCCGGAGTCGCCCCCGAACACGGAAAGGACGGGTAATGCGGGGGCGGCTCGACAGGCACGTCCGGGGCCGCGGGGGCGGGGAAGGTGCCGACAGGGCCCTCAGCCGAGTCGTGAGACCGGCAAGGCGAAGTCTTAGAGCGATGATGATTCTTAGACTTTTTGTGCTTCGACTTACCCGAGGAGCGCGAAGACTTGGACTCCGACGACCGGCGGGGACTCCGCGACCGGCCCCTCGACCTCTCCCGGGACCGGGGCTTGGTGTGGCGCGGAGCAGACTGCCGGACCTCGAGTAGCTTTCGAGACCGCTCTCGCAAAGCCTTCGGGTGAAGTTTCCGGCAGTCAGGGCACGACTTTGTGTCGTGGTCTCGGCCGAGACAGAAGAGACACTCTAAGTGCGGGTCTGTGATCGACATCATTCGACCACAGACGTCGCATGGCTTGAAGCCGGGCATCCCTATCGACTCACCTAGGAGTCGTACGACTCGAAAAGAAAAACAGTGAAAAATCACCAAAATATTTAGTTAAAAATTGACTAGGGCACTGCTCTTCCCGGATCTGTGCTTACTGGCGCGGAAAAAGAAGAACTGATGTCAGCGCGCAGGGGCGGCGTCTAAGTACTGCCCGTGACGTCATCCCGGCGATCACGACGCCGACGACGGGCGCGGAGCCGCACGACGCCGCCTACCGACGCGCAAGGGTACTGCTACGCAAAAACTTTCCGGATCCAGCCTGACGCCTGGGGATATTCTAAGGTAAGGAATCTGTCACTAACGTGTCTCTTTCAGATATTTTAGTTAGCAGTGACCATTAAACTCTTTTTGGTTGAGCCTTCCAGAAAGCGTAGCAAAAGATCAACTGCCAGCTTACCAGATCTTTAATAGTGGGCTGAAATACCACCCATTGCTTACCTTTGGTTGTCATTTGTCACTCTTATGTGCTTGTTTCTTATATATTGGCATGCCCCATCCACTTTTTCTTTCTGTTCACAGATCCATCTCGGATCAGTAAATAAAAGAAAGGAAATAAAAGCTGGTTTCATTTTGTAGGTGTGTTAATGCATGGTGACGCATATGCTCCTCTACAAAATGAAAACTGCAGTGGTAGCGCCATAGCACCTTTCCTATTTAGCCATGCCGCACAGATTTGGAGATCACTAAAAATCATTGGCACAGTCAATATGTCTTCAAGGCGAGAGCTGCTGGCTTTGCCAAGGTTTGTTTTACGCCTTCACTTAGAAATAGAACATCCCCCACCCCCACTCTGCTTTTTGAACCAAGTCTGCATTGTGTTTCAATTGACTGATAATCTAATATGACTTGGATGGTAAACATGTAAATCAGAATAGAAGGCCAAACTAGCTTATGGCCAACCCAAGAAAGGTGAAAATGTGAAAAATCAGACAAACATGCACAAATAAAGGAATTTAAAGCCTACCTGATTAGCTCTTTCGAGGTCTGTCATGATCATCTCAATTTCATCAGCCCTATGGCAAAAACAGGAACAGTTAAATTAGCAATAAATAATTAAAACTTTCACTACATTCAATTGCAATGAACCCTAACACACTTCCTGGATTTAAACACAACCCACATGTTTGGTAGTATCAATCAATTATGTATAACTTCACAGGGACCCACACCAAGAGGGAAACCCCGTCCTATCAAAAAGGCAAAATTGGAAAAGGAATAACACCTTCTAAAAATTAATAAAGTAGTAAAATCATAGTCAAATATTAGGTATTAGGAAGTTATATGTTGTGATGACTGCTTAGTATGCCTGGCACATTGTCTCCCAAGGAAATAAAGATACCTATAGCAGTCCTGAACTACATTCTTGAAAGATTAGCGATATCAACATTTTGCATTCCCTCCTCTTCTTCCCTTCCCCCTCCCCTCCCACATCCTACCCCAAACCTCTCCCTTTTGTCTTATTTCGGCTTTCTGAATATCTCAGGGACAAAAAATGTTCTGAACATGAAACAGAGATCCCTTAAATCTAAAGCTAGTATTTGTAAAGCGCAAACTACTCACCCCTAAGGGTCTCAAGGCACTGGGGGCAGTCGGGGAGATTAAGTGAGCTAGTGCCCAGAGTCACATGGTGCTGAGCTGCCGCCGGGGTTCAAACCGTGAGCCCTATGCTCTGGAGTCAGATGCCCTGGCCGCTGCGCCACACCTCTCCCCTTATCCTATCCCCAGTTACTGGAACAAGCCAGCCCAGCTATCCAGCCAGCCCAAACATTGGACCGCTGTAACTAATTAACAGAGTGGCAACAGGGCCTCAAATGTAGACAGAGTCCCTACTGACCCTTGCAAACTAATCTGGAATTTTGGGGACCTTACATCAACAACATCACTAAGTTTATACCTTTAATATCCACTTTGCCGCACTCATGTCGGCATAAAAAGATACTCTATAGTTTTAAAAAGAAACATCTGATTATCTAACTAATTATCAGCCAATAAACATGATCAATTTGGTTAGGAAGATTTATAGCAAAGCACTTTTATAAATAATATAAGAATTGGCTAGTTTTCAGAGGGGCACTCAACTAAACCGCAATCAAATTCATCAGATTTTTATTCTGAAAAGACACTTATGAAATCTCCCCTGCAGACTGCTTAACCAATTGCCAATTTGCATAGGAAGTTACATCACTAGATTTCCCATCATCCATCCGCACAAGTGACATCACTGTTTTCCCACCAAAAACCATCTTTAAAAGAAAATGCCAAGCAACAGGACTTCATTTCCCACTGCCCATCTGCACATCAGGTGACATCACTCAGGAGGCTTTCCTCAAGCACAAATCAACGGCAAGAGCCCGACCACAGGCCAGCTGGTATTAAGCTGGTAAAGAGGCTGACTAAATGTCAATGAAAGCAACTGAAGAGCAAATGGAGAACAAGTAGAGACAACACAGATAAAGAAATCTTCAATTTAGCTCTGCGACGCGACCACCAGCGGATAAGGAACATCAAGCACACATCTCTTGCCGATCGCTTCGACACTAGCACTAACCGCAGCAAGGAATATTCGTTGTCATCAAAGTTTTCAACCACCTCCTGCTGCCTCCAGCAACATCACCCCTCACAAGACCTCTGCAACAAACTTTCAGAATTCTTCTGTAACAAAATAACCGCCAAATATAGTAACTTCGAAGGTCAACTGGACCCAGCCACCGTTGCAATTCAACTTCCCATCGCGGCCGCTGAACGAACCCTCATCTCATAGCCTTCGATCACCACTGTCAAAATCACTGCCTCCATGAAAAACAACCATTCGGGGGCTCCATCGGATTGCTGCCCCAACCACGCCTTCACCAAACACTCCTAGCAATCAGCGAAGCACTAACACCCTTCCACAACGCCTCCATTGACTGTGCTACATTCACAGACACCTGGGAACATGCCACAATCATGCCCCTATTCAAGAAACCATTGGCTGACACGTTCACTCTTTCCAACTACAGACCACCTCCCTCCTACCATACCGGCAACTTTTTTTAAGAAACTAATCAACCGATGCCTTACTGACCACCTCAACAACCAGCAGCTCCAAGATGCCAAGCAGTCCAGATTCAGGTCCAACCACAGTGCAAAAACCGCACTCATCACTGCGCATGAAAGAGGAGAGACAGCAGTTCTCATTCTCCTGGACCTTTCTGCAGCAATCAACACGCTCTCGCACCCCATCTTCACCAGTTCCCTGAAAGATATAGGTATCCAAGGACCTGTTCTCCGCTGGATCTGCTCCTTATTAATGGATAGAATACAAGCTGTCATCCTGGTACCTTACTCCTGAGATGCCCATAAACTCATCTGCGGAATGCTTTAAAGGCACATTGCTCAACCCCACCCTCTTAAACTCATACATGATCCTTCTGGACAAGTCATCCGTGCACATATTAACATCCTCTCATATGCAGACAACACGCAACTCAGACTCTCCCTCTCATGCAAGACCCCCCCAATACAAGAAACAAGTTTACTGCCTGCATGGCCAAAGTTGCTAACTGGATAAAAGCCAACAGTCTTCAGGGCAACACCGACACAACAGAACTAATGATCTTTTGCAAGAACACCACACTACAACTGGTGGACAGCAGAACTCAGGCATCACACCCAACACACAATACAGGAACCTCTGAATAATATATAACGAAATGGTTACTTACCAGTAGGAGTAGTTTTGCAGCTTGAAGAATTTTCTGGATTCACATGCTGTGCATCATTCCGCCATCTAGTGGTTAGGTCCGGAATTGTCTTTTTTTTTTTTCCTTTTTCTTGTTTTTGGTTGCAGTCGACCACCATTTGGTGCCAGGTACGTCCCCTGAGTGACGTCAGACTGTATCCTGGAGGTCGACGTGCGTGGTGGCCATCTTCGGATTATTTTTTCTGTTCTTATTCTGTTTTGTAATCCTTGAGATGGTTATTGAATAACTGATGTAGTTTGTTTTCCTTCTAGGGGAGGCCAGGTGGGTCGCATATGAATCCAGAAAATTCTTCAAGCTGCAAAACTACTCCTACCGGTAAGTAACCATTTTGTTTTGCAGCATGAATCCTTTTCTGGATTCACATGCTGTGCATCAGATTATGTAGCGGTTTCTCCCGTGTCTGGGAGGCTGTGGTGAACGGAAGAACTTGCAAACAGGTGTTGAAGCACCCTTTGTCCAATTTGAGCTTCCTTATTCATTTGTATAACCACACAGTAATGCTTTGTAAAGGTGTGTGGTGACGCCCATGTTGCTGTTGCGCAAATGGAATGAATGGGTACATTGGCCATAAAGGCTAGCGTTGCTCCTTTCTTTCTAGCGGAGTGAGCTGTTGGTTAAATTGTTAGTTCTTTTTTGGCCTTGGCATAACACAATTGGATGGCTTGTACTATCCATCTTGCAATAGTTGCCTTTGTGACAGGTGATCCTGTGTTGGTATGCACGTAGGCGGCAAACAATTGCTTTGTCTTCCTGATTTGATCTGTTTTTTGTAAATAATACCCTCCTTACATCCAGGGTATGGAGGCTTCTCTCTCTCTTAGTCTTTGGGTTTTTAAAGAAAACCGGCAGGAGAATGTTTTGGTTTAAGTGATACTTAGATACCACTTTTGGCAAAAACTGTGGGTTAGTTTTTAAGATTACTTTATCCTTGTGGATTTGTAAGTACGGTTCTTGAATTGTTAATGCTTGCAGTTCACGCTTTGCCATTAGTTGAGAAAGTACTGTATTTAAGCTCCATGTGGGTACTGGAGCTGCTCTTGGTGGTGAAATTCTTTTTTCTCCTTCTAAAAATCTTTTGATTACTTTTCTTGTAAAGAAGCTTTTGCATGATTTTCCTTTTGTGTATGCTACTATGGCAGCAAGGTGCACTTTAATGCTTGAGTAGTTGATGTTGCTGTCCAAGAGGTAAGTAAGGTATGTAATAACTGTTTCTTCTGTGTTGATTGAACTGTTTTTCTTGTTAGCAGTGCACCATGTGGTATATCGCTTCCATTTTGCTCTATAGCATTTTCTTGTTGACTCTTTCCTTGCCTCTTTTAGAATTTCCATGGTTCGCAGAGGCAGATTGAGGTGCCCAAATTCTATGTATTCAGGCGCCAAGCTGCTAGGTGTAGCGTCGCTGGCTCTGGGTGAAAATTCTGGCCCTGTTGCATTGTTAGCAGGTCCTTTTCTGCTTTGATCTTGATAGTCTCTCCCCTGGATAGTTCTAGGAGGGTTGAGTACCATGTTTGCCTTGGCCATTAAGGAGCAATGAGAATCATATTTGTTCCTGTTTTTTTTTTGCTTTTTGTAACACTCTTTGCATCAGGGGTATTGGTGGAAATGCGTAAGCATATGTCTGTAATCAATTGAGTGAAAGTGCATTTCCCCTTGATCGGTGGTGTGGAAACCTCGAGGCAAAGGACTAGCATTTCTTGTTCTGCATTGTTGCAAACAGGTCTATCACTGGTGTTCCCCAGATGTTGAACAGATACTGTACTGTTTTCTGTTTCAACTCCCATTCGTGGGAGCAGTTGTTCTGTCTGCTGAGTTGGTCGGCTGTAATGTTGTCTACTCCTGGTAGATGTACTGTCTGTAGATTGATTTTTTGTATTATTGCATATTGCCAGAATTCCTGTGCAAGTTTGCTCAGGGGAAAGGACCTTGTCCCACCCTGTTTGTTCAGATAGAACTTGTATATAGAATTGTCGTTGTATTGTCTGTTTGAATTAATATGTTTTTCCCCTGAATGTGTTTCTGGAATGCCTCGAGTGCTAAAAAAAAAAAAAAAAAAAAAGTTTATTTCCAAAAAGTTGATGTGCTTTGTGGAATCCTGTTCGTTCCATTGACCATGAACTTTCAGCTGGTTGCAATGCGCTCCCCAACCGTTGAGGGATGCATCTGTGGTGACTGTCACAGATGGAGTTGGGTCCGTGAAAGGTCTACCCTGTGCTATTTTATTGGATGCCCACCATTCTATCTCTGCTTGCACCCTTTGTGTAACAACCACTAGATCCTCCCAACTTCCTGTGGCTTGAGACCAGCTGTTGGTTAGCCATTCTTGAAATGGGCGCATGTGTAGGCGAGCGTGATGGATAAGTGGGATGCATGATGCCATCATGCCCATTAGTTTCATGACCTTCCTCACTGTCAGAGACTGACCCCTCTGGTAGAGGGCCGTTTCTTGATGGACTGCTTGTATCCTGGTCTTTGTGGGGTATGCCTTTGATTTCGCTGTATTTAATCTTGCTCCCAGGAAGGTTTTTTCTCTTTCTGGTGTTGTTGAAGATTTTTTGTGGTTTATTGAGAAACCCAGTCTCTGTAGCGTCTTGATTGTTTTTAGAACATGATGGTGACATGTTTATTTTGAATGCCTCCTTATGAGCCAGTCGTCTAGATAGGGGTAGACGTAGATTTTTTCTCTTTTTAGGTATGCCGCCACTGCGGCTAGACATTTTGTTTACACCCGTGAAGCTGATTTTATTCCGAACGCAGGTACTTTGAATTGGTAGTGTGTTCCGTTGTGCAGGAATCTTAGGTACTTCCTGTGTTTTTTGTTCATGGGGATATGTAAGTAGGCGTCTTTGAGGTCTATTGTTGCCAAGTAATCTCCCTTTTGAATTTGTGGGATTATTTCCTGGAGGGTACACATTTTGAAGCGTCGTGTTAGTATGAACTTGTTGATGAATCTTAAGTCCATGATTGGTCTTAGAGTTTGATCCTGTTTGGGTATTAGGAAATATGGGGAGTAGTTTCCTGTGAACCATTCTGGTTACTGTACTTTTTCTATTGCCTGTTTTAGGCATAGTTCCTTGATCTCTGCGTTTAGCAGTGGTTGTTCTGATCTCATTAATTTTCTTTCTCTTGGTGGGTTTGCAGGTGGTATTTCTGTTAGCTCTATGCAATACCCGTATTTTACCAAATTTAAAATCCAATTGTCTGTTGTGATCTTTTCCCATTGTCTGTGGAAAAAATATATCCTTCCCCCCACTGGTGTTTTGTGTGGGTCCTTTTTTGTGATTGAGTCAGTTAGAGCCATTTCCTCTTCCTCTAGAGGATTGGCCTCTTCCTCTGCCATTGCCTCTTCCTCGAAAGGGATGCTTCTGTTGTTGTTGCCAACCTTGGTAACTCGACTGCTGACCCATTTGTTGACCTGGGTTCTGCCCTTGAGTTTGTTGTGCCATCTGTTGTCCTTGACTAAAGGAGCCCCTACCTGTGGCTCTTCCTCTCATTGAATCCCCCTCTTTTAAATGAACCTCTTTGCTGCAGGGCCCCCATTGCCTTTGCTGTTTCGTTGTCCTTCTTAATTTGTTGAAGAGATTCATCTACCTCTTTACCAAACAGAGCTTCTCCTTTGATTGGTCTGTTGATGGAGGTTTGAACTTCCTGTTTAAAGCCTGAGATTCTGAGCCAGGCATGTCTTCTCAGGATGGTTCCTGTGCACATCTGCCTACTAGCAGCGTCTGCTGCATCTAAAGCTGACTTTAGACAGGTGTTTGCCACATTTTCCCCCTCCTGGACAATAGATTTTGCCCTCTTTTTGTCCTCCTCAGGTAGTTTGTTCAACAACTCCTCTATGTCCTCCCATTGTTGGTGGCCATAGCTATTCAGTAGGGCATTTGAGTTAGCAATACGCCTCTGTGTTGCTGCCTCCTTTTCTATCCTTCTCCCCACCATATCCATCCTCTTACTTTCCTTTTCTGGTGGAGGCCCGGTGTTGGAGACTGCATTTGCTCTCCTCCTGGCTGTGGTGACAATAATTGAGTCAGGTATTGTACTTCCCTGAATATATTTAGGGTCCTTTGAGGGGGGCTTATACTTTTTCTCCACTCTGGGGGTTACCCCTTTGCTGGAGGTTGGCTCCTTGAAGGCTTATTTGCCTTGATCCAGAATACTGGGCAGCATTGGAAGGTATCGTGTTCCTTTTGTAGCTGGTGCCAGGGTATTTAGCAAAAAGCATGTGTCCCCTTTTTCTTCTTCTAAGGGTACACCAAATTGATTTGCTGCCCTTTTTTCAATGTCATTATAGAAAGCAATGTCATCTGGAGGTGAAGCTTTCGAGGGATAACTGCAAATCTCTTCTTCTGGGCTCTCGGTGTCGAGGTCGTTCCAATCATCCTCGAAATTTTCAGAGTTTTTCTCCTCTTCAGGTATGTCTCCGTATTCCTCGGGTTCTTTGCCTCGAGGTTCTGGTGTTGGAGGAGAGTCGAAGATACCTTCTACCTCTCCTTCGGCGTCTTCTGCCTCTTCGGCGTCGACATTCTCTGGTTCGGCAGCCGGTGTCTTTGGGATTCGAAAATCCTTAAATGAGGTATTGAAGTCCTTTTTCCTTTGTAGGAGCGCTGCCATTTCCTCCTCGAGTCTTTTTGACCTAGCGGGCCCTCTCGGCGTCAGAGGCCGGAGATTTTCTTTTCTTCCCGACGTCGACGTTAGTCTTCGGCGGTGATGTGCCCTTTTTTGCGGGTTCGGTGTCGACCCTTTGTTTCGGCATCTTCGACGATTTTCCCTCCTCAGTAACCTTCAGTTGGGTTCCGTGAGGTTCTTTTAATCATGGCTGACCCTCGATCAGCTTCTTGCTCTGCGTCGGGGCTGCCTTAGGTTCGTGGCCCTTTGGTTCCGACGGATCTTTATGGTGTCTTACCTTCTCCGTCTTCTTTTTCGGATCCTTCGCCTTCTTCTCGGCGTGGATTTTTTCGGAGGCCCCCTCTAGGACCTCGACGTCCGATCCCTCGTGCGTCGACTCCTTTGGTGCTCCATGTTCCTCCTCGTCGCTAGAGAAACCCAGGTCTCTCAAGGAGGTTTTCTTTGTTGCTTGCGACATTGTGGCGTAGTGGGCCTGTCTTTGATTTCGGCGTGTCCTTAGCGTCTTCGGCAGGAACGCTGCGCAGGCCTCACAGTCCTTGTCCTGGTGATCTTCGGGCAGGCAGAGGTTGCAGACGTCGTGTGGGTCGCGTTGAGTGTACTTGTGGTGGTACTTGGGGCAGAACTCGAAGGGGGTATTCTCCATGACCCCTACCTCGCCATTTGTGGACCGGATTGGTCCTCTGGTGTTAAACCGAAGCTCTGCTCCTGCCTCCGGTTACGTCGATGATTGATGATATTTCTCAGCAATCTTCTTCTATTTCGACGTTTTTTGGGGAAAATTCGAAACTTTCTTCGGAGCTTCCCGTCTTGCTTCCAGACCCAACGGCGGAAAAAATAATCTGAAGATGGCCACCATGCACGTCGACCTCCAGGATACTGTCTGACGTCACTCAGGAGACGTACCTGGCACCAAATGGTGGTCGACTGCGACCAAAACAAGAAAGAAAAAAAAGACAATTCCGGACCCAACCACTAGATGGCGGAATGATGCACAACATGTGAATCTAGAAAAGGATTCACGCTGCAAAACAAGCATTTACAATGCAATAGGTCTCGCATTTGCGAGAGTTCAAGCTATTGGCATTGTAAATGACAATGCCTTTTACTTATCTGTTTTGCTAATTAACACATAAATAAAAGGCATTGTCATTTACAATGCCAATAGCTCAAACTCTTGTAAATGCGAGACCTATTAAAAGAAGCGGCCGCCATTGTCTTGGGCTGCTGTAAAAGTTAAAGCGCGCATGGCGCGCTGATTGTTTCAGGAAAGCATTTCGTGCCTGCAGTACGAGAAACTCATTAAAGAAAATAGTGCTTACAGACTAAAAAAGACATACCGTGTAACAACCAAAGTAAAAGGGCCAGTCCTCATGGGAGGTTACAAATGAAGACAAGGCGGTACTAAGGAGGGACTAACACGCCCTATTAACGAATCAGAAGCCAGTATTTACTAAGGGCAATGACACAAGCCAATGACAAATATGGGGGGAGAGTGGGCGGGGCTTCAATTCCATACTCCAATACTGCATGCTGCAGAGCAGAGGGGCATAGAGTAGTGTCGTGGATCAGAGTGGAGTAGTGTCGTGAAGTAGAGGGTAGTAAAGTGGAAGGGGCGGAGAGTGGAGGAGAGGGGAGTAGAGAGACATATGGTGGAGTAGAGAGTTGTTGAGCGTCGTAGAGTGAAGTGGCTTAGAGTGGAGGGGCGCGGAGTGGAGGAGAGTGGAGTAAAGTGTCAGAGTGGTGTGTCGTAGAGTGGTGTAGCATAGAATGGAGTAGCATAGAATGGAATAGCATAGAGAGGGTGTCATTGAGAGGAGTGTCGTACAGTGAAGTAGAGTGGGGTACAGTGCAGTGAAGTGTCCTAGAGTGGTGCAATGTGCACTAAAGTGGAATAAAGTGAAGTAGAGTATAGTAGAGAAGCATAGAGTGGAGTGTTATGGAGTGTCGTAGAGTGGAATGGCATATAGGGGAGTAAAGTGGAGTAGTGACAGAGTAGAGTTCGGTAGAGTATCAGAGTTGAGTGGTGTAAAGTGTCAGAGTGTTTTAGGGTGGAGTAGCATAGCGTGTCGTAGACTATAGTGCCATAGAGTGTAGTGGAGTGGCAAAGAGTGTAGCAGAGTAGAGTGACAGAGAATGGCGCGGAGTGGGATAAAGTGGAGTAGGATAGAGTGGAGTGTCGTGGGTTGTCGCAGAGTGGAGCAAAGTAGCCTATAGTGGAGTAGAGCAGCGTACAGTGGAGTTGAGTGGCCACGTATGGCGCAGAGTGGAGATGAGTGGCCTACTGTGGCATAAAGTGGAGGGTTGTGGAGTGTCAGAGTGTTGTAAAGTGCAGTGGCGTACAGTGAAGTAGCGGCCAGTGGAGTGGGGTACAGTGGAGTGCTATAGGGTGTAGAGTACATGGAGTGGCATAGAGTGGAGAAGCGTAGGGTGGAGTATGCATGGTGTATTAGTGCACTGCCAATAGAGACAACACCGTTTGAACTGAAATGACCATTATGTTTTCACAGACATACAGTTTTACTGATAAAACTATACAGATCACAAACGATAATGTGTAGAAATGGCATCACCTAGTGCATTGATTTGTTTTGATCGCATTAAAAAAAATGTTTCCACCACACTTCAGAATTACAAAAAAATGTGCTTCATTTGTGCTTTTCTAATTTGGATATATTCTAAAATATTTGCACAATTTACAGACAATTAATGTTACATGTTACAAAGATTTATAGATTTATAGAGCGCATGGCTACCCAAAGGCTTCCCAGCGCTAGGCAGTGGACTCATGAGATGACAGCAAGAAAGCAGACACTTAATTGACCTCGGTAAACACCATGTTTTCAATTCTTTCTAAAAGTTGCCTCTGATGATGTGAATCTAATCTCCCACAGGAGTGAGTTCCACAGCTTAGGCGCCAGGTGGGAAAAAGCTCTCCCACCCCATCTGGCCCTTTTTATTCTGGTGGTTTTTAGGAGGCGCTCAGAACCTGACCTCAGGCATCTGTTGGGAAGATGTAGGCACACCAGCTTACTAATCTTGCTGGGCCCTTTGTTGTTTATAGCTCTGTGGGTTAGGCAAAGTGCTTTAAACCTAATTCTGGCCTCGATCGGAAGCCAGTGTAAGTTTCTGCGGTGAGCCGAAACAGATTCATTAATTGGGATTTGATACAGGAGCCTGACCGCTGCGTTCTGAACTACCTGTAACTTCCTAATAACATATCTGGGCGAGCCTAAGAAGAGCGAGTTCCCGTAATCCAGTCGTGAGGTGACCAAGGAATATGTGACCATTTTCCTTAACTGTGCCGGGATAAGCACAAGGATCTTACGAAGCATTAATAGCCCGAAGCACGTGCCTGTCACCTTCGTGCTTGGGTCTCCATTGTCAGTTCCTGATCCAACCAAAAGCCAAGGTTCCTAATGGCCGTACTGGGAGCTGGGGCAGGCCCCAAGCATCCGGGCCAGCTTACTAGGGGCCTAGGTATCCCTACATTACCGAGGACCATCATTTCGGTCTTATCCCCGTTTAATTTCAAACAGCTCCCTGTCATCCATTTAACTACTTGTCCCAGACAAGGGGCCAGCTGACCTGACTCCCCGTTGGTCCTGGAGTCCAATGAAACCACCAACTGGGTGTCGTCGGCATAAGTAGTAACAGAGATACCATGTTCCTGTACTATATCAGCCAACGGCTACATATAAACATTAAACAGTGTGGGGCTTAATGACGAGCCCTGTGGTACGCCGCATGTCAGAGGTTTCCTGTCTGACAGAAAGTTAGCCTCTTTGACTTGAAAAGACCTCTCCTCCAGGAAGGATTTTAGCCATTCCAATGCTGTGCCCTTAATGCCTGTTTCACTTAGTATGTGTGCCAGCAATTCATAATCTACCGTATCGAACGCTGCACTTGGATCTAGCAAAAGTATTGCAGCAGATCCCCCCCTGATCAAGAGTCGTCTTTAATTCTTCTGTTACCGCTAGTAGGGCCGATTCCGTACTATGCTGTGGACGAAATCCCATCTGTGTGGGGCATACCCGGAGATGGTCTTCCAGGAATTGTAACAAAATCTTATTAACATGCCTCTACAAAATTTTGCTATTAAATGTTATGTGCTAGAAAAAAGCCTTTCCTTTCACACGCCCAGAAGGTCAGATAACTCTTCTCACATTGAAGGCAGAGGAAGATTGACCCCAATCTTTGAATGCACAGCAGATGTGACAAGATAAGTACAAAGTTTAAAGGTCTGTTACCAGAAAGCCAGCACTCGTGGAAGATTACAGTAAACAGGATATACTCCACAAGGGGAGCAAAGACATGCTGTACAGTCTAAAATAAATAAAACCAGCAAATAGTAAGCACGCAAATAAAAAACACAAAGCCAGGTATACGGAATGCAATCCCAGGTAAGCTTTCAGAATGCCCCTAAGAAGTCTTTAGCTACCAAACAGCAGCTCTTTTTGATGGGCTTAGACTAAAAATGGTGGTGGATTGTCAAACGATGCACATGAATAAAACCAGGTGCTTATGTCAGAAATGCAATCTGTGATGACAGTATTTAATGGAACACAATCGTTTAAGAGATGGAATGGTTTCCAGTAATCCCAGTGTTCTCTCAGGGTTCTCTCCAATAAAATCATAAGCACTGAATAGTCCCGTCCATGTGTGGGGATCCCAGAGCACTTCTTTAAAATATATCTTCTTTAGTGTAGACATTCGCCTTACTTCAGGAAGTATGTCCCATCATGTCCAGCAAGGTGGCAGTTACCTCAGTTCTTTTTTTACTGTGCAAAGTGTAGTATAACTAAGAAAATAGAATGTGTATAAATTATCTAGGTCTCTTCCACTGGGAAGGAAGGCGGGTTGCTTAGGATTTCAATGGAGATCCCCCTGAGAGAGACTAGAATGACAGGTGCTGGGACACTTCGCTGGAAGTAACCACGCAGTTTACAAATCACTTTATTATTTATTCTTATTACAGGCAAGAAACCATTCCTTTTCTCTCAGGGGATCTCGATTGATAATCATAAACACTGATAGCAAGCCCACCCCTAACAACTGCAGTGGAAAAGTAAAAGATGATCTATCTAAGCAGAGAGATTCCTTAGGGAGGGTTGTCCTACTTGAGCATCTGTTCTAGCTTTCGAGTCTAAATAATAGTGCCTTGTAAAAGTGTGAACAGACCTCCATGTGGCTGCTTTATAGATTTCTACAATAGGAATGTTACTCATTAAAGTAGCTGTTTCTGCTTTCCCTCTGGTAGACTGAGCCTTTGGGCTACCAGTCAGGGTTTTGCTTGCTTTCTGATAGCACAATAGAATGCAAGAGACTATCCACTTGGATATTCTATTCTGTTAGACTTGTAAAGCGCATGGATGCCTGAAGGCTTCCCAATGCTAGAAACAACATGGCACCAGCCAATCTGCGACGGGAATGGGTAGGGGTTTTCAAAGCCTTTCTAAGAGGTAGTCGCCCGCATAAGAGACTAACAACAACCCAAAGGATAGTACGATTCCTGCTAAGGGGCAAACATATGTTGAGGAGGATAGGGCTCAAGGCTGAGCCCCGGGGCTACCCACAGCTCAACAAGAGGTAGTCCGAATAACAGGACTGGTCTAGCTCTTGAAAGGTCCTGTCCTCAAGGAAAGATGTGAGCTATTGCAGTGCCCTACCTTCAAAACCTGCATCTTAGATTCTCTGAGTGAGTACGGAGTGATCAAGTTTTGAAGGATGCACTGAGGTCTAAGGATAATTGCTGGGGAACCTCCCAGGAGCCATCTCAGTTCCTCCACCACAGCTAACAGTGCCATTTCAGTACTGTGTTGTAGTCTAAACCCCATTTGACTGCTTGTTTCAAAGAAAGATTGAAAGATGCTCATTTACATGCTTCTCCAGGAGTTTGGATACTGCTGGTAGCAGAAAAATCGGCCTATAACTGCCCAGACATAGAGGGTCCAGGCTGGCCTTTTTTAATAGCGACTTTATCACTGCATGCTTCCATTGAGGAGGGATCAGCCCACTGGTTAAGGACATGTTCAACATATCCAACAGGACAGGAAAAAATACTATCCGACCCTTTTCCAAGATTGTTGAGGGGGGCCGGGTCTTAAGGAGAACCTGACTTCACCTAACTGAATAAGTCTGTTAGGAGGCTCAGGGTAATGTCGAGGAAAGCAGAGAGGCCTTGTTCAGGGCGCTCTAGGGAATTTCTTCAGGACAGAGGATCAGCCATGTTTGGCTTGTCAGGGAAGGAGGAATAGATATCCATCATCTTCTTTTGAAAGAAGTATCGATCCTTCTGCCTGGCTGGTTCAGGGGATAGGGTAGGCAAGGTGATGGGTAGTAATAAATGATATGACAAAGTTAATGGCAGATGGCCACGCACTTGTAAGTTTGAAATATTACTCAATACTAGATCAGTGGTAAGGTGATGGGTAGTGATAAATTATGTGACCAAGTTAATGGCGGAGAGCCTCGCACTTGTAAGTTTGAAATATTATAAAATACTACATCAATGGTATGACCCTTCTTGTGGGTAAGGCCCTCAACCAACTGAGTCAACTGCAAAGAGGCAAGAGCTTGGAGAAAGTTCCATGAAGCACCATGTATATTAAATTCACTTAGCAGGGTGAAATTGGCTTTATTCGTGGCCAGACTTGTAACAAATTCGGGGAATGCCTGTAGGAGGTGGGCATAAGGACCAGGAGGCCTATTAAGTAAAATTCCTGAAAGGCTGGAGGTAGCGAAATAGAGAAGAGAAGACTCTCACAGTTCAAAAAGCTAAGAGGCGTAAAAGTACACCTGAACGAATCTCTGTAGATGATAGCTACCCCACGGCCTCCCTTACCAATCCTATCTACACTACATATAAGACAGCCAGAAGGTAAGGCTTGAACTGCATCAGGTAGGGAGCCCTCGTGGCGCCAGGTTTCAGATAAAAATAACACATGCAGTACATTATGATGAATGAGACAGAATACATCCAGTTTAAGGGCCGACAAAGAGCGACAGTTAACCAAAAACATACACCATTCTACCTGCTCAGTGTCCGAGCTAGTCTGACTGGGCTAGAGCTGGGAGCATATTGCACAGGTTTTGCAGGACAGTGAAGATTGATAGGATGAAGGCAGGAGACTTTAGGTTTAACCTGTAACGCTTGCAATTGGTTGGAAGTATAAGTTACCTTATTTTGATTGTGAGGAACAGAGTGCCTGGCCCCTGGTCGGGCGAAGATGGGCTTGCCTTTGGCACACCCGCTGCGCGTCTGTGCTCTGGCCTTCATTTATGGGGGACCGCAACAGAAAAAACTAGAGCATCTCACAAGATGGCGTCTCTAATGTGCAAACAATTAAAAAGTGCAGCTATAATTCACCGGATATAGACTGTTTAGATGGGGCTAGACCTGTACATAAAGGGAAATCATTTATGAACAACTGTTTGGTTTTAAGAATATCTTTCGTTTTGTCTAGATAAAATTTAAAAGCTGTTTAACATCTAAAGTGTGGAGATATCTTTCTGCTGGAGTTGAAGGATTCTGAGAGAAAGTTGGCAGTGTGATGGTTTGATTAATGAGAAAATCAAAAACAACTTTGGATAAAATTTCAGATGAGTTGTCTTCACTACTTTACTGCAATGAAATATTGTGTATGGTTCATGAAAGCATAAAGCTTGAACCTCAGAATCCTACGTGCTGATGTAATGACAACCAGAAAAGCTGTTTTTCAAGAAATATGCTGAAATGAAGCTTTATGGATAGGTTCGAATGGAGCTCTCCTGAGAAAGTACAACGTTCAACTCCCAAGGAGGAGAAGGACGGCATATTGGGGAAAGACTTTTGTGATGCTTAAGACAGTGGTTCTTAACCTTTGGTCTGAGGACCCCTGGAGGTCCGTGAGGCCTACTTAGGGGGTCCACGAATATGTTACTAAACGAAATAATATCAAAATTAATACATTACAATTAATAGAGTACATAAATAACTAATCAAATTGAAAATGTGAAGATTAAGAAATGCTGTTCTAAGAAGTCCTTAATAACTGGGACTTAGAAAAAAGAGTTTTGCGAAGGACATTTCCTGCAGGTAGTAATAGCTGCCAAATGGTCTTCATTAGAAGAAAACTGCAAGCACGATTTAGCCAAATGAAGTAAGTATAGTAGTAAAGCTTCTTCTTGGCATGTTTTGGAATAACGCTCTTGTCAGAATACCAGATAAAAAAATCTCTTCCTTTTGAAAGAATAAGATGTTCGCGCAGACTGACCTTTTGCCTTTTTTTAGTATGTCCTGCATTCTTGGGGTAAAGTAAAATGTACATATTGTACAAGTTAAGGAGCCATGCTACCAAATTCAAAGAACAAAGGTTGGGGTGAACTATTTGGCATCCCAACTTCATAAGAGGGCCCGGTTTGCACGGCAGTCTCATGTGTGGTCGTTGAGACGTTGAGGAGATCTGTTAATCACCACTGTTAGGGCCACTCTGGAGGGATCAATATAATTCTGGTCTTCGAATAAGACAGTTTTGATGATTACTGCTGGAATCAGGGGTATCGGTAGAAAACCATAACAAAATTTGCCAGACGAGCTAATCCATAGGGCATTCACTAATGTTCTGAAGTAAAACCTCGAGGCGAAGTCTGGGCATTTTTTGTCTTCTGATTTCGCTGACTGATCTACATGAGGAAATTCCCAGTTGCAGAAGTAGTCTTGAACGACGTACCCACATGTGATTTGCTTGAAGTTTCCTCCTTATGGAAACTGCATGTGTATTCTGGATCCCCGGCGGGTGGTTTGCAGTCATCCTTAAGTTCCAAGCCAGCAACCAATGCCATACTGCTTGGGTTTCCAGTGAGAAGGTTCTGGACTTTGTCCCTCCTTGCTTGTTCAGATAGTATATCGTTGTTCTGTTATCCATCTGAACAAGGAGAGTTTCCATCTTGAAGGTTGGAAGGAAGGACTTTAAAGGCAAATCAACTGTTCGTCACTCCAGAAGGTTGATATGGTAAGTCAACCATGTTCCTTGTAGATGAAGGTGATCCAGGTGCGCTCCCCAACCTAGCAGAGCGGTATTGGTCACTACTGTTTGAGATGGAACCTCCTGATGAAAGGGCATTTCTTGTAGGAGATTTTTCAATAGGCACCACCATTTGAGATGGGAAATGGTGATCTTGTCTTCCCAGTTTCCTGAGTATTGATTCCATTTATCTTCCAGACACTCTTGTAGTAGTCTCAGGTAGAGACGAGCATTCAGTATTTGAAATATGCAAAATGTAATTGAGCTCATAAGAGACGACACTTGTCTCACTGTTGGATGAAATACTTCCATGAGAAATTGACATTTCAGATGTATTCATAGAAGTATCTCCTCCAAAGGATACACTTTTGCCTTTATGGTGTCTATAGGTGCTCCTAGGGAATGTAGAGGCTGAACTGGTGAGGTCAATTTTTGATGATTGATGTGTAGACCTAATCGACAGTAGAAACAGCAACTTGAAAATGTTGTAGAACTTATTGGTGCGTTGACACTTTTATAAACCAGTCATCTAGATAGGGACAGAAGAATATTCAGCGTTTCCTGAGATGTGATATGACCACTGCTATGCACTTTAAAAAGCGTTCTGGAGGCTGATCTGGGGCAAAAGGAAGTACTTTGTATTGGAAATGGTTGTGTCCTACTACAAACTAGAAATTTGCGGTGGTTTATGGATATGAAAGAACGCATCTTGAAGAGCTATAGATTAGAAACAACCCCCTTGGTGGATTTGAGGATAAATTTGAGTAATACTAGCATTTGGTGGAAGGGTACTGGTTCCGCTGCATTTTTTGCAGGAGAATATTCACTTCTGATTTCAGCAACTCTAGATGTTGATTGGATGATTTGGGTGAATGTTTGGTTTAGGGCTGGAAAACCTAAGACAGTAACCATTTTGAACAATATTCAGTAATCTTTTGTGAGAGAACTCCACTCTGCTTGAGTGGTTAGGCGAATGCCCGTTCCTTTTGGTTGACAACTTTGACATTGCTGGAAAGGCCTTTGTTGCCATTGTTGGTGATGTCCTTAAAGCCACTGAGGGGGCTAAACGTTCTGAGGGTAATATCGCCTTCAATAAGGCCTGTTAGGATGTTTTATCAGCTCCTTACATTTCTCCAGACCAACTGCTTTCAGAGTTTTAGTTTCTATTTTTATGCAAGCCATTTCATCGTCTGTATGTCTCCCTAATAAAGTGACAAGAGAAAGGGAGGTTGAGAATTCTCTATTGAGTTTCTTGCTTCAGAGCCGCCAAACTGAGCAAGATTGTCTCCTGAGAGCTAAACGGTGGCAATAGCTATAAGCTGCTAGCAAGAAGTATCTGCAGCGGTACTGATTATTTCACTATAGACCATCATGCCCTCATTCATAATTTCTATGAAGTCTTCCCTGTGATCCACTGGGAGATCATCCACAAATGGTTGTAGGGAGTACCAAAATGAGCTGTCATACCTGCCAAGGTCAGAAGTGCTTGCAGACTTCATGTGGGTAGCTGCTGTTCCCCATAATTTGTGTCCCACCGAGTCCAGTTTTCTGCTTTCTTTGTCTGGGAGGACTGTTGGTGAAGGTTAGTTGAGTGGAGTTTCCTTGCAGCTAAAACTGCCACCGAATCAGGAGGAGGATCTGAACGTACAAATAATAGGTCCTGCTCAGGAGGTTTGCATTTTTTCTGATCCTAGATGGAGCTGCTTTGGTTGAAGCCGGTGTGAGGAAAAAGGTCCATAGCTGGTTCTAATAATCCTAGAACTAGAGAACGAAGTGGTCTCAAGAAGGAACATTGTTGTCAAACAAAGAAGGCATTTTATTTGCCTTAAAAAATAATATTCCTGTCAGAAACGACAGAGAAATACTTTGAACGCTCCACGACGTCAAGTAAAGGTTAAGTAGATTTCTGTGAAGAAAAGCCAAAAAAGGTCGAGCTCAGTGATTAAAGATTCTATCACCAGGAGCCAGAAAAAAAGAAATAAGGTAACTGTCACCTGCTGTGTATGATGGGACGCTGGAAGGTTGTGAGCCATTAAAGGTGCAGTGTCAATTTTCATAACTATAGTACTGTAGCATATATGTCTAGATTGGTCCATTTTTTATGCTTCATTTAAAAATAAAAAAATAAAAAGATTTATGAAGTATATTTAAAAGAAAAGATATTCAGCGCCAATAAAGTTTTCCTAGTTTTTTTAATGATATTTTGACCTTTTGAAATATAAATTATACTAACGGGCCAATATAGCTTTCTTTGTAGGCTGCAAAACGTATTTAACAAATTATGTCCTAGTCTTGCCATCCTGAAGTAAGCCGAATGTCTACACTAAAGAAGATATATTTTAAAGAAGTGCTCTGGGATCTCCGCACATGAGCAGGAAGTGCTTATGATTTCACAGGAGATTTCGATGAGAGAGAAGTTCTTGTGTCAAATTTATGAAAGATTTGCAAGCGTAATTGCTTAATAATGTGGAGAATATTGTTACCCATTTGAATGTACACCATCATCCTACAAACTCACGCGTTATTTGAAAGGCTTCACAGTAACATGTGTGGGCAATGCATAAGTAACGGATCAGGCTTTTGCAAATTTAGGATTAAAGAATTGATTTTATATTCGGACTACACAGCTACATACCAATAGTGTATGTGGTGCAAGCGAAAGGCAAAAGTAGAGATTGACAACTTTAGGTCACATTTTAAAGCACATATACAAATAAACCTTTACTCACAAACACACACATAGATATCACTAGAGCATACCGAGCACACTTTTTTATTATTTAGAGCAGGAGGGATTAATAATAAATGACCAATTGTACTTGGAAATGGTCTGAAAATGACTGGTGCCTCCTATAGATTGTTTTTTTTCAAATTCCTAAATTACATAATATTACTGCGGAATTATGACCTCAAATATCCTATTATTTAGACTGAATAATATATTGAGGTCATTCCAAATATCTTCTCCAACAACAGAATGTTACCACTATCCTCCTGTTTAATACCAGTGCTGTAATTAAAAGGACAATTTAAACTAATCCTCATAATGAATCTTGAAAACGCAGGCAACAAGGGCACAGCAGTCAAAGGTGCCGGAGCCCAGACGTCTGAGTGGACTAATGGACAGTGATTGGACGGAGGCCCGTTTTCCCTGCATGCTCTCGGGTCCAGACTGAGCACCCTTGCTACGCCGACGGAATGCAACTGTGGTAATTCTGTACTGAAACTAATCTCAAGCGTCCATGTGTCAAAAACGTAATAGTGCGCAGAAAGCCTGGAACTGCAGGTCAAGCCAGGCAAATGACCCACAAAACAATCACACACCAGCCGGTCCTGCCTTACAAGGTTCAATAATTTCAAAGCCAGGAAACCAGAACAGCTACAGTTCCGAAAATTAAGTTATGTAATTCATGATTCTTTGCATCAACAAAACAAGCCAGTATAATGCTCAAGTGATGAACACTTGGTGTGCTTCATTTCACAATCAACACTCATTCCATTTTTTATACTTGTATATCCACTTATTCAACAATCCACAATGAAAATGAGAAGCAATGCTATAAGGCAAATTTCAAAATAAGAAGCACGGGGTGAGAGCAGGAGGCGGGGGCCAGAGAGTAGAGACAGGGAGCAAGCAGGGTGCTGTGGCATAGAGCCGGACAGGCAGAGGGCACCCGAAGCACGGGGTGAGAGCAGGAGAGGGCAGAGAGCAGAGATAGGGACGGGCAGCGGTGGGGTTCCAGGGACAGGGAGTAGGGTGCTGTGGCTTAGAGCCGGGCAGGCAGAGGGTACCTGAAGTATGGCGTACAGAAGGATTGTGAGCGCTGTAACCGTAGAAGGCGTGTGGCACACAGCTCGGACCACACACACACCCCTGTGGGCCTACTGCAAGGAGCGGCAAGAAAGGGGGGGGGGGAGAGAGCAGCTCTAAGCACACAGCTCGGACTACACACACACCTGGGGGCGACTCTTAAGGAGCGGCAGGAGGACAGGGGGGGTAGCTCCGCGCACACAACTCGGGCAGACACACACACACACCGGGTGCCGGGCGGCAGTGGCAGAAGCACTACACACAGCTCAAGCAGACTACACACACACACACACCAGGTGCCGGGCAGCAGTGACAGAAGCACTACAGAGAAGGGGGGGGGGGGAGCAGATGGGGGTGCTGATGTTTAGAGAGGGAAAGAGGGCAGACAAGTGACGGAGGGGAGGAAACAGACAGACGGGAGGAGGGTGATTATAGATGTGACAGAGAGAGAGTAAAGACCTCAAGATAAAAGGTCCTATAATCACAATATTGAAACCAAGTGAAGGAATAACATTTAGGCGGAGGTGCTACGTTTTTTACTCCCTGCATCTCGAGCGAAATGGGGTGAATTTAGTCGCCCCACTGCAGCGCTGCCTCTGCTTCCTCTGTGCTTGCGGGTGGCAGAGATTACATTGCGTGCCAGTGTGTGGGCGTGGCATGCCACTTATAAGAAGATGCGTTCCTGTTATTGTCAGCCGTGGTTGCGGCTTTGAACAGCGTTCAACGCTGATGAAGTGTCTTTTCTCCTGCTAACTGTGCTAAACACCAAAATAATGGACGACGGTGCCCTCGTTTACTACAAGGGGGCGGTGTTGGTTCAGAACCTGTACTGACCGAACTTGACAGGTCTGTCCGCTGCACAAAATGTGCTTGGTGCACAGACAGCCCTGTTCCTGTGCCCCGTGGCTGACTGCGCCACCCTCACTTTATCGCTTGCAGTGCAAGATACCTTCCAGCCCCACCTAAAATAACGTTTGTGGTCCGAGATGTGCCTGGCCATAGATATGTGGAAGGTCCCTGTTTGGGTGGCCGAAACGACAGGTTTAGGGGCGCGCAGAACGACATGTGAAGTGGGTGCAGGAGTGTTAGGGAGGCAACCGCAGTCATTTATAAAATTATTGGCATGGATTTGTATTTGCGAACGGGGAAGGTGCTTGTGTGAGATCTTCCAACTGCCTAGAGCCTGTCCGCGGGCCCAGGGTTACACTGCAGCAGCCATTGGTGTGTGAAGTGTACTGTGTCGGAGAGGATGGGCGCGCGACAAATGAACGCCGCCAAATCAGGAATTTCCAGGCACCGTGCTCAGAGGGATTGTTTGTTTTAGAGACAGAGGACTTACCTCAAAGGAGAGGAGGTCCTGCTGCAGAGCAGGAGTCTGCTGTTTGTGATTCGGCGGCAGCCAACGGGAGATGTGCCTTGTCCACGAGTCCTGGGAGGTGCTGTAAAGGCGGCATCTGTTTCGAATTAACGCGAACGCGAGACGCGGGCGCGATAATTGGAAACAGATGCCGCTCTGCGCGTAACCGCAAGCCCTAGGCCGTGGGCGGTTAGATTTGCTGGGAAAGGCGGGACATGCACCCGCCTTTACCCAATTGCGTGCTGTCTTTTAAGGAAGACGCACGCAAACACCAATAGAAATATTGGTGGAAAAAATGCCACAAGCACGAGCTTGTGAAAAGTCCTGGTCAGCTGCAAGAGGTCTCGACCTAACAAGCCCGGGAGTGGTGCGTGCGTGCGCAGGCTTCACTTTTCAAGCACTGCACTCGTGCTTGTGGCGCGCCGCTGCTCGCTCCCGCAAGGTTGATGCCGCCACGAGCACAAGTGCAGTGCTTGAAAAAGTGAAGAGCGACGGCTAAAGGCCCTCCTATGCAGCGCATGCGCGCTGCGTAGGCGAGACCTAAAAATGAGGTTCCTTCAACAACTGACAGCCCAGAAACGCAAGTGTCATGCGGTGAACAGCAAAACAAGTACTTTAAAGATATCTCAACGCTTCTTTACATTCAGGGCTTCTTACAACACATATAGAAACCATTTTTAGTTGTGGTGCCTTCCATTCTTATTGGAGCAAAGAAAAGATACGTACTTGCATCATCGTCCAAGACTCGGGATCTTGGTACACAGGCATTGAGTGTCAGCTCTACTCCACTCACCAACTACAGTGAAAATTCAGCCCTTCTGTCCTGACAATGTATCCTAACTGGTGTGGGATCTTCGGTCTCGTTTCATTGGGGACGGGTGGCCTTTATTTGCTGATGGAGGCTGAACTAAAGCCCATTCTCTCTGTACTACCTTTTATCGTACATTTTAGAACAACTGATAACAAGAGGTCATTACATAATCTACAGCTTTCTATAGCCAGACCTAAAAAGAAGTGATTGCGTTTGTCATTAGACATGTCTAATGACAAGAGCATCACTTGTCAGTTGTAAGATGGGGGCTTACACTGTACATGATGTTATGGGTTCTATGAATAAAAAGCATGCCCAAGAGAGGCATGGAAAATGCACTAAATGATTGTTCGTCTCTTGCTGGTTTTATACATCGCTTATAAATGCATCATTATTTTCCAGTTAACAGAACGCCTGGATGAGCAGGTCTCCAGATTCCCGAATTTAGGATAAAGAGAAAACAACTATTTACGCATAATGAAACATTTTTTAAACATATCCTTTTGTATAGTCGTTAGAAATTATGCATCATAATCTGTTCCTAAACAGCCTCAATTTAAAAAAATAAAATAATGTGAAGCGAGGCACCAGTGATTGGCCCAAGTTCATGTAATATGGTGAAAAGAGTAAGCTTAAATCTAGCTTGGGTCTTTAGGAACCACAGTCAAACATTCAGTCTTCATTTAAATGACTTTTTTTAACGTGTTTAAAATGACACATGCCGTAATATGTTACGTACGTTACAAAACATCGGTACAGATCCTTAGGCACAGGGATATTTATTCACTTGAAAATGAAGGGTTAATTCTGACCGATGTAGGAACGCCCTTAGTGTGTGCTCATCGGGACATTAAATTAGCACTCTCTGGAGACTTCAGCAAATCCGTTAGACAGTAAAAGTTATAAAACACTGCATTAAATATTCATACTTGAGCTTGCCACTGCCCACAGCGCCGGCTGAATGATGAACTGACATGGAAATATTAGCTAACACACTCTTAATGGGAATGCAAGACGCTCCCTAAGCAGTACCTCCAAAGAAGCTCAAATACCAAATAAATCTTTAAACAACTGAAGGAGTTCTATCTAGTTTTTTCAGAATAGATATTTTCTCTAACTTCATCTGATAAGAGAGGCTTAAAATCGCAACACAGTCAATGAAGTCACAATACATCTCAACACTTCGCCTCACCTCATAAAGCAAAGCAACGTTCTCAGATGCCTACTATTGGTGGTTGCTAGAGATGCACAGCTGGGTAAAGAGCGTTTTTCTCGACACTGGCTGGCCCCTTCTAATACTGATACCTTCGCCCCATCACAAAAGCGTGTGGCAGTGACACAAGCAATTGTTTTGTATTCTGGGAAGTTAAGTATAATGAGTCATACGTCGGTGGCCATTTTAAGTTGGGAAATGGCATTGTACTCTGGGAAGTCAAGCGTATTATGTCACATGTCGGTGGCCATTTTGTGGAGAAGATAGTACCCAGACAGTAAGTTGTGGGTCAAAGTCTTTATTTGTAGTAAGACAGGTACAACGACACCGGAGACAGCTTCCTCCGCTTCCCTTCAGCTCCAATCGTCCTCTACCCGATTCCCCCACGCTCCACATTCCACTCTTCACATTCTCATACTTCACGCGACCCTCACGCGACACTCACACAACCAATACCACACACCTTCCCCCTTCAAAACAACACACAAAACAACAGACATCATACACCGCACAAGAATGTATTCTCAACCAACTACTTATCCCAATTTGTAATCAGCAAAACGAGCAGGAACTCTCCTCAACCTGCTACCACGACGCAAAACATCAGCGTCAAGATTAGGTTCGTGACTAGCAGCCTCTACCAAACCATCATTCCTACCGCATAACTCCACACCACTACTACGTAACTCTACCCCACAATCCTTCCCCAACATGTAACCATTGCACCCTTCCTCCCTTGGTACCCTACCACACGGAACACTATTCCGACCATTACAAAAACTCAACTGACGAAAATTCCATCTCCTACCATCTTCCAATTCAACTGCTCTACCTAACACCTTCCGTACTTCCAAAGGCCCTGACCAAACAGCTTCACCTTTCAAGACCCCTCTAGGATTTTTCACACGAACCATCTGACCAACATGGACAACAGGCCAACGGCAATTCCCGCCACGAGAACGAACAGTGCGTTCCTGGAACTCCTTGACTTTAGATTTAATTTCTTTATCAAGCACACTACCCTTAGGCCTCATTCTATTATTCCTTTTCCTCAACCACCAAGGAACCAAAACAGTCGAAGGTTTCCTCCCCCTCAACACCTCAAAAGGCGTTTTACCAGTCACCGAATGAGGAGTAACACGATATGCCATAAGTCTCTCTTGCAAAGCCTTCCTCCAAGGTAACCCTGCACTTAGGGCCAACTGAATTGCCTCTTTAACCACCCTGTTGAAGCGTTCCACCTGTCCATTCCCTTCGGGATGATATAATGATGACCGTATATGTTTGATACCCATTTCCATCAAAAATTCCTGCATCTTGTCCGATACCAATTGGGAACCATTATCCGACACCAAGATCTCAGGTACACCTTCCCTTGAAAACACATCTTCCAAAAATTCAATGGCCACCTCCGTAGTCACATTACTGACCATCCTTACCTCCGGCCACTTGGAGTAGTAATCAATCAGAACGATAGCATAATAATCCCTTGCTGACACGGCTGAAAATGGGCCCATAAAATCAATAGCAATTTTTTGCCATGGTCCCTCTGGCAACTCCACCATAGTCAAAGGTATACACAAGGGTTTAGCGACTTTATCACTAACACCACAGATCTTGCAATCCCTAACCCAACGATCCACCATAGAATCAACACCAGGCCACCAAAAACATTCTTTAATTCTTCTTTTGGTACTTGACATACCACCATGACCCCTGTGACTCCTCTCAATAATACCATTGCGCATGCCCAACGGAGGCACGATCTTATCCCCCGCAAAATGATACCATTTGACAAACACAACTCTTCCTTAATTTTCCAAAATGCAGAACACTCTCCTCGTAGAGCAGATTCCCTCGGCCAACCATCCATAATATACTTCTCTACCTCTTTCAGGACAACATCCTTGTCCATTTCATGCAACCACGATTCTTCAGACAGTGTTTTACACACTACCACTCCCTCATCTTCAATAGACAAAATATCCTTGAAAGTAAAAGCAACTTCAGACTCATTCACATCCACCCCATCAGTAGGAGTCAAACTAGGCAACCGTGAAAGTCCATCAGCAACCAGGTTTTCCTTCCCAGGAATATATTCAATTTCATAACTAAACATTTGCAATTTAGAAGGCAAACGGGCCAACCTTGGAGTCAAATTCCTCCCTCCTTCAGGTCTCAAAATGTTCACTAACGGCTTATGATCCGTACAAATCTTGAACTTCCTCCCCCACACATACATACAAAATCTTTCAGCAGCCCACGCAGCAGCAAGCAGTTCTTTCTCAATCACTGAGTAATTCCGTTCAGATGGTGTCAACGTACGAGACGCATATGCCACTACCCATTTCTCATTCTTAGTATGTTGTGAAAACACAGCACCAATTCCATACCCGGAAGCGTCAACAGATAACATACAATCAGCTGAAGGCATGAAGGGTTTCAACCATGGAGTTACAGAAATTTCCTTCTTGACATTTTCAAAACATTGTTTCTGTTGTTGCTTCCATACAAATAATGCATTTTTCTTTAGTAGAGTCCTCAGCGGTTCCACTTTGGATGCGTAGTTTTCAATGAAACGAGAATACAATTCGGTAAGGCCCAGAAAGGACATTAATTGTTCCTTGCTTTTTGGTTCTGGAGCCGACAAAATAGCTTCCACATGACTGACTTTAGGTCGAATACCATCCTTGGATATAACATGGCCAAGATATTCCACCTCACATTTACCAAAAACACACTTCTCATTCCTAACAGTTAACCCATGTTCCCTAAGAGCTTCCAAAACCGCATGCAAATACTTGTCATGGGATTCCTTATTCTTCCCGAAGATCAGAATGTCGTCTTGGAAAACCTTTGCTCCACTAATCCCATGCAAAATTCTTGACATTTCCCTCTGGAACACAGCTGAAGCACTCGCTAATCCAAAAGGCATACGTCGATACCTGAACATGCCTTCAGGAGTAATAAAGGCTGTGCAGTGCTTTGAGTTATCATCCAACCTCCCTGCATGCCAACTTCGGAAATGTACAGCTGACAGTGTAGCTCCCGATGGCAAAGAAAGTGATTCAAGATGGCTGCTAACGTCATGCACGTGATGACGACACCGCGCAGGCGTCGGAAACAACCTTCAGTTGCTAGGAACCAGATGCTACGGACGTCAGCGCCGATCCTTTCGTTGCTATGGCAACAATGACGCTTCAACGACGGTCCTTGCTTGCGTCACGATCCTCTCCTCCGCACTCTCATGAATACAGGAACTCACCGGAATGAAGAACAACCAGTAGCGCTAGGATTTCCGGAATGAAATCAGCATCCAATCCAACCTCAAGCGCGCGGCAATCATCCGAATAGCCAATGAATAATAATGGCTGTTTACCAGAAGTCCCCGGTGCCGTTATACTCCCAGCTCGTCGCCATTGTGGAGAAGATAGTACCCAGACAGTAAGTTGTGGGTCAAAGTCTTTATTTGTAGTAAGACAGGTACAACGACACCGGAGACAGCTTCCTCCGCTTCCCTTCAGCTCCAACCGTCCTCTATCCAATTCCCCCACGACTCCACGCTCCACATTCCACTCTTCACATTCTCATACTTCACGCGACCCTCACGCGACACTCACACAACCAATACCACACATTTTAAGTTGGGGATAGCATTGTGAACGATTGTATCAGCAGTGAAATCCGCATTTCAGCGCCACAGCACAAGTGAGTGTTATTAAAGTAAGGAATACCATTTTACTAGACTGTTTCTTCTGTGTAGATTGTGGCCACTAGTAAAAATGTTATACAATCGCCACCTTTCTTGCAGAAAGAGGGTAGGACAGAATTAAAGTCGAAACAGTGGCTACGCATTTTCGAAAACTATTTATCTGCTACTGATGCCATGAGGTAGGATCCATCAAGAAAACTGGCACTTGGCATTGCAGGCCACTTGGGCATTGCAGGCCAGATGATTTTTGACAATCTCCCTCAGGTGGGAACACCTAATGATGAATGTACAGTTTGGGATGTCTATATTGAAACAAAGGAAAGAATGCTAAGACAATATTTAAAAAACCTAGTGGATTATTGGAACACCATCATTTCTTTAAACACAAACATAACCATGATGAGTCAGTTGAGGAATTCATAACAGCTTTACATGTGCTTGCTTCAACATGTGAATACAGCACATTGTAGAAACTAATATCAGAGACAAGTTTGTGTTTCACTGTTACCAACAGTTAAAGTTGATAGCGGTTACTAAATTGTAGGAATCCATCATTATCGGAAGTCATCGATGTAGCGAAAAGTATAGAAAGATCCATCGTCTCTTCACAAGCTTTGTCAAACAATAAGGGGTATTCACCCATTCTGTACAGATAGAAGAACATTCTATCTGTACAGTAAATACAAGAGTGGGCAAGTTCAGGAATGTGCAATCTTGTTGCTATAGATGTGGTTTTAAGAAACATCTTTTCCTGCCCTAGGAAGAAAGTGCCATTTTTGCAACAAATTAGGGCATTTTCAGTTAGTGCATGATGCAAGGGTCTAGCACTAGGATTGTTAATAATCAAATAAAAGTAACATTAAAGTTAGCAATGTAGATGTTCAAGAGTATGCTAATGAAATCAGCAATGTACATTTAACAATTGTCAATGTGGATGATGTCTCTAGCGACCGTAAAATAAAGGGACCATGGTGTCTAGCTAAAATTGATAGTAAACTTATATAAGTAATTGCCAACTCAAGGGTGCCAATTACTATCCTAGCTGACACTACCTACTACCTTTCATAAGTACTGGCATGGGAATTTTGCTTTATAGAAAACGGATATCAATCCCAATGCCTTTGGCGAGCACGATATTAACATGCTTCGTTATTTCACTGCCATTTTAGAATGTCTGAGGCAGCAAATCAAGACTAAAATTTATATTGCCATTAAAGGTCAAGATATAGTTGGATGGAAAGACTTGGCCAGACTGGGTGTTCTCCTATGACTAGGTCATGATGATCTCATTATTTTTGGAGAAAATGTCTATATTGAATTCGAACACAGGTGAAGATTTAGCACAGTTACCTATTTCAAAGTTTCCCAAGTTATTCAAGAATAAAATTGGTATGGTGACGGGTTTTGAGCACTCTATTGAGCTTAAACAAGGTGCTTTTCAAGTAATAGATAAGGTATTGCCCATTCTCCTCAGTGTCAGAAAGAATTTACTTTCGTACTGATGAGAAAACGTTCTGGTGATTTAAGTTTGTGTGTGGATTCGCGTTCTCTAAATCAAAATATTTTAGTGGATTTTCATTCATTATTACACATACAAGAATAACTTGCAAACAGTGGGGAGGCTTGATATTTCTCTAAGATTGATTTACATTCTGCTTACCACCAGGTTGCTGTGGATGAGGAATGACAACATCTTACCAAATTTGTAAGACCCTTGGGTGCTTTTAAGTACTTAAGGTTGCCATTTGGGCAAGCATCGGCAGCTAGTGTCATTAAGAAAATGATGGACACATTATTAGGTGAATTAGGCAAAGTTCAAGCATTCCAAAACGACATACTAGTATTTTCTAAATCCACGTTTGGTAATGCAGAAGCAATTCTTTAGGCTCCACCACCTGCAGACAAGGACTCATTTTTAGGACTTTGTGAGTCCTATGTTTTGTTCCAGGATATGCTCTTGTAATACAACCATTACATTTGCGACACAAAAAAAGGGGCCAAATATAAATGGCCATCTCATGTGAATGAAGTAGTAGTGGATGCACCAGGTTTGGATCTTTCTGTGACTGAAGGGAAGTGGTTTTTTTAACGGTTGATGCTAGCCTGAAAAGAATTGGCACTGTTTTTCGACATTTAATCAATGGCAGGAAGCCCACTTTTGCTTCAAGAACATTTAAAGATGCAGATACAAAGTATAGTACCATTGAATGGAAAGCTTTGGCCTGTACGTGGGTTGTTCAGAAATGCAAAATATATATATGGGGTACTACCTTTAATGTTTATACCAATCATAAACCACTGGTTTAGCTATTAATTGGTAATGGTCTTGGAAAGGCTTCTGCACGCTTAGTTAGGTTTTTACCCAAGCTTCAAGAATATGATATGAAAGTCAAGTATATTCAAAGGGGGAAAAAAACGTTTGAGCACATTGTCTCTAATGGTTACCCATTTCTGCTAATGATCAGCTTGATTACATCAATGATGATTTTGAATGTGTTGTTGCTGCAGTTGATAATGTGGATGACTAGAGGTTTAATTTCAGAAGAGGATTGGGTTATAGCCTCTTCTCAGGATTTTGCTTTGAAAGATGTTTTTAAGTATGTTAAAGAAGGTTGGCCTCATT
Organism: Calotriton arnoldi; assembly: GCA_963921515.1. Taxonomy (NCBI): domain Eukaryota; kingdom Metazoa; phylum Chordata; class Amphibia; order Caudata; family Salamandridae; genus Calotriton; species Calotriton arnoldi. The sequence continues at coordinate 2,912,179 of CAWUFW010000484.1, read as the reverse complement.
CTAAAAATCTCGCAGTTGATCTCAAAGGCTAGATAGTCAGGTGTCATGTGGAAATAGAATTTGTTGTGAGGAATGATAAGTTTATACCACGTTTGTATGTGAGAAGCTTGTTGAGATAGCTCAAGGGCATTTAGCAATGTAACGTAATGGAGACCATTTTTTTTGGTGGCCTGCAATGGATGCACAAGTAAGATGTTACATCAATACTTGCTCACAGTGTGTTGTATTAGATAAGCATTAGAAAATGGAGGAAAAGCGCTGTATCCTGTACCTTTACAAAGTCAACCTTGGAGAAAAAGTAACTTAGGATTTTCAGGTCCTTTTCAGTTACTTTCATCTGACAATAGGGACTTAATTGAATTAATAGATTATTTTTCTAAGTGGCTTTACTATGCTTTTGTGAATTCTCAAAACACTAATAATGTAATTGAGTTTCTATACAGGTCTATTTCTGTTACAGAAAGATCTTAGGACATCCAACTTGAATATTGGGTTCATCCTCCCTGCTGTGGTACTGAGATAGCTGCCGTAGACCGCAACAACAGACAGGCGTCCAGTACTCCCCGTGTACTCGACCCATTGGGTCGGGTACACGGGGAGTACTGGATGCCCGTCTGTTGTTGCGGTCTACGGCAGCTATCACAGTGCTATAGCGGGATGGATCCCATATTTTAACATCCCACAACATGTTCAAGTTGGATGTCTGAAGCTCTTTCTGTATGCTTGTACACTATTATCTATGGACACTACGATATAACACCACTTCTGCTCATTTGGGGGTCGATGATATGCTGATCCTTACCGACATGCGTTCCAAATAAAGGCCGGTGACGTGTGCATTAACTTTATCTGATGACATTACCTCAGAATACCTCTTTCCCCTAAGGGAGTCCATTATTATGGATGAAACGTGTTGATGGATTCTGATGTAAAATTGGCGACATATATACGTTTTTACAAGAATGTAAGACCAAAACAAGAATAAAAAGAAGAATTGCACATCATTTGGAACTCTTTTTGAAATATATTCATAGTGTTACTACTTGTGGTGCAACTTTACAATGTTTAAATTTGAAATGTCCTTGTACTAGGGCTGCATCTTGGCAGCAGGTACTGATATTGTGTGTGCACACAGAAAAAAATCTCCTCACTTATTGTTTTGGGGACACAGGTTAGGTGCAGCGAGCTGGGGGTCGCTGCCTTATTAGTGTTTGTGTCAAGTTTGAGCAATACTTACATGCATCAGGCACTGTCTGGTTAAAACTCATCAAAAGGTGGAGTGAAGTCTGAATTGAGAGTTCAAACGCGTAGTACACCTAGTGTCAGGTAACCTACCAAGTTACTTGATTATGATTTATCGTGATCGGATTACCTGCCAGGTTGCTTGATTATAGATTTTTTTTTCATTTTATTTGCTTTTTTTCATTATTTGAAACGGGAAACGATGATGTAGTACTGTTATCTGTGTTATTCACTATACATACATATCTAATGGTATCCTGTTTCTTTAATGGTTTGCAACCTATTAGAATGTTTAGGATGCTCTAGAGTTTGACAGGTTAGATGCTGTTGCTATGGGGTGCTGGCCAGACTGGTCAGCTGTTCTGGGTCTTTCTATTTGGAAAAAATCTTTTACTTTTGCTGCTGGATGCCTTCAGTTATGGTATCCTGACTACCCCAATACTACACCACTTTAAATGGCAGGTGCTAGGTTATGTAGTATTCTGATTTCTTCCTAAGTCTTGCACAACTTTTACCCCCTCGTCAGAGTCCTCAATATGAGTCCATTCCTTTGAAACACGCAAATACATAGATCTCGAAAAAGAACCAGGTTTCTCTTAGAATATAAAGAAGGAAAATGCTACTTACCAGTATGCATCTGTTCTTGGCATGTAGAGCTGTAGAGTTGTATACTTTAGCATAGATCGCCATCTGGTGTTGGGCTCGGATGTTTGCACTTTGTTTTTGTTCGAAGAAGTCTTTGTAGTCACGAGATAGGTGACTCCTCCTTATGGTGCGCTTGGGCATCAACTCCATCTTCAGATTGTTTTTCGCCATAAAGGGTGATGATGGAGTTAGTAAGAGAATAGAAAAGGATGTCCGTGTAATGTATCTAAATAAGATAATACTGCAACAGATAAAGGTACCCGGGGAGGTGGGTGGGCGTATACAACTCTACAGCTCTACATGCCAAGAACAGATGCATACTGGTAAGTAGCATTTTCCGTTCGAGGCATATGAGCTGTAGATTGTATACTTTAGCATAGACTATACAGCAGTTTTTTAGGTCGAGCCTCGAGTAGCGCGCAAGCGCTGCTAGGCGAAGACTTTATGTAAGGGGGTTTAAAAAGCTGTCCAGACGCTCGTGCGTCGTGGCCTTTTTCGGGCGGTTACCCGCGCAGCTAACATCTGTTTCCCATTATCGTGCCCAGACGCGGGCGCGATAATTGGAAACACATGCCGGGAAAAGGCCATGACGCACGAGCGTCTGGTCAGCTGAGCAGGCTGCCGCGCTCGCTCGCCCCCGCTCCTCCATTGTTGTCCTTGTTTAAAGTTAGTTTTAAACAGAGCAACTGCACGTATTTGTAGTGGCACGATTAGTAAAGTAAAAATGAGTGCAAATGTACAAGGTAAATATCTGATTGTTTTTTTGAGGGGGCGGGAGGGGGAGAGTTTTATATAGCGTGCAGCGAACACGACCCGAAGGTATTGAAGCGCTTACATGAGCACCAGCTGCGTTACAGATTGACACGTTCATTTTGTTAGGCACGGGGAGATTAGGTGATTTGCCCAGAATCACAGGATGCCGAGCGTCCCTGCTGTGTAAGATTACAGTTTCATGACGTTTCTCACCCAGCAGACAGTTAATATCAAATTCTTATGACATTAAACACGGTACTTTTGTTGTATTTATTGAAAAACAGCTTTTTTCAAATGTACCAACCAAATGTACGCCCTCTTCGGTTTAACAGGTTCTCACTGTGAGCCACATATTAAGTCAACGGCGCGTTAATATGTGGAAAATATACCTGAGATTTGTAATTGGTGGAACAACTTTTCGTGTTCGCTTCACGTTTGCATTTATGACAATATCTAGCTGATTGTTGTTTCTGTCTAGCGCTCAGAAAACCTGGAGACCGCTTTTGAGCACTAATAAAACAAACACAAACTTCTGAGACATTATATCCACATCAGAAATAAGTGCATATGCTTCTATAGTGATCGTTGGTGTTAGTTCCACGAGTCTCACCTATAAGTAATAACGTGATCATGGCCCCTAGGGCTCCAGTGGAGATGCCGCTGATAACAAAAAAAGACGGTGCTCCCCAGGTCCTTACAAAACGCAGTAACCTCAAGGCGCTTTACAGGTTTGCGTTAAGGCACTTTACTACTCTGCATTCCCAGGATAAACTGATTTTTGTCAGACTCGCCTTCGGGGTCTGATCTCACAATGGGCACCTCGGCAAATCCAAACAGCCCCAGACACACGACGCAGCCACAGGCGTGCTTTTGATGTCCGAGGCTGCTCACACCAGCGGAGGAGACTTCTGCAAACATACTTAGCACATGAAAGGGTGTTTGGTGCAGTCACACTGCCCAGTGCCAGGGCGGGCAGGGCCGCTAGAAGCACCTTTTGTTTCCCTGGTAATCAGATTGTAAGTCTGTTGTTGTGACAACTGCTTTACATTCTCGGCTCTAATCTTTGCTGAGTGGCTCAGACAGGGGGCAGGTGATGTCTCAATGACCACAACTACTGACTGCAGGGCGATGTCAGCATGGCTGGGGGAAGTCAGTAGGATTTCTTATAGCGCTTCCTGTCCCACTTCTGCACGCTCTGTGGAACAGGTGTCACTATATCCCAATTTAATGGTATTCCGTTTGCCGAAGGATGAACGACTGAGGTGGCCTTTCATGGATTCTTGGACTCGTGGACTACTCTTCACCTCCTGCGTCAGCAGCGAGCGTGCTTCTGGGAATCAGTGAATGTTCTGCTCAGAGATCACTGCACCCGGGCCAGGCCCTGCTGAGGGTTGCACGGTTCCCGACTGCCTCCCTGCGTTAGTAGTGCCTTTATTACTGGCCCGTTAGTGGTACGTGCCGCAGCAGGTGATGAGTTAATGGCCTGGGCTCACGGCTCATGCAGTTAGCCTCACTCAGGGATGTGCTGGGGTGACTGACCCACTACTGCCATTACACTGGATGCTGTACATTTCCTGAAAATACAGCTAATATGGTAAAAGTGCTGTCCCAATTTGTGATGTTTGAGGCCAACAAAGACCCTCTTAGAGAAGGGGGTTGGCGGTGATAAAGCATTCAGGGGCCCATTGGCTAAAAAGCAATTATTACAATCAGGAGAGTTGGGTTAGAGTCACGGCTTCCCCCACTTGAGGTCCAAAGAGTGTGCTCCTGGGGCAATCACCCTTTATCTCCCTGTGCCTCCACGGAAATCATGCCTGGCCAAACTGCACAGCGCCTAGAGGTGATCCAGTTTGCACTGTGCAGGAAAAATATGTTTATTTTTACAACAAAATGTATGCAGAGCTGAGATTTATCAGGGTTGACCTGAGGTGTTTCTGGTAGAGTTGACGATAATTTAATAAATGGAATCACCTTTGGGCTGGATGGTGGTGACTGTGAGGTAAAATGTGACCTGTGACCTGTTCTGCCATGTAGCTAAAATGTGGTGTACGGGAGAGAAGTCAGTCTCAGCAGCAAGAGCGTATTCATGGCTTCCCCTCTCTGGCGCAACACATGTTATTTCTGTACCTGCACAATGTGCAAAATGAGCAGAGCAACCCTATATGCAACACATGCAGGCAATATAATATTGCTCGCTGTGTAAATTGTTTACCAAAATTGCCAATAATGGAGATGTATATTCCAGCAATGCCCATGACAACATATACATTTTGAAGCACAATACATCTAGGACTTCAGAAACACTGATAGAGCAGTGGTGACAACAGTGGGACTGTGCCGTGTGACGAAACTCATCCACGCACTAAAGATTTCATGCATTCTGCCTTATAGCACCCCCTCACAAAAAGCTGTAGTAGTCTATTGATACCAATGTAAAAAGAAAGTAAATTGATTCTCAGACTGAGCGCTTTTCACAATGGACTCAATATTGACAAGAATAAACATATTTTCTCAAATAATTCAATTAATGACATCACCGTGAACTGTAGGTGACATTACACCTGTAAATAAGCATTGGCATAGCCAATAGGTCTTGCTTTTGGGACCTTATAAGTATTTAGTTATGCAGCACAATATCCTTGGTGCAACAACATCAACTGTTGCATGGCTAAACACTTATATAAAGTCCCAAAAGCGAGACCTATTGGCTATGCCAATGCTTGTCTCCCTAGCGGTGGCAACCTGTATCTGTTGCAGTGGTTTGAAAAAGTGTTCTTAGTACAGCCTGGCCCACAGTAGCTTGTTGTTTTGCTTGCACATCTATACAATAGTGTTTAGTGAAAGTATGTGGTGTAGACCAAGTTGCTGCTTTGAAAATGTCGTCTAGGGGAATGTTCCCTAAGAATGCCATAGAAGCCCCCAGTTTGCGTGTGGATTGAGCTCTAGGGGGAATAGTTAATGTGCGTTTAGCTTTAAGATAGCATATTTGGATGCATTTAACAATACACCTTGCAATTCCTGTCTTTGAAATAGGATTGCCTTTGTGAGGTGGGGAGAAAGCTACAAAAAGTTGTTTTGTGTTTCTAAAGGTCTTAGTTCTTTCGATGTAGTAGAGTATCGCCCTTTTAACGTCTAGCGTGTGGAGTGCGCGTTCTGCCACTGAGTCTGGTTGAGGGAAAAATACTGGAAGTTCAACCGATTGATTAAGGTGGAAGGCAGATACTACTTTAGGCAGAAATTTTGGATTAGGCCTAAGAACCACTTTACTATGGTGTAATTGTAAAAATGTTTCTTGTATGGTTAATGCCTGGAGTTCACTAACTCTCCTAAGGGATGTGATAGCTACCAGGAAGGCTACTTTCCAAGTAAGGAACTATAACTCGCATTTGTGCATAGGTTCAAATGGGAGACCCATGAGTCTGGTAAGGACTATATTGAGATTTCATACGGGAGAGGGTGGAACTCTAGGTGGAATTATTCTTTTGAGTCCTTCCATAAACGCTTTGATTGCGGGTACTCGAAACAAAGATATATGTTGTCTGTTTTGGAGGTAAGCGGCGATTGCAGCAAGATGTAGCCTTATAGATGTGTATGCTAGGTTACATTGTTGTAGGTGCAAAAGATAACAGGTAATGTTTTGGATAGAAGCATCTAGCGGATTGATTTTGTTATTTGTACAATAAATGACAAACCACTTCCACTTTGCTGCATAGCATGCTCTAGTGGTAGGACGTCTAGCCTCTTTAATGATGTTCATACAGTCTGGCGGAAGATTGAGGTAGCCAAACTCTAGGACTTCAGGAGCCAGATCGCAAGATTGAGTTGATTGGGATCTGGGTGTCTTATTTCTCCATGGTTCTGAGCGAGGAACTTGGGGGAGAGGTGCAGCTTTTGATGAGGCACTACTGAGAGTTCCAACAGGGTTGTGAACCATGGTTGGCGTGCCCATGTTGGAGCAACTAGGATAATTGTGAGGGAGTGTTGTTTGAGCTTCCGAACCACTAACGGAATGAGCGGGAGAGGCGGAAAAGCATATGCAAATTTTCCTGACCAGTTCATCCATAGCGCATTTCCTTTGGACAATGGGTGTGGATATCTGGCGGCGAAGCTTGGGCATTTTGCGTTTTGATGTGTGGCGAACAGATCTATGTCTGGATGGCCCCACATGTGAAAGAATGGAAGAAGAACTTGAGGATGAAGTTCCCATTCGTGGATCTGCTGTGTTTGACGACTGAGCAGATCCGCGATCTGATTGTGTACTCCCGGAAGATGTTGTGCGAGGAGGTAAATGTTTTGAGGAATAGCCCATCTCCATATGCTTTGCGCTAGTTGTGAAAGCTGAAGAGAGTGTGTCCCCCCCCTGTTTTTGTATGTAGTACATTGCTGTCATGTTGTCTGTACGGACTAGGACAGCTTTGCCTACTAGCAAGAGTTGAAAAGACTTTACTGCTAGAAAGATTGCCAGTAACTCCAGGTGATTTATGTGGAGTTGTTTTTGTTGATGGGTCCATATGCCCTGAACGGTTTGGTTTTGGAGATGAGCTCCCCAGCCGGTGAGCGATGCGTCTGTTGTTAGCACTATCTGTGGAACCGGGTCGAGGAACGGCCGCCCTTTGGACAGGTTTTGTGTGTTCCACCACTGCAGAGAGCGATGTGTGCAGCTGTCCACCAACACCAGATCTGTCAACTGACCTTGAGCCTGGTTCCACTGATGTGCTAAACATTCCTGTAATCACCGCATCTGGAGTCTTGCATAAGGAAAGATGAGGATGCAAGAGGCCATCATTCTGATTAACTGCATAAAGACTCAAGCTGGCAAAGAGTGTTGAGGCTGAAATTGGGATATTAGAGCCTGCATGGTGCAGATCCTGACTGGATTGGGGTATGCTACGGCTTTTGAAGTGTCTATAGTGGCTCCTAGATACTGTTGGATGGTTGGAGGTGAGACTTGGTGAGGTTTACTGTGAACCCCAAGTCGTGAAGCAATTGGATCATTATGTGTGTGTGTTGTACACAACTGTTGTGAGATTTGGCTTTTATGAGCCAGTCGTCCAGATAAGGGAACACGTGGATGTGTTGCCTACGTAAGTGAGCTGCCACCACTGCGAGGCATTTGGTGAAGACTCTGGGTGCAGTGGTCACCCCGAATGGGAGGACTTTGAACTGATAATGTTGACCGTCCACTATGAACCTGAGGTATTTTTTGTGAGAAGGATGAATAGGAATATAAAAGTAGGCGTCCTTTAGATCCAGAGTGGAGAGAAAGTCGCCTTGTTGAAGTAGTGGAAGCACCTGTTGGAGAGTGACCATGTGGAAGTGGTCTGACTGAATGTAGAGATTTAGGGGTCTGAGGTCCAGTATTGGCCTGAGAGAACCGTCTTTCTATGGGATTAGAAAATAGAGGGAGTAAACCCCTGATGAGGTAAGGGGACTGGTTCTATAGCGTTTTTCTGTAAAAGAAAGAGAACCTCTTCTTTTAGGAGAGTCAAATGTTCAGTGGACATTGGACGGTGTTTGGGAGGGATGTGTGGGGGATTGGAGGCGAGTTCCAGGCAGTAACCATACTGGATCATTTGTCTTACCCACTTGTCTGTGGTGATGGAATTCCAGACCGGTAGGAACTGTGATAGACGTCCCCCGACAGGTGTGGAATGGTCGGGGCGGAAGTGGAGGGAAGTCACTGCTTGGTGGTAGGGGAGGTGCGGGTGTTGTTACCGCGCCCTCTCCCTTTATTATTGTTACCCCTGTATCCACCCCTAAAATATCCTTTGGAAAAGGAACCTTGGTTGGGGCTTTTATAAGATGAAGAGGGTTGCTCTGATGTATTGGTTTTGGAGCCACCCCTATAAAAGGAGCGACGAAAGGAGCCTCTATGGGAAGGTAGTAGCAAGGCCCCTATAGATTTAGCAGTCTCTGTGTCTTTTTTCATCTTTTCTAAAGATGTGTCGACTGTAGGGCCAAAGAGATGTTCCTGGTCAAAAGGCTGGTTAAGGATACTAGTTTGCACCTCCTGTTTGAAACCAGATACCCGGAGCCAAGCGTGCCTGCGTAACAAAACGCTGGTATTAACGGCACGAGAAGCGGTATCAGCGGCATCAAGACCACATTTAATAGATGTATTTGTGATTCATTTGCCTTCCTGTATAAGGTCATTCGCCTTGTCCTTATATTGGTCAGGGAGATGTTGGAGAAGCTTCTAAAGTTCATCGTAATGAGCCCTGTCATATCTTGCCAACAAAGCTTGGGTGTTGGCAATCCTCGAAGAATTAGCAGCTTGTGACGCAATGCGTTTGCCGGATGCGTCTAAAAGTTTTGACTCCTTATCAGGAGGTGGGGCGTCTCCTGTGGTTTGTGAGTTAGCCCTTTTACGTGCATTAGACACCACAAGGGAGTCTAAAGGCACATGACCTCTTGATGTATATGGGGTCGCTGGGAGCTGCTTTGTATTTTTTATCTACTCTGGGGTTAAGAACCCTGGCCCTGACAGGGTCTTTAAACACTTCCGGTGCATGTTTAAGTAAGCCCTTTAACATTGGTAGGGTATGTGAGGACTTTTGTGGCTGAGCGAAAGTCTCTAATAGGAAGTCTTCTTCCAAGGGATCTGAATGTAATTGTACCCCGTGATATTGTGCAGCCCTGGTGATTAGTTGCACAAATCCCACATTGTCATCTGGTGGGGATGGTCGAGAGGGGTATAGGTCCGGGTCCAGGTCATATTATAATCCTGCCAGGGATCTGGATCTTCTGGGGTTATATGTGTGTCACCATCATCCCCTTGTGGATTTGTGTTCCCATCCACATCCCCATCCCCATTCCCACCCCCATGATCACTATCATCATCTGGTGGTGGAGGTGAAGATGTGGGTTGTGGGGAATGTACTGGAGAAATTGGTACATTGGGATCAGCAGGAGGAGTAGAGGGGGGGGAGGGCGGGGGGAGAGGTGAAACAGGTGGAGCGGTATTAGTGCCTATTTCTCTTTTTTTCTGAGGAACTGGAGTCTTGAAAATGGTCTGGTTTCCTCTTTGGTGTGGACGTAATCTGACCAGTGGTTGGGTCAATATGTATAGTCTTTTGCTTCGGATCCAGGAGATCTGGTACCGAATGGTGTTTTGATCCAGTGTCCTTTTTTGGAGTGGAAGATTTGTGTTCAGGATGTTCCTTTGCCTTATGAGGGTTTTTTGATTCTTTTGGCTTAGGTTTCGGAGTTTTCGGCGCCGAGACTTTTTTCGGCTCCGAAGACTTCGGTCTAGATTGTTTCGGCTCCGAAGGCTTGCCTGTTGGCAGTTTCAGCTCGGAAGGTTTGTCTTTTGGCTGTATCGACGCCGAAGGTTTCGGCGCCGAAGGTGTTTTCGGTGCCAGTGATGAAGGGTGTGGCACATTTATGGATTTGGGCTTCGGTGCCGGAGGTGTTTTTTCGGTATCGGAGTGGGGTCGGCTCGAGCCCGAAGGCTTGTCTTTTGATTTCGTAGCCGGGCTGGAGGGCGGGGCGTCTGAAATATTTGGTCGGTGTAGACCTGGGCCCGAGGGCGAAGGTGTTACCGGAGCCTCTTGTGTGGGAGTGGCCAGGACAGGGGCCTCAGTACTCACGGACAGCTGAGCTGGAGTGACTGCGTCGTCGACCTCGGAGTCATCGGCCTCGGAGATTGAGATCTGTTCTTCCTCGGCTCCGTGTTCTGGAAGGGTATCAGGACCTGGTTCGAAGATGTCCGGAATCGAACTGCTTCCCCCGGACATTTCGTGGCGTCGAGCCCGACGATCACGGATGGTTTTCTTGGACCTGAAAGATGAACAGGCCTTACAGGTGTTTTCTTCGTGTTCCGGAGAAAGGCAGAGATTACACACCTCGTGTAGGTCCGAGTGTGGGAACCTAGCACCACACTGGGGACATTTCTTGAAAGGAGTTCGTTCCATCGACTTCCGACGTGATCGGCGCGGGTAGGCCCAACGGCCCGCGTCGAAGTCTAGGTCGAGTAGCTTGATTGTAGGAGAATGCGCGTCGAAAGGGAAATGCGATCGAGACAATACCGTCGAGCGGTGAGTGATTGCGCGTCGAGGGGGGTTTTGATAACGACACCGACCGAAGCGCAGCAAGTCACATCCGAACCCGATGGCGGAAAAAAACAATCTGAAGATGGAGTCGATGCCCATGCGCACTATCACCATAAGGAGGAGTCACCTATCTCATGACTACAAAGACTTCTTCGAACAAAAACAAAGTGCAAACATCCGAGCCCAACACCAGATGGCGATCTATGCTAAAGTATACAATCTACAGCTCATATGCCTCGAACACAAATTTCTTTTGTTATCTTTTCTTTTAAGCCCCATCCTGTTAAATGCTAAAGCAAACAAAAATCCCATTCTTTTCCTAATTACATCTGCCTCATTTTGTTCCCAAATTATGCAACCACTATCTCAGTGTTCTAGGTCTCAGAAATAACATGTTCCAAACCTTACAGGGCCCGCTTTTCACCAGAGGGCTCTGTGGTACTGCCTCAGGGTCTCCTTTGCCTTGTACTTCTGTTTGAGCAAATCGGGGTTTTGATCAGTCATGGAGCAGCTCTGTTTTAGCAGGCACAGACTCCATTCCACTAGACTCCATTACCTATTCACTGGTGTAGCTCTTTGGGTGATAGGCACTATGCAGAGGTAAATGTTGGCCCGCTCATCAGGGATGGGCCAGATACTCAGCAATGGTGTAGACAGTCCCAGTATACCTGTTGCCACCAGTAGTAGTATCTACTTTGCTGAAAAGTAAGAGGAGACTATTTACTTAATAGCCTGCCACTGTATCTTGCTACAATAAACACGCAGGGCAATCCGACAGCTCACTGCCAGGGTCTAATGAAATGCTTAAACGGCCAACTTTGTTTTCACAATGAAAATCTCAAAATGTATTGCAATTTTCCAAACATTTGCACTTTTCGACATGAGAACATGGTATAAATGTGCACAGTGCTGCTATTTATGTTACTGGGTATTAAGGAAACAATCTTACCATATAACATCTTACGGCTTACTATTAGACTTCGGTAAGACCACATACAGGGCCAGCAGTGTAAGTGCTTGGGATAGACAACAAAGTGCCACCATCAATGGCTACTTTGCATTCACTCCAGTTATGTGTGAAGAAAGAACACATGATAAATGGAGATTGATTTCAGTAAGAAAGTTTGACAAACCATCTGATAATGGAAGAATCTTTAACTGGAAACGTTGGTGTCCTTGGGCATACTATTTTGACTCCGTTTTGCCAGAGTAGAAAAAGATATTTTCTCTTTGACGGGAATGCATTTGTACTTTCCATGTTTATTGCTCCTCATAAGTGAATCTTCTCTTAGGGGACTAGAAAAGATTTGTTTTTGTTTAATTGGAGGCCTAATGACTTGAAGATGTCGATACATGCTTTAATTGAGTTCTTAGTAGACTTTATGAACAAGTCTTTGAGCATCCATTCATCTTAGTAGGGGCAAACTTGATGTCATTTGGTAAAGATAATGGTTGGGGTTCAAAGGCCAAAGGGAAACACCAGAAACTGGTAGTGGCAATCGGCTACCTTGAATCTTAGGAATTTTCAATGCTTTTTGTGAATGGGTATGTGGAAATATGCATCTTTGAGATCAAATGAAGCCATGTATTTGTTTCTCATTAGTAGGGGTAAAACGTCCTGGAGTGTGACCATTCTGAATGATGCTTTCTCAGATATATATTGAGCTGGTGTAGATCTAGGATGGGCCTTCACTCTTCAACAGTTTTCTTTTTTACAAGGAAGTATCTGGAGTAACACCTCACATTTTGATGTTGTTTTGGGACCATTTCTATAGCTCTCTTCTGTAGCATAGTACAAATTTCTACCTACGACAAATGTAGCTGCTTGTGTTTTATTGGTGATGGCTGCATTGTTATGTTATTGTTATAACGTACTTGTAGAGCGCTCGGCTACTCAGAAGAGTGTCCCGGCGCTAATCGGAGCCCTAGATTATCCTGCTGATACCAAGCTAGCGTTTCTGCTGAAATAACCAAGTTTTAAGTTGTTTACGGAAAGTCAACAGATCAGGTGCTTGTCTGAGAGACTGAGGCAGACTATTCCAGCTACGGGCAACCTGTACTTGAAAAGAGCGTCCCCCTCTACACGTACGGGAGAATCTAGGAACCGCTAGGAGATGCTGGTGAGAGGATCTTAAAGATCTCCCCGGTGCATAACGTAGTACTCTCTTCCTGATATAGTGGGCCCCCATACCATGTAGAGCCTTAAAAGCCAGAACTAAGGCCTTGAAAAGGATTCTGTTTCGAATTGGTAGCCAGTGCAAAGCAATCAAGTGAGGGGAAATCCGTGTTCTGGGACCAAGCCTGAGAACTGCCCTGGCTGCCGCATTTTGGACGACCTGAAGCTTGTCTATCAGAAACTCCGGAAGACCCAAGTATAGAACGTTTACATAGTCCAGCCTAGAGGCAATAAGGGCCTGAACCACAATCTTACTATGGGAGAAAGATAGCATGGGGAGGAATTTTCTGAGCATTTTAAGAAGACCAAAACAGGATCCTGCAACAGACTGAACCTGGGTTTTCATGGATAAGGAATCATCCAATTTCACCCCCAAGTTCTTGACTGCCCTGACCGAAGACTGAGGAGGTGACATATCAGCTGGCCACCATTGTTTCCATACATCCTGGGATGGCGATCCGAAAAAGATAATTTCGGATTTCTCCAGATTGCATTTAAGTTCATTAAGTCTGAGCCAGGTAAAAACTTTCTTCAGACAATTTTTTATCAACTCGTCGAAGTCTTCACCCTTCTCACACGGGAACAACAGCTGAGTATCATCAGCGTAAGAAATGATTGTTGCATCGCAAGCTTCGACCAAAGGGGCGAGAGGGGCCATGTACAGGTTAAACAAAGTTGGGCTCAAAATAGAGCCATGCGGAACACCCACTTTCAGAGGCGGGATATTAGCAGCAAAAGGGGGGGACCAGACCTCCTGGTTTCTGTCCTCTAAAAATGAAGAGAACCATTTCAGCACCGTGCCCCCAAGGCCGCACTCCCGCAGTCTCTGCAGGAGACGGGCATGGGGCACGGTGTCAAACGCTGCAGATAAATCCAAGAGGATTAGTACCGCTTTGCCTCCCTTATCAAGTTTTTCTTTTATAGCCTCAGAGATTTCAAGTAAAGCAGTCTCTGTACTGAAGTTGGAGCGGACCCCGGACTGGCTCGGGTGGAGAAGATTGTTAGATTCTGCGTACTCGGTGATCACTGAGTTTACATATTTCTCTAAGGTCTTTGCGAAAAAAGGAAGGAGTGAAATTGGTCTGTAGTTGGCCGGTATTAGGGGATCAGCTGAGGGCTTTTTCAGCAATGGGAGTATTTTAGCGCATTTCCAAATCAGGGGAACCTGCCCATTACTTAATGATGAGTTAAGTACTATGTTAGCCTTCGTATTGATAATGTCCGCCACGGAAGCCAATATTTTCGCGGGACATGAGTCAACAGGAGACCCTGACTTAAGGCCCTTCATAATCTCCAGGGATGTCACTGGAAGAAGGGGGGGAAACTGTGTAAGGGAAAGACCATTTTCTGAACCGTTGAAAGATGGCAGAACCATATTTTTTATCTTCCTCTGGAAGAGGCACAGCAAAGGAGGTTTGGATATTAATAATTTTCTCATGAAAAAAGGTTGCTAGCTGATTAGTCCATTCTGATGTAGGGATAAAATGTCTAGCCACTGCACTTGGAGCAGAGAAATCTTTGACAATTTAAAAAATGTCCTTACATTTATTTCCGGAGGACTCAATTTTAGATGAGAAGAAAATCTTTTCCTCACAGATTTTAATGTGATATGTTTTTAAGGCTATTTTATAGATTTCTTTATTCTCAGGGCTGAAATCCTTCCTCCATGCTCTTTCCAGGAGTTTGCAAGCACTTTTGCAATGCCTCAGAGCTTGATTAAACAAAGGGGAGGAATGCCTTGTAACTTTGCGAGACCGCGATATTTGGGGGCAAGTGCCCAGGTACTTTGCTTCAACCAATTCTCAAGCCCGTTGGCATCACTCTCAGTGTTGCCACTGAGTGAATTGGAGTGTAGAGCTAGCTCCTCATTCAATGCTTCAGGAGTGATTCTATAAAAGGGTCTAGATGTAAAGAACTGTTTCTTTGCCAGGGCTTGGGGTTCTCTTATGAATTTGCCTATCCTGAAGCTGATCAAATGATGGTCTGTCCATACTAAAGGTACAGGAGCATCCGTTTCAATTTTAACACATTGTTGGCGTGTGTTGAGTAAACTCCAGTGTGCACCTATACTGGATGATATCCAGCACCCATTTGTCTGTAGCAATTGCCTTCCAGTTGTTGTACAAGGTAAAGATTCTATCCGGTACAGGGCCCAATCATCTGATTGTGTCTCTTTCATTTTGGGGTGCCTGGAGAATGTCAGTGACATCTGGCGTCCCGACCTTTTTGTTGGGTCTTGCACTTTTTCGGTTGTCATGAATCGGGTGGTTGTCCTTGCCTCTAGGGACATAGCTGTTGCTGACAAAGAGTATACTTCAGACGGTACTGTGGAGGCTGGTAGGTACGGTGTGTATCTGTAGCCTTGATACAGACTTTGATATGATTGCATTCTGCCCAGAAGCTTTGCTGGAGGTTGAGGTGGTATCTTTCTTGGAATAATGTAGTCCTATGTAATTAAGTCCTCGGTGGTATAATTGCTGTTGATGGGAGCAGTGTTGACAGAAGCAGCGTCGATGGTAATGTTGTCAACAGTGGTTGTGTCAAATCTTTCGTGGATGGTGTATATTCTACCATGTTAATTTTCCAACTTCACAAGTGTAGGCTAGGTTCCATCAACAGGTGTCAGTGACTAAGACGTTGACGAGCTCACCATAGATAGTGGGTTTAACTATCACTTTTTTGTCAGCGGAGACGATGGTGGAGGCATTGACGTTGGAGAATGCCTGTTTTTCCGGGGAAGACATTCCTACTGACTTTTTAACAGATCTTTTATGCCTTTTTTCTTCAAGTTCTCTTGAGGAAAACTCCTGAGGATTTGATTTTGACCATTGAGGGTTCTGCTTCATCAGGCATTTTTTCTCCTTCCTTCATCAGCCAGGCTACCTTGAATCCAGTGGTAAAGTGAGCAAGGGCCCCACATCTGGGCATACCCTGCCAACTTGGGGCGAACAAAGCAAACACAAGGAGATCATGGACGGAGAGCTGAAACTTTTCAGACACTCACCCCCAGTCACAGATCTGGGTTGAATCCATTAGCATTCTTTAACACACTTCGCCACCCCAGTTCAGACCGAGCCATATGCAAATTAGTCTTGACCCTGTTCCTCATGGGAACAGTTCAGTACGAACTGCCAAGCCAGGTCTTCCCTGGACCGGAAACAAGCATCCTGGGACCGGTTTTGGGGTAGCACCCCTCATCAGCCAGGCTAGCTTGAATCCAGTGGCAAAGTGAACGAGGGACCCACGTCGGGGCATACCCTGCCAACTTTTGTTGAACAAAGCTAACACAAGGAGATGATTGACGGAGCGTTGAAACTTTCCAGACACTCACCCCCAGTCACAGATCTGGATTGAATCCACCATCGTTCTTTAGCTCACTTCGCCACCCCAGTTCAGACTCAGCCATGTGCAACTCAGTCTTGCCCTGTTCCTCATGGGAACAGTCCAGCCCGAACTGGCAAGCCAGGTCTTCCCTGGGCCGGAAACAAGCATCCTGGGACTGGTTTCAGGGTAACACCCCTCATCAGCCAGGCTAGCTTGAATCCAGTGGCAAAGTGAGCAATGGGCCCACGTCTGGGCATACCCTGCCAACTTAGGGCAAACACAAGGAGATGATGGACCCACAACAACCCTATTCTGCATATACAACGCAAGGATGCTTTGAGCTAGCTGGTCTCTAGGCCAACATATACTACGGGGGTGCCTGGAATCAGTCTAAGCACCTCACCCAAAGTTTATGTTGTCCACAAACACGCAGACACTTTATGAGTGGGATAAAGGCAACAAATGCACTGATCATGAGGATAATCAGTGTGGATCTTCCTTTGTCTGCAAACTGAGCAAGACCTGAAGAGAGGTAATTTCTCTTTGTCATCCCTAGTGGCAGACTGTGCCAGTTACTAGCCACCTTGGCCCAGCAACACAGTTAAAAATCTCAAATTAACCCTAACATCAACTCGGAGTTTGATTAAAGTTGGGTAGGCTGCAGTCCAGGGAGGATGAAGTAAAGATTAAAAAGTACGCAATTTAAGGTCAAACACAGGTTAAAGCAGAACTCTTCTGAAGAACTCTCTCATGCAGTATTTGCCTCAGAAGAAAACAAGATACTTACATGTAACTGCAGTACTCCACTATGGGTAACTTTCATAGTTTCACATGACTGAATCATTCCCAGTCGTCGAAATGGGAGTCCCGTGGTACCATAATAAAGCAATACGCATCATTACAATTGGCTGTGATGGCAATGAATAGTCACTTTAATAGCCTATCTAGGTCCTTTTTTTAAAAAAAGACCAAGCTTGAACTATAACCAATCAGGCGAAAGCACCCTGTAGAATACTCCAAAGAGGGGCTGAATCCCTCAGATTTTCAAGCACAAGTGGGAATAACATCATTCAAAGCTATAAGGGGAGCCTCTCAGGGGGAGGAGGGTGGGTCGGATGTGAATCTATGAATGATACCAATACTGGAGAACTGCAGTTACAGGCAAGTAAATAATTTTCTTCTCCAGTATTGGATCTTTCATAGATTGACACACGTGCATCAGAATAGCAAGCTGCTATTGTAGGTAAACATTGTAGAAATCTAAGACCCCTTTGAGGATGGTGGGTAACAGCTTAATAAATATCTATATCTAAAGTATAATTACTCTATATATGATGAAACAATCATGTAGTATTGTAGGAAGCTGGCTCTGTATATACTCTACCAAAGTAAGGTATAGTGTGCACAGAGTCCAGTGGATCCCCAAAGGTTTACAGAGGTTAAAGTAGATAATACCTTACTCTCTATTTGTGGTAGTGTGGGCGAGCAATAAGGCTTTATCAGAGGTTAATGTTAAGCATTTATTGTACACACTCTGGCAAGAAATGATTTTACACACTCAAAGACTGAACTCTGACCAATTTGTTTTGTATAAAAATATTTAGTTGCATTTTATTTCTAGAAAAAAGCAAGACCTGGTGCAGGTAAGTGAAATAATACAGGAATAATACAGTTGAATGCAGTTGTATGCAATTGGTTTGGATACAGGTAGGTCAATTATTCAGGAAACAGTTGAAATTACTTTTCAGTTACTTTTGCAATTACTGCATGATTACTTTTCAGATTACTTTTCAAATTACTTTTTCTACTCAGTGTGATGCCTAGATATCACACTGGGACATTTCCTAAATAAAAGGAAAGTAAATAAGCTTTTGTAAGCACACAGTTTCTTAAGTTTTCATACAATTTTCCAACACCACACTTAAAACATTTTTCACACAAAAGCAGTCAATGCAATCCTATGGGAGGAAATAAAGTTATTGGTTTACAGGTAAGTACTTAGTTTAGGGAGTTGATTTTCTGGGGTTAGAACAAGGTTACCCCCAGGGTCAAGGATGCACTCCAAGAACACCCTCAGTGGCACTAGGGCGGCCGGGTGCAGAGTGCTGAGGCCCAATGTTATCCAGTGGGGGATAGGGGATCTTCGGTTAGTGGCTGCTACCGAGCAGCCTACAAGGTTGAGGGAGCAAAGCTCATGCACAGGGCAAAGGGGGGTTCAAGTTACCACCCAAGGTGCACCTAAAGCGGCACTAGGGGAGCCAGGTGCAGGGTGCTGTTTTGGCGTCGGGTGCCCTGTTACTTTCAATGGGGATTCTCTGGTTTCAACAAACACTGCAGGCTCGGGCACGAAGATCTTCTGGAGACGTTGGGTGCAGGGGTGTCTTTTGGTATCAGATTTTTCTTACCGGCTCCGGTCGCGGACGGGGCGATCCTCCTGAAGGGGGCTGAGGCAGATCAGGGATCACCAGATCTCAGGTCAGGATCGCCAGGGAGACCTCCTCTTGGTGTTGGGCCAATCGCACTCAGGCCGTGGGCATCGGGTGCAGACTCGCAGATTTGAACCTGGCCAGAGTCTGTGGGTGAGCAAATCCGGTGCTCATAGCAGACAAAGTCTTGTTGGGAAGGCAGGGCAGGTCCTCCAGGTTCTGGGGGGCTGCTGGCTGCAGGACACACATTTCGCTTCGGATTTCGCTGAAGCAGGTCGAGGGCGGGACAGGCAGGTAGGGCTGGGGCCAAGTCAGTTGGTGGCCTCCACTTCTTCCTTCAGCACACCTCTTCGGACCTTCTTCTTTCTTCTGGTCTGCGGAGGCAAGGTTCGGGGTTGCCCCTAAATACTACATTTAGGAGCGTTTCAGGTAGGTACAGGTTGGGACCAATGGGTCTCTCCTTGGGGTGGGTACACCCCCTATTACGCCAAGCCTCACTCTGGTTGGCTGGGTCCCCTCATCTTCAAGATGGCGGTGACAGTTGTGCTTCACCTTGCCTCCCCCACATAAGGGGTGGGGTTGGCAAAGGTGGGTACACCAATCCTCCTATCTTGGTTTTACCACCGATTCTCCCGCCCAAAGAGGGGGGCAGTTGCTGGGAGCAACAAATGGCTAGGGCAGCACACAAAGGCAGCAAGCCTTTGAAACTTCCCCTTCGTGGACCCTGCCCATCCTGGGGGAGGAGGCTTGGCACCTCTGCCCAGGACGTGCTTTGTTTCAGGACCATGAGAGTGGGAGGCTCTCGACCCAGGGGTCCAGAAACATGCCTGGGGGTGGCAGCTGGCTAGCAGCCAGTCAGCCAAGACACTAGAGTCAGGTCGTTTTTCAGGGGGCATTCTCTAAGATGCCCATGGAGTGCATTTTTCATTAAATCCCACACTGGCATCAGTGTGGGTTTAATGTGCTGAGAAGTTTGATATCAGTTTTCAGTAAAGCCATTATAGTGCTGTGGAGTTCGTAATGACAAACTCCCAGACCATATACTCTTTATGGCTTAACTGCACTTGAAATGTCTAAGAATGGACTTAGACACTGTAGGGGTACAGGGCTCATACACCTGTACCCTAACCAGTGGCATAGTGCACCCAGCTAGAGGGGTGGCTGACCTATGCCATAGGCAGTGACTTGTAGGCATGGCACACAGGAATGTGTGCCATGTCAACTCTTCGCTTTGCACCAAAACACACAGCCTGCAATGCCAGTGTGTGTGGGTACAGGACCTCCAAGAGTGGCACAATATGTGCTGCAGCCCTTTGAGGCCTTCCCTGGTCACAGTGCCCTTAGTACCCATGCAACCTTTTACAAGGGACTTACATGTGGCCAGAAAGTTGCCAATTTGGGTGTGTAACAGTACAGATTTAGGGAAAGAACATATGCCCTGGGTACCTGGTTGGCAGGTACCCAGGGCACACTTAGTCAAAGAGCATTGACATCAGGAAAAAAGTGGGGGGTACCATGCAAAAAGGGGCATTTTCCTACAAGTATACAACATTAGATGAATCTATACATAAATATCAATAAACACCTCCATTAACAGAGGCTCACCGTATTGGAACATATGACGTAACACCGCCTGCCCTACGGCTGCATTACTGTGGTGCGCTAATTCCAAACAGTAGTGCTGCATGAATGTGTGGGTGCTTTTCCACGTCGCAGCACAGCATATATTTTCCAATGGAACATCTGCTAAGCGGTCAAAGTGCACACTGCCCTTGTTGAATGCGCCCTTGCCTTAACTGTGAGTGGTTTGGCAGCTTTTGAATGGCAAAACTGGATGGTAGCAGAAATCCATCTTGCAATAGTTGCTTTTGTGACTGAAGCACCCTATTGAGATTGTCCATAAGACACTAAGAGCTGATCAGTTTTCCGTATTTGTTTACTACGATGTAAATAGAATTTAAGACATTTTTGATGCCCATAGTATAGAGACCTTTCATCTGGTGAAGCCGGATTTGGGAAAAAAGTATGAAGTATGATAGATTTGTTGAGATGAAATTGAGATGAAACCTTGGGAATGAAACTTAGATTTGTTCTGAGCAGCACATAATCATCAGTGAAATGTAGAAAAGGCGCCGGTGTTGTGAAAGTCTGTATTTCACTGACTCTTCTAGCTGAAGTGAGAGCCAGCAGTAATGCAACCTTCCATGCAAGAAACTTCAGGTCTGCTTTGTGGATCGGTTTGAAGAACAAGTTACTTACCTTCGGTAACGATATATCTGTAAGAGACATACATTAGTTATAGATTCCTTACCTTCCAGTCTGACGCCTGGGGGTAATTCTAAGGTAAGGAATCTATAACTAATAGTCTCTTTCAGATTCGGGATTTCATAAGCTGGGAGAACACTACACGGAAAAGCCGTTCCGGAGGAGGAGCTCGTACTGGAGGGAAAGTTCTGAATAATCCCTTCATGAATTGTTTGATGATTTTTGTGGAACACAGGGAGAGAGAGTGCGATGAACATCTGCACCGCGAGATTGCTGCGAGGTGAACCTTGACAGACGCATGCACTAATCTTGATCTAGCACGCGATAGGAGATAAGGCAGAATCTGCTCAGGTGATGCTACCAACGGATGTAGGTTAGATTGCTGACACCATGAACAGAATTGCTTCCATTTCAACTTGTATCTTTTGTTTGTTGTTTCCGCTCTTGCTTTGGATACGATTTCCCTACAGTCCTGAGGAATGTCTAGGTCTGAACTCGTAGAATTTAGGAGCCATGCACACAATAGGAGAGAAGCTGGTTCTAGATGTAGGACCTGACCCTGGTTCATGCTTAACAGTGCTCGGGTTGCCGGGAGGTAAACAGGATTGGATTCCAAGGGCAGGAGGAGCTCCATAAACCAGTGTTGCCTGGGCCACCTGAGAGCAATCAGGATCAGGCAACAGTGTTCAATTTTCATTTTATTGAGAAACTTCGGTATGAGAGGGTAGGAGAGAAAAGCGTATGCATAAATCCCTGACAATCTGATCAAAAAAGCACTCCCCCATGACCATGGGTACCGACTTGCGTACAACTGGCATTTGGTGTTCTTGTCTGTCGCAAAGCGATCTAATGCTAGTTTGCCTGAATGTGAGAACATCTTGTCCAGCTCCGTTTAATCTAGTTCCCACTCATGGCAACTGTCTATGGTTCTGCTGAGTGCATCTGCTAAGGTCTTGTTTACTCTGGACATATGCTCTCAGAGATATCTTTTGAGTTGTGAGCCAAATCCACAGATCTTGGGCCTCTTATGAGAGCGTTAATGACTGTGTACGTAGTGTCCATACGAAACAGCACCAAAGAACATGCTTATCTTGGAAGAAAGGCTTTCAGGGTAAGAAAGATGGCTTTCAGTTCTAGTCTGTTGATATGCAAGGTCTTCTGGAGCACAGATCACTTCCCTTGAATCTGCAGGTGGCCACCCCAGCGTTGCAGAGAGGCATCTGTCGTTATGATGAATTCAGGTATCGGAGGCAAAAAAAACATGAGGTCCTTTGAGATATGAGAGGTCTGAGACCTCCACGCTAGCGTTTCCATCATTCTGGGGATGATGATTACGATGTCCTTCTGCTTGGATCCACTGTTTAATAACTCCTCCTGCAATGGTCTCATTTTGAGGATATCATGCACAGCAGCAACTTGTACAGATGCACTGAGGACGACTTCTCGAGAGTTTGATTGCCAGAATCCTTAGTCTTTGTAGTCTGTCTTGATAAAAATAAGCCCTGTTCTGGATTGTATCCAAATGGGATCCTAGGAACATTATTCTTTGTTTTGGAATAGTTGTTGACTTCCGGAAATTGACAGTGAGACCCAGCTTGCAAAACAATGTGAGACAAGCTTCTGTGGCTCTGTATGCTGGCAACAGTGTTGGAGCTTTTAGCAGCCAATCGTCCAGGTATGGAAAAATCTGGCGAGCTTTGTTTCTAAGAGTGACTGCTACTGGTGCCAGGCACATGGTGAAGATGCGAGGCCGAATGGGAGGACTCTGAATTGGTAAAGGGTATCGGCTACGGTGAAGCAAAAATATTTTCGGTGTTTGGGATGTATGGGGATGTGGAAATATTCATCCTGTAAGTCCAGAGTTTTCATAAAGTCTCTGTGGTTTAGGAGATACAGGATGTCAGAGAGTGACCATCCAAAATGATTGCTTGCGAAATAAATTGTTTAGTTTCCTTAGATCTAGGATGGGCCTCTATTCCCGTTTTCTTTCTTATAAGGAAGAAGCGGGAGTAGAAGTCTATGTCTTACAGTGAAAGCAGAACTTTCTCGTTTGCTCCCTTGGTAAGCATACTGAGCGTTTCTTTTCTCAATAAGTGAAGACGAGGAGGGTAGAGTCCACTTTGAGGATTGTTTGATGGTCTTTGTACAAACTCCAGGATATGGCCACAGGTGACCAGGTCCAATACCCATTTGGGAGGTAGTTGGCAATATTCACACCCAAGGGGTGGGAAGAAGTGGATGTAGCTGGCACCTGGTCTAGGTCACTGTTTACGACCTGTGTCTCAACCCTGAGGGGGTTGCTTCCGGCGAGGGCCTTGTTTGGTATGGGCCATCGCTGGCGGTTGACGGTACTTCTGATGTTGGTAGGCAGGTCTGCATTGGGACTGGAAGGGCTTATATTGTTGGGAGCGTTGATATCCTCCTCTGTAGGTTGAAAACCCTATTCCACTAGCCCCCCCGAAACGGCAACATCTTGAACGGAAAGCTGCAGAGGGACCTATCCGTGTCTGTTTTTATTCTAATAGCCCATTGTCTATATGTTTCCCAAACAGGGTTTCCCCATCGTAGGCCATATAAGTCATTGAGGAAACAGTCTCACTGCTTAACCGAAATTGGGAGGTGTAATCTTGTTGTCACTTGGTCCATTAAATTATAAAAGCTGCTGATGTCCTCTGGGGGAGAATCTGAAGGTTGTGGTGGTGGAGGCGACAAAGTTGGGATGAGGTAAATCATCCCACTCATCCCGTGGAGGTTTAGTTTCCAGGCTCTCGCCTTCTTCTCTTTCATCTTCTGACAACGTTGGGTCCTCTCTTGGTGGAGATGAGATGTTGGACGCAGGTGTCATGCTGGGCGTGATAGGTGGAGGAATGTGTCTTGGAGTAACAGGAGAGGTAGGTTGAGGTGGTATTAGTAGCTGCTCTAGCGGCCGTTCATGGAACCTTTTCCTGTAATCTTGTAGCATGGCCTGCAAATCTTGATAGAGCGACATGGGCACCTGTACATCATCATGCCTGGGTTGTGGATGAGCATGATATTGATAGTGCTCATAATGTCTCTTGGTGGTAGCGGCATAATAATGGTGGCAATATTGCTCTTTTTGTTCCATGTCGTCGACATCCTGGTATTTCACCTGGAGTTCTGATGGGCTTTGTGGTCCCCCAAAAGGCCTGTTGTCGCCCGACTCTTTCAGGTCTAATAGGTGACTTGGGGGAAGAGGTGAAACCTTTCTAGGAGAGGTTAACTCTTAAGAGTTTTTCTTGTCACCTTTGTAATTTTTATCAACGTCAATGGTCCCGTCGAGGTGATAGTCGCCAGCAAAGTGTCACAGGTAGGAATTTCATCGATGATGTTGCAGTCTACGGTAGCGTCAATGGTGTCCTCGTGGATGAAAGGATCCTCATCGACGGGATGGGTCATCTTCAGCGACGATTGTCTCGTAGACGAGACAACGGTGACCGTTGTAGTCTACAATTCTGCTGTCGACAGGGATGTTGCAGTCGACGAGGCTTTGAGAGGAGTTTTATGCCTCATCGTCAATGGTTCAGTAGACAAAGCCTGCTGACATTCCCTAGATGAAGTAAAGTGCCGGCTTGAAAAGAGACCGCCTCTGTGGAGATATGTTTTGTTTTCTCCTTTCTGAGAGGTTCTTTGTGATGGGTTTTTAAGTCCTTCCTGCTCTCCTCAGATGTCCACTGATCTTTCCCTTTTGTGTGTCCTCATGGATGAGTCACTGTGTATTTCAGTAGTGGTGAATCTCTGACTATTAGCCTTCTGTAGCCATAAAAGAACCCTCTCCTCCCAGTGCTTCAAGGTCTTGGAGGAAAAAGTGTGACATATTTTGCACTCCTTTACCTAGTTTTGGGGGTAGAGGCAATTAAGACAGTTGTTATGTGGGTCATTCACATGCAGCCTTTTCCTTCCACAGGTTTTATAGGATATGAAGAGGCCCTTTTTGGAAGTATCAGACATGGTAGTTGTCAGGATAAATCTCAGACTCTAGAGAAGAAAAAACTGAGCAGAGCTCATGGAGACTCCCTTCACACGACGTGCGGTAGAAGCATATTATTTTATTATGGTACCGTGGGACTCCCACTTCAACAACGGGGAATGATTCAAGCATGTGAATCTATGAAAGATCAAATACCGGAGAAATCTGACTTATGGTGGTCTCTAGAGGGAGGGACTTCCCCTTCATTGGCAGGAGTTTGAGCTGCTTCAAACGAGGAGGATATGCTGCTAAACAAACACTGTTGTTGAAGCCTGTGGCTATTATATAACTTTTTATCAACAATTGGGAATGCTGGAGAACTGAATTAAGATGCAATATGTGCATTTGATTTTAGACCTGCTGGGAGGCACCAGAACTAAACACTGCAATATATTTTAACTCTGACATACGTTATCGTGTTAAATGAGCAGTAAAATTAGAATGCCGACAATACATCAGACTGATGTAGCAATTCAGCAAATGACCCTTAGCATTAAACTTGCATGCCATTTGGATGTACACTTGCAGACCTCAACAAAAAAAAATACCTCCCACTCCCAAAGAGAACAAACAAAGGCCAGCTGTATTCATAAAAGGACCGTTGTACTTGATATAAAGGCTAATTACATATTTGCTGCCTACACATGGAATGCTTTCTCGTCATCATGCTCTTACAATAAGCTCTTATAGTGATAAATATGCAATAGCTCAGCAGAAATACTCGTAGTCATTAATACTATCAGAGCTTTTTAAAGACATCATTCACCAATGATGAGTTTATTTTGTGAAAGCACTCAGAAGAACTGTATCTGAAAGGGCTATAAATATGGTAGGTTTTGTGGATTAAATGTGCACCTTCATTTTGTGGATCCACAAAAGTGCAAGTCTGCTTGTGTATAAAATATAGATATATGCAGTCTGACAGGGTTACACTTAAAGCTCAGAAAAACAAGCATTGGCATAGCCAATAGGTCTCGCCTTTGGGACCTTGTGTGTTTAGCCAGAACTTTTGGCTATGTTGTAGAGCATGGTGGCTGCTGGGCATCATGTTGAAAAGTTATAATAAAAAGTGTTCAGCATTTTTGTTACCTTTATACAAACCAAGACGACATTATATACAACTGAACAACCTGATTAAAAAAAGATTTTAACATAAAAAATATCTTGTAGTTTTTTTGTACTTGCACTGCTGGCAACTTCTTCCTGCCTGTTCTCATGCTTGTTTGTTATAATTTTTTTTGTTATGGGGGAGCGGGACATAAATAACGGGGGAGTGGAGGTTGGAAAACAGTAATTTAATTAGAACACGAGCAGCGGACGGACACTAGGGGAGAATCAACAGATGCCAGATTCCGAGGGCAGACTGACGTGATGCTTAGGTGATGTTTAGGTGATGCTTAGGTGGTGCGCTGATGCAAAATGGTGGTGGTGAGTGATGTTTGGTGCTCAGGTGGTGCCACTATATGGTGTGGATTGGAGGTACGTTGTGGATTGTAGAGTTGAAATATGTTGTTTGGTGTGTAATTATGTGGTGTATTGGAAATGTGTGGAGTTGAATTGTGTGGCCTGGAACTGTGGTGTTGAGTGAAATTATGCTTAGTGAAATTGTGTCATGGTGTGTAGTGCATTTATATTGATTGGTGGTATGTGGCATAGAGTGCATTTATGTGGAGTGTATGTTGCATTGAGTAGTGTGCAATGATGTGGCGTGTAATTATGTGGCACTGAGTGGTATTATGTGGAGTGTATTTATGTTGCATTGAGTAGAGTGTAATTATGTGGCGTGTAATTATGTGGTACTGAGTGGTATTATGTTGTGTATTTATGTTGCATTGAGTAGAGTGTAAATATGTGGCGTATAATTATGTGGCACGGAGTGGTATTATATGGAGTGTATTTATGTTGCATTGAGTAGAGTGTAATTATGTGGTGTGTAATTATGTGGTACTGAGTGGTATGTGGGGTGTATTTATGTTGCATTGAGTAGAGTGTAATTATGTGGCGTGTAACTGTCACACCGAGTGGTATTCTGTGGAGTGTATTTATGTTGCATTGAGTAGAGTAATTATGTGACGTGTAATTATGTGGTACTGAGTGGTATTATGTGGAGTGTATTTATGTTGCGTTGAGTAGAGTAATTATGTGACGTGTAATTATGTGGTACTGAGTGGTATTATGGGGAGTGTATTTATGTTGCGTTGAATAGAGTAATTGTAACATGTGATTATGTGGTACTGAGTGGTATGTGGAGTGTATTTATGTTGCATTGAGTAGAGTGTATTTAAGTGGTGTGTAATTATGTGGTACTGAGTGGTTTTATGTGGAGTGTATATTGCATTGAGTAGAGTAATTATGTTGCGTTTTATTACGTGGCACTGAGTGGTATTATGTGGAGTGTATTTATGTTGCATTGAGTAGAGTGCAATTATGTGGCGTGTAATTATGTGGCGTGTAATTATGTGGCAATGAGTGGTATTATGTGGAGTGTATTTATGTTGCATTGAGTAGAGTGTAATTATGTGGCACTGAGTGGTATTATTTGGAGTGTGTTGCATTGAGTACAGTGTAATTATGTAGCATATAATTATGTGGCACTGAGTGGTATTATGTGGAGTGTATTTATGTTGCATTGAGTAGAGTGTAATTATGTGGCGTGTAATTATGTGGTACTGAGTGGTATGTGGAGAGTATTTATGTTTCATTGAGTAGAGTGTAATTATGTGGCGTGTAACTGTCGCACTGAGTGGTATTTTGTGGAGTGTATTTATGTTGCATTGAGTAGAGTGTAATTATGTGGCGTGTAATTATGTGGCACAGTGGTATTATGTGGAGTGTATTTATGTTGCATTGAATAGAGTGCAATTATGTGACGTGTAATTATGTGGTACTGAGTGGTATGTTGAGTGTATTTATGTTGTATTGAGTAGTGTAAATATGTGGCGTGTAATTATGTGGCACTGAGTGGTATTATATGGAGTGTATTTATGTTGCATTGAGTAGAGTAATTATGTGGCGTGTAATTATGTGGCACTGAGTGGTATGTGGAGTGTATTTATGTTGCATTGAGTAGAGTGTAATTATGTGGCTTGTAATTATGTGGTACTGAGTGGTATGTGGGGTGTATTTATGTTGCATTGAGTAGAGTGTAATTATGTGGCGTGTAACTGTCACACTGAGTGGTATTATGTGGAGTGTATTTATGTTGCATTGAGTAGAGTAATTATGTGGTGTGTAATTATGTGGTACTGAGTGGTATTATGTGGAGTGTATTTATGTTGCATTGAATAGAGTAATTGTGACGTGTGATTATGTGGTACTGAGTGGTATTATGTGGAGTGTATTTATGTTGCATTGAGTACAGTGTAACTATGTGGTGTGTAATTATGTGGTACTGAGTGGTATTATGTGGAGTGTATTTATATTGCATTGAGTAGAGTGTAATTATGTGGCGTGTTATTACGTGTCACTGAGTGGTATTTGGAGTGTATGTTGCATTGAGTGCAGTGTAATTCTGTAGCATATAATTATGTGGTACTGAGGGGTATTATGTGGAGTGGATTTATATTGCATTGAGTAGAGTGTAATTATGTGGCGTGTTATTACGTGGCACTGACTGGTATGTGGAGTGTATTTATGTTGCATTGAGTAGAGTGTAATTATGTGGCGTGTAATTATGTGGCACTGAGTGGTATTATGTGGAGTGTATTTATGTTGCATTGAGTAGAGTGTAATTATGTGGCGTTTAATTATGTGGCACTGAGTGGTATTATTTGGAGTGTATGTTGAATTGAGTGCAGTGTAATTATGTAACATAATTATGTGGCACTGAGTGGTATTATGTGGAGTGTATTTATGTTGCATTGAGTAGAGTGTAATTATGTGGCGTGTAATTATGTGGCACTGAGTGGTATTTTGTGGAGTGTATTTATGTTGCATTGAGTAGAGTAATTATGTGGCGTGTAATTATGTGGCACAGTGGTATTATGTGGAGTGTATTTATGTTGCATTGAATAGAGTGTAATTATGTGACGTGTAATTATGTGGTACTGAGTGGTATGTTGAGTGTATTTATGTTGTATTGAGTAGTGTAAATATGTGGCGTGTAATTATGTGGCACTGAGTGGTATTATATGGAGTGTATTTGTTGCATTGAGTAGAGTAATTATGTGGCGTGTAATTATGTGGCACAGTGTTATGTGGAGTGTATTTATGTTGCATTGAATACAGTGTAATTATGCGACGTGTAATTATGTGGTACTGAGTGGTATTATGTGGTGTATTTATGTTGCATTGAGTAGAGTGTAATTATGTGGTGTGTAATTATGTGGTACTGAGTGGTATTATGTGGAGTGTATTTAAGTTGCATTGAATAGAGTGTAATTGTGACGTGTGATTATGTGGTACTGAGTGGTATTATGTGGAGTGTATTTATGTTGCATTGAGTAGAGTAATTACGTGGTGTGTAATTATGTGGTACTGAGTGGTATTATGTGGAGTGTATTTATATTGCATTGAGGAGTGTAATTATGTGGCGTGTTATTACGTGGCACTGAGTGGTATTATGTGGAGTGTATTTATGTTGCATTGAGTAGAGTGTAATTATGTGGCGTGTAATTATGTGGCACTGAGTGGTATTATGTGGAGTGTATGTTGCATTGAGTGCAGTGTAATTATGTAGCATATAATTATGTGGCACTGAGTGGTATTATGTGGAGTGTATTTAAGTTGCATTGAGTAGAGTGTAATTAGGTGGCGTGTAATTATGTGGCACTGAGTGGTATTATGTGGAGTGTATTTACGCTGCATTGAATAGAGTGTAATTATGTGGCGTGTAATTATGTGGTACTGAGTGGTATTTTGTGGAGTGTATTTATGTTGCATTGAGTAGTGTAATTATGTGGCGTGAGAGCTGAACAGGTGTTAAGGCATGCCCAGGACCAGGCCTGTCACTTCCTGCTCAGCTGCCTACAATGTCACCTTGGAGGTGGCAGGAGTGGCCTGGACACTCCCGCTGGGCAGGGCGTGATCTCAAATGGGAAAGCTCATGGCACAATCCTGGCGACGAGGCCAGAGCCGGGGCGACAAGTCACCTGCAGATCCTGTTACCACCAGCTAATAAAGGGGGCTCACTGACTGAGGGAGCCAACAGGTAGGACCTTTTAAGAAAATCAAGAGTTTTTCACTTGGAAATGTGGTCGTCGGGGAGTGTACAGATTATAAGATTTCATGTGTTAGCAGGATTCTTTGAACTGTTGGCCGCCTCAGCAGAGGGCAAGGACTGAACAGCTATGGAGTCAGAACTCCCTTCTTGCCATCTGGGAAGATGATTGAAGCTGGCAGCACTTAAGGGAGCGGACTGAGATTTCATAGTCTTTTAGGTTATATGTTAATATAAAATAACATGATGAAAGGATTCGCCCGTTATGATGAAATTTACACAGTTTTGTAAATGGTTATGGCTTTAAATAACTGTCAAAAGTACTGCCTTCCGGTGACCCTACAGGTGAGTGGTGCGTGAGGGAAAGAGGGGTCCTTGCTACCAGTTGTCCCAGGTAATGCCTTCCTCTGACCCTACAGCGGAGGGGTGCGGGTGCGTGAGGGAAAGAGGTGCCCTTGCTACCAGTTGTCATAGGTAATGCCTTCCTCTGATCCTACAGCGAATGGGGGGGGGAGGGTGCAGGAGAGAAAGAGGGGTTCCCTCTAGCAGATGCTGGCAGACAGCGTAGGCACTTAGTCCGTGAGTACATCCTGAGCAGCAATGGGGGGCAGGCTCATCCAATGAATTTTCTGGTGCCCTGAATTGAAAGCCAGGCACCACAATTCCTGAAAATGCTGAAAGGTCCTGAGGTCGCCCCCACTGGGGTCAAGAGCCCTGCGCCCCACACCTGACTCGCTAGTGCAGTGCCCAGAAGGGCCCCTCTTCGGAGCTGTGAGCCCAGCGCTTCGAAGCCTGGTAGAAATGTGGGATGTGCCAGAGCCCCCTTGTGCTCCCCTCGGCGTGTGCACTATCACAAGCTACGAACATGTTCAACCCAGGAGAACCGACAGGAGATATATGGGGCGAGGGCATGGAGCACAGAACAGGGGCCCCACCTCCCACCTACATCCTAGCCATGGAAAGGGCCCCAGGCCGGAAAGGGGTTGACCTCAGCCTATTAACTGCAATCGAATGATCTGTTTGGAGGAACAGGAATGGCACATAATGCACACTTTTAATGGGATTTACGTGCAAGACGTGAAAGTACACAAGCGCCTTAAGACAGACAAGTGAAAAGAGGCACTACTGCCTCCAGGCACCACCACCAAGGCCGCCTTCGGGTGAACACAGTGACAAGCCATCCCGGGTGTACACAGAATTACTGCAAAACAAGCATTGGCATAGCCAATAGGTCTCGCCTTTGGGACCTTATAAGTGTTTTGCCAGACCTTTTGGCTTTGCCAATGTGTTTAGGATATGTTGTAGAGGAGTGTACCTGCTGTGCAGCATGTTGAAAATTTATAATAAAGTAATAAGTATTTTTGTTACCTTATATGGCCATCCTGTGAATGTTGTCACAATAGGTCTCAGACCCAGGGCAGACATAATCAAACATTGTTGGCGATTGCTGGATATGTAGTGCCAGTACTAGGTAAAGAGAACTGTGTTTCCCTTCCCTTGATGGCCCCTTTTAAGTGCTAATGAGGTTAATATTTTTGCATCCTGTAGTTATTGTCGCAGATATTGTTTTTGTGCCTGCGTTACGCCCCTGGGTTAACAAAACCCCGACAGCCTGGAGTGCTAGACACAAAAAAACACTCAAATGAGTTGTAAAAGAAGAGACTCCTGGTACCCAGCGGCTCATTTGTAGACCTCCTGTAGAGTAAATTGTGCTTGCTTTCTGGACTGCTCCCGTGTGTTTGGACAGTGCAGTTGGAAAGAGCATTTGGTAATTTGTCACTAAAAAAATTTAAAATGTTAATGCTCCGTGTCCTGTATTTTGATAGTAGGCACCTTATAGTTGAATGGTTTTGGCATGGGCCTTTTAAGGATATGAACGTTAATGCATATTGACACACCCAAAACATTTACGCTTTTTGCACCATATATTTTGTAGAGGAGTGAGTGGGAGGGAGATAGGGGAACATTAAAAGGAAGCGGGTGAAGAGCAAATGAAGGGAGATAACGTTTACTGCAGAAACGTGTTTTGGGAGTGGGGGAGGAGTGCTGTGTCTGCCTGCTGTTACCGTGGCGGCGCTGGTCTGCTTCCTGTTAAGAGTTGTCACACCAACATTTTAATTTAAGCACGGGGAAGCGCCCGAGGACGTGATTACATCCTTCTTAAAGTTGTGCCTTGTTAGAAATGACAGCCAGGATGTTCAGTGTTTTTTTAAGAATGCGCTTTTATATATTTCCCACAAAGTATGAGGTTTTTTTTTTTCATTTACCAATGTGCGTACCGGCAGATACTGGCTTAAATTAAGCCCACTGCAGGGGACTACATTACGCCCCTGTGTTAAGTTGGTGAAAGTTAAGTGTAGGCCTGTCTGGAGAGTGTACCCTGGCGCCACCATGGGTGTAGAAAGGAGTAACACTTGCAGAAATGTGTCCATTCTGAATGGTTTCTAAGTACGTACGTGTATGACATTTAGCTTTGCCACAATGCTTCTTGCTATCACACGCCTTTTGTTTGCTACATTTTTAGCAGACCTTCAAATGGTACCGTTTTACACAATGTCTTTATTTTTGGTGCGCAGCGTTCCTTCCTTCAACATCATCTACCCTGGGGCGTTGGTAAAAATTAAAGGAGAAAGCGGGTCGGAAAGGCGAGAACGGGGCAGTAAGAGGCACCGTAGGCTGAAAGAAAGGGAGACATGGGAGGACAGAGTGTGAAGGGGGCCTGGGGCCGAGAGAAGGAGCGGGCACCGAGAGGAGAAGGCGTTGGAAGGGAAGATGCAACAGGTAAAAGCAGTTTGCACAGTATCACGATGTTTGTTAGAAAGGAGTAACACACTTGCAGAAATGTGTCCTTTCTGAATGGTTTCTATGGTTTTAAAACTAAACATCTCACAATCGCCGGAACCTGCATCAAACTCGCGCAGGGAGAGAGAGTGAAAGTGTGGAGAGCCTGCAACACGAAAACAAGTACGTCTCCTTCCGTCTCAGCTGGCTCCTGGAAGAGGCACAAAGGAGCCGGGGGAGGGAAGGAAGGGGTAGGAGAGGAGGCTTTCGCAAGCGCTGCCGCGCGAAGCAGACCAAAAACAACCTTTGAAATATAACACTCAACAGATGGCACACTGCGCGCCGCTGCTCGTAACCGCAAGGTGGATGCCGTAAGCGTCAACATTTTAAGAAAAGGTGGGACAAAAAGCCGCCTTTGGCCAATTGCGTGCTTTCATTTTTGAAAGGTACACGCAAAGCCCAATGAAATGTCACTACAACACGCACAAGCTTGCTCGAAGTCCAGAGTGATTCCAAGAGGTCATCTCCTAAAGCAGCGCATTCGCGCTGCGCTAGGCTCGACCTAATGAACCAGCGCGACCGCGAAAGTGAAAGCGACCGCGCTGTAACATGAGCCACGATAAGGAGGAATGCAGCTGGCACAATGCGCGCAGCTGCTCGCTCCCGAGACCCAAAGGCCGTGGGAGGGAACCTTTAGAGAAAAGGCAGGACATGCCCCCGCCTTTGGCCAATTGCGTGCTTTCATTTTTGAAAGCCACACGCAAAGGCCAATACATTGTGTGGAAAATCTAAATCCACACGCACGAGTTTTCAGAAAGTCTGGAGTGATTCCAAGAGGCCCTCTCCTAGAGCACCGCATGCGCGCTGCGCTAGGCTCGACCTAAAAAGAATCCAGTCTCTTTAAGACTATAGGAGTCTTCCCTGCCTGCGATGCACTCTACTGGCAGTTGCCTCACAGAGTCCATTCTATTTTACAGTGAAACATGAGACTTCTGTTTTCCAATCCCCAACCCTAATCTACAGGGGCGTGGGGGTCATTTATGAGTGCAATAAAGATTCCTACGATGTAGAACAAGGATTAGAACTAAGTAACCCTATTCTGGTGCACCGTAGGAGCTTCATCAATCATTATAAACATTAGAATAGAGTAGATAGCTAGTTTTATCAAGCAGAAGGTTTCTGTTGGGCAGCAGGAAGAAAGAGTGAAGAAATCAATACTGAATCAGACTTCCTCTACCGTTAAGAGTGACACTTCTCAAAGAGATAAGGCATTTTGGAGGAGAAAAAGGAAAAAATTGCATCGTCTTAAAGTCGAGTGAAAATGAAGTCTAAAATTTGCTTACAATTTTTTGTCAAAAAATAGATGTGTGAATTCTCACGTGTGAACTGAGATAATACTCACAAGAGCTGGAAAACAAACTGATTGTGAGGCAAAGGATGATGGAGTGCTTTATGAGTAGGGAAAGCTCCTGGAATCCGACAGGACTCTTTTTCCTGAGCCTTCAGTGTAAACGTACCAGGCTGCATTTTCCCCACATTTTAAACACCTTCTTCCCTTCCTTGTACATCAGATGCTGCAATGCATGCTTGAAACTGCTCATTAGGGGTTCAATGGTTTATTTCAAAGAAACAATTTAGCCTCTGATAGGCTGTGAAAGGGAGCTGCTCATCATTAGGACAGATGGACCACAACACCCTGTGTGATATTTCAATGGTCAATACATCTATGAAAAGTTCTTCGGGGTACACAAACCCTGCGATGAATTATTTTAACATTTATGACAATCAATAATGCATCACATGATACAGAAGTAAACATCTTTCAAGCGTTTGAAAGAGTGAGAACAAGAGATCACCGACTGGAAGTAGCTGTGTCAAGCTCTAAAATCCAATGAAAGGCGAAGATAATGATATGCCAAGCTCACAGAGAAAGCAGCCCAAGAAGAAGTCACTGGTTCAGACGGCACCATGTGCCTACTAACACTTCATACGCCTCAGTCTGTCCACATTGGTCCGGAAATCTTATGTGAATATCCACATAGGAAATTCCCATACAATGAATCTAAACGGAGCTTATTTACATGGAGGTCGTCAAGTAAAATGGCATGGATTTGGACCTTCTAGGCCTTCGATGGACACTCCTTCGATAGGATCTGGAACATGACTAACAGGAGAAAGAAAAGAGTGATAAACAATAGTAAACAGTTTGGTAACTAAACTAATCTAGAAGAGTGGACCGAGCTAATAAACGTACAGTACTTTACCATGCGTTTGTGCTCTGCTGGTTAAAAATCAGTTCTTAGAGAATGTGTTAATGGCCAGCTACGTTAGAGAGGTGAACAGGCCATGTGCTAGTCAGAAAGATTCTTTAAAAGATGATAGGTGGAAAAGGCTGCTTGATGTCTACAGTTTTAGTTAACTGATATAAAACTGTTCCGATACAACTGTAGTAAGTAGCACAGCCAAGATGATTCCTCAAAGACCTAAATCACTAGTATTAAAATCCGTCCCACCACGGACAGCAATTAAAATAAGCAGTCATGCTTTACTGCATTTCTCAAAATATTTCTAATCTAGCAACGACATGGTAGTGAATTCCCTACCAGGACTCAATACTATGCCCCCAATTATGATTATATCAAAGGTAGGAATAAAGAGATCCCTTTGTGGGGCTTATCTTAAGGGTTGCAAAGCCCATTACTTTGGATACTTTCCTGTGAGCATTTTAAAGTTAACCTGCAATTAAAGATTAATCTTGCCAAGTTAATATGTATATTGTCTCACAATTCCCTGAGGGCACCACCAGGAAACACCACGTACACTTCGAATACTGCAGCAATAAATGATTAGTTCCGATTTAGCTGCAACTCTGGAGCTTTTCGGCAAAATATTACGGGTGTTCCCCCGCCCGTCCACCTACGGTCGTCACTGTGGCCAGTACAGCTGGGAAAAGTTTGAATGGAATATAAATATATATCACATTACACAGACCTATGAGAGATACTGGCTTTGGCAACAATTTTATCCATCTTGTACAGCAGCGAGGCTGGTGTGCAGCATGGCTAATTTTTGTTTTATATATTTCTTTTAAAGCAAGATAATGCAGCCAATGCTAATTTGATTTTTTTTCTTTTTTGCTTTGGGCCACAAATTGGTGGGTGTAGGAAACTGGCTCTATATATACTACACCAAAATGAGGTATAGTGTGTCCAAGTGACCCCAGAGGTAGGCAGAGGTTAAAGTTAGATAGAACCTTACTATCTATTTGTGGTAGAGTGGTCGAGCAGTAAGGCAGTATCAGAGGACAGTGTTAAGCATTTGATGTACACACTCAGTCAGCAAATGAATTCACACACTCAAGAACTGAACTCTAGGCCAATTGTTTTTGTATAAAAATATACTGTTGTTTTATTTTAGAACCAAGCAAGCCTGGCACCGGCAAGCATAAAATACTTTGCAATAATAAGTTGCTGAATATAGAACAGTTTGAAAATGCAATAGAAATTGTACTTTGTTTGATTTACAGGGGATGCAGTAGATTGCAACACTTAGCACATACAGTACATTGAAATGAATAAGCTTTTTCAGTAAATTGCAGGTAAGTTACTTTTTACGTTACTTTTCTAACTCCGTGCTGGATACCTAGATTCAGCACTGGGACATTTCCTGCAAACAGGTAAGTAAACACGTTTTGGTTATTTGTGCGATTTTGAAAGAATATTTTTAAATTTCACAACTCCACATTTAGAAACTTTTTGGAGAAAAAGTGTCAATGTTATCCTATGGAGGAAAAACAGGTTATCGGTTTGTAAGTAAGTAATCGACTGTGGGAGTTAAGGTTCTGGGGTTAGACTCAGGGGTCCCCCAGGGTCAGTGATGCACTGTGGTTGCACCCTAAGCGGCACTAGGGCGGCCGGGTGCAGAGTGTTGAGGCCCAATGTTATCCTATGGAGGATAGGGGGTCTCGGGTTCGTGGCTGCTGGCAAGCAGGCCACTGGGTTGTGGGAGCAAAGCTCCTAGGGTTTAGGTCAGGGCAAATTGGGAACCAAATTAGCACCAAAGGTGCACCCTCAGCAGCACTAGGGTGGCCGGGTGCAGGGTGCTGTTTTCAGGTCGGGTGCCCTGTTGTTTTCAATGGAGCGCCTCCGGTTAGAAGAAACACTGCAGGCTCGGGGACGAGGATCTTCTGGGTGCGACCACCACTTCGAGGGGTAAGTTGGGATGTCTTCGGTTGGTTAGGCACCGTTGGTTTGGGCACACAAGGACGTGGGGCGTCGGGTGCAGGGGTGCCTTGGGACGTCAGAAAGTCTTACCCGCTCTGGTCGCGGTAGAGGGGATCCTTTGGATTCAGGCTGCAGGCGTCGTCTGGAGGCAGGTCAGGAGTCGCCGGATCTCGGATCAGGATCGCTGGGGTGACCTCCTCGTGGTGTTTTTCCACTCGAGCTCGGGCCGGGTTCGGCGGGTGCAGAGTGGGCTGGATTCGCGGTATCCGGCCGGCGCCAGAAGCTGCAGTTTGAACAAGTCCGGTGTTCACGGGAGAAGCAGTCTTGGAAGTGAAGGCAGGCAGGTCCTTCAGGGTTTTTGAGGTTGCTGGCTGCAGGACACACCGGGATTTCGCAGGAGCAGGTTCGAGGGGAGACAGGCCTGTAGGGCTGGGGCCAAGTCAGTGGGCGTCGTCCTCTTGTTAGCTCTGCACGGCTCTTCGTCCTTCTTTTCTTCTTGTTGTCAGGCTGGATCTGAGGAAGCAAGGTTCAGGGTGCCCCCTAAATACTAGATTTAGGGGCGTTACAGGTCGGTAAAGGGCAGGTACCAATGGGTCCCTTCCCTGGGGTGGGTACACCCCCTATCGTGCCACCCTCCAGTGGGAGGGGGGCAGGAGCCTGTCCCTGGTTGGTTCTCCCCATCCTCAAGATGGCGGGGACTCAGAGTTGTGCTTCACCTCGCCTCCCCCACCTGAGGGGTGGAGTTGGCAGAGGTGGGCACACATCTTTCCCTCACTTGTTTTTCCCGCCGGTTCTCCCGCCCAAAGTGGGGGATAGAACCAGTGGGGACCAGTTGCTGAAAGCAGCAAATGGTCTGGGGAGGCTCTCAAAGGTGGCATGCCTTTGAAGCTTCCCCTTCGTGAACCCTGCCCATCCTGGGGGACGCGGCTTGGCACCTCGTCCCAGGATGTGCATTGTTTCAGGCCCCCGAGAGCAGCAGGCTCTCGACCCAGGGGTCCAGAAACAGGTCTGGTGGTGGCAGCTGAAGCAGCCACTCAGCCTGGACACTAGAGGTGGGTTAGGTTTCAGGGGGCATCTTCTAAGATGCCCTCTGTGTGCATTTTTCATTAAATCCCACACTGGCATCAGTGTGGGTTTAATGTGCTGAGAAGTTTGATACCAAACTTTCCAGTTTTCAGTGCAGCCATTATGGTGCTGTGGAGTTCGTAATGACAAACTCCCAGCACCATATACTCTTAATGGCAGCACTGCACTTACAATGTCTAAGAATGGACTTAGACACTGTAGGGGTACAGGGCTCATGCACATGTACCCTCACCACTGGTATAGTGCACCCAGCTAGAGGGGTGACTGACCTATGCCAGGGCAGTGGGTTGTAGGCATGGCACACAGAGGTGTGTGCCATGTCGACTCTTCACTTTGTTCTGCACCAAAACACGCAGCCTGCAAAGGCAGTGTGTGTGTGTAAAGGTGCAGGGCCTCGAAGGGTGGCACAATAAGTGCTGCAGCCCTTAGAGGTCTTCCCTGGTCACAGTGCCCTGGGTACCTGTTGTACCATTTACCAGGGGCTGACCTGTGGCCAGAGATGCCAATTGGGTACAGTTTTGGGGAAAGAACACAGGCCCTGGGAACCTGATTGGCAGGGACCCAGGGCACATCAAGTCAAAGTGCATCAGTCATCTGGCAAAAAGTGGGGGGGTTACTGCAACAGAAACCCACTTCCTTACAGTGGGTGTTTCTCCAGTTCTATACAATAGATGTGTTGGATGATGCCGAGTATCCACTAGTCTGATGCGACCTCCCTCCACTCCTGGAGGAAGGCTCCAATTCTTCCCCCCACTGGTGTTGGGCGTGGGTGGGACTCCTGATTTTGTGAGTTACTTGCTTGTCGCTGCCGTCCCTCTTGACAGCTGTCCTTTGCCTCTCACTTGTTGTGAAAGGGCTGTCTCTGTGGTGCCTGAAATTGCCACTGCTCTGCTAGTGTTTGTGTCTGACCTGTATGTTGGGAGGTTTGGCGTGTCGCGACGGTTTGGAAACCTTTCCCTGTCGGTCTTCTAATGGAAGTGACTCCCTTTCTCTGCTGCCCTCTAAACTGTAGGACTCCCATCGACTTTGCTGTGTCGTTATCCTTTTGAGTTGTTGTAGTGGGTCATCTGCTACACTACTGAAGAGGTGTTATCAATTAAAAGGGGCTTTGATGATATTGGCCTGAACATCGTTCTTAAACCCTTAGATTCACAGCCAAGCATGTCGCCTTAAGGTCATTCCTGTAACCAGTTATCTACCCACTGTGCTGATTTTAGGCATGTGTTAGTTATGTTCTTCCCTTTTTCTGCAAGGGCGCCTGCTCTCTTCTGGTATTGTTCTGGTAGGTATTGAATTAATTCTGTCACCGCCCCCATGTTCTGATGGGCACATCTGTTAAGCAGGGCGTTAGTGTTTGAAATGCGCCACTCTGTTGGTGCTATTCTCTCAAATTTTTTTCCCATTTTTCTATCCTTTTACTTTTCTTATCCGGAGGTGGACCAGAAGAGGTTGGTATATTAGCTCTTTTCCTGGCGGTGGCTACAATGATACAGACTGCCACTACATTGCCCCGAATGTATGCAAGGTCTTTTGAGCAATATTTGTATTTTTTCTCAATCCGTGGTGTCACTGATCTGAAGGCTGCTGGCTCCTTAAAAGCCTCTCTCCCCTGGTCCAAGATGCTCGGGAGCATCGAAAGGAATGGACTCCTACTTTGTGAGGTTAGGAGTCTTTCTAGCATGAAGCATGTCTGCAACTTCTCATCTAGTTTGACCTCATACCCTTCGCTGCTTTTTTAACCAGCTGGTTATATATGGTGATGTCATGCGGGGGTGATGGCTTCGACGGATAAATGTCCACGTCTTAATCGGGTGAATCTGCCTCGAGCTCTTGCCACTGTTCTTAGACGCCTTCAGACCCCTTGACGTCCTGGTACCTTACTCTGGATCCTACTCTTCTTAGAAGTGTTCTTGTTCCTCCTCTTCTTTCGGCTCTGGCATTCAAGGGGGTTCCAGTTCCCCTCCTCCTATGTGTTTTCCATTGAAGGTTTCAATGGTATTAAAAATCCCAGGAGGGAGGCGTCAAATTCCTTCTTTTTTTGAAGGATTGCGGTCATTTTGGCTTTGAGCCGTCTTTTTTTGTGCTCGATTTCAAGGGCGCATTTTTCTGCATCAATTGTAGTCATCAATCTCTTCTTCAGTGTCGAAGTTTCGACTGCTGTCGATTGAGCTGCCGTTGTCTTATCTTTCACTCAACCTCAATCATCTTTCAACGCCGGTGTCTTCTTCAAGGTTCTTCCACCTGCGATATCCTTGGTATGGGACCCAAGACGTTTATTTATTTATTTTATTTATTTTGAAGGTTTTATATAGCGCAAACAAGACCCTTGCAGGTATCAGAGCGCTTTACAGGGGTAGAAATAAGAAACAAACGAATAATGAAAGTCAAAATTGAGTCTTGCTATACAAACAGCCGTAGTGGTAATTAGATAAAATGTTCATGTGAATTTCTTTAGGAGTAGAGACTTTACTTCTTTCTTAAAGGAGGTAGAAGAGGGATTCCGTCTGGTTTCAGGGGGCAGTGCGTTCCAAATCCTGGGAGCGATTCCAGAGAAGGCACTGTTGTATGGCTTCTTTTTGGCAAAACGTTGTGGTTTCAGAAGAAGATTGCTGGAACTTCTAGAGGATCTGTTGCCACAAGAGAGCACAAGTTTCTGGGCCAGGTAGCTCAGGGTATTGTGATGTAGGGCTTTGTGAGTCATGCAGGCGATTTTTAGATGAATTCTAGCTTCGAATGGAAGCCAGTTAAGAGCTCTAAGGTCGGGGGTAATGTGCCAATTTCTTTTTGAGCCCATGATAAGCCTGGCCGCTGAGTTGAGTGAGGCTCTTAGAGGGGCCGTTCTCGATCTGGGAAGACCGCAAAGCGTTGCACTCCCATAGTCAAGTGTTGGGATTATACTAGTGCTTGAACTGCCAGTTTGAAGTCACTTGCGAGAAGGAAGGGTTTTAACTTTCTCAAGGTGTTCATCTGAATGTTTGCTCCTTTTGTTGCGGCACTGATATGTTTCTGCATGTTTAGATTTCTGTCAAGTGTTAATCCCAGCGATTTCGCTGAGTCAATGATATGGGGTTTGCAGTGGAGTGCTGTTATTTGTTGAAGCCATTCTTCAATGATGGATGTTTTGTTGGGTGGAGTGATTAGGAGGAATTCAGTCTTGAGGGTATTTAGTTTCAGGTGATTTTCCACCAGCCAAATCTGGGTTTTTTGTAGAGTTGAGTTGAGAGATTTTATGTCCTCTAGAGAGGTGATTTTTAAGTAAAGTTGTGTATCATCTGCGTACATGTGATATTGGATGTTTGAGGAGCTGAGAATATCGGTGAGTGGTTCCATGAAAAGGTTGAAAAGTGTAGGTGAAAGGGATGAGCCCTGTGGTACACCTAATGTGACTGGGACGGCCATAGATAAGGATTGATTGAGCTTGAATCTTTGGGATCTATTTTGGAGGAAAGAGGTGAACCAATTTAGAACTGATCCTGATAGGCCCATTCTATGTTTCAAAAGGTCCAGAAGATTGTCATGTTTGATGGTGTCGAATGCCGAAGATAGATCAAGCAGGATTAGCAGACAGGCTTCATTTTGATCTAGGATTTTTAGTGCGTCATCTACTATGTGGGTCATGGCCGACTCAGTACTGTGCCCTGCGCGAAAGCCGGATTGGTATTGGTTGAGCAGGTTGAAATAGTCGATGTGGTTTCCTAGCTGTATCTGTACGCATTTTTCTAGGAGTTTAGCCAGAGTTGGGCTGTTCGAGATTGGTCGGTAGTTGTTTAAGTCCATGTGGTCTGCTGTTGGCTTCTTTAGGATGGGGGACGCCTGCCCAGATTTAAGGTTTTCTGGGATGAGTCCTTGAAGCAGAGGTATTGATAATCTTGGTCCACAGTGGTAATAGAAGCGGTGTGAACTCTTTTAGGTAGTTTGCACGAAGTGGATCGGTGAAGTGGTTAGAGGGGTTCAATGATGTGAGAACTATTAGAATTGCATCTTCTGTATATGTATTGAAGGAGGACCATTCGGCATTATTTTTGCCTCAACTTTCCTTCGGTCAGTGAGATTTTTGTCTTGTGGTCCAGAGTACCAAGCTTTCGGCTCAACCGCTTCCATCTTTTTCGGCGTTGCCTGTGTGAGCTTCTCCTTCAGTCTCTTGGGCTCCCTTAACGTTGATGATAACTTTTTCCAAGCCATCTCTCCTTCTTCGCTAGATAGTCTGAGGTCACTGAGTGAAGTTGTTTCCTTCGGCCCCTGCATGGCATAGAGTGCCTGCCTTTGTTTTTTTGTGCCTTCAGCATTTTCAGTTTGAACTCTGTGCGCGCCTCACAGCTATCAGTCTTTTGGTCTCACGGTAGGCAGAGACAGCACATCTGGTGGCTGTCCCTCTGGGCGAACTTGTGATGGCACTCCTGGCCGAAACGGAAAGGTATGTTCTGCATCGCACTCAGAGAAGGGTGCCCCCCTGTTCATGCATTCTCCATCC
Source organism: Calotriton arnoldi (assembly GCA_963921515.1). Lineage (NCBI taxonomy): Eukaryota > Metazoa > Chordata > Amphibia > Caudata > Salamandridae > Calotriton > Calotriton arnoldi. The sequence continues at coordinate 2,869,590 of CAWUFW010000484.1, read as the reverse complement.
TTCGCTCGACGCAAGTTCCACTTCGGTGCTTTTTTAGTGGAATTTGGTGGAAATCTCTGGATTAAAACTCCCTTGCTTTGTTATGGCAATGAACTTCTCTGTTCATCTGTTTTTCTCGACAAACTCCTGTTATCTTTCCGCTTCTTCCCTTCAGTGACGCCAAAGCTTAAATGATGCCTTCAGTCACAACGTTAGACAAAAAGAAGATGACGATCAAACTTTGAGACTTCAGGGGAGGGTGTCTCACATCAGCAGAGGCTGGAGCAAGCACCAAATGGTGAGGACTGTTGATGGGCAACAACAAACGAGCATTGGCACAGCCAACAGGTCTCGCCTTTGGGACCTAATGAGTTTTTAGCGAGAGATATTGGCTTTTGCAATGTTTGTAAGGTATGTTGTAGAGTAGTGTGGCTGCTGCGCTCCGTACTTCAAACTTGGGGTCTAAGTTCTGCTTAGTACAGTGACGTGGGGGCAGTGGCATGGTGTGGAATGTAGTGGTGTGTAGTGCTGGGGTGCATGTGGGTGGTATATGCATCTTTACAAAAACAAAAATCACCAATTGTAATTAGATTAATTATGCTTGTCTGCAAACTATTAAAAGGCAATAAGACCAAATGTAATATACATCTCCCCATGGTCCAATGTAACATGTTTATAATAGTAAACTTTCAACTGAAAACAACGAAACTACTGGCCTGTTGGTAACTCTTATGTTTATATAATTGTAATGGCAGTTACTGGTAAAGTCAGCAAAGGGTTTCCTAATTATAAGGCTGAAATATTAGCATTTGATGACATTACAGTTGGCAGCATTGCCCTTTTAGTCAACTGCCAGCAAACCATAATAAAATAACTATAAATGTAAAATCTGGAAGGGCTGGGATAATGCAAGTTGCACAGGTAATTCTGTTTTAAATGCAGATTACTGGCAGTGGGCCTGCAGCTTTATGTAAATGAATAAATCCCTATAACAGGATCTTGTGAGCTAAGCACGGTCACAAATACATACTTTAAATAAAGTATAAAAGGTTTGGGCGTACATGTTTGGTTTGGAAAGCCATTTGGTATCCAAATATTGTATTGGTTGAGCGCCAAACATAATATAAATTTTTAACAAAAACTAAATGGAACATGTTTTAAACAGAAAGAGCTAGTACGGTTGAAGTGACGTGAAGTGGTGTTGCATGGATTGGTATTGCATTGAGTGGTGTTCCGTGTAGTGGCACTGCGTAGAGCTGAGTGGCATGGCGTAGAGTGAAGTGCAGTTGTGTAGGGTGGAGTGTAGTGGCGTGTAGTGCAGTGGCGTGGAGTAAAGCAGAGTGGCGTGGAGTAAAGCAGAGTGGCGTGGCATGGAGTAAAGCAGAGTGGCGTGGAGTAAAGCAAAGCAGAGTGGCGTGGAGTAAAGCAAAGTAGGGTGACGTGGAGTAAAGCAAAGTGGTGTGGCGTGGAGTGGAGTGGAGTGGAAAAAAGCAGAGTGGCGTGGAGTAAAGCAGAGTGGCGTGGAGTAAAGCAGAGTGGCGTGGAGTAAAGCAGAGTGGCGTGGAGTAAAGCAGAGTGGCGTGGAGTAAAGCAGAGTGGCGTGGAGTAAAGCAGAGTGGCGTGGAGTAAAGCAGAGTGGCGTGGAGTAAAGCAGAGTGGCGTGGAGTAAAGCAGAGTGGCGTGGAGTAAAGCAGAGTGGCGTGGAGTAAAGCAGAGTGGCGTGGAGCAAAGCAGAGTGGCGTGGAGCAAAGCAGAGTGGCGTGGAGCAAAGCAGAGTGGCGTGGAGCAAAGCAGAGTGGCGTGGAGTAAAGCAGAGTGGCGTGGAGTAAAGCAGAGTGGGGTGGAGTAAAGCAGAGTGGGGTGGAGTAAAGCAGAGTGGGGTTGAGCGAAGTGGAGTAAAGCGGTGTGGAGTGGAGTAAAGCAGATGGCAGAGGAGTAGAGCTGAGTGGAGAAAAGCAGAGTGGAGTAAAGTGGTGTGGAGAAAAGCAGAGTGGAGTAAAGTGGTGTGGAGAAAAGCAGAGTGGAGTAAAGTGGTGTGGAGAAAAGCAGAGTGGAGTAAAGTGGTGTGGAGTAGAGCAGAGTGGAGGAAAGCAGAGTGTATTGGAGTGGAGTAAAGCAGAGTGTATTGGAGTGGAGTAAAGCAGAGTGGAGTAGAGTGGCGTGGAGTAAAGCAGAGTGGCGAGGAGTAAAGCAGAGTGGCGAGGAGTAAAGCAGAGTGGCGAGGAGTAAAGCAGAGTGGCGAGGAGTAAAGCAGAGTGGCGAGGAGTAAAGCAGAGTGGCGAGGAGTAAAGCAGAGTGGCGAGGAGTAAAGCAGAGTGGCGAGGAGTAAAGCAGAGTGGCGAGGAATGGAGTAAAGCAGAGTGGAGTGGAATAAAGCAGAGTGGAGTGGAATAAAGCAGAGTGGAGTGGAATAAAGCTGAGTGGAGTGGAATAAAGCAGAGTGGAGTGGAATAAAGCAGAGTGGAGTGGAATAAAGCTGAGTGGAGTGGAATAAAGCTGAGTTGAGTAAAGCAGAGTGGAGTGTAGTAAAGCAGAGTGGCGTTGAATGGAGCAAAGGAGAGTGGCATGGAGTAAAGCAGAGTGGAGTTGAGTGGAGTAAAGCAGACTGGCATGGAGTAAAGCAGAGTGGCGTGGAGTAAAGCAGAGTCGCCTTCAGTGGAGTGGAATCAAGCAGAGTGGAATGGTGGAGTGGAGTAAAGCAGAGTGGCATTAAGCAGAGTGGAGCAGAGTTGTGAAGAGTGGCTCGGAGTAAAGCAGAGTCGAATAGAGTAAAGCAGAGTGGAATAGAGTAAAGCAGAGTGGAATAGAGTAAAGCAGAGTGGAATAGAGTAAAGCGGAGTGGAATAGAGTAAAGCGGAGTGGAATAGGGTAAAGCAGAGTGGGGTAAAGCAGAGTGGGGTAAAGCAGAGTGGGGTAAAGCAGAGTGGGGTAAAGCAGAGTGGGGTAAAGCAGAGTGGGGTAAAGCAGAGTGGGGTAAAGCAGAGTGGGGTAAAGCAGAGTGGGGTAAAGCAGAGTGGGGTAAAGCAGAGTGGAGTAAAGCAGAGTGGCGTGGAGTAAAGCAGAGTGGCGTGGAGTAAAGCAGAGTGGCGTGGAGAAAAGCAGAGTGGCGTGGAGCAAAGCAGAGTGGCGTGGAGCAAAGCAGAGTGGCGTGGAGCAAAGCAGAGTGGCGTGGAGCAAAGCAGAGTGGCGTGGAGCAAAGCAGAGTGGCGTGGAGCAAAGCAGAGTGGCGTGGAGCAAAGCAGAGTGGCGTGGAGCAAAGCAGAGTGGCGTGGAGCAAAGCAGAGTGGCGTGGAGTAAAGCAGAGTGGCGTGGAGTAAAGCAGAGTGGGGTGGAGTAAAGCAGAGTGGGGTGGAGTAAAGCAGAGTGGGGTTGAGCGAAGTGGAGTAAAGCGGTGTGGAGTGGAGTAAAGCAGATGGCAGAGGAGTAGAGCTGAGTGGAGAAAAGCAGAGTGGAGTAAAGTGGTGTGGAGAAAAGCAGAGTGGAGTAAAGTGGTGTGGAGAAAAGCAGAGTGGAGTAAAGTGGTGTGGAGTAGAGCAGAGTGGAGGAAAGCAGAGTGTATTGGAGTGGAGTAAAGCAGAGTGTATTGGAGTGGAGTAAAGCAGAGTGGAGTGGCGTGGAGTAAAGCAGAGTGGAGCAGAGTGGCGAGGAGTAAAGCAGAGTGGCGAGGAGTAAAGCAGAGTGGCGAGGAGTAAAGCAGAGTGGCGAGGAGTAAAGCAGAGTGGCGAGGAGTAAAGCAGAGTGGCGAGGAGTAAAGCAGAGTGGCGAGGAGTAAAGCAGAGTGGCGAGGAGTAAAGCAGAGTGGCGAGGAGTAAAGCAGAGTGGCGAGGAATGGAGTAAAGCAGAGTGGAGTGGAATAAAGCAGAGTGGAGTGGAATAAAGCAGAGTGGAGTGGAATAAAGCAGAGTGGAGTGGAATAAAGCAGAGTGGAGTGGAATAAAGCAGAGTGGAGTGGAATAAAGCAGAGTGGAGTGGAATAAAGCTGAGTGGAGTGGAATAAAGCTGAGTGGAGTGGAATAAAGCTGAGTTGAGTAAAGCAGAGTGGAGTGTAGTAAAGCAGAGTGGCGTTGAATGGAGCAAAGGAGAGTGGCATGGAGTAAAGCAGAGTTGAGTGGAGTAAAGCAGACTGGCATGGAGTAAAGCAGAGTGGCGTGGAGTTAAGCAGAGTCGCCTTCAGTGGAGTGGAATCAAGCAGAGTGGAATGGTGGAGTGGAGTAAAGCAGAGTGGCATTAAGCAGAGTGGAGCAGAGTTGTGAAGAGTGGCGCGGAGTAAAGCAGAGTCGAATAGAGTAAAGCAGAGTGGAATAGAGTAAAGCAGAGTGGAATAGAGTAAAGCAGAGTGGAATAGAGTAAAGCGGAGTGGAATAGAGTAAAGCGGAGTGGAATAGGGTAAAGCAGAGTGGGGTAAAGCAGAGTGGGGTAAAGCAGAGTGGGGTAAAGCAGAGTGGGGTAAAGCAGAGTGGGGTAAAGCAGAGTGGGGTAAAGCAGAGTGGGGTAAAGCAGAGTGGGGTAAAGCAGAGTGGGGTAAAGCAGAGTGAAGCGGAATGGAGTAAAGCAGCGTGGCATGGAGTAAAACAGAGTGGCGTTGAGCTGAGTGGAGTAAAGTGGAGCGGAGTAAAGCAGAGTGGAGTGGCATGGAGTAAAACAGAGTGGCATGTAATGCATGCAGTAATAGCGTGTTGTACAGTAGAGCTTAAAAACTGTGATGCAGTTGCTAATTTAATGTAGGTTTTAAATCTATATTTTGTGAACATCATGTTTTGAATAAAAAGAGCTAGTGCTGTTGGGACAAAGTCAGTTAGTTAGGAAATAGCTAAGCACTTTTAAATAACACAAATAAATAGTAAATGTTAATAGCATCGCCCACTGGGTTTTCCCTGGGCCTACTGTAATGTGGCGAGGGGCTCCTGCAAGGAGTAGAAAAATAAACACATTCCTTAGTTACGGTCGGTCTTCTGCTTGACTAAGAGATAAGATCAAGGATTTTGTTCCAAAAGCAATGGGAAACAGAAAAAGAAACCACCAACCAAAGGGAGGGACAAATGCAAAATTACCCACTGAACGGAAGGAAATTTAGACAGGCACACAAAGGAGCTAATGGGGAGTGAGGGTGTAATTAATGTCACTTGAGGAGCTACAACATGCCTCGCAGAGCAGCGCATGTGCGGCTAGGTTTGACCTAAAAAAGGAAGAAAGTACTACTATGCAAGTGGAGAGTTCTGGACCCAACCACTAGATGGCGGAATTATGCACAGCATGTGAATCCAGAAAGGATTCACGCTGCAAAACTATTCCTCTTGTTTCAGGTGAATACGACTAGAACTGGATGCATTGCAGAATCCTTTTTATTTCAATGAGTGAGAGGAATATATTTGATCTTTTAAGGTTTATGGAAACTCCTTATTGGTTTTTTTTGGCTTGTAAAATAATTTGAACCTCTTCTTTCAGAAGCTGCTGGTGCATACAAGAGATCTGGACAAATATTACTCTGTAATCACAGCCTTTTAATGGCTGAAAATGGATGTAAACCTACACACTAACTTATTTCCCCTAATAACAGTGGAATACGGAGCAGGAGCCCGGACGAATTCATTGCCTGAGTGAAGCAGGCTATTTTGTAAATGGAGCGGAGAAGGCTGTACCTATAGCCACAGACTTTGAGACAGCCACTGGGCGACTAACTTACAGAGGATAAAATTAACTTTTACCATAAAACTGCCAGAAGGGACCTCAAAAAGGTTAGGGCTGTTACATGTCAATGGGTTTGCTACTTAAGTGCTTTGTCCCTCTTAAACCAGCAGAGGGACTAATGTAAGTAGATTTATAGACTGGGAAATCCGCTCTTCTCCGACCTTCCAAACAATTTTAGACAAAATATGTTATAAAATTAGCCCTATTTATACACTTTTTTCTGACAACCACGTCTATCATATCAGGGATCAGACCTCCAAAGATATACAGTTAGGTGATGGGAGGGAGTCCTCCCTCAACTTCCTGTGGAAACTGTACCCCAACAAGTTGTCACTATTTTTCCTTTTGTATTTACTATCCTTTAAAAGATTTTGAAAAAAACAACACTGCGGTGGGTTGGTGAAATTTCTCTTTTACATACTAGAATATAATTTTTGACATGATGCATTGTTGTGTGACCAATTGGAGATTCATTAGTATTTGTAGATTCGAGAATACGATGACCGCTTTGACTGGTGACACTGAGAGCTAATTTATAGACATAGCTGCAAGATGCAACTAAATCAATAAAACGATTTTAAACAAAAGACAAGTCTACTTTCTTAGCGCTGTAGACCTCCGACACTTGCTACACACTGCCAAAGGAGGAAGCCTCCAGATCGTTCAGATGTTGACGTTTGAAGCAGTGTTTTTTATTAATAAACCTTAATGGCACACTCCTAGCATAACCACTGTCTCAAAAGCACTAGTACACAGAGAGATGAACAACATGAATCATATCTGAAAGCGACAGATATCCAGAACACAACTGTGAGATGAGGATAAGTAACTGCTTGCTAAAACTTACTTTGCAGCGGTTTCTTCATCATATTTTGTTTTCAGGTCAAATAATTCCGACTGGGTTTTCTCCAAAGCTAAAAGAATACAAAGACAGAGTGGGTTATGCACTGAAATAAGGTGAATCATACTGCATACATCAATCACTCGTTAAAAGAAGAGCTCGCAGGACCTGGCACAAAAAGCAGGGAAGAAAATGGTCTTCAATGATCTGATCCAACGTTTAGAATTGCTATTAAGATGTTTAATAATTACGGCTTACTCTGTAATTACTATCCCTAGGAGACACCAGTAAGCAGCATCGCCGCGCCTCTTACAAAGAAAATACAATTCCAAAATCAAACAAGTTAAAGCACCCAAAGAATGTATTTCCGAGCGGAGGTGTTAGTCTGTGTATGAAATGACCAGATGAACCACCAGAGCCCACCATCATTTTATGATTATATTAAGCACTCCATATAAATGCGATTGGAAAGCAGGAAAACACAGTTTACTTTTTAAATGTTCTTGTTTACATTCCCCACTCCGAAGGTTATTTTCCAGAGTGAAGCACAGAATAAAGGGGTGCTAAGTTTTAAGGGGGGCGATTGATGTGTTGTCATTGTAGTGTGAGGATTCACATCATAAAGCCGCAATGAAGAGAGGATAGGCTGAAGGTGGACTGTGGAACATGGGTTCTTTCCAATAGTTCGTAGCGCAGGAAATCTGTTTCAAACTGCAAAACGTGAGGACAGTTTGTAAACTTTCCTCTAGAAGGTCAGTTATGTAGACAAACTATGCACAGTTTAAAGCAGAACAGAATACAGAAACGCAAAAGGAGGGTAATGCAACCCAATGCTAAAGTTGACACTAAATAACAGTAAAAGTAAATGATATTCAAAATTGGCAAAGAAGAAGACCCATAAATAAGTAAGTACTTTTCAATAGCAGGAATTTTCGAATCTTAATCAGGGAGAGAGCTATAAGAACAAGGACGGCATTACCTACACGTTTCACTGTAGGTACTAGGCCTTCGTTAGGACACAGCCCTTACATTACACGAGTGTGCCCTTGCCAGTTCCCTCTTTAAAACAAACGTCTAATTGTGTGATTGTTTTCTTCTGATGGCAGACTGATAACTAAGCTACATTTGTTCATTTAGACTGTCAGTTAACTGAACCTATGATGGAATCAGTTACAAACTGATTCCATCTGCTAACTGAAATTTTGATGGAATCTGTTACAAAAAGTGACATTTCATCAAAGGACAAAAGGTATTGGCCATTAAATAGATATAATAATTTGGGCTACATAGAGTTTGAAGAGTAACTTGACCAGGGTGAAGGCAAGAAAGAGCATCATAACAGAAAAATCATGTCTTTATCTGATGGTCAGCGGGAAAGAGAAGTAGGTTGATATAGCTTTTGCTGTTGTTTTGCATTTTTCTGCGGGTTGCATACACTAAATTTTATAGACATATAGAAGAGGGCATTGTCATTTGTACAGTATTAGGAGGTGAGGTGATTGAGAACTGAAGACATCACCTTCAGTCTTCAGATCGGAATTAACCTTGGGAGACCTTACAGGGCACGTCCTTCTACAAAAGATACCTTCTGGTAAGATTTTTAAGGGATACAATACTACGATTTAGTTCCATGAGCCAACAGTGGAGCCTCTTGAGTACCTTTGTTCATTTTAATCTATTGCAACAATTACCAAAGTGTGGTTTGGGTCAACGTTCGCACCTGCTTCATTATAGACAACGGTCACTATTGCACTTAATTTAATGTGCCAATTTGGCCAGTGGTGCTATTTTTTATATGGGTAGATGTCTTGGTCAGGCTCCCAACTATAAGGCGTTGACTTCACTCCTGGATGGCATTTTGCTCAGGGCTTCCATGGAAGGGCAAGGACTGAAGGACGGTGGAGTTTGGACTACTGACTTGCCTATCTCATCAGCTTGGTGCAGTGCTGTAGAGGACTTTGCTTTGTAATATTCCCAATACCAGCGCTCTTTATAAACACTGAATTCAAATGTCAGTAGGCAAAGTAGCTCAAAGTAAGAGTAATACAGCAACAAACATGAATGCTAATAACCAGCAGCTGCGGAATTTCGACATATTCAAAAGAATGCAATATTTGCATGCACAATACATGTATCTGGCTAAACAAAACTTTAGGACCAGCACAAAATCTTTCATGCCTTAACCAGGCAGAGTCAAAATAAAAATGCCAAACCTGTTTGCAGAGTTTGAATTTTGTTTTCAGCTTCGTCAAGCTTTGAGGATGTAGATAATTGTGTCTCTTGAAATTTTCTATATTCACACAAAAAAACAACAAAAAAAACAATCAGGGTTTGCAAATATCTTTTAACCTCGGCGTATTACTGATATTTACCACTCCGTCTGCAATCACATATAACACAAGTAATTAGAGAGGACAGACGCAGTCTCAGCTATCAAAACGTCAGCAAAACACCAGCTATCACTCTCGCCATTATTCACAGAACATTTTCTCTAACAAAGCATTGCAGTTATTGAATAACATAAATAGTGCCTGATCCCCTACCTCTCTTTTTCTGCAAAGTCATTTTGTAACTTTTGTTCTTTCTCGAGAGCTATATTCTCTGCTTGGGCCTTCAGAGTCTGTTCATATTCTCGAATTTTCTCTTTAAGTGCTTTTATTGTAACCTCTGCAGAAAAACAGTGAAGAAGATGGTTTACTTTACATAACTCCGTGTAGTTCTATCACAAACGTCTGCTGGTCTCTGCAGACCACTGTGCTTTAAGCTTCAGCTTGTGAACCGCGACAGAAAATCAATGGCTACGAGTCCCTTCGGAAAACTGTTACACCCTAAATGTTAAACTGAAATTTAAACCTTGCATTCAGACAGATCAATGGATTTGTGTTGGGAAACGTAGCTAGTATTTCTATAGCATAATTAAAATTAAAGAAAAGTCACAATATAATTTGATTGACTAGTTTCCAATCATCCCAGTATGCAGTGGAGATTAATGAAGACGCCGGTATGGGCTTAGGTACACATCAGAGCATAAACCTGATTATTTACAGTAATGTTGCCATATAAATCAGGCTTTCTTCAAGCTGACAGGCATACAAACACTTTCCCCGTGGCACCAAAGGTACAGTTGTACGTTACAAACTGGTCACTGCAAATGCAGCATTTATACTTTAAGGGACTTTAAATAAATGCATCAAATAATACTGTTAAGGTGGTGATAGATTCACACAAACGAACTGTTGAAACATGCACAAAGCGCATACTGGAAATCTCGCAGTTGGCTCCAAACTCATGGTTGTCAACCCCCCGCCCCGCAAAACTTGAGACCAGCTTCAGGTTTTTGTACCTGATCTCACTTTATAACTAACGTTATGGAACTCCTCATGATACTCTTAGTGGTGAAGTTCATGGAGTACAAAGAAATATATTAATTGCATTATATATATATATATTGTATACATTTATGTTATTTGTTTCTTTGCCAGGTTATGATTCTTTGTCAGGTTATAAGGCATATTTTTCTACCTTCATCAACTTTACTGTTGCAAACATTAGATCCTCCCAAATTCCCCAAGATCTGTAACCAATAATTGGTAACCGCTCCTGCTCTGTTCCATGCAGTCTTGAATAAAGTGCCAAGTATATGAATACTACCTTTATTGCCAACATACTCATTACCTCTTCCTCACTGAGACAAAGACAACTGGTAAAGTGGAATTCCCTTGTAGAAATACAACATTCTCTTCTTTGAAGGATAAGGCATGCTACTTTGGTATCTATCTTGGCTCCCACAAAAAAATCAAAGCCTTCTTACTTACCACATCTGCAGCACTGGAGGCAAAAAAAATACTCAACAACTCCTCAGACACAGGAACTTTTCACTCCGCACTCCAGGTCCGGTCCCCTACATGAAACCAACAGAACCTCAGTTCATCAGACCTAGCTAAAAACAGACAGATGTCCAGTGGTAGACATCTAGGAAAAGTAACTGGAAAAGTAGCATTCTTCCAAGTCTTGATAAAAGGAACAATTAACCGCCAAACATCAAAAAATCTGTCTCGATATGCATCTCGGATTATCAAAATGGAGAGGTGCCCCTATTTCTGCTGAACCTATCAGTATCTTTGGACACAGTCTATCACAAGACTCTTCTACTGATGCTAAAAAGGTTTACCATATAAAGAGTATCCGAAAGTAGATCTAACTCCGACAAAGGCAACATTTCATCTCAATTCTATTTTTCACTGCACACCATGGAGTTCAACAAGGCTCATTTACTAAAACCAGTCCTATTCAGCCTCTACCTTATCTATTCCATAAAGAAGCAACATTACATGAAAATAATCTTTAGCACGTGACGTCCCTCTACACTACTTGACTCAACTTGGTTTCCATGACAAACAAAACATTATTTTATATGTTCTTCAGAAGAAACTCTCAATGGGCTATTCACATCCGCACTAATGTGGCTCATATTCAAAAATACACAAATCCATATTTATTAATACATTACACATGTCAGCAATAATACAACAAACAATTTCATATGACTTTTCCCCCTTTTTCTAAACCTATCCATGTGCGTACAACCCCTTGATCTCATTCATTCCTTAAGAACTACTGTTACCGAAGATAAGTGGCTTTTTCTTCAGATTCCTTGCCGCATGAATGATTCCAAACAGTACATCCCTGGGAGATGGGAACGAGCAGTGCTGGGTAACCAAGGAAGCAAAAAAGCTACCGAGGGTATAAATAAAACGCACTACTGTGCTGTACATAGTCTGAATATGATGCATACCATCATATTTAGTAACCAATTCACATCATTAAAAAAACGAAGCTTCAGCCAATCAGGTTGCAGCACCCAGTTTATCACTCCCCTTAAGGGCTACCATACTTCATATTTTCAAGCACAAGTGTGAATAATAACAGGTAACCTAGAAATGGTGAGGCTGTCATGGGGGTCGCATGTAAATCTTTGAAAAATGCCAAAATTGGAAAACTACAATTACAGCTAAGTAACTCCTTTCCTTCTCCTGTATTGGATCTTTCATAGATTCAAATGTGTAAATCAGAGTAGTAAGCAGTTGAACAATAAGTACATTTGTATCATTACCATACATCAAAAAGCAGTAAGTGGTTAGAAATAAATAAGTATATGAGGCTCACTTTACTGGAAAAGATGCTTTAAAACCGATTGACTCAATGCTGCAGTGTTTTGTAGTCATGAGTCCAAACAGCAACGTTGGGTAAATGTGTCTATTCTTCAAATTAGCTTATACAGAAACACCAGCAAAAAGAGCATTAGATGTAGAGAGTCTTAGAGTCAAATGTGCTCTCACTGATTCTGTTAGAGGTCTGCCTGCTTTGTTATGGCAAAAAAACTATGACTGCATAAATCCAACGTGACATGCTGGGTTTTGAGAGAGCAAAACCTTTACAAGAAGTGCTAGCTGCTACCAACAACTGGTCTGTCTACCTGAAGGTACTGGTTATAGGTCTTTGGGGTTCTACAAGAAAGTTTTAAATACCACTGGTCATTTAAATTCAATTGCGATGGACCTTTAAGAATAAATCGGGGTATTTACATAAAATTAATCGATCATCCCTGATCATACTTCTCTACCTCCAGTTCCACACCAAAAGAGTCAGCTGCTGTCTTCTCCATCAAGTATAAGTTGAAAGGTCTTGGGGGGTATGCATCTATCTCCACTGGGGAAACTGCCTCGATATCCTCTCACAAGGTCTCTTTCTCTGGTATGCGGATCCTTACTTCTACTGAGTATGTATGTGCAGAAGTGTACTCCTCTTTACACCTCTACACTCACTCCTCTTCCCTGTTCTATATCCTTCTGGGTTTTTTCCTGCTTTGTAGTTCCTGTGTTGGGTTTCTTAATACCTGGGTTATTTCTGTGATGCTATAATTTCATCAAAGGCGTTCTTTTTCTCTCAGTGAGCTTTGTATCTCAGTCTCAAATGCCCTTTTCTTCCTCTCAACCTAAACGATGTCTGAGGTCTTAATATAACCCGGAGACTTTCTTTGGAGGGGCGCCTGCCCCTCCTTCTTCCCTTTCCAAAGTGGATAAGATGCTTTTCGGCAGATCCTTACCAATGCTTTCCTCTTACACAGCTGGACTGGAAGTCTCTCTCTAGGTCCTCTGACTGCAGTTTTTTTTTGGAGTCGAGTGCTTGCTCTTTTATGATTCTAGAATTTCGCTACACCTTCTTAGGCGATAACCTGGATGTCTTGTCTTAGGACACCTTCGATAGGTTTTGGGCATGTGGCACTATCTATTTAGGGCCTTGTCTATGGTGTTTACAATCTCACAAGAAACATCCTTGAGGTTGATGTCTCTATGTTACCCCTGAGCTTCATTTCTGGGAATCTTCTATGCAATTGATGGGAGCAATCTCGATGCACCTTTTGTTATACGGTGGAAGTAAAGAATCTAAGACTGTGAGCACTCACACAGGCATTTGAGGGATTACGGTCTATGTCATAGAAGTGCTCTGCCTATGTTGGCACCCACTCACTAAGAAAAATTTCACAGCAAAAACAGTTCAGAATCCAACCACTAGATGGTGGAATTGTGCAAAGCACGTGAATATAAGCATTTCATGCTGCAAAAGTACAAAAGCCATTAGAAGCCCGAGAAATGGAAAATAACTGTGGGAATTGGTGCTTCTGCATGAATTGCAGAATCTTTCTGCACATTTCACCTGATTTTAGCAGAGAAAACGTCTGGGTGAAAACAAAAAAAATTGTGAATCTTGCAATTGCCAGTAATTTGGCTGGTACACTGCTGTCCAAATCGTGTATTACAGGGCTTCTGTTCTACTGCGTTCTTTGTGCGCATCCAGACAATTTGTGGAAGATCCTGCAAGAAAGCTATGGTACACAGTGTCATAGGAACAAGGTGATAATGACATGCACCACATCTCAACAATAAGCATGCCTCCTGCTACAAGCTCGCACAAAATAGCTGTCTATCGCAAGACCAGCCTCTATCAAGACCAAGCTAATAATTAGTTAGCATGTTGAGAGTTAAGTATTGCTCATGGTAATCACAAAAAAGACTAAGGGCCAGTTGAACGAAGCATGCATTTTGCGACTCGCAAATTGCGTCACTTTGCGAGTCGCAAATTGCAATGTTCAACAGTGTCACAGACACTGTTTGCGATTCCCAATGGGGTCGCAAACTGCATGCTGCATCAATATTCATGAGGCAAGCAAAATTTGCGACCCCATTGGGAATGGCTAGCACTCCCAGGGATGGTGGCCTGCTGGGGTCAGCAGACCACCTTGTCTGGGACAGCTTTTTAAATAAAGCAGTTTTTTTTTTTTTTTTTAATGTATCTTGTTTTCCTTAAAGGAAAACGGGATGCATTTAAAAAAGAAAAATGAAACTTTTCACTTTCATTTTTTAAGGGCAGGCAGTGCGGGGTTTTTTGCGACCGCAAATGTGGTCGCAAAACAATGGTACATGCCACTTGCACTCGCTAATAGGAAGGGACGCCCTTGGCACGCCCCTTCCTGATAGCGATTCGCAAACCATATTTTGCGAGTCGCTAATAGGTTAGCAACTCGCAAAATATGGTTTGTACATGGGGCTGACCTTTTTTGCGGTCGCAAACGGGCCGAATTCCCGTTTTAGGCCGCAAAAAAACGGTCGTACATCTGCCCCTAAGTGAGGAAGAAGGCTGCTGGTGAAACAGTCCTAGCTAGATGTCAGATGGAAATGGCTAAATTCAGGAAGGAGCGCACATCCTGTGATGTAATCAGATAAGCTCAAAAGTCCACACAACTGCAAATAATGTAAATTTCTGCCATGCAAAGTTCAAACCTAGCAAATTCGTTTTCATATTACTGCTAATTAAAATCAGTAATGGTTTAAATTTGTGTAAAAACTCTGAAACTGCAAGTAAAATAATCTATTTTGACTGACCTTGATTTTTTACCTCAGCAAATTCCTTGTTATATTCTTCCAACGTTTCTCTAAGTTTCTGGTTCTCTGTTTCAATATCGTGCATACGTTGAACCTTCAGCTGAAGCTGTTGTCCCAGATCTAAGGCAGGAGCCGGATCTAATGAAGCAAAAACATTAATGTATGCTTGCAGTAATGTAAGCTTGCAGTAAAGATTGAAACTTCTCTATAAAAGACACTTTTTGGGCAAGGACCACAAATTACAAGGAACACAATAGTAAATGAGAAAATTGTCAAAACAGTATCCGAAAAATATTAAGACTGTTTAGTTATGTTTGCCTCCCTCCAAAATCAAACAAGTTCTGACCGGGAAGTTTCTTTTAAATCCATCACCTTCCTTCCTAATCTCCTTCCGTCACTCTATTCTGGCTAGGGTGAGAAACGTATTAAATGGCTTTAGACATCAACATGGAACCCAGGATGGGAAGATGAAGGTCCTGCCTCGTATTTAAGAAAACCAGGGTGAATCCCACACAATTCCCTTTTTTCGTCCACTGTCTGTCTATTCCTACACGTCTCCCCTGGTTCCTCTCCTGGTCCCTTGCCCTTGGTAACATAACACTGGTCAGAAGACTGAGAGATTTGACCATATGAAGGGCTAAGTGCAACCAGAAATCTGCAAGGTCATTAACAATGGCCATCAAGCTCTATGTTAAGTATACAGCGTACACAGTGTTGCCTCTAGCAGAGCACAAACCCACCCGCCGCCTCTGGTGTCCCAAGGAGTTAGGGGAGGGGGAAGAGGTAGTGCATTAAGCCCCAGTCCCTATGCTTTTTAGGGCCCATGGTCCTTCAGCAAAATTCATTTATATATCTGTAATTGCAAGAAAGTCTGCCTTCTTCATTACTAATGCCATCGATTAAGTTTATTTGTTTAAAACTTTGAAACAAGTACTCATGACACCTGATCAAAACAGAAGTTACAAGAGAGCCCCACATGTGTCCCGTATTAAGTTTTTGCCACAGACCTTGTAAAAACTTCTGACAAACCTTTATAATGCAATGCAGGATATTTACTCTCCACATCATGGCTCAGATTAGTGTAATTTTGTGGTTTGGAATGGTCAACTAGTCGCAGGAGAATGGACTAGGACATGGAATAGGAAACATCTGTCATAGTCTCAGTTCTAGCACCCTGGGTTCTGATATGTTTCAACCCACAGCGACCATGATGTAGGAGTGGTTACTCTGGTTACAGTTGCCCTAACTAGATAAAGTTAATCATAGACTTAACAACGTGGATTCTCACTATGGAGCTCATCCTGCCTGGGGCAGGGATATTACATTTCTACGACATAAGTTCACAGACCTGGAAGACTGAACACAGTACAAACAATTTTGCATTTATGGTGTCCTTGAGGGTGTGAAGAAAGAACTATCCTGCAGACGAGTGTCTCCAAGGACCCACTGCTCGTTGAGGGATGTTGCACCTCCTTCACTACAGATTACTTTTCGATTACCTATATCAAAAGTAAGTAATTTCTGGCACTGGGACCTCAAATACGACCTCATACCCACCGCACATTTGATGATCTGTTGGAGACAACTGAAGGCAAGACCAAAAACATTTTTGAGCTGGAGTCCTTCCTGGATATTCTAGATGACTCCAATATGGATACCTCTGTTACCCAAGGTACCCGCAACCTCTCCCTGCAGCAGAGGCCCCGGATCCTTGGGGGCCTCCCCAGCAACATGCAAAGCATCAGTGATCACCCTGCATGTCTACAGAGAGACTCGGACAGTCTGTCTCCAGCAAATTCTAGACTCACTGCACAAGGACCGAGAGAGGGATAATTTGAGATCACCCCTCAAACCGACAACAGTGGACAGTGCAACCGAAGGAGGAGATGAATGAACAGGACTTGTTCATTGACAGGGGGCCAGAGGACATAATGGGTGTATTTGTTTATTGGTATTGGTGTGTGGTAAGCTTCCCTCTACCTATCTTCCTCTGGAGGTTTGGGCAGACTATCTTCTCTCCAAGCTGTTCACAGGGAATAGGCTTGGGCATGAGGGATACTGCTGTTTGACGCATCCATTTTGTGTATCCAGGGCATCGGATTGGGCTCTAAGTTCTCACCTTGTTACATAGCTGACTGAGATCCCATAAGGACCAGTCGGGTGAACTATTTTTCCTTTATCTTTTTCTAACATCCTCCTGGTTCGTGCTTGCCAAGGACCATATCCACACTGCGACATTACCTCCTAAAACACATCACGACCCCCATTCACATCCATTTTGGCTCCCCTTCACCCACCTTTATTTGTAGGCGAGGACGGGGGATGCGCCATTTCTTGGCACAGTAGTTAGCTTACAACTTTTCTCTTTACACTCGCCTCTCTATCTCCTGGTGACACTACTCTTAGACTGATCAAAACCCTTGGGGACTGGGGATTCTGACCAGCAAATCACAAGATCTCTCTCCTTTGGTGGTTTATAGGTGTTCCTCTTCCACCCTCCAACCCACCCAACACCTTCTTCCCTGGGTAGGAGGGTCACTAGGATTTCTTGTGCTTCCCTACTATGGCACGTTCATAGATGTCTAAATCCTTACCGCTACTTACCTGGAATGTTAACGATCTGTCACACTGCCTTAAACGCAAGAAGATTTTACACTATCTCGACATAAGCCATGTTGATTTTGTCCACATCCAAAAAACAACCTTTCCCTAGCGAAGATTTGAGATATAAGATGCTGTGATAACGCATCCCGTTAATATTGCGTACCACTTTTACCTTCTTTTACTCCTCCCTTTACACCTCAGAGTCTGCTGTCACACTTGACCAAATCTATGACTCCTGGCACCACTACATCTCTTCCCCCCTACTGCAGAGGGAAGGGAGTATCTTGTAGGAAATTTCACCGAGGACCATGAGGCAGAAGCAATCTCGACCTTATCGACTTGTAAATTGCCTCTAGAGTGGTTACCCAGGAGAATGATACAAGACGGGTAAGCCTCTCTTGGTACCACTCTCGACGAAAGTGTTTTGAAAAGCTACACTGGCTGACTCAATGAAGAACACATCTAACAATTCCACCATCTGCTTACTTCTCAATGAAAATAAGGAGCCTTTAGACTACACCAGCTACCGCCCCATCTTGCTGATAAACACTGATCTGAAAATAATGGGAACAATTCTTCCAAACTGGCTGCATAAGGTGATCACACAGCTCAACCACGACTAGCAAGTGGGGCTTTGTTCCTGCCTGATTTTCCAGTAAACATCTTCGGACATTGGTACACTTGCTCTGGCATGCGAAGGATACAGCAGATATTATACCGACCCTCTCCCTAGTTGCTGAAAAAGCGTTTGACCGAGTAAAATGGCTTTATCCGTTTTGAGTGATGCATAAGATGGGTTTAGGTGAAGACTTCATAGCTAAGGTCAGATTCATGTATGATTCCCCTACTGCAGCTGATAATTGTGGAGGTTTCCTATGGTGCACATTCAGCATTCATCAGGCACCCGGAAAGTATGCCCATTATGATTCCCCTACTGCAGCTGTTAATTGTGTAGGTTTCCTATGCTGCACATTCAGCATTCAACAGGCACCCGGAAAGTATGCCCACTATTGCCGCTCCTTTCCTTATTGGCCCTTGAACCCCTATGTAAATGTAAATCCGTATTTGTAAAGCGCGAACTACTCACCCTTACGGGTCTCAAGGCGCTGGGGGCCGTCGTGGAAATTAAGTGAGCTATTGCCCAGAGTCACATGGTGCTGAGCTGAGCTGCCGCCGGAGCCGGGGATCGAACCGCGAGCCCTGTGCTTCGAAGTCAGCTGCCCTGGCCGCTGCTATGCTGTGGGTGTGCATTGAATGCCACATATTGGCATGTCCCAAAAGGAAAATGCTACTTACCAGTATGCATCTGTTCTTGGCATGTAGAGCTGCAGATCCTCACACTGTGCATTAGATCGCCATCTGGTGTTGGGCTCGGATGATTGCACTTTGTTGTTGTCTTCGAAGAAGTCTTTGTAGTCATGTGATAGGTGACTCCTCCTTTGGACATTAGTGCGCATGGGCATCGACTCCATCCTCAGATTGTTTTTCGCCATATTGGGGAGTGATGGAGTTAGTAGAAAAGGAAAGAGATGTCCATGTGTGTGTATCTAATTAAGATAGGACTGGAACACATACAGGTCCCGGGGAGGTGGGTGGGCGTTTGAGGATCTGCAGCTCTACATGCCAAGAACAGATGCATACTGGTAAGTAGCATTTTCCGTTCGAGGCATGTGAGCTGCAGAGCTCACACTGTGCATAGACTGTACAGCAGTATCTCCCCTAGCGGTGGTCACCTGTATGTGTTGCAGTAGTTTGAAAAAGGGTTTTAAGGACAGCTTGGCCCACTGAAGCTTGTTGCTTGGCTTGCACATCAACACAATAGTGTTTAGTGAAGGTGTGTGTTGTAGACCATGTGGCTGCCTTACATATGTCTTCTAGGGGAATGTTCCCTAAGAATGCCATGGAGGCCCCTAGTTTGCGTGTTGAGTGCGCTCTAGGGGAACTGTTAATGTGCGTTTGGCTTTTTGGTAGCAGATTTGGATACATTTAACAATCCACCTTGCAACCCCGGCTTTTGAGATGGGATTACCCTTGTGTGGTGGAGAGAAAGCTACAAACAATTGTTTGGTTTTGCGAAATGACTTGGTTCTGTCAATGTAATACATTAGAGCTCTTTTGACATCTAGGGTGTGGAGAGCTCTTTCTCCCACGGAATCTGAGTTTTGGAAGAACACGGGTAGTTCTATTGATTGGTTAAGGTGGAAAGGCGAAATGACTTTGGGAAGGAATTTTGGGTTTGTTCTGAGAACTATTTTATTATGATGTATTTGTAAGAAGGGCTCTTGTATAGTTAAAGCCTGTATCTCACTGACTCTCCTAAGAGAAGTGATTGCAATTAGGAACGCAACTTTCCATGTAAGGAATTGAAGTTCACATTTATGTAGGGGTTCAAAAGGTGGTCCCATGAGCCTGGTAAGTACTATATTAAGATTCCACACTGGGGAAGGTGGTAATCTGGGAGGTATGATCCGCTTAAGGCCTTCCATAAAGGCTTTAATGGCGGGGACTCTAAAGAGTGATAAGTGTTGCCTGTTTTGTAAGTAAGCAGCAAGGGCTGCGAGGTGCAGACGTATGGATGAGTATGCAAGATTACATCTTTGCAAATGTAGCAAGTAACAAATGATGTTTTGCGTAGAGGCATGTAATGGTTGGATGTTATTATTAGTGCAGTAAATAGCGAATCTTTTCCATTTGGCTGCATAGCAGGCTCTGGTAGTTGGGCGTCTAGCCTCTTTAATAACGTCCATGCAGTCTGGCGGTAGGTTAAGGTAACCGAATTCTAGGACTTCAGGAGCCAAATCGCAAGGTTCAGTTGAGATGGATCTGGGTGCCTTATCTCTCCATGGCTCTGCGTTAGCATTGATGGGGAGAGGTGTAGTCTTTGGTATGGGACTACTGATAGCTCTAGTAGTGTGGTGAACCACGGTTGGCGTGCCCACGTGGGGGCTACTAGTATCATTTTTAGAGACTGTTGTCGGAGCTTGCGTACTACAAGTGGGATCAGTGGTAGCGGTGGAAAAGCGTACACAAATCTGCCGGACCAGTTCATCCATATCGCATTGCCCTTGGACTGCGGGTGTGGAAATCTGGCGGCGAAGGTTGGGCATTTTGCGTTTTGGTGTGTGGCGAACAGATCTAAGTCTGGTTGGCCCCACATTTGGAAAAAAGGTAGAAGAACTTGTGGATGTAGTTCCCACTCGTGAATCAGTTGTGTCTGTCGACTTAACAGATCGGCAATCTGATTGTGAACCCCTGGTAGGTGTTCTGCTAGGAGGTATATTTTTTGTGGAATGGCCCACCTCCAAATGTCCTGTGCCAGTTGGGACAGTTGTGGAGAGTGTGTCCCCCCTGTTTTTGTATATAGTACATGGCTGTGATGTTGTCTGTTCGGATCAGGACAGCCTTGTTTTGTACGTGGAGTTGAAAAGACTTGAGAGCTAGGAATATAGCTAGTAACTCCAGGTGGTTGATGTGGAACAGCTTTTGTTGAGTGGTCCACTTGCCTTGTGTTGTATGATCTAACAGGTGTGCTCCCCATCCTGTGAGGGATGCGTCCGTGGTTAGTACTATTTGTGGAACCGGCTCAAGGAACGGCCGCCCTTTGGACAAATTCTTGGTGTTCCACCACTGCAGAGAGCGATGTGTGCGGCTGTCCACCAACACCAGGTCTGTAAGATGTCCGTGAGCCTGGTTCCATTGGCGCGCTAGGCACTCCTGTAGAGGACGCATTTGAAGTTTTGCATGAGGGACGATAAAGATGCAAGATGCCATCATGCCGATTAGCTGCATAAACACTCTGGCTGGGAGAGAGTGTTGCATTTGAAACCTGGGGACAAGGGTTTGTATACTGGCTATCCTGGCTGGGCTGGGGTAGGCTAGAGCAGTGGAAGTGTTTATTGTGGCTCGCAGATATTGAAGTATATGGGAGGGTTGAAGGTGCGACTTGGTATAGTTTATTGTGAACCCCAAGTTGTGTAATGTTTGTATTGTTTGGTGAGTGTGTTGGACACACTGGTTGAATGATTTGGCTTTGATGAGCCAGTCGTCCAGGTATGGGAAGACATGTATTTGTTGTCTTCGTAGGTGCGCAGCTACTACTGCAAGGCATTTGGTAAACACTCTTGGAGCAGTGGTGACTCCGAATGGAAGTACTTTGAACTGGTAGTGCTGTCCATTGAGTACGAACCTTAGATACTTCCTGTGAGCAGGATGTATGGGAATGTGGAAGTAGGCGTCCTTGAGATCTAGTGTGGCAAGGAAGTCTTCCTGTTGCAGTAGGGGAAGCACTTGTTGGAGAGTGATCATGTGAAAATGATCCGAATGTATATACTGATTGAGGGGTCTAAGGTCTAGAATTGGCCTTAGGGTCCCGTCCTTTTTGGGGATTAGGAAATACAGGGAGTAAACTCCTGTGACCTGCTGTAGTAGAGGAACTGGCTCTATGGCGTGCTTTTGAAGCAGGGAAAGTACCTCTTGCTGTAAAAGCGTAAGATGGTCTGCGGACATAGGCCGCTGCTTGGGTGGTATGTTGGGGGGGGGGGGTAGCTGTTAGTTCCAGGCAGTAGCCATGTT
This sequence comes from Calotriton arnoldi, assembly GCA_963921515.1. Lineage (NCBI taxonomy): Eukaryota > Metazoa > Chordata > Amphibia > Caudata > Salamandridae > Calotriton > Calotriton arnoldi. Next base: position 2,847,963 of record CAWUFW010000484.1, on the reverse strand, counting down.
GGATAATTTGTCTTACCCACCTGTCTGTTGTAATGGAGTTCCAGACAGGTAGGAACTGTGATAGCCGTCCCCCGACAGGGGTGGTGTGGTCGGGGGGAAGCGGAGGGAAGTCACTGTTTAGGAGTGGTGGAGGTACGGGTGTTGTTATTACCTCGACCTCTGCCCTTAGCGTTGTTGCCTCTGTAACCACCTCTAAAGTATCCCCTATTGGGAGAGGTTTGGGTGCTGCTTTTATATGAAGAGGAACTGTCTGCGGTGGTGTTCCTAGAGCCCCCTCTGTAAAAGGAGCGGCGAAAGGAGCCACGTTGTTGTGGGGACTGCAATGCTCCCATTGACTTAGCAGTGTCAGTGTCCTTTTTCATTTTCTCTAGTGCTGTGTCAACAGCAGGACCAAAGAGTTGGTTTTGGTTAAATGGCTGATTTAAGATGGTAGTTTGGACTTCTGGCTTAAAGCCTGAAATGCGGAGCCAGGCGTGCCGTCTGATGAGTACGCTAGTGTTGACGGACCTAGCGGCAGTGTCGGCTGCATCGAGGGCGCACTTAATGGAGGCATTTGAAATAAGTTTGCCCTCTTGAATGAGGTCAGTGGCCTGTGTTTTGTACTGATCAGGGAGATGTTGCAAGAGGGTCTCTAGCTGATCGTAGTGGGCCCTATCGTACCTAGCTAGTAGTGCCTGGGTGTTAGCTATGCGCCAGATGTTGGTGGCTTGCGCAGCTACCCGTTTGCCAGAGGAATCTAATAATTTTGACTCCTTATCAGGGGCGGAGCATCCCCTGAAGTTTGGGAATTAGCTCGCTTACGAGCATTAGAGACGACCAGTGAGTCAAGAGGGAGCTGACCTTTGATATAGGTGGGGTCATCAGGGGCAGGTCTATACTTTCCATCTATCCTAGGGTTAAGGATCCTGGCTCTTACAGGGTCATTGAATATGTCAGGTGCATGTTTAATGACACCTTTGATCATGGGTAAAGTTTGAACAGTTTTTTGAGACTGTTCAAAGGTGTCTAGAAGGAAATCTTCCTCTGGTTGGTTGGTGTGTACATGCACGCCGTGAAAGACAGCAGCCCTGTGGATGAGTTGCCCAAAACCAATGTGATCATCTGGTGGAGATGGTTTTGTGGGATAAGGTGGAGGGCTGGGGAGGTCTGTAGGATCTATGGGGTGGTTGTAGCCCCAGTCATCCTGTGGTGGGGTATCTGGGTCCAGAAGTGGATCATCAGGGTCATCACCATACCCCATATCGTCCTGATATTCATGTGGGGGAGAAGTTACAGGCTGAGGCGATGTAACAGGGATGTGGAGAGGAGGGGTGTTAGAGAGAGGTATAGGAGAAGAAGGAGGCATAGGGGAAGTAGAAGAGTCCTTCTTGTTTGAAGGGACAGGCTTGTGGCGTGGCACAGAGGAAATGTGTCCAGTTTTAGGATTGATATGCAGTTTCTGTTGATTAGGATCGATGGGATCCGGTCGAAACAGTTCCTCCTCTGGAATAGTTGGCTTCGGCGCCGACTTTTTCGGCTCCGAGCGTGGTGATGGCTTGGTTAGATGTTCCTTTGCCTTAGAAGGCGTAGAGGAGTCCTTCGGCTTCGGTATGGGCTCGACCAGCTTTGGTTTAGGGGCTGTGTCTTGGAGCCTGGGTTTCGGCGCCGAGTGATCCGCGTGTTTGGAGGCGGATTTTGGAACCGAACTGGATTTCGGCGCCGGGTGTTCTTTGGGCTTCGGCGCCGAAGGTGCCGGTAGAACGGCCACATGGGGTTTGGTCGGTGCCGAGGAGCTGGAAGGCTTTATTTTCTTCTTCGGCGCCGAGCCGGAAGGCGGGGCGTCCGTAGCACGTTTACGGTCGCGACTGGGGCCCGTAGGCGAAGTGTTGACCGGTGCCTTCGGTTTTGTAGGTGGGGTTGGGGCAGGGGCAGTAGTACTCACACGTTGCCCTGGAGTGATGGAACCGTCGGAGTCCTCTGCCTCCGAGACGATAGTGAGGTCTTCGGAGTCTTCCTCTGGAACGTCGGGACCCTCATCGAAGATATTGACTGGTTCCGGAACGGACCGTTGCGCCATGATGTGCCTTCGGGCTCGACGATCGCGGATGGTCTTTTTGGAGCGGAAGGAAGCGCAGGCTGGACAGGTGGCCTCGTTATGGTCTGGTGAGAGGCACAGGTTACAGACCTTGTGGTGGTCACTGTGGGGGAACTTTGCTCCACACTGGGGGCATTTTCGGAAGGGCGTCCTTTCCATGGGCAGTAGGCCTTACGGCGTCGATGGGCCCAACGGCCCGCGTCGACGGCTGGAAAGGAGATCGAGGAAGGGACGTCGAGATGTCGGTATGAAGTCTTGAGATGTGAAAACGTTGAAAAAACAAGTTTCGAACCGGAGTGTCGAAGTTGCATCCGAACCCGATGGCGGAAAAAAACAATCTGAGGATGGAGTCGATGCCCATGCGCACTAATGTCCAAAGGAGGAGTCACCTATCACATGACTACAAAGACTTCTTCGAAGACAACAACAAAGTGCAAGCATCCGAGCCCAACACCAGATGGCGATCTAATGCACAGTGTGAGCTCTGCAGCTCACATGCCTTGAACTAGCTCTTCCAGTATACTTGTCTACCACATACTAAAGCAGAGAAAGTGAACCTTAGCGTGACGGCAAAGTTGGTACACCATTTAATTGGGTTCCTTTGAATTCTAAAGGGGTATCTTACATAGATCAACTATATCAGGCAAGCCACATTAAATCTTATCAGGCTCTGAGGGAGGAATTTAGCCTTCCCGCTACAGGCCAGTGGAAATATCAACATCTGACCACTGTCTTTGGGCCAGATTGGGCTCCCCTCCAATGGTTTTACCAGTATCACCTATTTAACATAGCCTGAGGATCCGGAATTACTTCAAAGGCGTTGTCTCGGGATTCTAACTTTGGGGCAAGGAATATTCACCCGGAAATTGAGCAACTTTGCGCCTTGACC